>CM054183.1:65207070-65859570 GCA_028829895.1 Sinotaia quadrata
GTTTGACATCGATACATTATAATGACAATATATCTTTTAGTTTTCTTATTAGTTAAACTTTATTAACAATAAATAACTCTTATATTTTGATCGAGATTGTGCTCAACATTAATTTCCGTACTTTCAGTGAGTACATGTCCGCTAACCACTGGACAGAAGCAATCTACGGTAGTACTGATCTAGCCGAGCAGTCACAAACGTTTGTAAACACAACGCTCTGTTGTTACAACTAAATAAGTACATTCTACTTTTAGTTTTAACTAAAAAACTAATTTTATATTTCTTACCTTGGTTGTGACTTTCTGCTACACACATATATGAAAGACAACATTGCACTGTCTGCGCTACAAGAAAAATACGTAAAATTTCTACAACTCTTTCTGTCGTGTGTAGCTCCGATCGCGCCATCTTTCCCATGCTGCTAAGGTCAAGTCTGCTACCTGCGACCAGTGCAAATACCCATGCAAATATAATAATACACCATTAAAAATTATACTGTAGCTCTTTTATTACTATTAATGAGTTTTAGTATGTGTGTTTCTTTAATAAAGGATTATATCAAAATTAAGTACAAGCTTAATACGAAACAATCCAAACAAAAGTAGCTTTGTTTAGAGCTTACTGTGGTTGGTCGTTCTCTTGGTAACTTATCTAAAGTATTTCCTTTTCCGAGAGCAGACAGCCACGAAATTATCACAACAGCCGTTCCCTAAATTTCATTAATGGGTACATTTTTTATTTTAAAAAAATAACCTCTTTATGTTTTCTTTCCCTGCATTAGAAAGTAAGCTTGAGTTAATGGTGCAGTATTTCACACACAGAAGAAGGATGCCTACATATATAAATATGTCAATATAAGATAAGGATTAGGATACCTGTACTATGGTCATATCATATGAGTCTAAAATTAGTGCAAATGTACTCGTACGATTTTGATTCACACTTTTTACATAATGATAAATGCGACGTTTATCTTATAAAAGAAATCTATATGTTTTTATGTTGCAGAGATCTAGAACGGGATTATTTAAAGGGAAAATTACTGATGACTAATAAATATATAATGCATAGAATCGATAGGTTATAAGCAATATATATAGTAATTTAATTATATATATTATATATAATTAGCTTTGTAAATTTTGAATTAGTGTATTCAAATTAAATATTTTATTTTCTTTAAATCAAATTAGCGTTTTTAATACATATTTTTTACAGAAAACTGCACAAATATATAACAGCAATTTAAATAAAACTATTAAAACGGCTAATGCAGCATTGTATTTTAAAATATTTGTATGAACATCAAGGGAAAAAACCCAAGTAAATGTTTCTTTCTTCTAAATGACTTACATTTTGACTTCAGTTTATATTATGATTATTGAAAAATAATTAATCAGTCTTTGTATAGCAATTGATCAGATATTTATTAGAAAATATGCAAATTACTGTTGTTTTCTTTAAAGCCACATACATACAATCAGAATGGCAGGTAAGGTGGCTTTCAAAAGAACCTGATTTCACAGAATAAAATCCTAAAATATGACAAACAACAAAAACCTGCTTCAAATATTTTTTAAAATTTAATCTCCCCTTTAATCCACAAAACCATTACTTGTTTGAAATTGATATTAAGTAGAAACAAATCATTCAGTTGTTTATTCATTTAAAAATTAAATCATTCTAACAATATTGAAATGAGTTTATAAACCAAAAGAATCTGAAAATTATTGCAGTGTTCACTGAACTTTTATCCAGCCTATGGACTCAATTGGTTGTGGTGTTCAGACCCATGTTGAAGTGGTTTCTGCACAAGGTGACTGGAAAATGTGAATTGCTCCGCATCACATATGAAGAAAAGCCAGGAGTCAAGCAGATTAAAAGAATAGGTAAACTATTTAGTTTATTTAGGATTATGTTCATCCAATGATATATATCATCAAGTATTCTATGTGAATACTCATGTCAAAGTTTCTAGAATTTATGTTCTTCATAATGTGTTCACTTGTTGTTGGAGAAGATAAATATTATCAAATGGCTAGTAATGCAAAGAGCACATTCTATTAAAAATATGGGCATAATTATCTAGACCAAGTACCCAAAAAATAATAAAGAGTTGGATATTTTCTTTTATATTAATTTTTTTAAAGTCTGTATTTTATCCTTCAGAAATTATTAATCATAACCTTCCTAACTTGATTTATGACATACAACTAAATCTCACTCTGTACAAGGAAAATTAAGATTAATGTTGTATAAAGCAATCCAACTGCACAAATGAAACCAACCACAATAGTTTGACTGTACATAATATCATTTGAGAATGTTGCTTTGATATAATTTTTTCTCATGGTTTGAACTGATTGGACTGTGCTAGAAGAGCCTTTCCTCTTCTCCATACTAACATACTAACTAAAACCTTTCATTAATGACACATTGCTATTTTGTGGTACAGACTGTTGGACATTTCTTCATTTGCATTTAGCAGGTAAGGCAAAAAGGGATTCAATGCATTAACATGATAAATGCTTTCAAGACATGCATTTCACATTGTGTGCGTGCATGCACATTCATGATTATAAAGATCTTACGTGCTTTAAAATAGCTAGCCATACATAATAATGTATTTAAAACAGTCATAATAAAAAATAGTAAAATTAATACTCTATTACTTTTGTAAACAGAATCCAAATTAGTATAGGTATGAAATGAATTAAAATGAAGAAATGCAGGCCCATGTTGAATGTAGAATTTGTTTTTGAGTACTTGATTGTTACAACCCTCCCTGTAAGTAGGAGTACTAACATTCTCCTAATTGAGACTTTATTTAGTTTGAGAACTAACATTCTCCTAATTGAGCACTTGATTATTTAGTTTGAAAACTAACATTCTTGTAATTGAGCACTTGATTATTTAGTTTGAAAACTAACATTCTCGTAATTAAGCACTTGATTATTTAGTAGGAGTACTAACACTCTCCTAATTCAGCACTTGATTATTTAGTAGGAGTACTAACACTCTCCTAATTCAGCACTTGATTATTTAGTTTGAAAATTAACATTCTCCTAATTGAGCACTTGATTATTTAGTAGGAGTACTAACACTCTCCTAATTCAGCACTTGATTATTTAGTTTGAAAATTAACATTCTCCTAATTGAGCACTTGATTATTTAGTAGGAGTACTAACACTCTCCTAATTGAGCACTTGATTATTTAGTTTGAAAATTAACATTCTCATAATTAAGCACTTGATTATTTAGTAGGAGTACTAACACTCTCCTAATTGAGCACTTGATTATTTAGTAGGAGTACTAACAGTTTTGTAATTGAGCACTTGATTATTTAATGGTAGAACTAACGTTCTCCTAATTGAGCACGTGATCATTTAGTAAGAGTACTAACGTTCTCCTAATTGAGCTCTTGATCATTTAGTAAGAGTACTAACGTTCTCCTAATTGAGCACTTGATTGTTTAGGAGTACTAACATTCTTCCAATTCATATTTTTAACCATATTTAAAACTATATATACCACAAATGCACTCTTGTGTAAACAAAGACTTAAAATTTGCTTTGAGGTGAAAACTTTTAATTGTTGAGGAAGTGCTGTATAGTGCTTGTTTCAGTTTTATTTTTCAGAGTCATTGTGCAGTCTTATCCATATATTCATTATGATTTAATAGGTTGTATTTCAAGGTGTATTATTCACAGTGACTTGTCCTTGCGTCGTTTGCTGTACTCCATAAGAGATTTGCTGTTATTGTCATAGCTATACTAGACATGTATAATAGTTGGGGAGCTGGGTGACAGAAGTCAAAGTGCTGGGCTCTTATAAAGGAGGTTGTTTGTTTATGAATTCCAGGCCCAGTCACATTTGATGTGATTTTATATTTTCCCATCATGGTATCATCTCTCGAACTCATTGTCAAATTGTGGATTGTAATATGCTCAGAAGTTCTGAGATTTGAAACACAAATCTCAAAATCAACAATTTTATTAGTATTACTGACAAGCTTGCAATAATATGACAAAATAAATTTGGAGGGAATTTATTCTGAATGCATATTTATTGAAGAAGAATGCAAGAGGCAATTGTATAGCAATAGAGCAACCCATTTATCAGAATTTCCATCATCAGCATTTCTAGTTTAACTTTAATGTTAAAAACATTCACTTTATTTTCTGATGGAGTTACTATGATTATCATTTTGTGGATTATATCTGGTCCTGATAAACAGATAAATGAGTTACGGCTTTGTATATATTTAAAACAGCCCATGTTTGCACATAAACACACTATAGAAAATGAATACCAAAAGAATTACAGCCACTTGAAATTAAAAGGGTTTGCCATACCCCAAAATGTGCACTCTTCCTACTTACTCATCACCAGAGCCAGTGCGTATAATACCTGTGTTTGAACTAAAAAACATTAAAAACATATTTCTACTCCAGAAGACCTATGAGCATATGTAAAGTTTTATAAACTTTTCATGAACAAAATGTTTTGATTTTTTATCCCCTTTTTGCACCAAAATCTGTGGTCCTTTTCTACTCATACATGACAGTTGGTTATTGGTATTAAGAATATCATAATATAAATCTTATCTATCATTTATCAAGCAAAAAAATAAACTCTGAACCATTGCAGCACCCCTAAATATCTGGTGCCCCATGAAAAATTCCTCTCCTACTAATTACTATGGAACTAATTACATCTAACAAGACGAATAGAAGTAAAGAGATCACAATAAAGGGACATAATTTCTTGCAAGGCAAGAAAATGAGAAGTGGATATATATAGATGTTTCCTGAATCATTATGATGTCTTTGTGTTTTTATATTTTGAATAATTATTTTTTTAAATAAATAATAAAGTAATTAAGAGAAATGTGGTCTATGACTGTGACAATAACAAATAATTAATTATGTATGAAAAGTTCGGGAAAAGGAATACTTCTAATTAACTTGAGACAAAGCAACAAGCCTTCCTAGAGCAAACATGAAAGACATTATGTTGGAATAATTCAGTAAGGAACATGATTATTTCCTGTTAACAAAAGACAAAACACCAAATTCCCATACAGCAATAATGCAAGCTTAACTTTGAAAGAACTCATTGAGGAAAATCATTACTTCTTGTGAACTGTAAAAGTGTTCTTATTCTGAACTTTGCATATTTACAGTTGAAGAACACTCTGAGGAACAGAAATAGTTCTTATTCTAAAGTCCCAATAATTCATTGACATTAATGTTCAATGAGGAAAGATAGGGAATGAAAAGAGAAAGCAGTGCATTAATGATAAATCACTTTAGCTCTCATATATTTGAAAACATCAGATAGCCATACAAACATGGCAAAAGCAACAGATACCATTGAAATGCTATAAAATCTAAAAACTTAAGACATAATGACTCTTTAAAATCCAGAAATATCAAACACTAGTGTACACTTTATAAAAATTAAAACCCAGAAACAAAAACAATACAAACTCTATAAAACCCAGAAACAAAAATCAATAGAAGAAAGGGAATCAACTTTTGGTATATTAGAATATAATGAGTACTTTGCTAGAATAATGTATAAGACACATCTGCACTGTGGCATGACTGACCTGTCATAATATTTCATTTGAGCTTTTCAAGTGACTCTTACTTTTAGGTTGTAAACTGCTCATGTATTCTACTCTGTTTTGTAATCCTTTTAATAACTGATACCTTATATACATGGCTTTATGTAATTTCTAACTTATGGCAGACTTAAATTGTGACTTTGACTGCTAAATAGAGTTAATTCATTTTGACAAGGATAGGATCAATAGATGCACTGTTTTCAAAATAATGCTTTACAAAATAAGTATACAATCTAAGAAATTCAGACTATCTGTGATAATTCAGATATGCTTCAATGTTGATGATTTTATTGTGATTTTAGTTTTAATATGTTAGTTTTATGAGCAGAATTCATTCATGTTCATAAATTTCTTGCCTTTAATTTTGTTTATGACTTTCATACACCAGTTTTATGTCCATAATTATAATGATTTTCTTTTAAAATTATTTACCTGTAATAAGAAGCAGAAGAATTAACATTTATTTACACACAATATTCAAAGAGCTCTATTTCAATCTTGACTTCTAAGCTCAACATTATTGAGCTAGGGAGAGGGTGAGGATTGATAAGAAAAATACCAATTACCCTTAACCTATATGCAAATCTGTTGCCTCATCCTTACAGTCACCAAGCTCCCCAATTACTAGAACTGACAACACATTAAGGATTGGAGTAGTAACCAGTATGTTGAGGTATCATCTCTACATAAATAAGCAAAATCATTGGTAAAGGCCACAACACACAAACAAACATTGACATAATTATACCTGCATCATAGACACATATACATAAGCAGTTGTCTTTCCATTTCCTTTTAAAATGCACAACTAACTTGGGGTGGGTGGGGGGTGTGGGAGGGTGTTCAAATGTTAAAATGTGGCTAGGAGAAGTATTATTAACTCTCTTGTACAATTGAATCTTGAACTGGGTAGATAAAATGGAGGGAGAGGGATGACTGCAGCAGACTTTCATGCAGACATGCTTTTTGGAAGCCAAGTGCATTATTTGCTTCATTTCAGTATTTTTCTGTTTTTGCCACTGTATTCAAAATTATAGTTATTCTGATCTCTGTAAATTAAAACATGTAAACAATTAAGTAAATCACTAAAAGTATAGTAATAATGATTTTTATAAATTAAAAATGCAAGCATATAAAGTGCATAACTCAGTCATGGTGAAACTATTTTTAATGGTATCTTTGAATTGAATCATTTATGTAATAAACATTACATCATTTGATTGTTTGTTTCCTAAAATATTTCAAGAATAATTTATTATTTTCTGAAGTAATATGTATAGTCTGTTGAGATTGATGCATTTCATAAGAAAAATGTACAGTTTAAAAAGTTGTTCTATAGTTCCTCAACATTTAAAGTATGTCTTATCTTTCAAAAAAATATGTACATGTAATCTTATTTTATATTTTTATAGAAAAGTCACTCAAGGGATCAAGAACAGGATCGCTTAAAGCACTTGCACTTGCTGATGACTATAATGTAGATGCAGCAGTTAAAGATATTGTCCTTCTAAAAGGAATAGTCATAGATGTACATTCACAGTAAGTTTCCTGTATTGTCTTGATACTTGTACTAAGGAGTATTTATATGTCTGTTGTCATATAAAAGATTCACATTTTGTCATGTATCAAGGAACTGTTTTAGATGTAAAATAGCCATTTCGATTTTGTGTTTTTATCTTGCCACAGTCAGCGTATATTGTTTCATATTGTCAAAAACATTAGTATAATGAAAACATAGAAGGGCTCATGCATTCTCAATCCACACAACATAGAAAACCATCACAGGGTTTATGTACATTTTTGTACTCATAGAAAACTATAGCAAAGCTTATGTACTCTTTCATGTCATAGTGAACTATAGCAAGACTTATGTACTCTTTTATACCAAAGAGAAATATAGCAACTTATGTACTCTTTTATACCAAAGAGAACTATAGCAAGACTTATGTACTCTTTTATACCATAGAGAACTATAGCAAGACTTATGTACTCTTTCACATCATAGTGAACTATAGCAAGACTTATGTACTCTTTTATACCAAAGAGAACTATAGCAAGGCTTATATACTCTTTTATACCATAGTGAACTAGAGCAAGACTTATGTACTCTTTCACATCATAGTGGGATATTTCTCTCAGACCTCAAAACCAAACTGTTTTTAGACCTAATGAAGAATTGTAACTCTTTCATATATAATTATCTTCTGGATCTGGTTTTTAGATTAAAGAGTGGTATTTCTGTAGGTTGTGAAGGATTTAAAACCCAAGTAAAGCAGAATCTCCATCATGTATATAAAGTTATAACAATCAAAGTATATTTGACATTATGGAAAAGTTTTAGTAGTCAGTAGAAATGTAGGCTAAATTATGTATTAATGTAGAAATGCAGCTATTATAATGTTAATGTAAAACTCTATAAACTCTTGCTGATCACCATTTGATGACCCTAAATGTCAGTCTATTATGAAAAATGCTTAATAACTAGGCCTGTCTGAGTTATGGATAGATTTTTTCATAGAAACCATTGCATAGACACTATCCACATCATTGTCTGCTTATATATTAGAGTATACAAATAAATCTGATGGAAAACTTTGTTCTTTTATTTTTTCCTGCCCTCCTATTTACTTGGTATATTTTCTCCTAAAATCATGTCTTTATCTTTTGATATCATGATTTATTGAGAATATGGTGCAGTCCATGATTACTCAGCACATTTTATGGTTATCGGCTTATGCAATTAAGATCTGTAATATAATTAAATCCATTCAATCAGTATTTTGTATGTTGTTTCATACTTCAGTAGAAAATTAGTGTTATGTGTGACTGTTCTCTTCCATCACATTTGCAAGTGTGCATTGGTCAAATGAAAAATCTCATAGAATCATTCAGCCCCATGTATTACAATATTAGTTTTGAATTTTTCTACATGTAATCAAAACACTATAAATGTTTATTTGATTTTTTTTCCATGGTTGATCTTTGCCTCTTCACTCAGTAGAAGATATGTCTAAGAAATGCTGCTGCTCTCCATATTAAGTATTTGTATTAATGTGTCATTCACCTCTGTTATAATGATTGCAGTTTTGAAGATGCTCTAAAACGGTGCTTGCTGTACATCTCCAGTTACAATCACATGATCATGGAGGTAGAGAGCTTGCAAAAGGTCCGATATTCCTCTCATGACCCAGAGCATGAAACAAAACTCTTAAAGGTTGAGTATGGACTCTTTTTTTTAATCTGTGCAATATTAAAATAGCCATCATTGGAGCAGTAGTGGCAGCAGATCTGTTGCCAGTTATATTTAATTAAGCTACTCACAAAATAGTAGTTTTGATATAATTTTGGTGTAAATTAAGCTTCAATGGTTTCTCTCAGAAATATTCATGCTTTTAAAAGTTTTAAAAATATTTTACAGTTTATAGTGACTACATGGACAAAGAACATTAGATCTCACAATATTTCACCTTTAAAAAAAAAAAGACGAAAAAAAAGAAAACAGAAATTGAATGTTGTTTTCCCCATCAGTTCATAATTATCAACAAAATTTGGTCTGTTTATTGCTGCCAAGGAATCTTTATACAGTAATTTATGTTTATTGTTCCTTTGCTAGATATATCATTTAACAACAATGAAATAATCTTAAGGAAATATGAAAGAAATTTCAGGGAGAAATTCTGTCAAAGTGGGTATTGCTACACTGTGGGTGTGTGTGTGTGCAAGCATGCATGTGTGTTATAATACATAAATTATAATTTGAGACAAATATTTACAGTTTAAAGGTTTCATATTTAAGTATGATACTAAATTTTGGCCTTCAATTTTTATATTTAGCATGTTGTTTTACCCCCTTCACTGCCATTTTTGTCATACATTTAAAGTATATTGTGTCACAAATCTCTCAGGAATTCCAGCATATTTATACTTTTTAAATAGCTTTACATCTTCACTATTTACACTAAGTGAACATCTTTATACAGGTGTATCTGTATAGAACATGATTGTATCATCCCCTGTTTGAAAAAAGTGTGTGTGTGTGTGTGTGTGTGTATGTATATATATATATATATATATATATACCAGGGGTGCACAAACCATGGCCCTGTGGGCCGCATGTAGCCCGAGACAGGGCTCTATGAGGCCCCCGGAGGACTTTATTTTATTATTTGTGTTGTCTTTTTCTACTGAGCCATCCATGTGCAATCTGACTTGCAGCCCTCCACACAGTATAAATTGGAAATTTGGCTCTCTGGCCTAAAAAGTTTGTGCACCCCTGATATATACAGTGTTGCCTTGCCAACCAATTACCACCCAAGTTATTGGGTTTTTTTCATGTTAAAAGTTTCTGTATTTCACTAGACATGTATGAATTTTTTACTTATTATATTTAGATTAAGTAAAATTTTAAAAATAAAAATAAGGAAGAGAATGTTTGTAGATTTCTTTTACAACAGTAATAAAATTTCTTTTTCTGGGCACCATCATTGATGTTTCTTGTTCTTTCACCATATACTATATAGCTCAGTAAATATGCCTAGTGTAAATGCAAAATCTAGACAGGGACATGCCAGTTATATTTTATCAAGAAATGGTTGCTTTCAAATTTACAACTAAAATTACAGTAGCTGATTTACTTTTCAGTACTAATGCCTACTAGCCATGGCCAGAATGATGTCAAAGGGTTCAAAGGTTACAGTCAAGGAGAGACAACTCTGCCAAACTTCCCAAAACAACCACTGTGTTTAGTTGTTTCTATTCTTTCATTCTAATTCTGGTCATTTGGTACTGACACAAAATAACAACAGAATTCTCAGGGAAAGGAATTCATTTTGTATGTTTGGGGAGGGGAGGGAGAACTTGGCATTACTAATATGGTCAAGATTCATTCTCATAAAAAGTATAATCCCAGAATTATTTGTAAGTATTCATTTACTTTTCTTCTCTTTTAATTTAAGTTATGGACTCTCTTGAAGCCTGATACAGAATTACAATCACGAACAGGTGAACATTGGACAGAATTGGGATTTCAGGGTCATGACCCTATGACAGATTTCCGTGGTATGGGCATTCTGGGCCTGGACCAACTTATGTGAGAGTTTATTTTACATTTATTTTCATTGCTTGATTTTAGTGTGAATGTATTGTCTTTTATTTTGTATATTTTGATTGTTTCTTTACTTTTAGATGAGTGGATTTGAAATATTTTTGTGTGTATTATTCACTTGTGTTAATTAACCATTGTAAAGTGCTGTGTTATTTATTTTCATATTTCATGATGGTGGTGGTGGTAAATAATTTGTAACATTTTTCACTGAGTCTATCTGACTTCATCTTTGATTGAGTTGAAACTCGAACTTCACTCTTCATTGATTCCATTCTGCCTTCACTTGAGTTCACAAACACTGATTTCATCCTTCACTGAATTCACACACTGACCACTTTTCACTGTCCATACTTTATTCACATGCCAAATTCACCCTTCACTGAATCCAGATATTCATGACTTTTCATTGAAACCAATCTGATGTCATCCTTCACTGAAACCACATACTCTAACATCACTAAATCCTTTGCTGAGTCCACACATTCTGATGTCATCTTTTGCTGTCTACATACTCTGACATCCTTCACTGAATCCTTTGTTAAGTCCACACATTCTGATGTCATCTTTTGTTGTGTCCACACATTCTGACATCCTTCACTGAGTCCATGTAGTCTGACTTTGTCCTCCGACTCCTCACTTTTTGACTTCATCCTTCACTGAGTCCACAAACTCCGATACCATCCTTCACTGAATCCACAAACTTTGACACCATCTTTCACTTAATCCACATTCTGAATCATCCATCTCTGAATCTACAAACTCTGACACCATCCATCACTGAATCCACAAACCCTTCAAACATCCTTCACTGGATCCACACACTTTGCCCTTCACTGAATCCACACTCTGATATTATCATTAATTGAGTTTGCACACAATGCATCACTCATCTCCCCTGTCTCCTAATCCATTCAGTGTCACTCAGACATACATTATTCTTCACTCTGTTTCTGCTGGCCTACAATCTTGCAGGTGATTTTATAAATATTATTCTGATTTGAAATTAATAATGCATGCAAAATATTAATAATAATTCACTGTTCATGTTTCAAGTTAGGTTTATTCCCATTTCACCTAGTAGATTTTAATATTCATGTCTTCTTTTCATCATTAAAGGAATATGTTATTTCTATTTTTTCATTCATTTACACATTTTTACAGTCTAAGTTCATAAACTTGCCATGAGTATTAATGGACAAATTGCAAGTAGTCTCCCAGGCACAGAACAGTTGATCTCTAATTCACTAAACCAAAAATCACTTAACAATAATTTTATGCAATGTTATTTATCAGACTTTTATTTGACTAGACAAGGATTACCCAGAATTCTTAATTGAAGAGAAATGTAGAGCAGAGACATAATTCATTAACCACAGAATAAGAAGTTTGCTTTTTGCAGTCCATTTATTACTTTTAAAACCTGTCTGGTTTTTGTGGAATATCTTGTGTTTTCAAGAGTGATGTTTCAGTGACAAAAGCACATTGTTAAACAGCATTCTGAATTTCAAATTAATACTTTTTTAAATCCAAAAATCAAGCCACCTCACAGATGCATAGGCCACAAATGGCCTGTGGTGTGTCTTTTGGTTTGGCATTTTTGGTTAGAAGACTTAATGAGATATTTACTCTTTTATTCCATACTTCATTAGCATATAAATGTGTCAGTGTTTGTTTTTCAATTTCCACCACATTTTTTTAAGGATTAACTGTTTATTTTTTCTTTTGTTTGGGAAACTCTAATGTTTATTTAGCTAGTTCTGTCAGAATTTTCTGGTTCCTGAATGTTGAAATTCTCACAAATGCTCTCTGCAGTTAGTGATACATGTTACGTGGCTAAAATTATTTTCTGTCTTGTGCAGATACTTTGCAGAAAAATACAACAATGAAGCTCGAAAGGCATGGTTAAAAGCATGTCATCCTAAACAGGGGTAATTATCATTTTATGCCAGTTCATCATTTGCGTTAATTAATAGTACAGACAAAAACTATTTTATGACTTTCTTTTGAGATGGATGAAGGGAGGGAGGGAGGGGTGGATGGATGGATTCAAAATAAAAATTAAATTTTTCTGAGATAATTTTATGTTCTTTGTTGGTTTAAATTATAATGCTGAAATCTTTAACAAGAATTTTCATTGTTTGCTGATTCTCTTTTATTTGTAGGCATTTTATGATCATCATGTCCCCACAAACAATTTTCAATCATACAAAATAAGCAAGTGTCCACAACAGTACCCACTCTAGATGTCATTGTGATGTCATGCCATCTCTAGCAATCTTTCTCAGTCATCTTTTTTTTGCATCTAGTTGAGCAAGTTTATGATACCCCAGTAAAATAGAATGTATGTATTTTATCAAGTCACTTTTACTGAGCATCTTTTTGATACCCACCCCATTGCAATTGCTAGTTGCTTGGTGTGATTTATAAAACTGAAATATGAGAGCAAGTTTGCCTCAAGGAAAAGCAATTCATCTTCAGATATCTTTGACATCAAATACCTCACTTCTTTGGAACCTGCTGGAATTATCCCTGGTTTCTAGCTGCTACTAACGTAAACATCATCTGGAAAAAATTAACTTGATAAATATTCCCAAACAAAGCCCTAGAATTTGATGATTTTTTTGTTTAAATTTCATTACAATTCTCATAAATAAAACAACCCATTAAGCCATGGATTCTCAGACAGTATTTCAGGTCTCCCAGGGATTACAAGCACAAAAGTGTTACCATGAATCACTATCAGATGTGTCAACTTGACAATATGCTGATTCATAGCTCCTCACTTCATTATATTATATTTGTTTTCCTAAATTTCTAGCCCTTTTTGCTTTGTTTTGTTTTTATATCTGAACTGTTCATAACAACCTGGCAACCTGTTTCAGGTTCTCATTTGCAATTGTTGGCATCAACATTACGGAATTACAGTACAGATTACTGGTGAAGAGGAGATTGCGAACACACTTTTACAATCTTCAAAACAGATCCTCTCAACTAGCCACATATCATGAAGTCTACTGTAAGTTGCACACATTTAAAGACCAAGTAAAGAGGAATGTTTGTCAGACACAAAATTATTAAATCAGTGTTTGTTAGATGTTCTGATAAAGTGTAACAAATTTCAATCTCAGTTCCAGTGGATATTTCATTGTAAGCAGTTGACTTCATTGATTTTCTAAGAGATATTTCTTATCAAGATTCACACTCCCACAAATTCTAGTGACATGTCCAAGCAATGACAACACTCATTATATTAAGAACTTCTTTTACAATGATGGGTATGATGTTTTTATGAGAAAATGAATTTTGAAAAAATGCAGAATAATGCCTCTTTTAGTGTTTCATAGTTTAAATACCTTAACCACTGAACATAAGTGTAACCAGATTATAAACTTTCTGTCATGCTTAAAATATTAGTGTTCTGTAACATCTTAGCTCTTGCTGAGCATATTATAAAACTTTATTGGTCTGTCATGCTTAAAACATTAGTGTGCTGTACATCTTACATCTTGCTAACCATGTTATAAACCTTTATAATGATCTGTCATAATTGAAACATTAGCTAACCACATTATAAAACTTTAATGGTCTGTCTTGCTTGAAACATTAGTGTACTATACAGCTAACCACATTATAAAACTTTAATGGTCTGTCTTTCCTAAAATATTAGTGTACTGTGTATCTCCAGTCTTCCTAACCACATTATAAAGCTGTAATATTCTGTCTTGAAATATTAGTGCACTGTGCATCTTAATTCTTGCTGGCCTAATGGTCTGCCTTGAAAGATTAGTGTGCAGTGCATCATAATTCTTGCTGAACTAATTAGAAACTTTAATGCTGTCCTGAAGGAAATGTTAATGTACTGCTGAAAATTAATACTTCATAACTATTAATCTGCATTTGACAGTTTCATAATTTAACTACTACCTGTGGTCTTTTATGAGCTCTTGTAGTACTTTGAACATTTAAAATTTCTAACATTTACAACACTAGTCATTACTGTTGTTTAAAGGGACCCTTATTATACTATTTTCCCTAATTCTAATATGGGTAAATATAAGATTATTAAAATATTGAATTATGAAGATAATGATAGTTTTAGATTCCTTACATACTTAAAAAATTAGTTTGTACAAACAAAATTTGAGTTTGAGCAGTGAATGCACAGATTTGATTTTCAGCACAGTTAAATAAAATCTGAAAAGATGGTAATGCTTTGCAAGCAACCAATTGGAACTTTAGTATTAATGAATGGCACTTGTGCATATATTTCTTGAAGATGTAATTGTTTCAAGTGAATGAAATGAGATTCAGAAAGAACAAAGCATGAAAATCAGTATGATAAAATTTTGTTCTGTTTGTTTATAATTGCACTTAAAAATTTACTTGCAAGTCCCAAATTGAGAAGAAACCTTCCTTATTCATGTCACTTTTCTTTCTACAGTCAGAATTAATTTCAGTTATTCCTGAAGTAAACAAATGGATGAAGCAATTGGTATAAACATCAGTGTATTACAGAAGAGGTTATAAGTCGGTTAGCTTTTGTTTTTAGAAATCTGTTTATTATACGCCTGACTCAGATGTATCCATAAGGCAATAAATATCCTTTTGAAGTCTGTATTCAAATTTCAAAATCCTCCATCCAAAAAGCAAAAAAAAAAACATTTCTACCAGCATGAAAAAGATTGAGGTTTTGTTTATACTTGTTATTATCTCTGATAAAGGTGTTTATACATTTTATTATCTCTGATAAAGGTGTTTATACATTTTATTATCATTTTATTATCTCTGATAAAGGTGTTTATACATTTTATTATCTCTGATAAAGGAAGATTAGAAGCATTTGTAGTGCACATCCAAAGGACACATGAGGACTTCAGGGTTTTCTGCACCCCATTAAATGTGATATATTTATAAACCCATCTCTTTTTGTTTCCTTTGGTCATCTCCTGGTCTTAATGCATCCCTAATACATGATATTATTAACACCAAGAGATTTTGCATGTAAATGATGTGCTGCTGAGTTTAACTGTTCTTTTTACTATTATATTGAAGATTTGTAGTAAGTCTTGAATATTTTCTCATTTTACTATTATATCTAAGATTTGTAAAGTCATGAATGTTTTCTCGTTTTACTATTATATTGAAGATTTGTAGTAAGTCATGAATGTTTTCTCGTTTTACTATTATATTGGAGGTTTATATTAAGTCATGAATGTTTTCTCATTTTACTATTATATTGGATGTTTGTAATAAGTCATTAATGTTTTCTCATTTTACTTATATTGAAGGTTTGTAGAAAGTTATATTTTCTCAATTTTTTTCCTTCCAGGTTTTCTTCTATCAGATTTCACAAACTTTTGGTTCAGTGAGAAACCCCGAGACATCATGGAGTTCAGCCGCATTAGAGATAAGTTCTATAGGAAGATCACAGCCCAGTTAAAAGATCCAAATTGTGTCCTTGTGGCAGACTTTCAGAAATAATGATTGACATTGGTCTGACCAATGAAACTGGCCTGGTCTGCTCACAATAATGCTAGTTAAAAGGGATCAAGAATTTAAAAATCTGCTGTTATATGTTCAATTTAAGTAAAGAGTGTGTATGTGTGTGTTGTGTGTGTGTGTATGTTTAATTCGTTCTGGCCAGTTTTTTTTATGACCTTATAGGTCTGATTTGTCCATCATTTCATTACTATGAACTTTCAGTATAGTAAAACAGGTTTATGCTTTTTTTCCCATAACAGTGCTCTAAGAGATGTCTGTTGTCCTTTCTTTCAACATGAACTAATATGAACTAGCTTACTACTTTCAGTATTACAAAACAGGTTTATGCTTCTCCCCACCCCATAACACTGCTCTAACAGAGCTCTATTGGTCCATTCTTTTGTCACTATAAACTGATATGAGAAAGTTTACTATTTTCAGTATTGTAAACCAGGTTTATGCTATTTTTTCATAATAGTAAAGGAAGGTTATTTTGTTGTAACTGTTTCAAGTAACCTTCACATAGGGGAAAGAATCTCTGCTTGCATAGATAGGATTGTTTCATTGCATTTATATTCTTTCATGTTAAGTTTTCATTTTGACAGTGTTATGTTTTAGCTTTTGCTGTGTGATTGATTTCTTGTACTACTAGAATTCTTTTCTGATTTATGATTCTCGCAGTATGTAGATTAGAATAATCATAAATTAACAGTAATAATAATAATGGTATAAATTTGATGATACTAAATAGAGCAATTATTCTTATACAAGCTTTAAACACTTTTCAGTTGTACACATAAATACAAGATAAAGTCTTCTTATTAGTGGTTTAAGACATACAGGAAAACTAAAGATAATGCAACAAAACAGTAATCATGATACTTAATAGAGCTGTTATTCCTATAAAAGTTCTAGGCACTTTAGAATATTTACACATAAAATATGCAACAAAGTTCTGTATATAAGCTGCTTAAGACATAAGAAAACTACATGCAACAAATCGTAATAATGAATCCAAATGCCAGTTGTTAATGTGTATACTATATTTACAAAAAGAAACATAAATAAAATGGATGGACAAACTGCAGTTTGAATAAATTGTGACAGTTGAGACACTGCTATTTTTCATTGAAAAAACACATCTTGAGAAAAATTTAACCCAAACACTTCAGTACAACTTCTCCAATAGCAACTTGTAAACTCTGAAGCAAATGTGCAGTCTATTACCTATGCTTCATTTTTTTCCCCATTGTTTTCAGGATGAAATACTCCTTATTTCTCAGCTTTTTAAAGTCCTACACATCTGTCAGTTCTTATTATTGTAAAATCACAAGCTTTTGTGTATGCTTTTTGTATGTGTGAGGGGTGGGTGGTTTGTACATTTTAAGGTACACTATCCAGAACTGCTCCATTATTGAAATGTAATATGGACTTAACAAGCACTATATAAAAATGTATTCCTTTTTTTTAACACAGTTCCTCTTAATTTATTCATGTCTTTTTTTTCTTTCCAACTAATATTTTGAAGTGTATTTGAAATGGGTTTAAATTTTTCTTTATTATTTTAAATGTGTCCAAATTCTAATATTATTATGATCTTTACTTTTTCTTTTACATCAGCTTGCTCACTTAATCTGTAGTCATACTTTTGATAGTAAATTATCTCCCATATAATTAGACATCAATGCCTTTATAAAATATATTCAAAATGGCAAGGGAGATTTACTTTTTATTTTTCAAATCAGTTTTTTTATATATTCAATTTTTTTGTCATAATGATTTGTAAAAAATCAAGTATATTCTGCCATAATAAATTTTTATTATAATCAGTTAAATAATGCTTACATGTTAGAGGGTTTTATGAATTAGAGGTAACAAAAATTAATTAGAGGATTATATGTGAATATGACCCTGAAACTTATTTAAATGTCAGGTTGTAGAAATTATTTATAAATAAGTTATCAGTAAGGCATATTTTGCCATATGATTGTAATTTTTTATCCAAATCTGTCATATATGCTACTGAATTGAGTTATAAGGTATCAAAAATCACTTACAGTTACATTATTATATTTAAGAGTCACCTTGATATTGTTTAAATATCATATTATAAAACTTAGGTATGTAAATTAATTATCAGTTAATGGAAGAGAATTGTGACAACATATTTATTTTTATTATTGCAAAAACAAAAAGGTTAAATGTAGGACTGCGGTTTATTCAGATAACTTGTTGATTTCATTGTTCACATCATAGTTGCTAATACCGATAATGTTCTGATATCTTAACTGAAATGTCAGCTCTTATATTTGTTATTATCTTATATGACTAAATCTTTATGAATTTTCATAATGCTTTGGTTCCTTTTTTCTAGCAACCACAGTTTATAAACATAGTTGTATTTATTTTTTTAATGTACATTTGTTACTTACATTTTAATTTTTGTACTTTTTATTGAAATGTTGAAAATGCCTTTAATCATGCAAATTGTGTTAATTTGTTTGTATTAATTAGTTATGTTTATACTAGTCACTCAGGTGGTTCATATTTAAGATAAGGTGGAGAGATTTTTTCAATAATAATAAATAAGAGAATTTGTGTTTATTTTCTTTCATTTCTAATATTATTTCTTATTGTTTTAGAGTTAAATTATCTTGCAAATTTAATTATGTTTCTTATATCAGATAGGAGTGTTCTCTCTTACACAGACACATATAAATTCATTATTACTTTAGATAAGATTTAGAAATTGTCTTGGCTAGAGAAAGTAAACTAGAATACAAAAAAAGCAACTGCATTTTGTAATTTAACTTCATGATGGTAATAAACAATTTTACAATTGAAAACATACTTTAGGAATATGCTTTGTTGGTGGTTTGTTGGAAGTTTTGTTGCCTTTTTACTTATTTGTTCTATAATTTATAAACATAAAATTGTCTGCAATTGCTTAAACAATAAAATATCCATATAGAAACAACTGACTTAAGCTATTTTATGGAATTTTCTTCATTAGGAATATGAGTTTGAGTTAAAAAAGGAGAGAGAAAGATTAGGGAGTGAATGGCAGTTTGGATATAAAAAGACTTATTGGAAGAAAGTTCGGAAACAGCATTGCATTTTCGTTCAGGGTGAATGCAGTAGATGTGTTGTCCACTTGTTGCTGCTGTTCCTGCCTTAGCCTACACAACAGTCTGACAAGAAATGGACAGTGACACAATAATTCTTTACATTTAAAAGATTATCCGACATATTTAACCAAAAGATAAAGAATAAAATTATATTGTTTCTGTTCTTTATTCAGTTTTACATTAAAATAAAAATGTGATGTTCATGTATATCTAGCATTGTCTGTAAAATTTAACACTTTAGTGGAAGGCACTGTCCATTACTTTGAGTACAAAATGGACACTGGGAACATATCCAGGTGAAACAAACTGAGGTGCAATGGAAAGTCAAATAGTCTCAGGGATATCTGAATCAAAAGATAAATGATGCAAATCCCAAGTGTCATATGCTAAGATTGCTTCATTCAAGGTCCTTCCATTCCCAAATAATTTAATAAATGTTAAAGACAATCTGCTGATAACTACAGACATACATAAAGAGAGAGATTAAAATGGCTTTAATTACTACAGTTAATGTACTTCTTTGTTTAGCACATATCCTTTTAACAAGATTGTAAATGAATAATGAGACTAAAATACTTACAAACATCTTGCTACATGACACCATCATTAAATTAACAATAAAAGCAGTTGAATTCCGACAGCCATTATCTTCAAAGACTTTCCAAATAGATTGTCAATCTTTGTGCTCGCTAGTTTTCATCATTGAATCAAGGTCTGTATAAGCAGGTAGGCTAGATAAAAGGCATAGATCTAGTCATTCCTTGCATGTGTGGCGACCTTCATTGTTGCAGGGGAATTGGAAGCAGGTGTCAAAACAGTCAAAAGTAGATGTGAAACTAATAAGAAACTGGAGTCATGAGAATTTCATACTCAGGCAAATTTCTATGGGTATTTTACAAGTTTCATAGATAAGCATTTTACAGAAATGGGGGCTAATCATGTCTTCTTCCCTTGAAGTATATCGACTAACTGAAGAATGAGGTTGGTTTTCTCTACATCAGCTAAAACTTTTTATTTTTAGCCCTTTGGCTGATCGATCTCATTCTCGTAAATCATAACCATTGGATAAATAAAACTACTCACCCAGTAGAACTAGTTTGCATTACATCAGCAGTTTCTAGCATATTCTCAACTCGGATGTTTACTTTCAACTCTGAAACTTACAAAAATACCATCATAAGGAGTGCCCAAGGATGTGTCACTGTCACCACCCACCCCTCCCTTCTCCGGCATGAGGGGAGGGATGGTGGCTTGCCTACGCCACGTATGACTTGCATAAAGAGAATTACAAATCGCACACAGAATACCAAGATGATTGTTTGGCTCGAATTTAATTCTGCGTGTAGGTTACGTATTGCCGACATGTTTGCATGTGTGCTTGCATACGGGTAGGGGTGAAGTGTAGACGGCACAGACGACACAACGTATAACAACGACAGCAACCACTCTTTCGAAACCATAGACAGGAGGAAGCCTCAATGTCAGAGTACAAATTCAAGTTTATTGGTCTATGGGTTTCCTCTCACACGTTGGTTAGTCAGTCAGCCATCCACACTCGCACCCATGGGAAACGGGGGAGAAAGAAAGAAAAAAAGGGTCACCGCTTGTCGGCGCCCGTGAAAAGAAAATAATGAAAAGGGAAGAAAGAAAAGAATGAAATAGTAAAATAAAAGAAATACAAAATTCAATTTATCCATGCAGTACTACTTCTAAATAGATTTAAGCATTTTACAACATAATGTATCAGTCATTATTTATAAGTTCTGGCGCCAATGCTCTTGTATCAAAGTTCAATAATAATAAAAAATGTCATTTGACTTGCAAGTCTCCTTCAACAGTTCCATCAATATTATCTTATATTTATTTCTAATTTTAGTTTAAGGCTTAGTTAAGATTCTAGCTTTTAGTTTTAAGTTACATTTATATTTTATGTGCTCTGAGATTTCCCTAATTAGTTAGAATTTTCTTTTACTCACATATGTATCATCATTTTCTCCTTGTTCTCTGCTCACATAATTCGTTACTTTCTCTTGTTCTCTGCTCACATAATTCGTTACTTTCTCTTGTTCTCTGCTCACATAATTCGTTACTTTCTCTTGTTCTCTGCTCACATAATTCGTTACTTTCTCTTGTTCTCTGCTCACATAATTCGTTACTTTCTCTTGTTCTCTGCTCACATAATTCGTTACTTTCTCTTGTGCTGGGCTCACATCGTTACCGTTACTTTCTCTTGTGCTGGGCTCACATCATTACACTTTCTTCTGGTGCTGGGGGGTTCTGATGATACACAAAACATCGTCGACGTCTCGACCTGGCCATCCTCACTGCTACGACGGCTACTACAACTTCACGCTCCTGTGCGTTTCTCTCGTTAGGCCTAATTTCTCAACTCTTATTAAGTTCTCTCTTCTCTCTTCTTCTCTTCTCTTAACTTCGTTTCTCATCCCTTCTCTCACGTTTCTCATCTCTTCTCTTCTCTTAACTTCGTTTCTCATCTCTTCTCTTCTCTTCTTCATAACGGCCAACCTTTGCCATTCTCGGCGGTATGCCTCATGCATGACCGCTACTGCTGCCAACGATAGTTACTACCATTATGTAACATCTCGTTATGTAACATCTCCCAGCGACTAGTGACATTAAACTTCCACCAGGAATTTGCCTCTGCATGGAAAATAATCGATCACCCACGGTCTTTGCACAGAGTCTTTGAAAACCTGAGATGACTGTCCTATTTGACTGGTTCACCTAAAACTTTGCGACGCGCTATCTATATGCAGCCGGGTAGACATCTGGCACTCTGTTACAGTGTTCAGGAATTCTCCTTCTGTTTTGCCTGTAGAATATAGAGGACCCTGATACAAAACAGCAGGGAGAAACTGAGAGCGTCCCGCTCTCTCTCTACAACACACTACATTTTCGACGTTTCTCATCCGCCCCTGGCTCTGTATCCTCTTTTATACACAAAGTTCTTGCACATCCCTTCTCTGAGCTGACTGGAACATCCCCCCCCCCCCGTCCAGCACACACGCTACCCCCATTTACAACCAGCACGGCACTGTAGGTGCTGAGGAATATTCTCTGCCCATCCTGGCTACACTCTGCTGTCCAATGCCAAGTCTCAAGTTCCCAGTTGACACTGTGATTTACGTATCCATTTGACCTCTAGCTAACTCTCAGAGCAATGATCCTAATGATCCTAGTTTTATTTTAAAACTACAATTACTGGCAACTCATGGCCACCTGGCAAGCCATACATTAACTCACAGCAAGAAATGGTTGTACACTCAAACCAACCTTTTTAACTTAGTAATACAATTATTAACTTTCCAATAGTCTCAAATTCTATTCCAATAATAATTTCATAAAACAATAGTAATTTCACAATAACAATATCAACATACTACCAAACATTTAATAGTGGTGATTCTTAAAAAGATGTTTACATTTCAAAACTCAGAGCTTGCTTTTGCATGGACATAATTGGCGTCCCAGCGCTTTCTCACGAACTCTCGTACACTGGCCGCTACTCTGACACAGATTTATGGGCGTGGTGTCCTGGCCAGCCAACATTTAATTATACCTTTTCCATTCTCTGGCACAAAACCTATTTCCTTCAGCTAGCGTCCCTACACTTAGGTTTCACATTGTTGACAAAATGGTCATTTTCACCCCTGTCCCTCTTAATTAACTTAGTTGTTTCATTCATAGTTTAAAGTTAGAAGTTACTTAGAGGGAGAGAAATTTTTTTTATTAATATTCCTTGATTTTTGTGACAGTCACTTTGACAATTTAACAATTTATATAGCAATTAAGTATTAAAATAGGGATAGGAAAATGTATTCCCCCACAATCACCTATATTGGTCGCTGACAGAGGTCACTGATCCAGATGCCACCTATTACAACATATTCTGTATTTCACAAGATTTCCTAATTAATCTTGCTAAGCTAATGGGTGGATACTAACTTTCAGTGGTGTTTCCAAAATTTCTGAATGGGCTGGCTTTGGGGCAGCAGTCTAATTTGAAAAGGGGGAAGAGGGACTAGGGGACTTGAAGTCTGCATGCATTGTTCTTGAGTGGTGGTGGTGGTGGGGACTGATGAAGACTGAGATGAGAGACTAAGGACCCCTTGGCATTGCCAATGGGCAACAGGGAAAAGATATATAGACAAATTTTTCATTGATAAAGCAATTAACAGTCAATAACTTCAACTATAGGTAGTATGAACATAATTATCGATATTAAAACTGTTTAGGTATCAGTAAACTGATGATAATATATCAGTTATGACAGAAGTGTTTGGCTCTTTCATTTGTAAAACAAGTGCCCATGTTGGAGGTTGGGAGTTGGGTGGAGACATAACCAGAGATGAAGTTGAATTATAGGAAAAAAGATAAGACTTTAAAGGCAATTGACACCATCTAGAATTCTGAAATAATTTAATCCTGTCGGAGTGAATAACTAACAAAGATCTTGAAACTACTGAATTTGACCAACTTCGAGAAATTTGTAGTTCTAGTGATAGAGCTGTTAATGCTAAGCCCCAAATCACTCCAAACAAAGAAGCAGAGGAAATACTGACAACGGGCCAAACTGAAATCAAAGCATCCTTCACATTAAAGGCCAGCAACAGCCTAAAATTTCGGCAGCAGCTCTGAAATTATCCACGTAGGTGGACAATAAAAGATGGAAAATAAATTGTTCTATTTTGTTGATGTTTCTAATCTTTTTATAAACTCGAGCTCACCCGATTTGCGCGAGTTCAAAGTGTTTTCAGTGATTTAATTGAACATTGTATATTATATCGATTTTCAACAATCTTATATAAAACTAAGATTTGCTTTCATGAAATAACCAGTAAGTGATCGCCCATACGAAACGCAGTAACGTTTTGCGCTGGCGTGGAACCATATCCCACCGGAGACCTTGGCACAATTTTACGACAAAAATTAATGTCAAAATATAGGCCTAGGTGTCCATAGGTAACCATAATTAAACTGCATATCTCGCCTGCCCAGATGTTATACTTCAACTTTATTAAGCACTCTAATTTTTAAAGACATTAAGCTTTAAATTCTCTTTATATTGTAGCAAGTTGCCCAAATTGTTTATAGTTATACCAAGGACAGCTTTTTAAAGCACTGACGCAATCTCAAGGCTAGGAGTCACGTGACAGCGCTCTATAATCATGGCGGCGGTCTTAGTACTCGCTCCAGGATAGATGATGTAAACATAAATATCAGCAAGTTTCTTTGGAAAGGTCAAAATCACAAGTTAGGATGTGGCGTTTTTGGAACAATATACCTCGTGGTAAGTCGATTTATTTTTTTAATTTTAATTTTAGTTGAGAAAGCAATGTTTATGGCTCTTAGGAAAAAGGGTTTGTTTTGTTGGATTTTTTCCCCTGGTTGTTGACTTGACCTTGTGTGCTTTTTTCCTCCTAGGCTAATACTTCAGAAGAAAGATTATGTTGAATAATTTAAGTTTTAATACATTCCAAACAATATAAAACTCTAACGAGGATGTTTAACAAAATTTCTGTTAATTGTAAAAGATGGGTCCAATAAAACTCTTTTACTGTTACTTAATCATTTTAATGAGATTGAGAGCCATTGGCTTTGAAAACGAGTGTCGTTTTTTTGTTGTTAAAAATCACCATTGGGAAATCCCAGTACTAAGCGCAAAGTTCTGTTGTTATTTTTTTTATTTTATACTGTCTACCACAGTATTTAATTATGTTTAATTACAGTGCAGATAATAAACATTGATCAGTTTTAAAAAATGCTTAAAAAATATATATAATTATTTAGGTCCTATTTATATCATATGTAATCTGATTAATAACGTCACCGACCTTAAATATCAGACAAATCGGCGACCTTGTTAGACATTCAGAGCATATGACTATTATTTCAGTATTTCAATATTTAAGAAAATCAATATTTTAATACCATAAAATATTAATAATGTCACCAAACTAATTGGACATCTGCCACCGTATTACTATTACAGTATTAGACATTCACTGATTCAGAGCACATAACTATTATTTCAATATAAAAGAAAATTATTCCGATTTTTTTTTTAATGTATAAAAATAATTAAAATATTAATGAGGTCACCAACCTACTTGGACATTGGCGTCCTTATTAGACAGTCAGAGTATATTATGACATAGGATTTCCTTATATGAGTAAATAAATTCTTTTTTAAAATATATAAAAATGCACTCCCTCTAAAATATTATTAGAACTGCCATTCACAGAAATCTCTATCAATGACTCTTGAGTTCATTATTTGGTGTATTCTTTATAATTATTTCCTTAATGTTAAACTAAAGTGTGTGTGTGTGTGTGTGTGTGTGTGTGTGTGTTGGGGGGTGTTTTTTGTTTTGTTTTTTTTTGCAATGAGTTCCTTAGTGTGTTCTTTGTAATTAGTTCATTATAAGAGTTTGTTCCTTGTAATATTCTTTACACTGTGCTATAAGTTCTGATTGATTTCATATGTTAAGTTGAATAAACTTAAATATTACACTATAAATGTTCAACATACTGCATAAAACATCTTAGACTTACTCAAGTTACTGTTATGTAGACTGCACCTTATTGTTCATTGGTCTGATCATCTTTATTGCTACTTTTGGAAATCCTTAATTTTATGTTTACATTACCTTATTTAAAAAATAAACCTTGTAATTATATTTATAAGCTAGTGTCTGGTTATGTGTTATGTTCATTAGGTAACCTTATTTAAAAAAAAAACCTTGTAATTATATTTATAAGCTAGTGTCTGGTTATGTGTTAATATGTTCATTTAGTAACCAGATGCAAGGTGGGTGAGAATTTTAAAAAAGGATATATGGATTGGTGTAAATTTTATAAATTATATATTATGTAGCACATGATCCAAAAGATTTATTTTGTTTGTTAAATGGCACCAATACAAGACACATTCTTAGTCATTCACCTTAAAATAGTGTTCCAGTGACATGTTATAAAATTATGCTGGCACTATTTTTAATTATTCTTTTTGTGAACAGTTTTTGCTATAATCTTTTTTGTCCTTTCATTATAAAGATTAATTTGCTTTTGTATTTTCAAGTCAAAGGATTTGTTATTGATTCACTAGTCACATTTGTGTACATCATGTCAAAAAATGTATTATTGATTCACCAGTTACATGGCACTTCTACAGTTTGTTTGTATACATTGTGTCAATAGATTTCTTATTGATTCACTAGTCAGATGGCACTTCTGCAGTTTGCTTGTGTATATTGTGATTTATTATTGATTCACTAGTCAGATTACGCTTCTGCAAAACATTCTTGCTTATGTAGTTAATATATAAAAATACTTTCCAATCACTGAATCAGTAATTTTTTTTTCTTTTTTCCATTTTTTTAAAATAGATGCTTTTCTAACTTATTTTATGTTATTATGCATATAAATTATAATTGAGAATATTTTGTAAATTAACTGAAGATTATGACAGAACATCTATTTAGCTTGTTTGTTTTGATGTTTTAGTTATTCGAAATCAACTCCATGGACCTCGAGCTTCTGCAGGAGTTTGTGTTGAGGAGGAGACGTCAGAGCTAGATAATGACAAATGTTCTGCAAACTCTGGTCTCATTGACTGTAGAAAACTTCCTGTTGAACAACATGAGCTTGTTTCTTGGTAAGTATTTTGCTTTTTTTTTTTTGTTTTTGGCTAATAAATTTATTTCTTGAAGATGACATTGAACATACATATTGGAGAAGGTAGCACAGTATCAAAACTTCCAAGTCACTTGTTTTTATATCAGTAAGTCACAGTGTAAATCATTTTCCATTGTGTTGTAAGGTTTTGATGAAAGAGCTTTGGCCAAACAGTATATTTATTTATAGAAAGAATTTGGCATCATTTATTCTGGTAAATTATGTTATTGCTTAGAACTAGAACCCTTTAGTAATTCATGTATATATACATTACACTAGACTTATGTTTTTATTATTTTAAACTTTTAATTTTTTGCATTACTTTTTATGCCTATTACATCTTTTCATTTTTAGTATCCAGTCATGTCCAAACTGGGGGACAAAGCAGGAAGAAGGGGAGAGAAGAAGAGCCAACCATGATCAGCATGAGTGGTGGCGTTATTGTCGTGGTGATTTCTGGTCTATGTTTGCTGGTCCTCACCGTGCCTTGGAGGCTTTGACTTGGGTAAGTGGACTAGAATTTTAAAGTCAGCTCTGACATTATTTTGAAATGAACATCTAGCATTCTTGATTGCAATTTGATTTGAATCTGTTAAGCAATATTTTATGATGCATTGTTTAAAAGTTAATTTTAAAAAAAAGTGTTCTCTTACTCTTATTTTCAGTGTATTTCTTGCAGGGTGCAGCTGTTGTTCTAGGGCTTCAACTTTCTCGACACCACCAGCTACAACAACAATACAGTGATGTTTTAAAGAATCATGAGAAACAGCAAAAATGGAAGAGCCTTCTTTTTCGTGTTGCTTTTGCTATGCCACCAGACTTTGGGGTTGATGTTGGCAGACGTATTTTACCACAAGATTCTGCCAAGCCCTCAGTAAAGCTCAAAACTGTCTTTGCAAATGAAGTAGGTGCTCCACCAAAGAAAGAGACTGGGGTAAGCAGCCTGAAATGAAAGACAGAGGGGGTGGGGTGGGGGTTGTGTGTTTTCATTTTGCTTGACAGCAGAGCATTGTATGAAATACTTAGCATCTTATTGTCAGTTATTAAAGTACACAAAATAATTATTAGCTTGCTTGAGAATGTTGTATATTAATTGTAGATAAATATTTGACTGTTAAATTATTTGCTTTATTTATTTTGTTTTTAAACTTGTAGTTTTAAGGTGGGCACTTAATTTAATTTAGAAATTAAGTTTTTTAGGACTCATTAGAAC
Organism: Sinotaia quadrata; assembly: GCA_028829895.1. Taxonomy (NCBI): domain Eukaryota; kingdom Metazoa; phylum Mollusca; class Gastropoda; order Architaenioglossa; family Viviparidae; genus Sinotaia; species Sinotaia quadrata. The sequence continues at coordinate 65,235,327 of CM054183.1, forward strand.
ACAGGTGTCAAACTCAAGGCCCGCAGGCCACGTCCGGCCTGACTTACAATTATCCCCGGCCTGCTAGAGAAATTAGGCAAAAATATTTTTAATGGCCCGGCGATATGAAGTGAAAATCAAATTCCCAAATTGCCAAATGAAAGACTGCCTGAGAGATTGGAATAAGCGTTGTGGTGTGTTGTTCCATTCACCCCCAGAAGCTGCAGTAAACCTTTCATCTTCATGATCTTGATCTTGGTCTGCTTCTGGGGGATCCCCGCAGCCTAGCCATGCTTCTGAAGTGGAGGACAGGACAGCTGGTGGAAAGGATTGAAACAGGTCACACCTATTTGGCGTCTGCTTCTGGGGGATCCCCACAGCCTCGCGGTGCATCTGAAGTGGAGGACAGGACGGCTGGTGGAAGGGATTGAAACGGGTTGCACCTATTTGGCGCACACCCTCAACCGCTCTCGGTCGGTGGGGGGAGGGGGCTGAAGCCCCCTTTTATCAGAATAAGCAAAAATGAATGTATATATATATATATATATATAGTGCGCGGATATTCAAATCAAAGCTAGTCTTTAAAATGGCCAAGAGAAAAGTTGATTTTGAAAACAGAGCCTTTCAAAGCCGCTGGGAGGATGAATATATGTTTACTGATATTGGTGATAAGCCTGTGTGTCTAATTTGTAGAGATAATGTAGCTGTGATCAAGGAATATAATCTGAGGCGGCACTACGAGACTAAACATAAAGCAGAAGCTACAGAAGATAAAGGAATTAAAGAGGAATCTAACATCACAGCAGACGTTTTTCACCAAAGCAAAATCACAAAGTGAAGCTGCTGTGAAAGCAAGTTTTAAAGTGGCAGAGGAGATCGCCAGATCAGCCCAACCATTTACTGAGGGAGAGTTTCTGAAGAGCTGCATCTTGTGTTCAGACAAAAAGCAGATGTTTGCAAATGTAAGCCTTAGTAGAAATATGGTTGCTGATAGAGTTTGTGAGATGGCCACCGATGTGAAAACACAGCTGATCGAAAAAGGCAAAGACTTTGTTGCTTACTCTCTTGCTGTCGATTAAAGTAGTGACACGACTGACACTGCACAGCTCGCCATCTTCATCTGTGGAGTGGACTCCAGTTTGAATGTTAACAGAAGAAATATTGGACATGAAATCTATACATGGGACAATAACAGGGAAAGACATTTTTGACAACATATGTCAAAGTGTAACTGACATGAACCTGCCTTGGGACAAACTTGTTGGACTTACAACAGATGGAGCACTGGCGATGTGCAGCGAAAAAAGTGGACTAGTTGGAAGGAAGCGGTTAAAGATGCAGGAGAATTGTACTGGTGAGTTGATAGCATATACACCAAGGATCGCTGTGTGGTAAAGTCCTCAACATGGAACATGTAATGAGCACTGTAACACAAACCATTAACTTTATCAGAGCCAAAGGTTTAAATCACCGCCAATTTCAGTCTTTTTTGCAGGAAATAGACTCAGAGTTCACCGACATATCTTATCATGCAGAAGTGCGGTGGCTAAGTCGGGGAAAAGTTCTCAGTAGAGTTTTCCAGCTGATCGAGGAAATCTGTCAGTTTATGGACAGCAAAGGAAAAGACTCCACAGTTTTGTGGGATGAAAAGTGGAAATGTGAGTTGGCGTTTCTGTCTGACATAACCACTCATCTCAACGTCTTGAACCTGCAGCTCCAGGGACGGGACCATTTGATCACTGATATGCATGATGTAGTGAAGGCATTTCAAGTGAAGCTGCACATACGGGAGACACAAATGCACCAATGCAACTTGTCTCATTTTCCTTGTTGCAAAGCAATGTTGAACCAAGTCAGCACCATGATGTTCCCAAAACACAGTTTGCTGAAAAACTGAGCTACTTCATGCTGAATTCATACGGCACTTTAGTAACTTTGAAACACAGAAAAATAATTTTGAGCTGTTTCGCAACCCATTTGCCATCGACGTGGAAACTGCACCTGTACATTTGCAGATGGAGCTCATAGAGCTGCAGTGTAATGGGGCACTAAAGGCAAAATACGACAGTCTGGGGCCTGCACGGTTCACTTGTTTAATTCCTGGAGCAATGCCCCAGCTTTGTCTACATACAGCCTGAAACATTGAGCATGTTTGGTAGCACATATCTGTGTGAGCAGCTTTTTTCTGTGATGAAGATTAACAAAACATCACACAGGAGTTGTCTCATTGATGAACACCTGCAGTCCATCCTGAGAATCTCCATAACACAGAACCTTACTCCAAACATAAACGAACTTGTTGCCAAGAAAAGATGCCAAACATCCAGCTCTGACTAATTGGCAAAGGAGCAAAAATCGATATGCCTTGATTTGTTATTATTTTAACTTTTGTCTGCTTTAATTTATATTAGTGTTTAAAAAAAGTTTAGTTTTCCACTTATCAGTGGTTGTTTATACAATTCAGCCCGCAACCTTAAGTGTGATTTGAGTTTTGGCCCCCTGTGCAATTGAGTTTGACATCCCTGCATAAGAAGATATTGATGCATGTAGTTGAAAAATTAATTTCATTTACATATTCTGTTCTGATAGAGTTCACTAGAAGATGCAATGCATGAGTTTGAAGACTTGTGTCGTCAGTATGCTGCAATGGGCAATTCCATAAAGGGAGTGCATGCTGCTGAGCAGGGCAACATGAGCACAGCCATCAGACATCTACAACTCGCCAGTCAACTCGGTCATGCTCCAGCTTACTTTAACCTGGGACTTTGTTATGAGATGGGTTATGGAGTAGAGAAAGATTCCAAACAAGTAATTATTAGATTTTATTGTACACTTCAATATTTCTATTTCAGTATCATTTTGTGATTGAAAAAAATATTAAAATTATTAATGTAACAAAGGTTCAGATTCATTATTAGATCATGTCACTGGTGACCATTTACAGTATAGAGAGTTGAAAAAGACTTTAGGCATTTATGCTCAAGGTATTGATCAACTTCAATATTTTAAAAAACACAATATTTAGGCTTTTACATAGTATTGCTAAGTCTAACCCTCTAACCTGTTCTCATTTTGCAAAAAAAAATTTTTTTTCTAATTTTGCAAAATACCTGTAACTTCATCATTCCTCAAGGGTTTCCTAAAACTACTCAGACACTAACCAGCACTCAAAACTTGTCCAAAAAGGGTATTTTAATTTCCATCACACATAAAATAATTATTTCCCAATACTTACCAGATGAGCATATGTGAGGAGTATCATATGTTGTCAATTCATACAAGTCTAGGCTAACAGGACCACCTAACCTCCCTAAAAGGGGATAAGAAAGAACACCCAGTAGTGAAATCTAGACTAAAATGAAGCAGCCCTACTTCAGTACATGTATACTTATTTGGTAAGTATTCACGAAAAATTAATTTTACATAGAAAAATTCTTTTTTTTTTCCCCATCATGCAACCAGATAACTGCCTATGTGAAAAGAGCAATGAGGTGGATATTTCCCCTCTTAAATACATTCAAGCATAGCATTTTGTTTGAAAATATTATTAGTGAAAATTGCCAGGGAACAAAATAATTCCTACACTTCAGAGCAGACTATAACATGAAGCAAATCCCTGGCAAAGTTATAAATATGAGTTGAGAAAGAAGGCCATATTTTTAGTTGTGCCAGAGTATAACCTAAATTAATAGAAATCTTAGATGAGTAAGATCTGTTGGGCTAGACTGAAGGCTGAGATTTGTGAACAATTTAATATGTATGTGTCTCTGCATTTGAAGGTTGACCGGATGTTTATAAATGGATGCTCTCGTGAACTGACTGAATATCTCCATACAGTATCCTTAATATGAGAACACCAATAGATCACCAAAGCAGCTGAATAAACAGACCTTGAGCTGAAACACTTTTTCCAGAAATGCTAGGCAGCCTGTTTTGTTTTAATCTAATGGAGTTTAGAGTGCAGAATAAAGAAAAAATTATTGGGATAATTTTTGGTGCTTTGTTAGCATTCTGCAACAGTTTTGCTGGTAGATCAAGCTGAGAGAGGTGTTTCTTTTTTTCTTCTCTTTAGCTTTTTTGGCATTTAGTAAATAGTAATGATTCTCTGTGAGCTTACATCCCTCCTATACTTAATATAGGAGGGATATTAAGTGGAGTGGAAATACTTTTCGTATCTCAAAGTTCAGAGTAAACAAGTCTGGGTTAATATTTTATGATTCATGTTTTCACCATCACAGTATGCTACCTACATAGTACAATACAAAACATTTGTTTTTACTTTTTGACCTTAGAATATTATGTTTTCATAGGCAGCTGCCTTTTATCGCTTGGCAGCTGATTGTGGCCATGCCCAGTCCATTTATAATCTGGGTCTCATGACCTTGCAAGGTGAAGGAGATGTGGTCCAAGACAAGAAGACCGCCATAAGGCTGATGACCAAAGCAGCTCAAAAAGGTCTTATCCAGGTTAGTTGAATGCTTTTATTTTACTGTGCACATTAAATAAATTTAATGATTTTAAATAATGGAAGTTTTGATGATATAGATATTTATTTTAATTTTTAAAACAAATTTATGTATGTTGAAATTGATTATCATTTATTAATTTTGTTTCTACTAAAATTTGTGGTTTCAAATCCTTTTTTTTTTTAAAGTTTGATACAGTTTTCTATATTTTTACATTTTCTTATAAAAGCTGGAGTAACTTTACTAGGTGTGGATTATTATTAAGGCAGTTTTATCATTTGTTGTGGGTTATATAGATGGTTTTATCATTTGTTGTGGGTTATATAGGCGGTTTTATCATTTGTTGTTGTGGGTTATTAAGGCACAGTTATCATTTGTTGTTTTGTTATCTAACCAGGCTCAGCTATTCTTGGGTGTATACTTCACTGAGAATGACGAACATCAGCAAGATTTTGAGCAAGCAGTTTCATTCTTTCGTGCTGCTGCTGATCAGAATGTAAGTTATGTATTGTTTTTCTCTGGTTGACATTTCTGGGAAAGTCTAACCGTTCGCATTTCCATATAAGAAAAGTCAAGTGAATTAGTAGGTGTAGGGCAGGGGGCTGACATACAGCGGATCAGATCTGACCATATGTGATTTTTGTGAGAACTTGTAAAATCATTGTTAGACAATATCACTGTTAGTTTTACAAATTTGTATCTAATCAAAGCATTATTGAAATGACTAAAATTACCCTGATATTACAGATTTTTGGTATAAGAGAATTTGTTTGAGAACCAGCTTACGTTTTTTAAATAATGGTGTAGTTGTCATTTCACATAAATATGCATCATGTTTCATGTATCCGTAAATATTTTCCTTATTTATTTGTATAGGGCCCTAGGGTGATTTTGTCATTGTTTCAAAATTGATAGGAAATAAAGGTTCTTCCCCTCAAAATTAAATATTATAGAAAACGATGTCTTCATTTTTATCTTGGTATTCATGACATGATTTGAAAATATTTATTGTTCACCTTGAGATTATTATTATCAAACTTTTAAAAAGAAAGGGACTTAATTATTTAATTATTAATCCATCCATTTTATTGTAGGATGCAGATGGACAATATTTTCTGGGCATCTGCTATGAGAATGGATGGGGAGTTCCAAATGATGAGGAATCAGCAGCTAAGCTATACTCTGCAGCTGCCCACAATGGGCATGATGCTGCTATGTACAATTTGGCTGCGTTTCATGAGTATGGACTTGGTGGTAACTAACCTTTGTTGAAAGTTGTTGTTAAAACCATTTTATGTTTGTCTTTAGCTTCCATTTATTCATTAATATTACTTTTTTTTTTTTTTGCTGCTTATGAAAGCTTTCAAATAAAGGAAAAATACATATATAATTTGAAAACATTCATTTTATTCAAGATCAGGTGTGGCACTCATGTATATAATCCACAAAATAATGTATTAAATCACTTGTAATATATGTAAAAACATTTTTGAATGTTTTCTGTCAGGTTTGTCCCAAGACATTGAGCTGGCAATGAGTTTGTACAGACGTTCAGCAGAGGCTGGAAATGAGAGTGCAAAGTTCCGCCTCTCTGAGGTGCATGCACAGGAAGCAATTAAAGAATGGAATGGTGAGACATGGGCAAGAGAGGCACAAATACTTAGCATATTATAGGAGAATAAGTTGTATTCAGCTAAATTTTTTAGGGGTATTTTTTTTTTCTCCATCATACAACCATCCAAACAATTTAGAAATAGCCCAGGTTCCATATTCATTTGTTGTAGCTCTAGTGCATGGAACACCCTACCTAGAGATAACTTTGAAGGCAGTTTGGCACCTGTATAGGACAATTTTTATAAATATTATTTCTTCAAGTATCATGAAATTATGAAGTGAATTTTCTTTCCAGATTCATTTGTTGAAACTCTAGTGCATTTAACACCCCAATCGGAGATAAAATTAAAGTCTGTTTTGGCACCTGTATAAAACACTTTTTATAGACATTATCCTTCAAGTATCATGAAATTATGATGTGAATTTTTCCTTTTTCTTTTTAACCATTTTTCATAATTCAAAATCTCCATTCCATGTGCAGAGATGTCCATCTTTCATTTTTTTACCATTTTTAGAAAGACCATAATTTTTTAATGTCTAATTTCACCAAATTTTATTATCTTACATTAATCATATAATTATTACAAAATTAGGATTTTGATAACTGCAGGAGTTAAATAATTTTGCAATGTCTCTTTTTCAGCTAATAGTTTTTCAGTTTTGGGGAGAATTTTATCCGAAAGGATAAAAGCCTACATCACAACATTTTCTACAATTCCATAGTATGCAGATCCATTTCCTTGGTTACCCCAAATTCCATGGAAAAAATAAGAAGTTCCATTGAAGAAAAAAATCAATTTCCGGTTTGATAACTTGTTCTCATGTAGCTCAGATACACATACAGCAAGTTCATTTTGAACAGGCAATTGCTGAAGCATGCACATAAAGGACGGATCTCTCTGATTTGGTGTCGGCTGCTGATACAAAAAGTTTCACAGCTCTATGGAAATGGGTTTGAACTCCTTGCCTGTTGGTCATTCAAGAGCTTGGTATTTCTGTCTTCTTGGATGGTAATCTCCATTAACACATCTTTTAATTGGTAAAGAAAACTTAGGTGCCATTGTTATACAACACAAATATTCAGCTGGTGAATGGATTGGCAGAGAGCAAGGTGCATGTTTGCCTCTCAGGTAGGATAAAGAGTTTTACCTGTATGGGAAACCCCTTAGAGTGGTTGACTATGCATCATGCCACTCTTCAAGAGATAATCAACATTTTCTTCTGACCTTTGTGAATGCCACATTACACCTAATTCACCCAGTGTACTTACATTTCTGGGACAAAACTGAACAAACCACAGAGTAGGAATGGTGTCATATATTAATGTAGTCTCACAAGCATTACTTTTTTTACTTGACAAGTGACACTAGTGCCCTCATTAAGGAAGATGTTGAGGACAGAATTCATAAAGAGAATAGCACAGTATGTAGCTGACAGCTGTTGCTACTAATACCAATTTGTTGGTGGTGCCAAGAAGTGTTATTTTACAGAAAATTTGTATTGATGTCCTCTGTGAAGGAAACATTGGTGGATACCTCCACCAACACCAATCAAGTTGGCAGAAGTATTGAAAAAATGTTACCCCATTAGATTTTGAGCCAAAGACTAGTCTCCAAGATCAGTGTATCTAAATCAATTGTTATCTCTTTTTTATTACATATTTATAATAGAGAGTACTTTACCCTTGGAGGGCCCAGCTAGAACTTTCTATAGCTGTCTCTAAGGGCATTATGTCTAGACAGTTTTTACCACTGTTCCAGAGTTAGAGATATTTACAGCCAGACTTTACATTCTTGGTTCAAACAGATTAGGAGACATAAACTATCTCTGCTGGCAAGCATAAGCTGTGAGGATCGGTGAAATTATATATACCTTCATCTCTCACCTTCTCTGGGTGCAGCAAGTGCCCAGTCTGGATCACTTTCTCTACAGGCAAACCCTACCCTCAAAATATCCCCTTCAATTCTCTTAAAATAAAATACTAAAATGTTATCAAAGAAATACCTTGATTAGATTACTCAAATTTCAGCTAATTTCCAGCAGGTATTATAAGAGTGCGTTTCTGCAAGATTTTCAGTGTTAGCAGTGTAACCAAATGCATTTATGGCGACACAGAAAGCTGCAGAGCCAGTTGAAGATATGACACGTGTGTCAGCACTAGCGTCTCAAAGAATCAGACCTGAACTGACTTCATCCTTAGATTTAGCTACTGCATGTTGTCATGCAGCAATCTTATGAACCAGCCAAAAACTAAAATCAAAATTTTTGCCGTGATATTTAGGGAATTTGTGTGTGTGTGTGTGTGTGTGTGTGTGTGGGGTATGTAAAGATTCTTGCATAATATGGATCTCCTATTCACTTAATCTTTAATAAAATCATCATTATTCTCTTCTAGATAGGTAAACCTGCAGCTTTGCTCACATAAATGTCGGTTTTCACAATATATTGCTTAATACCTAAAATTATTTTATAGCCAATATTGACTTTCCACAAGCTGCTAAGTTGCTTTCTCTCTGCATTTGTCAAGATTGAATTAAGTTTTTATTTCTTTCAAAAGACATTGCAAAAACAAGAGCGACCCACCAAAATCCAATATTTACTGCAGCCTAAAATCTAATATCCAATGAGAAATGTAATCTACTAAAATACAAATCTTCAACTGTGCACAGGGATCACAGTGATAAATAAGCCACAGCCTGAACTTTTACTGGCAAGCTCCCTTGTGGGGTAGTGTGATGTTATATAGCCTATCTTTATCTTTATTAGGGCACTTAAGGTATACAATAAAAGTCCAATCAAAATCCACCTAGTTTTTTTACTTAACCCCAGCCAAACACACAGTCATAATTTTACATATATTGAGTACAAAATTAATAAATGCCAGCAGAGTGGATAATATATCTGACCACTTTTGTCACCATTTTTCAATGCTTTTGCAGCAAACAATTGAAGATTGCAGAATATTATTTATTTATCATGGATTTTCACGTAAATGTTAAAAATAAATACTATAATTAATTAACAGACTCACATATTGATTGAATCCAGTGAAAGTTATTTACTTGTACAGTTATTTCCTTTCTTTTCAGAACATCAAAATAGGCTGCTTCTAAGCTCTTCAACAATAGAACAGACCAGTGAAGAAGAAAACAAATTGCCAAACTCCCCAACTTTACGGCGCAATCCTATTTCTTCTTCACCTTCTTTAACAGAGCTTGTGCGACAGAGCCTGGCCAGAATGTGGGTTGAGATAGGTGCACCCTGGTCCTCGGATAGTAGTGCTCAGGTTCAAGACCCTAGACCCATATTCATTCTCGGAGACTCTGAGAATGAAACATCTGAATGTGTGTCAAGTTCAAATACCTATGGAACAAATAACTCAGAGAGATGCATGACTGGCCTGCAGCGAACAGCAACAATGCCAGATCTTCATTTTATTGCCTGTCCTTGATAGATATTAAGTTTAATTTGTGTATTACATACATTTTAAAACGTGTTCATTGTATCTGATTACATATCACATGAGGAAGTTGTGAGAAAATGCAGCCAAAAGTGGACTAGTATGATTACATTTATTGAAAAAAAGAATTTTTCTAGTACGATGTCCAAAATTTCTTTAAAAATAATTAAATGTATTCTGTAAAAAAATTAGAGATTTGTTGCAAAGCTGCTAATTTCCCAAAATTAATAACATTTTACAGTTCATAGCAAGAAAATTCTGGCTTCATATTTTACATTTTTATTCATTTATAGCATTGTTGGTTTTGTTTAAAATTTGTCATTAGTAGTACTGACATGGTCCTCATTTCTGAAGAGTTCTCACTATTTGTATATAAAATGTCATCGCTGGCAGCTCTGTAATGTGCATACTTTTTTTAATAATGTAGAACAGATTATGCTAAAATTCCATTTGGTTTTCAGTTAATCTGCAGAGTGTATACTCAACAAGGATCAAAACAAATGAATATGCATTTTTGGATAAAATCACTAATTCTAGATTTCTTTTTAATCCAGCAGACAACAGAAATGTCGATGAAATTCTGTGAAGCTTATGTAAAGAAGGGTCTTCCAGTGGAGTATTTAATACCTTTAGCTACCAGTGATCAAAATATGTGATTGATCATAATCATTATTTTAAATACCCTGATTTGTTTTACAATATTAAATGCAGCTTTGGAATTTGCAAGATTTAGTTGACCAAGATTTAAAAATTGAAGATTATTTACACACTAAGTAGTTCATTCTATCAGGATGCATGGTTTGACTTTATTTTGCAATTCTGGGTTTTTTGATGCTGCAGATTCTTCTATAAACTGAGAAGTAAAAATTTTAAGTCGCCAGGTCTTTTTCTTTTGGTAACATTTATTTGTGACTCTTATGTTTATTTATTAAAAAATAATAGTTCTATTAAATACTTGTCTCATTTGATGTAATTATCTGGTGACATCTGCAATATCTAATTGAAGAGTTCAGAGTTACTTATTTTATATAATTAGGTAACATTTATTTGTAACTCTTAAGTTTATTAAAAATAATAGTTCTATTACATACTTGTCTCATTTGATGTAATCATCTGGTGACATCTGTAATATCCAAATGAAGAGTTTAGAGTTACTTATTATTATTTTATATAATTAGGTAACATTTATTTGTGATTCATGTTTATTTATTAAAAATAATAGTTCTATTAAATACTTGTCTCATTTGATGTAATTATCTGATGACATCTGCAATATCTAAATGAAGAGTTCAGAGTTACTTATTTTATATAATTAGGTAACATTTATTTGTAACTCTTAAGTTTATTAAAAATAATAGTTCTATTAAATACTTGTCTCATTTGATGTAATCATCTGGTGACATCTGTAATATCCAAATGAAGAGTTTAGAGTTACTTATTATTATTTTATATAATTGGAAAAAGAAAGTCACTGCCTCTGTTCATCACATATTTTAGAATAAATTTTTTAGTTATTATTCCAAGCATGCATACTGTGCTGTTGCTTGTGTACAAAAGTCAAAAGACAGATACCAGCTAAAACTGTTATATGCAATGCATAATCACAGCGAGCTTCTCTAGTCAGTGAAGTAGGTATGAAATGTCAAAAACAGTATTAGAAAAGATGCACGTTTTGAATGTGGGCATGAGATGTAATAGGACACCTTTAATCAGATAACAGCATTGATGTAGAAGAAAAATTGTATTCTTCATGCAGTGACTGATTAGCATTTCTGTACTCCCTCCTTCCCCTCTAATGAGTTCATATATTTTTCATTCTGAATGGAAAGCTGACAAGTGTTCAGAGAACTTTAGAAAATTAATAAAACAGTCTGGACAAATAAAACAATTTCTGAACCTTGAACTTTATTAGTGGAGAAAATAAAAAATCAAATCATATTGATAAAACTGTTGATCAGTCCTTAACATAAAAAGATAATGCATTTCACCCACCTTATTTCATCATTATATTTATTAGTTTAGGAGCCACATCAATACAAATTCATTGTTTAGTAAGGGTATATTTTATTATGGTATCAGTTTTTGTAAATCATCCAAGGATATTGTGATAAAGAACTTGCTCTTGATCATATACCCATCATGATATTCTTCAGATTTAGAATATATATTTTTACATTTATCAAAACTTTGTATGCATTAGTAGAAAAAAATATATCTGTATCCGTTTGACCTCTTCAGCATACATAAATTGTAGCATAATGAAGTTGAGCATGTTGGGGGGAGGGGGATTGACAGATTTGGGGTCCACACCTTCCTAATTTTGCACACGAATACAAGTGCCCACAAAGATTTATGTTCTTGTTGAAATGCCAGGTTTGTGATGAGTGAAGATTTATAAGTGAATCTTGGTGAATTTTCTGAGTTCAATTTTGCACAAGCAACAATCAGTTGCCAACTAGTTTTGATTTCTGCATATAAAGGATCTTTAGCAATGCAGTCTTTGCTCATGGGACCAGATTTATTGTCCCTTAAGACAAGTCAAACATGAAACCCATCTTGAGTGGTTAAGAAGCACATGTTAAATTTCCTCTAAGACATGAGATTCCTCCAGTGAGGAAATCCAAACCACTTGAGTGAGAGGCTATTCATATCCAGCTCTCTTCTGCGGGCATGTCATGGATGGGTTTTAGATCTCTTTAATAGCATTTCTTTTGGGTTGTATGATTGTGTCTATTAATGCTTTTATACTGACACTAAACTTCACAGTGGTTTTATAATTCCTGGTATTCCTGCAGGGAAAGTTGAGCAGTTTGATTCCACATTTATGAAAAACCAGGAAACCAAGATTTCTAGCTATATTCTATTTGCTGCTGTTACAAGAATGAAATTCTACTATACTATAATTCAGCATATTACTTATATCTGTCTTAATAGAGAAATAACTCAGTACACACATTACTTATAAGGTAACTATGTTTAATGATCATTGCACTCGGTACTCCACCACTGTATAAAAAAGCATTACAGTAGACGATTTTTTAGCAGGAAGAAATTGTTGCAAGATTTAATATTGAATGAAGAACTTATGTATTAAATTTACAAGAGTGAATCTTTTATATATAATTTACGTTAGTTCTTTTATGTTCACATTTGTACTTTTGAAAGTGTTCTTATTTTATGTGAATAAAAATGGTAAAAGTAATATTTTCAGAAGAAAAAAAACTTGCTTTAATATGGGTTGATTAAAAAGTTAATGAATTGATTATTTTTGAGCTGTCAAATTTACCTGATTTCTTGCTTTGGTATTGTTTTCAGGAGAGATAACTCAGCCACATTTGCTTCACACCTTTAGCTTTGACTTTCCTACCATTTTATTTGTATATATATTATAAATATTACCAAAAAATCTCTAGAACCTGACGATACAAGTGTTTTAAAAGTTGGGCAGACATGGATTGGTGAATTTGTCATGTTTAAACAATGGATCCATTAAAAGCAACCAGACAATCTTTACGGTTAAAAAAAAAAAAAATAAATGCAGATATTTATTTGGACATTTTGAACAGGTTAATTAAGAGATGCAAGTTGATCTTGTATCCTAAATAATGAGTCTTTGCAAACAAAAATTTTCATCTTCTATTAGACTCCCTAAAGACTAAACTTTTGCAAATAATAACACCCTACTTTTATTCCATCTATTGAAGAATATGCATGTGCATGCACACAATCTCAAATTCTGTCAAAAAGAGTGAAGTAAAGAAAAACTTAATGGCCATTAGCACAAACTGTTATAGAATTCATTATGCTTTTATAATGCCATAATAATATACTATGCAAATGAAAATCAGTCTTTAAAAAAATTGTTTTGTAAATGAAGATTGATTTTAAATTGTAAAGCCAAATTAAATCACTCTGTGTCATCAACACAAAATTTATCATCAAAATTAAAAAAGAAATCAGATTAGTACTTCTATAAAAGTACAGGTATGATAAGTTGCAAATAAAGTTACTTTTTTTACTTAAAAAATTAAGAGGATGACAGATTCTGCAGACATGAAATGATTTTATGGTAAGCAATATATCAGTAAATGGTTTTGAAAAATAAGTAATGGCATTTTGTCCATGGTGCATATTTTTTTTCTTTCTAGAGTTAATGATACAATGAAGTGAAAAGTATTATTAGTTAACAAGACAATGAAATGCGAACTATTATTAGTTAACGAGACAATGAAGTGCAAACTATTATTATGTACTTGAAAAATGTAGTTCTTTTATTATCTTACTGCTGTACAGCTTTGCCTTATACATGGATGTCTTTGAATTATACATGCCATCCTTCCCCTACAAAAACAAAATAAATTACCCCAGAATAATAAAAAATCAACTGTATTCTTTTTAGCTGAAATAGAAATGAATTAATGTCAATAAACGTGTACAGAAATCCATAATGTATGTCTGCTTACACAAAATGTTACATAAAACAAAAATGATGTGACAAACAACACTGCCATCAACACATTAGTAGTTGGGACACAACACTGCCATCAACACATTAAACAAGAAGTATCATTGTTGATGAGACCCTAAGACTCGATGAGACATAAGACTGCCAGTCAGCAAATTCAACAAAGAGTCATGTATGGAGACCCTAATACTTGGTGAGACACATAAACTGCCATCAGCACAATAAACAAAAGCATTATTGTGTTTGGAGAACCTAAGTTAGACTCGCTGAGACCATAACACTGCAATCAGCACATGAATCAAAAGTATTATCATATATGGAGACCACAAGACTTGCGGAGACACAACTCTGCTATCAGCACATTAAACAAAGTATTATTGCATGCGGAGACCCTAACGCTTGCTGAGACACATAACTGCCATCAGCTCTCTGCTGCTTACCTCCCATATTAATTTTGCAACTTGGCTTGCCAGAAGGGTTTGTGGTGACAAAAACTTAACTTGCCAAAAATGTTTGTTGTGACAAAAATTAGCTTGCCAGAAAGGTTTTGGTGGCATTAAAGCGTAACTATTGTAGGTCATAAAAACCAGTGTTAGATTACCTATAATTACTTGCATTTGCCACTTATTCTCAGTCACCTGCACTAACTAGCAAAGAACAAGTCATCCTGGAATAAGTCATTTATTATACTTTAGGAGACATTATACTTTAACAGTAGTTAAATTACTGTAGATCAAAATATCCATGGTAAAATGTAACAAACTGCATGTAAATGATAATTATAAATAAGATTAATAATGACCGTCCATAAAAGTGTCTTAAGATGAGATTTAGTTGGATGCAGTTTTTCAGAAGAGATCTGCTATCCCTTCCTCCAAAAACCGTTTGTAGACTGCCATGAACCGCGCTACAAAGGCCTCCAGATGATAGATAGCTTTCTGACCATTCTGGAGCCGATGCTCAAAATTAGCCGCACTCTGTACAACTTCTGCCTTCAGCAGACCATCACAGTTACTCAGCAGCTCCTGCAGTAAACCCTGAATAAAAGAAAAAATTATCAATATTATGAAATTCTTAACATAACTTCAATACTTCTGGAGGCATCATCTCCATGAACATGCAGTAAGGAGACATAATTTCCTTTTCACTCATACAGTCAAACCCTGAAGAAAAGTGAAACAAAGCTTTTGATTTCCTGTCATAATTACAAAACTTACTCAACAACTCTTGAACCAAAGAATACTTGAATTCTCTGTCATAATTATTCAATATTTCAAACAATGTACACTTGCAGAAGGAGATCACTACTACAAAGAACAGTGGTTGCGAAAGAATGATGAATATGTCATTTGAAGGCAATGTACAGACTACTATTCATTTTGCATCTACATTCTTAAAACCATGTATTTTAATTATCTCTGTTTTGTTTTTTTTAAAATCTATATCTGAAGAAAACAATATATTTCCAGCTATTTTCAATACAAATTGTTTAGGTCACCTTAATAATGACATCTGGTGGTATGCAATGACTCAGCAACTCATATAATCTGCTTCGCACTTCCAGCAATCTGCAACAGCAATAAACCTAGAGCTAATATTCCTAAGGAATCGTAATTCATCTTGAACAACAAACAATGTTCCTAATTAAATCTATGTTAATTCTGCCAAACTACAAGCTAATAAATTAGCTTGATTTTTCATAAGTGCCATTGTGTTTAGGAGACAAACTGTAATGCATGATACAAGTAAGCAAGAGTGTACCATTCATGAAAGATAACAAGGAGGTAGGTATTAAGATCTGATAAAAATTCTAAGACTATTTATAAAAAGAAAATAAATAATAAACTTTTAATATCTGTCACCTTCAAAGTAGTCCCTGCCCCCTTGATATACAGATGTCCCAATGTGAGAAATCATTAATTGTGAGATTGCCATGTCACATTCTGTAGGAATGTCCTCAAATCTTCAACTTTTAGCTTCATTTTCAATTTAGGGAAAAGGAAAAATGTCACATGCTGTGAGATTGGTGAGTAGGGAGGGTGTGGTACTAAAGGATTATATTTTTAGGGGGTCCCAAAACTCATGAATGGAGAGGGCAGTATCACATGAGCATGGTCCTAGTAGAAAAACTATTTTGAAAAAAATGGAGATTTGTTTGGTGCTAGGTTTGTATTAACAAATGTACTATTATCAGATTTTTAAATTGAATATAATTGTTTTAATTTATTATATGTTGTATTTTAAATATTTAAATTCTAGGTTGGGAAAATAAATGTCTGAATATGTTTGTATGACAAAACAAATCACATTACTGCCACCACAAATAAGTCGTAATAAAAAAAAAATTAAAGTATATATTTAAATTTTATGAAAATACATAAGAACAAAAGAAAATTTTCATATGTCATCTTTTTCTGAATATGTTTAAAACAAATAAAATCATTATTTTGCACAAGAAGTGTCCCTCTTGCTGCTCCATATTGGCACTCAATTCTATGATGGGTGAAGGAAATTATTATTTTAAAATTCTCTAATGCCAAAATCACCTGTATGAAAAGTTAATTTTATTTTCAGCACCACAATGAGTTTGTTGTTTTTTTTTAAATTGAAGATTAAACTTTCTTTTTTGCATATGATGTTTCAAATGTAAGTCTGACAGTGATGTCTAAACTTGTTTTCATTTTTTTCAATTATGATACATCATATTTAGTATGGTTTGGGGCGAATGATAACTGTGTGCCTGTTGGTGGGATATTCTGTCAAGTTTTGAAACATTAATAATAAATGCATATTCCTCAAAAGCAGCTACATTTCTCAAAAGTTTCTAATGGGGTTAAGACATTTTTATTTTTTTTAAATATAGAAACTGGAGCATTCCTGCAGAATAAGTTGCAAGTATAGATGTGTATGGTTTATTTGTTTTGTCCTTATCAGCAGATTTCAAAGATCAATTTAAGCAATGTTAGGTCATCTGCTGAATCTACATTTTCATATCATTTAATTATTTTCATCAAATAATTATAAGAAAAAGCAACTGGAATCTGAAAAATTCTACTGACAAGAATGAGTCAAAATCTTAAAAGCATAAAAAAATCAAAGTGCTCATCAGACAAAAGTGCATATCTGAAGAATAAAACACACATACAGCATTTAGTCAACAGTTTTGTTTTGATCTTTTAAATGTTGTGGGAAAAGTGGCCAGAAAACATCCCTGACCAAATTTCTGGAGAAAAATACTTATCGGCCCTATGAAGCTGGAAAAAGGTACCTATGACAATGAACACTTCTAGTACTGAAAGCAATTAAATATTTGTATTTAATCACACAGATACTATCCATAATCATTTTTCTTTGAAGCAAGATAGAATCAATTTAGTTAGTGCTCTAACAGATGTAACAGCAGATAGCATGACAAGATCAATACTTTAAAGGTGCCTACCTGCGTGGAGACTGCTCTTGTATAATCATGTTAGCAGTTTCACGAAGAAATATCTCCCAGTCAGGCTCTGATATTGGTTGGTCTGCAGTGAAAGGATACCTATAGAGAAAATTATCATACAAGGTTAAATCAAACCATTGGACATATCTACCCATCTGTTCATCAATCTATTTCCAACAATGTCAACACTCAATAACAATGCAACCACTCTGAAGGCTCTTGTAAAGGTACCAAATTATTTTTAAAATTATAGAAATTATAAACCTCGCTCAACAAAGATGCTTGCTTTTAAAGGATAAACCTATTTCAAAACACCAACAAGACATGAATGACAAATGACAGACAATACCAAGACTTGTAAATGACAAATGTGAATGATAGACAATGCCAAGACTTGTAAAGGACAGACCTAATAACACACAAAACATTAACTACCAAGACTTGTAAAGGACAAACCTAATCAACATACAAAACCTAACTAACGAGACTTGTGAGTGACAGAATAAAACCAATATTAAATAACAATAATGGAGAATGACAGATTAATACCTACACCAAGCATAACAAGGTTGATGGATGACACAATACCAGCTGCAGTGACAGACATCTACTAATACAAAACAATAGCAGTAGTTGGTAATAAAGGACAATACCAATACTGATGAGTTATATTGAGTCATCTAATCCAGTACTTCCAACAGCACACACCATGCAATACTCTAGAGTCTGAATTATAAAATCATCTCAACACTTTCAATAACATACATTCCCATAACTTTCAGTAACATAATTTCCAACCACTTTCAGTAACATGTATTCCCATCACTTTCAGTAACATGTATTCCCACCACTTTCAGTAACATACATTCCCATCACTTTCAATAACATATATTTTCATCACTTTCAGTAACATGTATTCCCACCAGTTTCAGTAACAACTAACATGTATTCCCACCACTTTGAGTAACATACATAACCCATCACTTTCAGTAACATGTATTCCCACCACTTTCAACAACATACATTCCCATCACTTTCAGTAACATGTATTCCCAAAACTTTCAGTAACATGTATTCTCACCACTTTCAGTAACATGTATTCTCATCACTTTCAGTAACATGTATTCTCACCACTTTCAGTAACATACATTCCCATCACTTTTTGATTTCCTGTCATAATTACAAAACTTACTCAACAACTCTTGAACCAAAGAATACTTGAATTCTCTGTCATAATTATTCAATATTTCAAACAATGTACACTTGCAGAAGGAGATCACTACTACAAAGAACAGTGGTTGCGAAAGAATGATGAATATGTCATTTGAAGGCAATGTACAGACTACTATTCATTTTGCATCTACATTCTTAAAACCATGTATTTTAATTATCTCTGTTTTGTTTTTTTTAAAATCTATATCTGAAGAAAACAATATATTTCCAGCTATTTTCAATACAAATTGTTTAGGTCACCTTAATAATGACATCTGGTGGCCTGGACTTGTATTTATTTATCAAATACTACTTCATAATGTAACATACATTCCAACCACTTTCAGGTAACATACATTTCCATCACTTTCAGTAACATGTATTCTCATCACTTTCAGTAACATACCTATCAAACTTTCAATAACACATCATATTTCAATAATCAATAAAATCAAAACCCCAACAATGTCCATTATACTTATACTTAATTTTTTAAAAATATCTGGCTCACTACCATCTTCATGCACAAACAATACTTTTTACTTTATTACTTGTTGAAGGTTTGAAAGAAAAATAAAGTGTGTAGATTAAACACTCATTATATATGACATACAGTCCTAAAATAAAAATTATAATCTTTTCAACAGTCATTAATTATGACCTACAGTCCTAAAATAAAAATTATAATCCTTTCAACACTCATTATATATGACATACACATAATCCTTTGAGCTGTTTCTACAAAAGGTCCATATTTGATTATCAAAATCTGATTGTGTTCTTATCACCACAGGTATCTGAGCTACTTCACCACAGACGTCTTCCTTGTTTAACTTCCTGATTTCCTAATTCAAAAGTTTAACCAGAAAGTGTAACGCGTAACGAAATTCAATATGTCTAAATATATTCAGAGGTTCAATAGTAACATAATCTTTCCCTATCTAAAAATAAAGACCAGTCTTATATATATATATATATCAGGTCTCACGTCCTGCAAAGAGGTATACAGCTGCATCATGTTAGTATGAGATATTGAATGAAAAAGTAGTGGTTATGACAACACTATGAACAGTTCTCTTTGGTGAGCATGAAGAGGTATACAGCTGCATTATGTTAGTATGAGATATTGAATGAAAAAGTAGTGGTTTTGACAACACTATGAACAGTTCTCTTTGATGAGCATGAAGAGGTATACAGCTGCATTATGTTAGTATGAGATATTGAATGAAAAAGTAGTGGTTATGACAACACTATGAACAGTTCTCTTTGATGAGCATGAAGAGGTATACAGCTGCATCATGTTAGTATGAGATATTGAATGAAAAAGTAGTGGTTATGACAGCACAGCCAATAATAAATGAAAACCAAAGGACATGTCAGCAACTACATTTGGCAAGCAGATTGTGACCTGGACTTGTATTTATTTATCAAATACTACTTCATAATCACACATTTCATATTTTCTGATCCATAATCACTGGCTTCACGGTTGGTTACAAATTTCTGAATCTATGACTATCAAGTTCAGAATTGTTTAAAACATTTTTATTCTTAAGAATTAAGCTCATGATTTGTTACAATGCAGCTTTGATTCACATTAGGTTCAGAATTTGTTTTACAGTTCAGATCCATAAACATTGCTATATATTTCCTATTTCTGAATTTCTTTTACTATTTTGATCCATAACAACCAAGTTCAACTTGCATCAACATAACCATTACAATCAGACTTGTTGTTATCAATGGATTCTGATCTCAGACATGGAAGTTCAGGATTTATTCATTTTGGAAGGTCAAATAAAGTTGGAACACTTGTTACAGGTAAATGTAAGCGTGTTGAAACATGTTTGAGACAACATTAAGAAAGCTAGTGCTATGACTATAGTAAATCATATTATTTCACAACATAAATATTTCTAATTTGCCTGTTTGTTTAATTTTGCTTTTATTTGTTTATAATGATGGCAGGTCATCTGCCTTCAATACAAAACCTTCCAAATCAACAAAGCCCAATTTATAAAAATAATAAATTGTTGTGCCCTGTTTGTTATCAATACACAAGGCGAAGAAACATTACAACTCTTTCCTGTCACCATTTAATCTGTCAAAATTGTCATGCAGAAATAAAAGACTCTACAGATGAGTATGGTGAAAAGAAGTGTCCGATATGCAAAACAGAACTTGAGTTTAGTGATTCTGAAGTAGAAGATGAAGATGTTGCTATTCATTTACAAAGAAATCTGTCCACCAATGAAAAGAATGAAGAATTTTCTCCCCTAAATCTGATGGTGAGCAATTCAAGTCTCTCTGGAGTGACCTCTCTGGCTGATACCTGTACTGCTCACAAATACATCAAATATGATTATTATTGTTTGACCTGCAAGTGCCCTGCATGTGACATATGCAGAAAGAAGTTACACAAGCAACATCTGATCATGGGTTTACCTGAGGCAGCAAATGAAGTAAGAAAAATGATATGTCAAATTAAATGGATCACAGAAGAAAAACTAACTCCATCAATGCGTACGACAATGGAACAAGCAGAAGCAAACAAAATTAAATTATCACGGAAACGTGAACGACTTGAAACTGCTGTAAAACAAAGGAAAGACGAGATTGTGAGTTTACTGGAAGACCAAACGGAAAAAGTCTTGGCAAAATTAAAAGAAGAATATGAAAAGGTGGACCTGAATATGCAAGGGCTAATTAAACAAATGAAGAGTCAATATGAAGTCACTTTACAGAGGTGCTGTAACTTGTCTCAAGATAATTCGAAGATATCGACACTCAGACTGCTAGACGAGGTTCTGGAGTTTTTCAGTCACAGGAAGAAGGAATATTTCAGCAGTTTTCTAACACTAAGTGACCAGCTAATTCTTGATTTTAACATAATGGTGCCAACCAGCCATTTTCAAAGTCTTCCAAGTCAAATTTCTGATCATATTGGAAACCTGGCCACAGGCAAGCCTTCTGCACTATCATTCTTCAAACCCAAGGAGCGACCAATAGAAAGAGAGATTCTATTTGGAAAAAGCCAAAACATCCCTCAACATCTCGCCCAGATACAGTCATGCATAACAGAGTGGGAAAGATCTCATTTATATGCACCCCAAAGACTATGAATAATTCATATAAATGACATTTTTCCCCCCCATCACTTAAGTGTAATACAACAGTTCAATCACCCAAGATGAGGTGTGATAAAAATGACCTATACAGTATTAACACAATCTCAATGGCTAATCAGATGGTCAAGCAAATGCTGCTGAACACTATTTTATAGCATTCTCATCATTACAACAAAAACAAATTTTAAAAGTTCATGAAAGAGTTTATGCCCTATTTTTACTGAACAAGAACATCAAACAAGCTAATGTTGGGTATCCACCTCTCAAGTGATAGTTAGTATAAGGCGAAATGACAAAAGGAGGATTGTGAGATGGTTTCTGGTTCATAAAGGCCAAAACAAGAAAAGTTTATTATAGTTTGTGTGTGAGGTAATGATGTTATTTAAAATTTAAAGTGCTTAATTGAAAAATGCAATTATGGCAATAGACTCCACACATCTGCAAAGTACTGAATGAACAGTAGTTTTTAATAGACTAAATAACACAAAAAAATGTTATCAGATCACTCTATACAGAAAAGAATGTGCATACCACTCAGTGTTCACTTCTATGCAGTACCCAGATCCAGGAACAGAGCAGAGATCTAGGAGACAAAGTGTCATGCTATCCTACATTTTAAAAAATGTTTCTTCTGTGGCAGTTTCCTTAGAGTCTTAGACTATTGTAGCTGAAACACTCTGAATTGTTGTTCAAAGAAGAAGTAATGCTCGTAGAATTCATTTGTATAAAACTAGAAGATTCAATTAATTCAATTGGTAGGTCAAATCTGTCATGAAAGAAGTAAATTTCTAATGTGAAAGATATAAATTTCTTCTGACAAGTTAAACATTCAAAAGCTTCACTGAGAGTATCATTCAGACAACTGCCTCAAAATACAACAACATATTTAAAACCAATTCTGGCTCCACCCCATTGGAAAATGGAACAACAATGCTGTTAAGTGTTGACTGCTAATGTCATTTACTCATAAGCTGGTTTGTGGTGTGTAAATGCCAAACAATTTAACCCCTTGCCTGTGCAAAACCTACCCAAATGACTTTTATTTTAAGGCAGTGAATGGTACATAAAAAGAAAGATAACTTGCTAAGTCAAACATCAATTGGTTCAGAGATTTATTTTTTATGTTATCTAGGTATAAAACCAACATATTTATTTATATTAGTGAAAACTTTTTATAAGAGTTAGAATCATTTTAAATGTTCCAGAGATAAATAAATTCAAATTTATCTCATACTGTTAATCTGAGAAAAATCAAGAAAATGAATTAGGAGCAAATTTAAAAATAACAATATATTCATACTTTAGGATAATTTTAAAAACAATACTGTACCACTAATATATAAGTTGATATGTTAAATGAAAGTGGTCATAAATAAAAATATGTGAAAAATAAGCAGAAAACAGATACATTTATACCAAAGTTAGAAACAAAAACATCATTATTATAAAGACTGATATACATTTACAGTATTAAGATAGATAGGATATTTGCTCATATCACATAGGTTTTGCTTAACCACCTCTTCCTTGCAGAAAGTGATTGCAACTGGTCTTGAAATTTGATCAGTGAATGATTAAGTCAAATGAATAGTTGGATAATTGAGACTTCACCACATATAAACAGTTAATTCTTAACTCTTAATATTCTTTTAAAGTCTTTGCTTATATGTTTCCATGGGGAGTAATTATAATTGAAAAGCGTAAAAATAATTTACAATGAATAAAAATTATATAATACTGTAATTGGTATTGACAAAAATTAATTTATATATCTTGACTAGTAGTGCTATATTATTAATACTAAGCATTTTTATTCCTTTTTAGTGACTGATAGTTATATTATTAATACTATGTATATTTTATTCCTTTTTTTGACTTATAGTTATATTATTAATAATATGCATATTTTATTTTTTTTGAGGGGGTAACTACTTGTTTTTATATTATTAATACCATGGATATTTTATTCATTTTTATGCTGACTAGCATATTATACATTACCATTTGTGTTTTATTCTCTTAGTGACTAGAGTGTTATATATTAATACCATGTGTACTTTATTCTCTCTTAGTGACTAGAGTGATATACATTAATACCATGTGTATTTTATTATCTTGGTGACTAGAGTGTTATACATTAATACCATGTGTATTTTATTCTTAGTGACTAGAGTGTTATACATTAATACCATGTGTAATTTATTCTCTCTTAGTGACTAGAGTGATATACATTAATACCATGTGTATTTTATTATCTTGGTGACTAGAGTGTTATACATTAATACTGTGTGTATTTTATTCTCTTGTGACTAGATTGTTATACATTAATGCCTTGTATATTTTATTCTCTTTTTTTGGTGACTAGCATGTTATACATTAATATCATGTGTATTTTATTATCTCTTGGTGACTAGAGTGGACATTAATACCACTGGTGACTAATAGCACTATATTACTAACACTATGCATATTTAGTGCAATTTACTTTGCATATTTTACTATTTTTTGATGTGTTAATAACATGCATATTTTATTCTCACTTGGCAACTAGTAGTGTTATTGATACTATGCATATTTTATTCTCTTTTTGATTATCAGATTCAGAGTTACATTATTAATACCATGTATATTTTATTCTCTTTTTTTTTGTGACCAGCAGTGTTAGAATATTAATATCATGCATATTTTATTTTTATTATGATTTAAATGTTATATTATTAATACTATGCATATTTTATTCTCTTTTCTGTGATTAGTAGTATTATATGATTAATGCCATGAATATTTTACTCTTTCTTTTAGTGATTAGTAGTGTTGTATTATTAATACTATGTATATTTTATTCTCTTTTGGTGACCAGTTGAGTTACATAATTAAAATCATGCATATTTCATTTTCTCTTGGTGATTAGCAGTATTTTGCATATTTTATTCTCTTTTTTGTGACTAGTAGTGTTATATTATTAATACTATGTATATTTTATTCTCTTTTTTTGTGACTAGTAGTGTTATATTATTATATACTATGTATATTTATCGTCTTTTTATTATTAATACAATGCATATTTTATTTTTTTTTTGGTGACCAGCCCTATTATATTATTAATACCATGTGTATTTTGTTCCCCTTTTTTTTGGTAACTAGCAGTGTTACATTATTAATACCATGTATTATTTTATTATTTTTTATGACCAGTAGTGTATTATTATTATTTTGCATATTTTATTATCTTCTGGTAACTAGAAGTGTTATATTATTAATGCTATGTGTATTTAGTGTTACATTATTAATACCAGGTTTATTTTAGTCTCTCTTGGTGACTAGTACTAGTAGTGTTATATTCTTAACAATATGTATATTTTATTCTCTATTTTTTGTGACTAGTAGAGTTATGTTATTAGTACTATGTATATATTTTATTCTCTTTTTATTTTGATGATTAGTAGTTTTATATTATTAATATTATGCATGCTTTATTATTTTTCCTGGTGACCAGTAGTGTTATATTATTATCATGCATATTTTATACTCTCTTGGTGACTAGTAGTATTATATTATTAATACTATGTGTATTTTATTATTTTCTGCAACTAGTAGTGTTATATCATTAATACTATGAATATTTTATTACCTTTTGTGACCAGTAGTGTTATATTATTATTATTATGTGTATTTTATTATTTTCTTTGACTACATTAGTGCTATATTATTAATACTATGTGTATTTTATTCTGATTTCTTTTGGTGAGTGGTGAGTAACAGTATTTTATATTATTACTACAACATGTAGTAGTAATTTTTTTAATTTTTAATTTTGCATATTTTTTCCTACTGAAAAGAAAAATAAGAGTACAACTCCAATTATTCAACCCCTAGTGGTTGGGAGTATAGCCATAACGGATAAGAGAAGAGACAGATAATAAAATGTATGGACTTAAATTAACAGGTGTAGACATTTCAAACATTCACGGGTGGTAAATTTGTCTTCACACTGTAATCGTCCTGTAATCACACAAACTCCATACTTATCAGTGAATTATTTACACTTGAAAGTCTTTAAAACTGGAGTTCATTTTGCTAGTTGAGTAATAAATGATAAAAGTTCAAGAATCAAACAATCAAATTTTTTCGTTACATATAGATGCTTCTATTTGCAATCTTGAGTGTCAAGACTGTGTCCATCTGATTTCTGTGTTGCTTGTTGTTTCTAAATCAAGAACACAAAGGTATTTAAAAATAAATCTTATTAAGGAAGCAACAAGATACTTCCAGTTAAAAAAAACACCATAATATTAATCAGTTTTGCCATGCCTTATCTTCCAATACTGTCTTTCAGTAAAGAAGGGCACTGTTATCTAAAACAAATAAAGGATTATCACTACTTAATTTTACTGTCTACTTTTAGAAAAATGAAGACTCTGTAACCAGGAATTTTACTCAGGATATGAGATTGTCAGTGCACAACCACCCCATACGCTCAACCCGACCTCATTCATTTGGTTTAATGATGGCATGCACCATTACTGTCTGGGCACCTCTTTATAATCAGTGAATACATATATATAAACAAACAAATTAATATTTACTTACTGTAATATTTAATGAATATAATTCTAACTTTATAATTCAAGACATCAGTAGCTGATATAAAATCAGCAAAATGAAACAGATCATAGAATATTGTCAAATTGTCAGCTGACAATATACTTATGAAACATGAAATAAAATCTTATGTTTTATCAACTTTCTTATTATTTTCTACTGTTAATTTTAAAAATACGTGACAAAGATATGTGTTTGGATTTTTAGTTTGGCCTTATTCTTACAGTACTAATGTATTAATAACATTTTGATATGAATGTACTGTGCATTTGTTTACTTGAGTGGACATAATCAGTAATGCAAATATAAAATATAAATAAAACAATTAGTACACAGCAATTAGTACACAACACCTTGCTATCTCTGTGCAAGCAAGAATTATCAGGATATCAGTGAGATTAGTTAGTAAAAGTTAGTAAAAACACCATATCTTAGGTATTAGTGCATATATTTCAATGAAATAAAATGCAAAATGAAAGGAAATGAAAGCAGCTTTATTAATATCCTTAATTGAAGTATACTTTCAGTGTTAAATTTGAATCCATGCATGAAAATACATATTTACACAAAAAAAATATTGTCCAGTTATTGTCTGCTACAAACACTTTGTACACACACTTTGTTGATGCCAAGAACACTAATCTGTCGTCAGACGATCAATACATCTCTTTTTTCAGCAGGTTGTGAATTCCTATATCAAAATCATAAGTCCAAAATAAGCCTTAATTTCAGTGGCATTAATTTCCTTCCAACCTGGATCGCCATTTTGTTTTCTGCAATTTTCGGACGTGCATACTTGTTCGTTTATTCCGCTATCTTGTCAAATGTTTATCTTTGAAAAACTGGAAGAAGAAAGCCAGCTGAGTACTATCATTAGTTACAGTCACATTCAGCCCCATTTCTGTTATAAATTCTGATATATTCAGTGCTAAAGTACTACTATTCCAACTATGTGCATCTCCAGATACCCCTTCCCCCTACTCCTCTTCGATATCCTCAGAATCTGATGCACTCTCCTCCAAAATTTAAAGATGCTACATGTGCATGCTACTGACACTAATGTCACTTCTAATCCTATCGTCCGATTCAAAATAAACTTCTCTTATCTCATTATCTGATAAATTGAATCCAGAAAACTCCTCACAATCGCTCGATGATTCTAAGAAATCCATTTGAAACACCAAACGTGAAAAACGAAGAAAACTTTATGATAAAATGAACGAAGCAAGGAGAAAACGTTTCAAAATGGCGCGGAAATCATTGTACAAACGTCATACTTCCTGTAGACACCGGAACTCTCATGATTTCTTGAACGATATGAGAAAAAAAGAGCACTGGTTGCTACGGATGCGTTTGGGCGTTTTGCTCGATACGATGTTATGGCAGTTTTGGGTGCTCCGCCCGGTAAAGAGTTAAGTACATACAACAGTTATAAACACATTCTGTTCACAGATAATAACTTCTCTACATTTAACCATTTCCCCAACCCTGCCCCAAACCTAAAAAAGAAAAGAAGATAAAGAGTCCTTTATAAAATTATTTAAAAGTGTTTATCTTGTAACATAAGCTCGAATTATTTTTCTTTAAACTCTGAAAAATCAATTTCTGTCTCATACATCAGCATGTCAAAAAATTATTCTTTAATTTAAAAAGTGGCCTCAGACAGACAATCAATGGATTAGAAAACATTTGTACTCACTGTTGGACTCGGCAAGCCTCACACATGAGTACAGCTCTCCTCAAGTTTCCCTTGCTTTTCCCGGCAATGCGTTTTGCTAGTTCAGCTGGAAGGTTGAGACCTTCCTTCTTGCAAACACTATGCAAAATCTGAGCAATCTAATTTCAGAAACAAACAAATTAAAATGAAAAAAGAAATAATTTGCAATAGAATGATTATCAGAAAGAGACATGACACAATTGCAGCATTGATACTTAGCAATAAAAATAAAATAAAAACAAAATATATTTTAGAATGCATATCACAAAAACTGATAAATTTCTAAGTCAGCCATAAATCTTTCTCAGCGGTTATATAATATGATAAGGTTTGATAGAGATCTATAAATTCTATAACATAAAAATGATAAAATGCTTTAATAAATAAAATCAGGTGTGGATTTTTCTACTGAAATCTTTTATGTACAATAATGTTTTAAAAAAATTGGCTGCAACACACAAGCAAAGAGCAGAAAACATTTATTATCTCTTATTTAAAAAAAAAAGATTTAAACTATATTTTTCTTTAAAAATACATCACTTTTCCAAACTTTATAAACCTTACACCAACATTTCATGCAAATATAAAGCTGTAATTAAAAAAAAAACGACAAAAAAAAAACCACTGAACCACCCAGGAAAAGATATTTTCATTTTAACTGACATCAGCTATAATAAATTTATTAATATGGTTTTAATAAATGTAAATGTACTACATAACTATAATGAAATACCTCATCAGGAGTTGGTGCAGCCACCCGAACACCAAGGCAACGACTACGGATAGCTGGGATAACTTTACTAGTGGAGTTACAGACCAAAATCAAGCGGCATGTCGCCATATATTTTTCCATGGTTCGGCGTAAAGCGTGCTGAGCATCACGTGTCAATTTGTCTACTTCCGTCAGTACCACCACTGAGCAAAATGAAACTTATCTATAACCCTTGGTGTGGCAATTTATGAATATTACTTATGCTAAAATGTGAAGTATATTGCTGTACGAATTACAAATATAGCCAAAATTATCAAAAAATGTTTCCATGCTTAAATGAAAGAGACATTAGTAGACACTCACCAAAATGACCACAATCATCTACATATATATTTCTGGAACATTCTTATACTAAATTACATATACATATTTCTTTAAAGTGAACAGTGAACTGTGCTAAACAAAAGCTTGATCATGCAGATTCACAACAGACAGCAAACCTTTGAAGTCTTTTTGAGTCCCAGAATCCAACTGATTGACTTGAGCCACATTTTTTATCATCTCCTGTATGACTACACGGTCATATATACCAACATCACTGATGAAAGCAAAGAAAGAGAAAAAGAAAACAACTGGCAATGGTGTCAGTAATAATGAGATTTCCTCACCTAACAACAATTATATATTTAATGGAAACAAGCCAACATATCTACAACAATCGACAGAATCATTTAGTTATGAAGGTTGCCCTGATATGTATAATAGTATCTGGTTGGGGGAGAATATATATATATGTGTGTGTGTGTGTGTGTTTGTGTGTGTGTATATGTGCTCTCCTATGCAAGTTTTTTTTTTAAACTATCAAAAACAAATAACAGCCAAGTTAGACAATTTAAATTTGAATGCTTTAATGACTTTAAGCTTGTAAAAGTAACCTTTACTGGACATCAATGAATGTCTATTTGTAACTATACAATGGAGTTATATCTTACACCAGGATTATGCTTTAAGGACCACACAAAACTCCAAAATCTTGTATTGTCATAATTATCTATAACTCTGCAAGATTTTTTTGGCTAAAGCAGACCCTTCAGCATTGGAACATATTGTAGTTTCTTTGAATGAGCACCAGATGAAGTTGTTGGCTTGTCCTTAGTGGCAGGTAGTACAAAAGATTTAAAACAATACACTAAAATCAAATTCAGAGCAGCAAGATGTACAAAAGGTGAGAAACATGCAAAAAGCATTCATTTTTCAATTTGTTAAGTTTACTGCATGTAATAACTTATTATAATGCAAATATTACATATAAATTGATACCACTAGCACCAGCTTTGGAAATTTTTATGGCAAAAATTTACTTTAATGGAATCAATCAATTTATTTTGATGATTAATTCCCTGGAAATTGCAGAATTACCAGTTATTAACAATATAAAATTACCTTCCTAAATTATATTATTTCTTAAGAGGGGAAAAAAATCATCCATTTGTTGTTGTACTTTTGGAGTATTAAACTAGGACAAATAGCAATAATTTCTAAATTACTATATTAGCGTAACTTCATTCAATCTCTACCAAATGCATTAATTACAAAGTATAATACTGTGAAATTGATATTGTGCAAAAATATATTCTCATATTGAGCATAAAGTCTGCCAACTTCAAGATGAGTTATCATAATTTTATAACATTTCACTTACCTTGGGTTAACCTCAATGTGGTAATTACTGGAAATGGAGACTATTTCTAACTTTTTATTTGAAGGAGTAGTAAAGTTGTTGTGCTCAATTCGAAGTTTTTCCACACCTGCTCCATACAACTCTCGAAGCACACACATCACTCGTGTCTTCTTTCCAGAACCAGGGGGTCCAAATACAAGCAGGTGAGGGAAATCTCCTCCTTGAACCTATTATTATATATCAGATATAAAAAGAGGTACAGACAACTTAAAGTGCTAGACATGTAAAATAAAGAGGTAAGAACTTTTAGAAAAAGTAGTTAACTCGTTCCAGAATAAGGTCAATAAAGATGGTATGTATCTTTCATTTTGATACTACTTTACTAGTGAGCAAATTTCAGATTCTGGCCAATTTGCTTGGAGTTATTTCTTAGCTATTCTTCTTTGATCACTGAAAATTGAAACCCAATTCTGATATTTTTAAAGTCTGAAATATTCAATAGTATTTCATAAATACAATTACAAGTATCTATATCAGTATATGTGTGCCATCGCCAGAATTTCGGAAACACAACAAAATTAAACTTTTTTTAAATACTGCTGATTTTCAACATCATAAATTTTCTCTTTATTAATTTATTTTTTATTTACTGCTAAAATATATGATTGCTACATCATATTTTAATGTAAAATAATATATTTTATCTTTACCATTAAATGTAATGCTAAATTGCTGATTTACCCTCCTGCAAGAGTTTATTGCCTTTCCCAACAAAACTTATAAAATAAATTTTGCATTTTAAAATTCAATATTTAATAAGCAATATACAATGATAAGATCATTCTGAGGGAAAGTACTAGTTAGAAACAGAGCAGCCTCCATTACAAATTTATACTTTGCTTATTTAGTCATATAAATGATTGTTAGATATAATAATATTAAAAAAATCTAGAGTCATAAATATGACAAAACAGGCAGGAATATTTCATTCATTTTAATTTAACAAATTACTCATAGGTGTTCTAATATTTGTAATTTATCAAATACAGTAATTCTTGCAACATTATTTATAAAAAACTTAAATATTATAATCAATGCTCAAAAATATGTTAACACAAAACTGTTAACACACACACATTCTTCCCTTCAAAGCAGTCTCCCCACATTGATAATATTTCTTATTTTGAGGACAGTATCTATAAATTAAATCATCCAAGTAATGAAAATGCTATGGGTTAAAGGTTCTTATCTAAAAAATATTTAGTATCATCCAAAATGTTATTAATTAAAAGTTCTTATTTAAACATTAAAGAAAGTTTATCATCCAAACAATGAAAATGCTATTAATTAAAAAGATTCTTATTTAGAAAAACAGTGTGCATCATCCAAGCAGTGAAAATGTTACCGAGTAAAGGTTCTTATTAGAAGAACAGTTTGTATCATCCAAGCAGTGAAAATGTTTATTGTTACTAAGTAAAGGTTCTTATTAGAAGAACAGTTTATATCATCCAAGCAATGAAAATGTTAATGAGTAAAGTTCTTATAAGAAGAACAGTTTGTATCATCCAAGCAGTGAAAATGTTACTGAGTAAAGTTCTTATTAGAAGAACAGCAGTGAAAATGTTACTAAGTAAAGGTTCTTATTAGAAGAACAGTTTGTATCATCCAAGCAGTTAAAATGTTTATTGTTACTAAGTAAAGGTTCTTATTAGAACAGTTTGTATCACTGAAGCAGTGAAAATGTTAATGAGTAAAGTTCTTATTAGAAGAACGGTTTGTATCATCCAAGTAGTTACTGAATAACTTATATAAAAGTGTATATGTGTGTGCCCACATGAAATAATCCAATCAGTTTAATGTTAATGAATATTTTTTAATTTAAAATTACAGTACAACAAACTAATAAGCAGTCATATTTCTTATTTAAAAGTCTATTGTATGCACAATAACAGTACATTATAATTTATATGCAAACTAAATGT
Organism: Sinotaia quadrata; assembly: GCA_028829895.1. Classification (NCBI taxonomy): domain Eukaryota; kingdom Metazoa; phylum Mollusca; class Gastropoda; order Architaenioglossa; family Viviparidae; genus Sinotaia; species Sinotaia quadrata. The sequence continues at coordinate 65,267,784 of CM054183.1, forward strand.
CTCAAGAAATTGTAGTACATTGTACTTTGAAAGATGCTTCATTTAGTTCATATTAAAAAGTACACAATACATGCACAGTAAATCACCCAGGCAATGTTAGTGTTACTGAATAATACTTCTTATTTTAAAAGTAAAATATATGTGTATGTATGCATGTTATATATAGTTACTTTTTTTGTGTGTATGTATTACAATATTTATTTAAGAGTACAGTTCATTGGCACTGAATCACCCCAGCAGTTTTAGTATTACAAAGTATTTCTTATTTAAAAGTAAACTGAATTACACTAAAAATGACTAAGTCAACCCATCAGTATTATTGTTACTCAGTTATTATTCATTGTATTCATATTCTAAATGAAATGATTTCATGTATATTATGTTGATAGATAAGTGAAATGCATTCGTGTATTTTAGTGAAATGATTTCATGAACCAAAATTCTTAACAATAACAATTGGAGCTTATTATTGTGCTTGTAATGCAACTGACATTTTAAATTTAAAAAGAAACCAATTAATATACGTCTGCTTAATTTTATTAAACATTTGCTAGTGGTTAAGAATAAAAGATGTGCAAGTGTCTACCTTAACCTGTATCAATGAAAATTGAAATACAAACTTAAAAGTAATAAAACTTTAAAACTAAAAAGTGACAATTCTGTAATTTTATAACTTTTTACTAGAGCAATTTGCAATGATACTGAAATTAAGTTTATAAAGTAAATTAAATGCAAATAATTATATCACATTTGTCCAATTTTAGGGTGTTAAAACAGTAAAATGTAACATGTCAGAATGAAAGTTTATAGAGCATTTACCCTACAATTACACATTTTAAGATATCATAACTTTGTATATATATCATAAATTCCAGAAATATTATTTTTCTCACTAAAAATATACTAAAATTTAAAATATTGCTTAGTTTACCCTTGACTTTATAATCATAATTTGCCTTGTTACTTAAAGAAAAAACTACTTTTTCTTTATTAGTTTCTGGTCCTATATTACTTTAGTTACTGACCACAAAATGTCAAAGCCTGGCGTCTCTTTTAAAGCTTAATGTATCTTTTAGTTTTACAAGAGTAATGGAACATCCTACATCATATTCTTCTGTAAATCTATAAGTTCTTCATTCTTTTTCAGTCTCTGATTTTGTCGTAATTTCTTTTTAATCTTTGGTGTTCCACGTCAAATTAGAATTACACAGGCCGGAGGGGTCTGACATCACCAAGGATAATCTTAAAAGTCAACGATATAGGAGTCTGTGAATTTTATGGGATTTTTCTATTAAAAAACAAACAAAAAACCTTGCTGACAGCGCTAATGAAGAATTTACTTTCTAAATAATTACTATTTAAATTAGCATCTTGTTACATATTCTTTTGGTCCATTAAACTGGTTTCCTTTCCAGCCTTTACGATTCTTTTTTTAATGAGACAAAATTCGATGTAGAAGAATTGGTAACATTTCAAAGAGGCAACGATGTAGGTGAAAACAGTGAAGTAAATAAAAGTTTTTGTAATATTCACTATTTAAGTCTGTCAATGTCACTACCAGAAGTCATCACAAAATTATAGTACATTACCTATACATATTTAATATGTGACCTTTAAAAATTAAAAAATATATATACCAATTTCTTTAAATGACTGGCTTGTTCTTTGTGGTAATCGACCTTACCCAAAGAAGTGGGTCTATATTTATCAACCCAAAGACTCATCTTGTTAATGTTGCACGAAGTTTCGCGCTAACCACACCAAAGGGGAGTAACTCAATTTTTTTTTTTGTTAACTCCTGAAATCTCGTGTAGTTATGGTAAATGGAAAATAAATAATACTGCAGCAACGAACAATTAGACATAAGTGTGGGAGAGTGCATTGGCATTATTGTTTTAAAATTCAGATAAGAAGCTATATGAAAACTGTATTTGGGACACATAATGATTTGTCACGCAAGAAGTGGGATAAGACGTAATAGGGGTGTTTCAGAAGAGAGATTTGATAGCTTCAGATGATTTAGTTGAAACCGTAGAATACAGTGAAGGGAAACAAGGCCCTCCAAGAGCAAGAAACAACCGCTACCGAAAAGCAGAAAATTGTGACTTGCGGAAGAAAGAGGTCCAGATAAAGTTGACATCACAGTTTTCTTTTGCTTCTTTTCTCTTTTAACAGTTACTTTTGCTTTTTTATTTAACCAACTAATCAGCAAACGGTAGTTTCTGAATTCTGAAAACAACTAATATCACCAAAATACCATCTGAACAAAAGTTGGGTTTTTTTTAAATATAGCAAATTATTACTATAATAAAGAGTTTAATCAGTGCAACCTCTGATGATTACATATAATCAGCATGTATAGAAAGCTTCAATTTGTAAAACTTATGCCAAAGTATTAGCTATTATTATGTTTTCAGCTACGAATAGTGCTGTTATCACAACACTAGAAATTAACATTACCGGTAATTCACATATTTAGGATGTTGGCAGCTTCCGACCTAAGTCGATTTCGCTGCCTGACACGATCGATGTGTGCTGCTTTGGGGAGAGTTGAAGGTGATAATAGAGTGGAGGGTGGTTGGCAGGATTGGTGATGATTAAGTTAAAAGTAATTAGAAACGTCTTCGGCTTATAAAGATATTGCTGAGGGAGCTCATTTAAATACAAATATTTATTCTGTCATCCAGTTCTGTGAAGTCGCTTAGGGGGGAAATATGTATTAATAAGCTATTAATCTTCTGTTTCCAAAAAATATCCAAAAAACAGCGACATCATTATCTTTTGGTACATCATCAACAACAAAAAAAAAGGGGGGTGGGTGATAGAAGAAATAATTAAAGCTTCCATATCAAATAGTGTTTCAGTGCATGAACTCTGTATGTAGAAGTAAAACAGAAAATAAGATAGGCCTTCTAAAACAAACAAATCTGTATTTGTATGATTCCAGGACAGAGGCATAGCTAGGATATTTTGCGCCCGGGGACGAACTATAAAATTGGCGCCCCTTCCCGTTTAATCACCTTTTATTACCCTTGTTCACTTATTATAATGTAACGTTGTAAGCCTCATTTTGGCGCCCCAGTACCTTGGCGCCCGGGACATGTGTCACCCCCACCCCCCAGCTACGCCTCTGTTCCAGGGCCTTTCTCCTAGTGAATCACTGCTTAGAAAATAAATGAAGTGGTTTCTCACGGATCTGTAGGCAACGGTTTTAATAATAAGCTAACAGAAAAATTGTTATTACGCATTCGTATTGATCCAATGAAAAGTTTTTACATTTGTCGACCACTCAGAGGGTGGGATTAGGTCCGATTCTCCCTTCTATGAAATCTGAGATAGAATTTATGAAATTATATAATTTTTAAAGAGTGCTAGTCAAAGAAATTAATATATTGTATAACCGTCTTTGGTTCATCAGCACTGTACGTTTGCTTCATAGTAAGTCTTTACATCATTGCGAGCTTTAAAATGCACAGTACACCCACGGAATAAAGGCCTAATGTAAGCTTATTAAATTGTTAGTCACTCACTATACAATATTATTGGTATGATCAGTTTCGCTCGTATCACCAACTTCATTTAAGATAACAAAATCGCTTTAAATGAAGTTTCCTATATTCTGATTTCAATAATGATTGTGGTGCCAAGAGGATATCATCTGAAGCGAACACCTGTATTTATGAAGCCACAGGTAAACAGGTAGTTGCGCACGCGCAGAGTATAATCCCGGAAATTAGTAGTATGTCGCCGTGAAATATCACAGTCCTAACTTAGTTTTAACTTGAATTCCTGACTAAAGATGGCCTGTTGGAAAGGCCCATCGTTATTGAAATTTACCTGTATCTTGATATTTTTAATCGCTACTGGTAAGTTTAATAATACTTTATATTTCAGTAATTGTCAATACTCTTAAAGCATAGGTGACAATGACCGGGTAAAGCGTTACAGAAATATTTTTTTGTGTTGCTGTTTGAAATTCACATACTACATTGGACACACCATATTTAAGTTTCATATGCATATTATACTCTTAAATATTTTTATTGTGTAATTTTGTGCGTAACACAATCAAATGGATTTTTAAATTTGCTTAACGATCGCAAACTGGATCGACTTCGGTTGAATAACTTGAAACAGGAAATGTGTTCTGAAGTATCAGTTCAATATACACATTATGTACTATATAGCACTATCATTCGTTAACTTGTTTTTAAAAAATAATATAAGATTATTAAGTAGCATAAACGACTTTATATATAGAAGATTGTTTTAGATTAAGTACTGTGTTAAATATTTAGTTTGTTAAAGTTTACATTGTTACAGTTGATATTGTTCGGGTTGTTTTATTTTTGTTGTTGCTCTAGTTAAGTAGTTTGTTTGGCTTTTTTCTAATATTAACCTTTATAAAATTAGTTTAAAATGTTGTTAGATTTACTACAGAGAAAGTGTAGAAAGTGTAACTAAGAAAATACCTGTAGAAGTAGTAGAAGGTAAATTTGTTTTTCATCTAAGAGTAGACCAAATAAAATGCAAAAGAAAACAAATTACTACCCATATAATAATATTGTAAAGGGGGAAATTATGTGATAGTCATTTGATAAGAAAAAAAGTTATACTTTTTTAATAAGTAAAGAAAGTTTCCAAATGCCTTTTTATTATAGTTTTGTAGACTTTCAAGCCATTTTTTTTTAATTGCCAAATAAACTGTGCTGGTTCCATATCACAGACAATTGCAACATACCTCTTGCCTTTATTATAATTTTATGGATTTTCAGTCCAATTCTTGACTGCAGAAGAAAAGGAAAAAATAGAAAAGAAACAATGCTAAATTATAGTAGTGTATACTGTTTTAAAAATATGAAGGGATTTAACCACATGGGTTGTGAATTGTGATATAAACTTTTTTTCTCTTATTTTTTAAAGTAATTTAAATTTTGTTTATAAAACTGTTATAAAATTTATGTTTGGATTAATGTCAGAGGGAAATTTTGTATTTTTTCTAGGTCTCTAGATGTTAAGTAAGATCAAAGACTAAAGATCAAAATGATCAAATGAAAACAGATTGCATTTCTTTGTCCTTTGAAAAAATAACAAGATTTATATAGGACAGAAGGAAACAATAGTTTTCTTTTTAATACTTAATTTAATTTAAAAAAGAAATTAAATTACAAGAGTTGATCATTACATGGAGATTCAATAAAATATAAATAAATCAGCAGAGGTTAATGGGCCATATAATTGTACATTTTTACAGTGCAAATGTTAAATATTATCAAAGAATGAGTTGCACCCACAGCCACAGTTTAAAAATTTCAAGCTAAGGGACATGTTGCAGAAAAAGTCAAAGAAATTATCATGAACCTAAACTTATTTTGATACATATCAAGTCCAGCATTTGTGCTCTCTTGAATAGACATGTGTCTTCAATTTTTTTGCTGTAAAGAAACAACATACTAACAATAAAAAAAATACATAAGATCTTTGGGGCTGTTGTTCCTTCTTTTTTTCTGCCACTTGGAATAAACTGCTTTTTGAACTCATACTTAATCATACCATAAAAATATTCACAAAAGGTTTAAAGTATATCTTGAACTTTCTACAGGCAGTTAAATCTTTGCTTTAACTATTCCCCCAGTGTTTTGTAATTTTAATTCAAAATTGGATTAAATATTTGTTGATTCTCTTTATTCTTTATGAGCATGAACTTTGCATATTACTATTAATTATTGCATATTTAATATGCAAAGTATTCAGAGTTTTTTTTTTAAATAAGGTACTCCTATATGGCACTATTATTATTTTTATTAAATTAAATTAGGTTCAATGCTTTGGATGAATTTACTCCATTCATTTACTTGTAAGAGTACAGATTGTATGAATTATATTCATCCATTTTAATACCTTGAATTATGAAGAGAAAAAATTGTGGGTGGCTCCATTAACTTTCCCAAAGAATAGTGCAACATTACACTTACAGTGGCTATTTTTTTTATCCAGATTTTGAGTTTGAAGCTTATATAAATGAATGTGGCATGAGGGAATCAGGATGTGTGCTTGTCACTCATTAATTTCATTTTAAACATTTCCTGTCCTTTTGATTTTTGCAACCAACTATATTGTGGTTTGTCAAACTCAGCGCCTTTTGCAGTTTTAAAGTGCTTAGAGACCTCTAATACTATTACTAACCTGTTGGCCGTTGGTGGTAAACAGGCTTTACCACAAAAACGGGTCACTATTTATAGTTACACTATTCATACAAAACAACCAATCAGTTACTTTTTAAATTCCTTAACACATTTCTGTCTTATTTATTACAGTTTTTGCTGATGATCCTGTTGTGTCCATAATTGAGACAAACCCAGTGATTAATCCTGTGGAAGGTGTGATCATTTCTCAAATAAACTATGACGTTCAGCTCACCTGTGTGGTGGAAAATAAACCAGTAAACTCTGAGGTAGGTGGATGAAGCAAAAGTTAACTGCTCATGTTTTACATTTTAACTTTGAAAGTTATGTTTTAAGACTAGTGTTGTTTCATTAGTGGAGTTGTTGTTTTTTTCCTTTCTTATATTATCTTTCCTTGTTTATATTTACATTTGTTTAAAAATTTGAAAGTAAGTTGATTAATTCAGTAATAAATTTTTATTTTCTTAGATAATTAAACTAAAGGCATAAAAATTCATAGGTTATGTACCTGGTAAATGTGTCCTTGTATTTTTTAGATCACTCTTGATAAATATCATCCAGGACAACTGTGGTTTCAAAAATAGAAGAAATTTATTTAATTTTCATTGATTATTTCAAGAAATGGTTCTTCATAACTCTTAGTTTACATTGATAGTAGATGAATGAAATGTGGCCTTCTCTCCAAGGTTACTAACTTGAATTTGGACGATTTATCACATTATAAAACAGTCTAGTCTCAGTTATTTGAGCTCAACGAGACCATGACTACAGTAGATAAAAGCATATCTAGAATAATAAAACCTAAGAATATGTATGTAGAACTTTGCATCTGTTTTTGAGAATAACATTTATATAATTTAAATACTTTGTTAATAGTAAAAAAATTACTTTTTTGTTGTTGTATTGTGCTTTCTAATTTATCTTATAGGTGCAGTGGAATGCCATTATTAAAAAAAATGGCAGCTTGGTAACTGTTCCCATTTCTTTATCTACTCGGTCATATGATGCTTTCAAATATAGTATTGATACACCATCTACCACCGCTTGGCGTCTACGTATCCAGAATGCTCAAATTACAGATGAGGGAACTTACAGGTGTGAAGTTCAGGTATCAAGGCAAGTCTATGCTCGTGCAGAGGAAGATTTGGTCATAGTCGGCAAGTATATTATTGGCTTCTTTATTTTTTTAATATGTTGTAATCAAGCATTTTTGTAATTTAGTTTTCTCATATGTATAAGGCTACACTGGCCATCACACACCACACAAATCTATCTTTGTCAATTTAACCATTCACTTTTAACACCCATGCTTGGTGTCACTAATGTCAAAGAGTTATATATTTCTCTTTCACTTTTTTACAATTGTTTTACGTATATGTGTATATTTTTGTTTATTTCATTTTTTGTGTATGTGTATGGGTATATGGTGTTTATTAATGACGCTTGAAGTTTTGAGACACAGTTATATTAGATAGTGTCATTAACTGACTTTTTTTCACCATCAGAGTGCATTGTGTACATTTAGTTTTGCAAGACTCCTGATCTAAAGGCATATGTGGCTTATAAGTTATATTACAGAGCAAATATAGTAAACATTTTACACTCTTGAGAAAAATTATTGATCTTCTGATTCAGGATTTGTAAAATTTGAGTTGCTGACAACAGCTTAAATTCCATTGGAGTTAAGAAGATATAATTAGAATACTATACTATAGTATATATATAGTATATATAGTCTATAGTGAAAATTGCCTAGGGAAATAACAGAAAATATTTGAATTGTGAAGAATTTAACTTATAAGGTCAGCCTATTGAAAGTTGACTCTATTAGTATTACTGTTGAAATATTATAAGCTTCATAGTATATTTGATTGAAGGGTGTAGATATATTACATGTACTTTAAATTCATTACCCCAATTGAACTTTCTGGCTTGTTTAACTCAACATAATTTTCTTATCCACAACTTTCAGTGACATTTGTAAATCCTCAAGGTTTTTAGTGGTCAAATGACAGTTTTGTGAAATTGTTTTGAGCCGCTCTTTAGAAGTCAGCCTTTTTTAGAATCTCACATGATCATGGATACTTTGAAAGTATGATGAATCATCAAAAAGATTTGTTAAGGAGATAATCAGATAGGTTAGAATTGCTATGTTGACTTTCCTTTTCCAACTTTGACTGGGATGCTTAGGCATATATGTTTTCAGCAGACAACATTGTTGCTGAATACGATATCAGTATTCAGTGCTTTTTAACTGCCTTTCTTTTATAACCTGATGTAGAGTTGTCAGTGGTAGGATATTTATCAGCACAAGTAAGCTCTGAAGGATTTTTCAGCCACAAAGCAGACAACCACTGTCTCTTGAGGTCTGGCTTCTGTGGCATTTGATAGAAAGTGAAGTGTACATCCTATTGACAGTTATATCGTTTGATTGGAAAATGTTCAAAACAAAATTGATTTAATGCTTTTTAAAAACTTTTTTCCAGTTGTATGCACATCCATATACTGCACAGTGCATTCCAGTGTTTTTGGTTTATACTTAAGAAAACAATGTTAAATGCAAGTGGTTCATTGTCAGATTAGAGTGTGAGCAGTGAAGGCCAGAGTTGGACCACAAAAATGTATTTTTATAATAGCTATGGCAGTGTGCATGCTGCTTAATCTATATGTTCAGGAAAGTCGTGGGTTCTTTGATTTAAGTTTTGAATATAAATGTTCCTAATGATCTTAGTTCAAATGAGTGCAAATGAAGTTAAATTTATCAGTTCATGATTCTAGCATTTTTGAAGCATATTTAAAATCTCTTACAAAAGTATTAGAATTCAGGTGTTGCACCTTTTGTAATGTCTAGCAAATAAATTTTTTTCTTTTTTTTTTCCCATTGTTTAACTCTACAATGTTTAGTATTCTGTATTTATATGTTTTAATTTTGTAAATATTTGTTTGCAAGTATTTATGAATATATTTACAGTATTAATCATGTTCACTATTTACGCATTTTTATCATTTTTAAATTATATATAAAATATGTATTGTAAGAGAATAAAAATTTTCTGTAATGATAATATTGTTAAACAATATATGATAAGTTTAAGTTATTTTACATTATTACATTAAGTTTTACATTATTTTCTCTAATAACACATTTTGATGGAAATGTGAACAATTTACCTGCCAACTCAAATTTATTTTCTCCAAAGAATTACTACTAATCTATCTCAGTAATTACACACATAAAATTCAAATGGTAAACATCTCTGTTACAGTGTTAGGGCAAAGGATACTGTAGTGAATATTTATTTTCTGCCACTTTGGCAGAATTAACAAAAAATTAAATAAGTTTATATTTAAAGTTGTTAACCAGATTGTGAACAATTTTTAATATGATATTTTTTTCTTAACTCTATAACTTAGATGTAAATACAGTAAAAAGATTTGCAGTGAAGAGTTAGCTTCTATCTTTGAAAGCATACTACTATTTTTTACTTAATTATTTCACAAATAATTAAGTCAAAGTAGATAAGAATTTTAGCCATCTCATTGATGATAGTTGTAGTAGAAGTTAAATGATTGATGACACTTGTGGTAGAAGTTAAGTAGCACTACACTTTAATGAGTAACTTTTGTATTTCTTAGAAAATAGGGACAGACAAAGTTTTAATGTTGGGATTTGTAATTTAGACTATTGATTTTATGCAAGAATTAAATGAATGTTTGCACAGAGTCACCACAAATTGCTGACTTGGAAACCAGCAGTGATGTGACAAAGAATGAAGGTCAGACTCTCCAGCTGACATGCTATGCAACTGGTAGACCCAAACCGCAAGTGAAGTGGACTCGCATGGCAGGGGAGCTGCTTCCAAATGGTGGCCGAGAGTACTTGGTGAGATAAGGTTTTCTCTGTTTAAATTTGTGCATTCTAATTTTGCAGTCATGTTGTGAACTGGTTTAGATCTGTCACATTAGCATCATGCTTATAAATACATGCTAACATATGTTGACTGGATAAGCGAGTTAAACTGTTTAATAATTTCAGTATTGAGATGATATTCAAATTATGCATTTAACTGCATTTAATTTGCTGTTAGAGTTATCCATTATAAAAGTACTATATTTATTTATAGTCATCATTTGGAATATTTAACTAATATATATATAATAAGATTTTGGTGTAATTTAATACACATTACAGTTAACTTCCATTTAAGTCTTATGCATTACATAGGTGTTGCACAGTGTTTGTAGCAATAGCGATTGACCATATATGTCATGCATTTAATTTGTTTGTAAGAACAAAAAAATTAACTTCATAACTCAGCAGTTTTGATAATTTTACATTTTGCTACTTTTCCACACTTTATGTTTATATTGTCTGATCCTAATATGTTGACTTTTAGCAACCTGAACTTACTATCATGCTGGTGAAAGCTGAGCATGCTGGAATTTACAAATGTTCAGCAACAAATTCTGCTGGATACGATGAACGAAGAATAATGGTTACTGTGAATTGTAAGTGTTAACTTTTATGATAGCATGAAAAATAAATCAGTTGAGAAAGTTATGGATATAAATATAAAGACTGATGCTCATAACTGCATTTACTAATCATTATTTATTTCTGCAAACCACCAACTCACTGTTATATCTTAGATGACCAAGGCAAGGAAAGTAAAATTTACTTAATTTTGGCATGCTTCTTTAACAATGTTTATCAACTTATTTAGTTTTATTATAGAGTTCAAGATTAAAGAGTAAACATACCTTCTTAGAAGTATGGTTGTGGATTCACAAAATATTTTACAGTGACTGCTGTAAATAAATGGCACAATGGGCAGATTCTGAAAATACAGACTGGTTCATCACAAAAATTAGTTCACATTCACATGAAGACCAAGTCTTTTTTTTTTTTATACTTTCAGCAACTGACTGAAATATTGTACAGGTGTAGCATTGTGATTACAAGAACAAACAGTACAGTTTGTGCACATATTTCATGTCTTTGCTCACTTTCCCTCCAACTAAACAATCATAACACATACACACATTATTGATGTAGTTTAATTTTAATAACTAAATATTATCATATATTAATTACTAATATTACACAGGATTGATAATTATCTCAGATTTTATAATTAATATAGTTTCTTATTCGAGCATTTTTTGTTTTTTCAGTTCAGTTCCCTGTCACTTAGATCAATTCCCTGTCAATCAGATCAATTTACTGTCACTTAAGTCAGTTCCCTGTCACTTAGATCAGTTCCTCTAACTTATTTTAGTTCCCTGTTAGTGTTACTTCATTCCCTGTTATTTAGATCAGTTCCTGTAACTTATTTTATTTCCCTGTTACTTAAATCAGTTTCCTGTTACCTAGATTAGTTCCTGTCACTTAGGTCAGTTCCCTGTCACTTAGATTATCTCTGTGATATTAGAAAGTCTTGTAGATTTTTCATATGGTTTAACAGTTCTGATTCCCTTTGTCAACTCATTTTTTAGTCTTGTCCGTTAGGTCTTTATCAATCTGTTGTATTAAAGGTAATTGGCATCATTGATTTATTTTGTTGTTGATTAAGAACACTAAGCATTGAATTTATAGTTTTGTTTTGTGTTAAGGTAGAATAGCACTCTAGTTCCTGCAATTGTGCTTTGATTCAAAATCAGCAGGCTGATTTAGATGTTTAGATTCACTTCATTACCAATTCATTTTAAATAATTTTTTATTTAAAACATGTTTTTATTTTACACACAAAATTACATTGTCTTTGACCATAAACATTTCTAGTGTGTTGTTCTGTTAAAGCACATGATGAAGAAGTAGATAGCACCATATCACCACTTTGGGTTCCCTCACTTCTTACAAACAAAATTACATCAGTCATAAACATTTCTAGTGTGTTGTGCTATTAAAGCAAACTGATGAAGTAGATAGTGCCCCATTATAAACCTTAATAAATTCATTATTATCAGAGCTATCTTCAAACAGTTTTAGTAATTAATAACACAGCTCAAGACATCTTTTACATTATTTCAAGCCCATCCACTAATTAACTGCATCTTACTGTTTGGAACAAAATCATCACTTATCACCTTGCTGTTCTGTCTGCTATCGATGAGGCTTACATGGAAATTTACTGAACTCTGGTTTACTGAAGTATTGCCTAATCTACGGTTGTTTATTTATAATAAAAATGTTTTCACTTGTTTTATTAATTACCATATACTGTTTTTAGATAGCTCCTAAAATAAAAAGAATATTAAGGCGTATAATAGTGTGAATAATTTAGGGACACCCTATATACACACACATTTTGTATACTTGTGCAAGAAGCCATGGTTATGTCCTGTAGTATGTTCATGAGGTAAGTATTCATGAAAAAAATATTTTACTGAAAAATTTCACAACACATATTTTGATGTTGCTTCAGATGCACCAAAATTAAGCTCCGGGAATGCAGTGGTGCAGCAGGCAGTGGGTTATGTCAAGGAATTGGTGTGTGAGGTCAAAGGATATCCTACCCCCAAGGCTGCTGACATTTCTTGGACCAAAGAAGGAGGTTCGCTTGGATTTGATAGCCAGTGAGTTGATACCACATACCTTTTCTTCTCTCTCCCCTTCATCCTCCAAACCAAAGTGTCTGTACCATTATGTTATGTTAGTGATATCACAGATCACATGATGTGTCTAAGAGTTTATGTTGTTAGGGGCCAACTTCTGAGGACATTGAAATACTTTAAATACTTTGTAATATTAATATTTTCTTAAAAATAAATTGTAAAGTAAACATTTTTTTAATTTATGCTTTTTATGATAACTTTAAATTAAAAAGAAATATTGTCACCCCGAAACCCTTAAAGACTTTTTATTTTCTTGTAGACTCTGACTCCCTGGATTGAAAACTTTATAATTTTCAATATATAATTAGACTTTATAATTTTAAGTATTCTTAATAATTAATGTTATGAATTACTTATTCTTTTTTTTTTAAGTAGCATCTTCAAGAACAAAACAGTATTTTTCATACTATGCTAAATTTGTTTACATATTTTTCTATATCAGCATTATTAAGCGTGATATTCCTGGAGCCTCTGGCCGAATCACAAGTATCTTAGTGTTTTGGGGTGTACGGGAAGAGGATTATGGTCAATATTCATGCAGTGCCAAAAATGAGAAAGGAGCAGGCACATTTCTCTTTCAGTTACAAAGTAAGTATCTACAAATTTTGAAGTGCAAGAAATAAAAGAAATTCTAAAATGTTTTTCAATTTCAACAGTGTAAACCCATTTGTAGACACTTGGTATGAAATATTACTGTAATATATTCAGAAAACATGATTGTCCAGCATGCATTTAGGTGGGATGGGTGTTACTGATAATGAATCTGCCAGTTGCATGATAATAAAACTGTATGATAACTCAATTATTAACTATTAATTATGGAACTTTCTTCACATGCTTAAGATCTTTCCTCTCCTGCAAAGGAAGTAAATAAGGTAATAAGTTTTGGGTTCTACATCTGTGACTTCCACTGTACATTTTAGTCTTTTTATTTCACTGTTTCTTTGCTAACTCAGCATCTGTCCAGCTTGTTTCCACATCATCTCAGCCTTCTCTTTCTGTCAGCTAAATTTTCAGTATTTATTTTTTAGCTATAGTCTTACAGTTCAGCATTTCTTCCATATCAATCAGTTTTCTTTTTTTGTGGGTGAATACTTTGTCATGCAGTACAGAGATCTAGTGCACACTTCCATTAATTACCTTATTGTTTATCTTGTATTGCTAGGAATGATCATTTTCATCATTTGCTTCTTTATCATCTAGCATAATTGTTTATCATGTTTCTCTTTTCCTTCTGACTCCAATCTAACAAGTTCTGTATAAGCATAAATTATATTTAATAATTTGAATGAATTAACCATGATAGAAATTCTGCATTCCTTGACAAGGACATTGTGCCTCGTTTCAACATCAGCAGAATGACCCTTGTTGTTCTAACAAGGATGCCAGATGTCATGCCACTAAGGTGTGCTCTGAACATCTGTATCATTATAGCAGTGAAATTTTACAGTGGCCTCATGGGTCACCAAATGTATCTCCATTACTGAGCATCGCATCTTTTGGACTTTTGACTGTTATCAGTCATAGACTTTATAGGAGCTGTGACTTCTGGAGCAGAAATTGAGTCACTTCACAGCAAGATATCCAAATATCTGTTCTTGCAGTGAGCTGATGCCTACTTGACCTTGTAAATGCAATGGTGGATACACTACATTTTGACTTCTTTTTTGCAGTTTTATGATTTGCAAATTATGACCTTTCATTTTTGCAATTGTACTTAAAATTTTACCTAGCTTTACTATTTAAAGACTACTGTATAACAAAATGGTCAAAATTTATGTAAATATTTATGTAAAAATTTATGTAAAAAAAAATGTAAATACATTTTTATTATTCAATCTCAGCCTTCATTCATTATTAAGGCTTTTTTTCATTATTGAGCTGGGTATTTTGTTTTGCATTATTTTGGGGCAGTATATCTTGCTTTCATTTCAAGTATCTGTGCCAATTCTGTTTTCTGTATTTGAACAGTTTTGTGAAGGATATACTTATGATAGAATTGCTGTTTTCTGACCATGTTATACTTTATTAGAAATTTCTTGTAATAACCTCATCCAGAATTGTTATATTTTATTTGTTCTCTAGGATCGGCTATGCCTACTGAAGACAGAACAAACCAAATTCGGGCAGGTGCATCCATTTTAGCAATCAACATTGGGACTGTCCTCATGGTTTTATCGGTCTGCCTGCTGCACAGGATGGGGTTTCATTAAAGCCAATATAATGATAAGGACATTTTACCAGATACCTAGTTTTTTTTTTTTTTTATAAGGATATCTCAATGAAAAGATATTTAAAACAACCATCCTAGTGCATACTCTTTGAAATTCTGGTACTTGATCTGAGTGTTGATGAAATGTGTAAGTGAGAAATTTATATCTGTCGTTGAAAGATTGTTATTTTACATACTATTGTTTTTAAATATTTTGTAATATTGTCAAAACTCACTAGTAACTCAAGTTTTGCATTTTATAAATATATTAACATAGACATTGTTTTAAGTTTTATATTAGTGACAGATATTGAACAGATATTTTTGTTTGTATGAAGAGCTTTGGAAATTATATGGGAAATATTGTTTAAAGGGGTCAGTTTGTAAATATTTAGTGTAGAGGGTAGTTATACAAAAATAAATGCATCATTATGATGTCTTGACTGTTTAGGGACAATACACAAGATGTTATGAATTCTTCCTTTTGTTGTTTTTTTGTATGTAAATATTGTATATTTTGTCTTCTTTTTGTACAAATTAATTTCATAAAGTTTTACATTTTTACCTCATAGATTTAAACCTAAATAATTAGAAACATGTTGCATTTTTTTATGGTCATAATAGCACATTGGGTTTGGTTCATTGGAGTTAGCTCCACTTTCAAACATGGATGATTTAACTTTGGTAACCTTAAATACCATTTAATTAATTTAATTATGCCTGTTCCCTACAGATCAGTTATTTAACTCTAATCATTTCATGTCAGAAATCTAGAACCATTCAATCAAAACTACTCATTTTTATACTACTCACTTAGATCATTAACAGTTACTTACAAACCCCTTTCACTACCAGTATCTCTGCTAGTGACAATTACATTCTTCCATTACCACTTCCCCTCCTAGTGATATCATTTACTTGCAGTCTTCTACTACCACCTCCCCTCCTAGTGATATCATTTACTTGCAGTCTTCTACTACCACCTCCCCTCCTAGTGATAACATTTACTTGCAGTCTTCTACTACCACTTCCCCTCTTAGTGATAACATTCACTTGCAGTCTTCTAGTACCACCTCCCCTCTTAGTGATAACATTCACTTGCAGTCTTCTACTACCACCACCCTTAGTGATAAGTTACTGTCAGTCTTCTTCCGCTATCCCTATACATAACTGTTAAACAATCTCTTTTCATTATCCTTCTCCCTCCTAGCAGACATGGTAATAGTTAGACAAATTAAGAACATTTTATCTGGGTAAATAACCTTTTTAGCGGATTTGTATATATGCAAGATCATTTGCAGCCAGTACCATTTCTGTGACTCCAAATGATAATATTTTTGGAATATATATATAATTTCATCATATTATTTCAGACCATTATATTATTCCTTCTTTGTAGCCCTTTAAAATGTATATATATTTAAAAAAATAAATAACTAAATTGCCTCTTTAGCTCCATCGTGTATTAATGCTGCTGGCAGTCCTGTGATCAAAAAACCCAAATTCATGCAGTAAAATGAATTCTATGCACAATCTAAAGAACATTTCTGCACCGAACATTTTTCATTTGTTGAGTGCAACCTTGTAACATGGTCTCACTAATCTTGTTAAGTTACAGGAAACCTAGCTAAGCATGCTTAATTATTCA
Organism: Sinotaia quadrata; assembly: GCA_028829895.1. Taxonomy (NCBI): domain Eukaryota; kingdom Metazoa; phylum Mollusca; class Gastropoda; order Architaenioglossa; family Viviparidae; genus Sinotaia; species Sinotaia quadrata. The sequence continues at coordinate 65,284,444 of CM054183.1, forward strand.
AATAGACTTATTTCTCTACTTTTAGCACATATCTCTATCTTCATTTTTTGTACATATACCATTATCTTCATGAATGATGCTTAGTACACATGGTATATATATATTCAGCTAGTTCTTTACTCTTGCAGCATAAAACTAATAATTATAAAATATACCAATAAAGTAAAAATATATGAAGTGATAACATCTGGATAACTGCCTTTTTTTAAGGTTACATTTTTTAAAATTTTCATAACATATTCCATTTTTTCATTCGTTGTAACGTACATTCCGTTAATTTTTTTCTGCCATTTTTCTTTTTATTGAAACATGCCAATCCTGTGCCTAAGTACCTTCAAATCTGTTCATTTTAGCATTAATAGATGAATGTAGGTACTTCTTTGTTATTGAGAAATATCCTTTTAACAAGTACCAACATATGTATTTTTAAAAATAAAGGAGGCACATGTGGTTATAGAACATAAATTTGAAACTTTTGAAGATTATATTCTGTTCATTCCTGTATATTTTTTTTTTGTTTCTTTATGTATAAAATATATGTGTATACATATGTACATGCAGAAATAACTTGTTTTTAATAAAAGTATTTTTTATATCATCTTACTTTTCTGATTTATTTTTTTGATTCAGTTTGATGTGTAATGTTTATTGAATGGAAATCTTGAAATACAGATTATAATAGTGCTGAGTAGCTACAGACATTGTTTCTGTTCTATTTTTTCTTGCAACCCATATGTTTGTTTTTCATAAATTTGTACAATTTAGATCAGCTAGGATCAGTACAAAGAAAGAAGTATGTTTATGTTAATCCATTTTCCCCATAGCTTTACGCAAACATTCTGTGAATTACTGGTTGGTGTATGTACCATGCTTTTGAATTCTGAAATATGAACAGAAAGGTTGGTGACCCATGTGCCAAATATTGCTGGCTTTATGTTAACTTTACACATTAAAAGAAATACCATGTAGGTCAAAGCTAAACCATTCTGTTGTAGCAATCTCTGTACTTACTACATAAGGCAAATATGTAAATGGATGCTGTGAAAGAACACTTTGCTAAAGGGAGTGATCACAATGAGTATGTGAATTTGAAAATGATGCACAAAGGGCTGATTTCATGGTCTGATATCAAGAATGATGCTCTTTAAAATTACTGACAAGTTTGGTTTTACCTCTGATTAGCAATGTCTAAAATGATTGTTGGTACAGCTTTAGTTAATAGTTTGATTTCAATACCTTACCCTCTTAAAAATAAATACACCCATGCCATAAGAGCCAAGGAAATGCTTTTTTTAAAATATGGTATTTTAAAATCATGTTCTCTAAATACTTGGATTATTCAAAAAATATTTTTGCATATTCTAAGGAATGGAAACCTACTAATGCCTACTTTCTACCTATGACAGCTGAACATATAGTAGAAATTAAAGATTACTCTTAATTATTGATGATTGATAGGTGTATATTCTATACGTCTGTTATACATTAGATTAGCTTGACCTTAAACATCTTCATTATAATTGACAAAAGTAGGTTTTATTAACCAAAGTATTTTTCTGCACTTTAATTTTACTTGATACATATTTTTCCTTCGTACAGTCTGGTGATTACACAATAATTATTACAAATGAAAAGTATAGGATTACTTATGTCATACAAATCAGAATTAAAGAACCACCCCCACCCCAAGAGATAAATGAAAGATAAAGCTCACTAGCAAGCATGTCCCATGAGTAGCAATCATAAGTGTATTTCAAGCTTTCTGAAAGGTGTCTCTTCTCTCCTACATTGTTATGTTGGTCGCTTTGGTTCTTTTTGTTCCTATTGTCCTTTTGTCAGTCTCTAAGATAAGGTGAGACATATTTTCCTTACTTTTTACTTAGTTAACTAACATCTGACCAGTTTTAACTAGTATCAAGGTTCACTTTGTGAAGTTTCTCTAGTGGTTGCCTCCAAGATTTTTTTTTTATTTTTGTACTCTCACCCTACTTGTGCGATAGGCAGAGTGAATGGACATATATGTTCTGAGAAAGGTTGCCAAATGTCTGCTGGGAGAAGCAAGCACAAAGTGCCAAATGAGTACCCACATTTGCAATGACAGACAAGCATCTGCCATAGCAAAGGCATTAGTAGAAAGTAAGGATGTAAACATTGCAGTAACTTGAAATAGAGAAAGAGAGCAGCCTTAAAAGGATTATATTTTATCTTAAATTATTAGTGGAAATTGATGGTTTTCAGAGGCTTGAGCTTAGGTCTAAAGATCCTTCCTTTTGCAGAAAATGCAAAAGCACAACTCAAGTGAACAACCTAATTCAGCCTCTGGGATAAAATCTTGGGGTTCAGTCTTAACTGCAATTCCAGAGGAATTAAATGATGCAGAAATGGGGGCTTCTTCCTATATCACAGTGAATACAGTTTCTAGAACTATCTCATCCAGGTGATTTTAGTACAGGGAATCCAATTTTTTTGGTTGACCTCTGCTCACAGAGAGATTGCTGAAAGGGCCCCCCTTTTCACTCCAACACCCATCCACCACTCCTCAAAAAAAAAAAAAGGAAAGCATTTTGGAGTTGGAGAAAACTTGGTTTATATGCTGCTGGTAAATGACACGTCAAGGAATAAGGTTCAATGCCTCACCAGGCCCAACGGAAGAAAGAGGAGGCAGAAATACCCAGGCTTGCCAAACAACAGTACAATAACTCAGAGGCGTAGCCAGGGGACAGGGGGGTACATATGTCCCCGGGCGCCAAAATGAAGCTTACAACGTTATATTATAATAAGTGAACACGGGTAATAAAAGGGGATTAAACGGGGAGGGGGGGCGCCAGTTTTATAGTTCGTCCCTGGGCGCAAAATATCCTAGCTACGACTCTGCAATGACTACCAAGCAGGCACGACAGCAAGTAGCAACAATAAGGGGTTGACTACCCAAATGAAAGTGTACCCACTAAAGTAGTCTTGGTTTGGTAGTAGCTCAAGTCAGCTATCGCTTAACTCCAAGCACCAAACAATGCAAAGCTACGAATAGACGGCAACACACTCTTCACTCTCAACTTTTCTATCTACAGCACTCCAATCTCTTTCCTCATTCAAAATCTCCCACTAATACAGTAATAGCGCATCTCTCCGCCGACTGCAAAATCGGCAGAAACTGGAAGCAGATACAATCATGAGTAATCAACAAGACTTATTTAATGGAGGAGAGAGCTTCGGCGAGTGCAACGCCAGATTTGATTTTACACAAAGTATTTTCGGTCTATATCTCTGAAGTTAGTTTGTCTCCAAGGTAAAAATGATTGGACACCTATTATTTGAAAGAATAATTTTTTAAAAATTAAAATAGATTTAAATCGTGAAGAAAATCACGATTTTGCCAAAAGTACTATGTGACGTATTCGTCACCTTCTCACAAAAGAATAAAATGTAGCCCGAGGTTGTCTTCAGTTTAAGACAACACTAAAACAGGGCTTGACACTAGTGTTAATGAGAACAAACATAATATTTATAAATTAGCAAAGAAATTTAACTCAAATTAGGTTTAAAAATCTATTACTATTGTGTAATAGTTATGATAATAATTATTTTGATTAATATTATATTTTAGGGAATTTATTACTTTCCACATATATTTCATAACAATTGAATAAAGGGAAACAACCATCTAAAACCCTAACACTAATGTATTTTTTATTGGGTAATATTTACTAAAATGGTTACTTATAACTTGCGCAAATATTTAACGTTTCATCGTAAAGAAACGTGCGCTCTGCAAAAGAGAAGTAGGTCAGTGCGATCATAGCACATAATTTATGCCACTAAACGAACTTGCATTAACTCAAAAACTCTAGCCAGACAACAAAAATGGTGTATTTTTCAGAGCGAAAATATCTTATAAGCCTTCTATCTCCAAGGCAAAAACAATAATAATTAATGCAAGACAAAGTAAAGAAACTGTTAGTGTAATCTACTGTGCTGTTATTGATGAAAAACATTGTTTCATTTCAGTTACTTATAATGTACTTGAATACCTGATTTTATTAAGACAGAAAAAAAAATTTCTGCATTTTCTGGGTACCAAGGCAGGCAGGTCTGATGAGGAGTCAAGAGAACCAGCTTTTAAAAAATTGCACTTCCATCCAGCTACCCTTGGCTAACCTACAGCTGTATTTTGTTTTGCAAGTTGTAATAACCATCTTCTGAGGTTTAACTTTGATGGCCAATATCTCAGTATGCTTATTATGTCACAACTTGCCAATGGTGTGTATGTGAAAATTGGATTATTAACACTTGCTGTCAGTGCAATTTTATCATAAGTGTATAGGCATACAACAGGGGAACACTCATCCTAGATGTCCTGGTCATGCTTGATGGGTCTATCCAAAGGAATGATTACCCACACACTGTCCTTACAATGTGTACATAACAATAATGGGTTTTGTTATACTTGAGAAGACCCATTAGGCTGACACTGGAAGGTTAGTATTCAATGCATACCTAATAATAACAGTAATATGTGGCATGCATACATGCCTTCCATGGGAACACAACAAATGTAAGCAAAAATACAGCCATATTATTATTAACAAGAAATTATCAAAATAATCATAACTGACTTATACCTAAGAGATGTAATATATGATTAACAGGCATTACTTTATTTTTTTTAAAATAAATAAATAATTGGAGTTTTCTGTGTCTAAATGTCATTGATTGATAAATCTATATGTTAGGAAATATTTAATTTAGCATCAAAGTTGTAAAGATAATTTTTAGACACCCTGTATATATTAAATATTATCTGTCACCTGTGATATCTGCTACACATCCAAAGAACAATCAAATCCTCTACACATGATACTTTTGTAGCATTACAATAGCTTAGGTATAATTCCTTCAGCACAGAAAGATTATCCAGTTTCCACAATTTCATGTTTTAATATGTTTTCAATGTAGTTAATTAATTAAATGTATTGCTTTTCATAGTTCTACTCTAATAATATGTGACTCATTGCCACAAAATGAGTCGCTTCACATCAGACCTAAAATTTTTCAGTTCTAATAATATTGTTTATTGCTTTTCAACCCATAGTTCTATCTAACAATGTGTGACTCATCGCCACAAAATGAGTCACTTCAAATCATACCTCAATTTCTTCTAGCAGTTAAAATAGCCCAGAAAGGGGTGGTGGTGGTGTGACAGAGCTGATTTTTCACTTTGTTTGGAAAGTTGAAAGCCTTTAAGAATCTGTGCTATTTTGGCTACATTTTAACCTCTAAATAATAAAATAAAATGTTTTGAAAGCACAAGCATGTTTTTCTTGAAAGGGATCAAAGTGACTACTCTTTCTCCTTTGATGTTAAATGACCCAATTATAATTATGAATCAGTGGAAAATTCTGATCTTCTGGTGTCTGGTGTTTAGATTTGTGTGCATTTTGTTGGATGACCTTAAAATGATTGGAAAATAAGGTGAGAAATGTAAGCAATACATCAATAGGGTGGATTTTCCTTTTTTCTGACTCAGTGATTGGTGAGGCTAGTCATTTGACTCCAAGTCTATGTGAGTAAATGCAATGCCAACCAGGATTCACAGTGATGGGATTACAGTGGATAGAGTTGTGCCCACCATTTCTTTAGATATAAAAAATACCATGAAAACCCAGCTAACTATCAATCCTATAGATTATTCATTCTATTCTGTCAATGGTTTAGAGCTATATTGTAAATTGGTCATTTGTATTGTTTCCATCTGTAATAGATGTACTCACATTTTGATCACAACGTTCATTTTTCCTTTTAGATTTTAAATCTTGAAAGTTAAATAACAATTTGAGACACTTCAGTAAGACTTTGGAATCTGTACTAAGTACGATGTTTCCATGTTAAGAAAAAATTGTATTTGACTGTAGCTGATTATTTGTTGTTTATATAAAAATGAAGACCATCTTATCATGACTATTGTTTAGTGGCCACTTGTCTTCCAATTGCCTGAAATCTGCCTTGGATTCATTCCATGGTGGAATCATAACTAAAAAAGAAACTGTTTCTAAATGATCAGATATCAGTCAATGATTTATGGAGAAATGAGAAGTCATAAACATAAAAAATATGAAGTTTCAAAATATTCATTCCTTGATTGTTTATTAAAATGTGTAAACAGTAAGAATCAACTTATCTTTCATTCAATCTGGAACATATGAGTTTTAGAAAACAATAATAAAAGATAATCTAATGGTACCAAAAGCACATTTCACTTATCAATCACTGATACATTAACTACAATGTTCAGTTGACAATAAAATCATTACAGAACAAGTGAATTATATAGCACTATATTAAACATAAGCATATGATTTTAACAAACAGCCACATGAAGTCAAATCAGATATTTTAAGGCTAACAGAATAGGCATTTAGTTATATTTATTCCACAATATTTGGGTTATAGACAAGTTTCAAGGGAGATTACTTTTATGAACAATGCAGACAATTAATCAAAGATAATTTTAAATGGCATGTTAGGCCAAAGTTTAGGCTGTCTGATATCTAGGTTTCGGTCAAAGTTCATTTGTAATGCTGTTTCCATCCCATGGATCATTGCTGCACCTTTCCCATACAAGAAGCGCATTTCAAATGTCCGTCGTGAGCCAGGTCTTTCCTTAGGGGCAGCAACTGTGCGTTCCTTTTGATCACAATGCACTAAATAAAAAAAATATCAAGAAATGGATTATAAAGCACCAAACATTATTATCTGTAAAGCACACATAAAATGTACAATATTTCTTAGTTTAAATATAGTGAGGAAATGGTAACTGTTTGTACAAACACATACACACAGTAGAACAATATGTTGTTGATTTTTTTAAAAAACATTAGTTAAAATAATTCTTAAAACTTTTATTATGGTACAGACTAATGGATATAATCCTCTTCATCATCCAACACATCAGACACACTAATGATGAAACTCTACAGCTCACCCAATGTGTTGTATACAATAATGATAAAAGGCTACAACTTCCTCACCAAAAGCATCACACTAATGGAAGAAATGACCACTCCATGTACTCTTTATGTCTAGTTGTCAGAAAAGTGGAAGCACAAAATGTGTATTATTCAATAAACTATCCTAAAGCAAAATATATCTATTTTCTTAGTTCACTGAAACAGTTTCATTGAGTATGATCTCAGTTAGAAACTTCCATTTCTGGACTCTGTGTTGAGTGTTTTTCTCTCTTAAACTGGCAAATTATCTGTAGATGTACAGAGGAATTTCCTGACTGCCATCACTGACAGAAACCCTCCCCCCCACCATCACCCCCAAAACACCAACAACAAACAATGATGCACTGGAAATACCATTTTTTATATTTCTGGTTCAACAAGATGTAAACTCTCTTTTGAAATTGTTACATATTTTGATAAGATGAAACGGATGATAAACAGACCACAGAAAGAAAGAAAAGAAAAAAGGAGAAAAGTAAAGTATACTTAGTGAAAATAACTTAAAATATTCAGAAAATTTACTAACCTTCCTCTATATTAATGTGCTTTGATTCTTTTCCTTCTTTGTTTTGTTTCTTCTGTGAGTCTGGCAGGATAAATAATAGTAATGACTTGATAAAATGCCTTTCTTATAAAAACTCTAAATCCTTAACAATAACTACACATAAAATACTACAAAAGATCCTTTTACAAATTACTTAAAAACAGGAAAACTAAAGATATGTTAAAAAAACAAAGCAATGAATCCTCAAGCAAAATTATAATACATGTACATCATCATAAGATATACAGAAACACATACTAAATAGATTTACAAATGTAGAGTTTGAGTGAATAGTCATGGGAGAGAAAGTACTATCTTTCTTGATGAAAAATATTTGTCTTGAAAGTCCATTTGAAAATGACCATGGTCATTTTACATATCTCAGCTCAAAAGGCTCCCATTCCAGGTGGATGCCTTGTTAAGCAAATAAACATTTTGGTTTAGTTTTGGAATGTTAAAAAGCATCATCAACATAAAAACACAGGACATTGAGCAACAAATGATAAATGATGGTGGACTACTATCTCAGCATTGAATGTTAAGATTTGAATACACACATGAAATGTGATTTATACTATATTTCTAAAAGGGAGATGATTAAAATATAATAAAATGACAGAGATTCTGAGTCAGAAAGGTAATTTAATTGCAGAACTTACAATGCAGATTTTAAAAGCTTTAGGTGATGACAATATAATGAAATGACAGAAACATAATTTATATTACAGAACTCAGAATATAATTTTTAAAAGGTTTAGATCAGGGGTCGGGGAACTTTTGGGGGTATTACTCCAAATCTGTTTGTGTTAAATGAAAGTATCTCCAGACTTAAAAGTAAACAAAAACAAGCTAATTGCTCTTAAAATGAAGAATAAATGGTATCAGTCAAGAATTAATAAAAGACTTAAAAAACCACACAGCACACATACAAAATTAATAAAAAGGATTGAAGAACTTAAGAATTTTATTCAAAACATCTCCACTTTAGGTTTTGGGACAATGGTGATAGTTCACTGTTGATAAAATAACATCCATATCAGGGCTTTTAGATGACAGAGCAACTTGAATGCTTTCTTGGGGTCCAACTAAGTACTTGTAATTTGTACTTTGTTTTCAAGTTCATGAAGGCATAAATCCTTGTTCTCAAAGGCAGCAGCATTTTTGACACTTCTACATGTGCAATTTTAAAAGCCTTTGTAGTTTTTAAAACCCAAGAAGATGAAAGATCTGTCTTGTTCTGAAATTCCATGCATGCTTCACTGTTGGAGCAAAGTTTGAGGGATGAATGGGCTAGCATGCTCTTAGTCAGGAGTTGAGATCATAAGTGACGTTTTTAAGGATTAGCCAAATTGGCATCTTTTTTGGTCATGTGACTTAATTATCAAGGAGAGTTAATTTGATAAAAGTATGAATTTATTGCTGATCTATTAAAATTGAGAGAGGGAGAAACAATTAATAAACAAATGAGTTCAATGACTTTGCAATATTTTATTTGTATGTTCTGTTTAAATTCAATATCTCCAACATATTACCCCATCTGGGGTAATTTACCCCCATTTCTTGATCCCTGCTTTAGATGATGACAAAACACTGAAATGACAGAGACTGACAAAGCTAGTGAAAGATGGTTTACTGTCTGAAAACCATGCTCAATGAAAAACAAAGCATTTTTAAAAAGCAAACCTCTTTCCAATCGATGCTTATGGGTCTGAGCAAAAAAATCAAGCATCTCTTCAGTGATTTCCATATTCACTTCCTCAGTCGAATCATGAAGAGACATCGCTGTTGCCTTTCCCTCTGACTCAGAAATGCACATGTCCATAATATCAGAACTACCTGCAGATGAAACCTTTTTCTTTTTAGCAGCCTTCCTTCTCTGTCGTGCTTTCCTGTTACGATGTGTGCGATGGGAAACTGGTTTTTTAAAGGTCTGATGGTGGTGAGTTGGTACATGGCTGAAAGCCTGAAGTAAAGGAGCAGTTCTAGTATTGTTAGCAAAGGGATGAAATTCTTGTCTTAAGGTGTGATACACCTCCATGTGTTTCTGGCACCATAAGGTAACAAAATGGTAATGACGCCAGTACTGGTTAAAATTCTTATGTTGAAACCAATTACGTGAAGAGAAATCCACTTCAGCTAAGTTAGCAGTTCGTGAAAATGGTTTTGCATAATGGTGGTTTTTGATAGGACTATTTTCATCATTGTTGTTATCAGAATCCATTTTAACATCTGCAATGCCACCATTATGTTTCTTTTTGCCTGAGCGCAAATGTACTGATGGAGGTGGCAAAGGTGCACTAAACAATGTATCACTGGCATCATTGTTTGTATCAGAGATAGTAATGCCAGATGTCTCATCAACTGTTTCTGTTAGGTCTGAGAAATCATCTTCTGTGTCTTCAGTGACTGATGTAATAGTAGTAGTACTTGTGTATCCGCCATCGTCCATATTTGATAATTTCTGGATTAAATTAAAAAACAAACACCATCAAATTATATACAGAGAAAATAAAAATGTGGATTTTGAATCCCTTCACTCTGGTTTACAGCAATTAGAATGAAAGCAAAGCTCTCCATTTGAATTAAGATATATACCATTAGTTACAGACCAAGTTGCATCATATTCAAGTCCACATTTAGGATGTACATGTATATAGGAAATCATCCTAGTAAGTACTGTTACTGGTACATTCTGCAGAGAGACAACCCTTCTATGGTCCTTTTAAATTTTCTAAAGAATGTTGGCTTCTATAATGTTCTAGACAAATAATGTTTTATAATGTTCTATTTGTATAAGTGAGGGTTTGAGAATTTATTTTAAAATTAATTAAACTGTTCAGCATAAAGGTTATGTAGGGCTATGAGTCTGATATTGTACCTACCAAAAGTTTTGTTTGCAACCTACTGACACTAAGTTATTAAATGGAAAGATAAATTACTATACATCTAACATAATATTTTACTGGCACAAAAATTACTTTTAAGACAGAAAACAAAAACTAAAGAAAAATAATTAAATATCATCTCTAACAATGTGCCTTTAAAGATGTAAGACACTTGAAAAGCACAAATTATTCTATAGAAGGCAAATATGAACGCAAAATTAAAAAAAACCACAAGATAAATTGATACTGTTAGTTGCTGATAATTATAATTGATACACTGAGTTAAAAGGTGTACACCCACCCACCCCACATAAACAACCCCCATCACCCCCACCTACACACACATTCCAGTAAAAATTCTCCAGCAAATCAAGTCATTCATTGTTTTTAATACCTCCCAAATAATAACTTTAAAAATTATTATTAATCATGTGATTGCCTTAGTTTTTACAAATATAAATATTTTTAAATGGAATGTTTAAATGTTCAATGCCACATCACACACACTCACATAATATTAACAAATAGTGTATAATTACTAAAAAAAAGACACCCCCACCAACCTCATGCTGGAATATGCACAGTGATATTTATAACTGCAGATCAGTGCAACAGAATTCCTATGGATAAAATACATCATCATACTTTTCTACTCTACACAATAATTGCAGTTTGCACCGTTGTGTACTGAACCACTTTAAATTTCAGATCCAAAAACAATCAAGTTTAATTAAAAAATATCAATGCAAGGGTGTCCCCATGATAACAAACAGTATCACACTGTTCTGTAGTTGCATCACTGCACAAATGTTGTGGGACTATTTATAGCTCTAGACCAATTTTGTACTGCAATTATTAATACTGTGCAGCAAAGCATTTTTAGAATTTAAACAAAATAAAGTTTTATAAATTAAACTTAAATATGGAAGAAAAGTAACAAATAATAATGTAATAGAATCCTTTGACAATACGTATTACTGCACTTCTCTGCTCAAGTCATACAATAGTTGCACTCCTTGGAAAATAAATTATTGGATATATTTATGAGAGTTTCCCAGTACACATATAACATTTTTGCTTTATTTTAATTGTGTTTTCAATAACCAGTAACAGGTCAAAATTTTAGAATCAGTTATAAAATTAAAAGATGTTATGATTGTTCACTGGCCTATCAGTATCACACTAAAAGAATCCTGTTTAATAAACTGTCCCAGTTTATATAGCACTTTTCATGAATGGTGACTCTTATTTATTTAAAGGCACTCTCACCTTACAATGTAGCAGTCATTATGAAAAGATTTTATAGTTATTATAATTACTGCCTATTTACTGTCCTTTCTTAAAATCATCCATATAAATTATTGCCATCAAAAGTTTCTAAGCTGTTCACCCTCTATACAATATACCCAGTAAACCATTCTGAGATACAGTGATACCTGTTTCTGTTTTGAATGTTGTTTTTATTGTAACAACCCTTGATCATGTTGTTATCTATGTAAGATTTTAATATTTAAGTTTTAATATTTAACCTGACAGAAAGATGAGTTTAACTTGATTATGGAATGTACAGTAAGTGTATAAACTTCCAAGAGTGATATATATATATTACTGAGAATGGCACCTAATATGCAAAGTGTGTAATTGTAACTCTAACATTAGATATTCATCAGATGGACAAAGTAAAAAGTAACATGAAATAAAATGCAATAATTAAGTTTTTCAAATTTTCCGGACTCAATCCTAGTCAAAATTCTTAGTAATTCAATAATAATAATTTTAATATTTTATAATTCTGAAAAAAAGTTTGGATTTCAATGGCTGCCATCTGCATGAAACTTTAGAAACTAAGAAAGGCAGGCAAACATCTTCTTACCTTCCCATGACATTACAGTTTACACCCCTTAAAGTTACTGACTGTTAGTTTGCATTTCTTTATGCTATTGACTAATTGAGCGTTTGTGTTAATCACCACCACCACCCGTTTATTTTAAACTATTACTGGCATTTATTGTAACACTAACAGTTTTCTTGATTGATGTAGGCTAACATTATAATTTATATAATCACTCCCAAATTTCAGTAATTTTTCAGAGAGGATTGCAAAGGGGATTAAACAAGCGCTTTGGAACTCTGTTTATAATTATAGAAATAACTTAACAATAGATATATGTGTGGGAAAAATGAAGATAATTTTATGTGCAATTTTACCACTGATAGATTATATTGTTTTTAAAGCTTAGGCCCCTACTCTTTTAATTTTATTGTTTTAAATTAAAAAAAAAATTAGCGTGTCTCTCCCGTAGTATTTGAGACTTTCTATAGGCCCTACTGTCCCATTTGAATGAGTAGATGCTGATTTTACCACCATGCTCTAGAAAGAAGCTAAGAGTAAAAAACCAAACAAACCACCATTGAAAGTTCTTGTACTAACAGATTCTTTCAGTTTTATACTTTTAATATGTTGAACTTTTTGTGAACAAAACATTGGTACCCTAACAAATCTGTATAAATTTTAGTATGCATAATTACAAGTGTACGATATATTGATATGAAACACATTTATAATTAATCTGCTCTGCTATACTACACACTGTAAAATTTCAAAGTAATAACTATAGGCCTACCTTTCACAACTTTCAACTCGTCAGTGAATGGAATATTCTCATGTGTAGATGTCAGCAATTAATCGCAAAACGCATCAAGTAATGACGTTTTACACAAGAATGTTCCAATACCGGCACATCGAAACCTCTTCCTATTTATTTACCAAGTAAAGGTAGGCAGCTGGAGATGGGCACAATCAGAAAGTACCAGCATTCAACGATAACTTAAAATATTGTTAAATCTAACTTGTGGTGTTTGGTCAGAAATTAACTTAGCATCGAGTAGATTCAGAAATTTAATTATCTTATTCTCTAAATTATTAGCTAAATTATATAAAATCGCTAACTTCGACGAACAGCTATCATGTAAATCGAATGCCACCTGACTGTGCCCAAGAAAGTACAAGATCATGCCTGATTCGTGTCGGTAAGTTTTCTTTTTAATATGTTCTATTAGTTAATATTGTGTGTAACGAAAATAAAAGTCCACTTACTAGTCAATAATTATACAGATAATTCTTCTTCAGATTTACATTTAAAAATCCAACACATTTATATGTACACGTATTAAAACTATAAACACACCTCCATAAATTAAATTATAGTAACACACCCAGCTATGGAAACATGAACCAACAAATCATTACCACTAGAATTCTTTTTTTTTCCAGTGGATTAGTATCAAGAAAACTTGTCCTGTCTTTCATTTTTTGCTGAATTATTGTCATTCAGATATTTTACTTAGAATTAGATTAGACTTAACTCTTTTTCAAGAACTGGACACATGCACAGAACATGTATCATATCCTTTAACGATATATACTATATAGTGTGTTATTCATTAAATATGAAATGACACATTTCTATACTATTTATAAGTTGAAGTTCAAGGGTAATCTTTTAAAGGAGTGAGAAGTGTGGGTAACATTTCTTCTTCTTTTTGACTAATAAAAACATGGCATCATACTCATATAGTGTAATAATTAATATACTTTTAGTTTTACTATATTAGTATATAGGCCTGATTTTTAAAAAGTTAATTTGGAAAGTGAAATAGATGTAATTAAATTATTTTAAAAAAATCATATAGTATCTTTTGAGTGATTTTGATTAAATTTCAGTTTGAATTAGCAACATTCAACAGTTTGAATTTTCAAGTGTCACATCTGACTATTTCACATACACCATATCTGCTCTGTTTTACTTTTCTTAAATACACTTACACAAAAACATAAACAAATAGTAATAAAGCATAAGTTTACATTTTGGTTAATACATGCTTTTTTAATAGTCAACTAAAAACTTAAAATTTTGTAGTGTGATATTTTGGCATGTTTTCATCACTCAGATACAAGTTGCAACTTTTATGTGCCGTTCTGAGTTTTTTAATAAAATAATATCCAGATCAGAAATTTTTGTGTCAAACAGTGATAAATTGAAAGTAATGCAAACTCTTTGAACCTATCCACCATTAAGTGGTTGAACACCAACAGTTCACAAAAAGAATAACCGTTAATGGATAAAGCATTATTTAAGTGTTTTAAATAATGTTTAATATCCTTTAAAAACATTTTTTAATGCTGTTATAGTCTTATTTGCTCTCCATACTTGTCTGTATTCTTTATCATTTTCAGGAAATCTTACAGAACATACTCTTATATAGAGCATTCGGTTTTGTTTTGTTTTTTTACTCTCAGCCGTGTGGTGTCTGCTTCTTTATCATGGTATCTTCTTTGTTAATAATAAAATATTATATTTGTAAATACATACCTGTTTTACTAGTGCCATATATTTATTTAGAATTGTTATTTATTTAGAATTTTATAATATTTATTAGGTACTCAAATAAATTCCATTTATTATTTTCAATGTCAATAGTCTGATATGTTAGGTACTCAAATAAATTCCATTTATTATTTTTCCAGAGTCAATAGTCTGATATTTTACATGTACATGTATATGTTTTTTGCCTGTGTACAATCACTGATGAAGAAAACATCTACATGTTCAAACCATAAAGATGACCTATTTTTGTAGCTTTTTATGATAGAGTTTCTTATGTTTGAACACATCCTACATGTATGTACCTAGAGCTTAGATTCTATAATGAGCACATGAATCACATATGGTCAGAATTATTTTTTTAAACTACTTGAATCACACTCAGCATGTTGAGAATGAGATGCTTATACTAAGAGACACATATAGAAACAGACCAGCTGGCGGAACAGCAAATTCATGTCTCCATTTATGCTATTACTTACACTTGTATATACTCATTGAGTGGAAAGGAAATAAAAATAATTTTAAATCATTAATTTATTAACTTTAAAAAAAATTTTTAAAGCACATATACTAGTTAAATTTGGTTTTATATTAAATGTGCATATAATGCAACTCTACTATGCATAGAGGTGAGTGGCTGACCAATCAAATTGATTTGAGGCCATATTCTTGCCTGGAAGAGGAGCAAGTGGTGCACAAGATGCCAACAATTTAAGTTACATTCACACATCCCTGTCTAACAACTGTCAAGAGACTGTTATCATGCCAGCAGCACATGGGACCCAATTTGTCGTTCCATTCATTGACTTGCTGATTTTACATTGTTCCTCTCTCTCTCTCTCTCTCTCTCTCTCTCTCTCTCTCACTCTCCCTCCAAACACACGTTATTGAGCTTTACCTTTGCAACCAAGAGCACAATTAGTACAGTGGAAAAAAAGAAACTAAAGAGTAACACTGTGTTCATTAACAACAGTGCAACAATCGGAAACTAAGGCTAAATAAATATCGTGTTCATTCAGCACGACTTGCTTTCGTATTACGCACTTTCAATACGGTTTGCGTAAACGCTACGTTCATTGAGGTTTGCTTCAGGATTGCGTTCCTCGAGGCTTGCTTACTCATCACACGTGTCCGTTAAGGCTTGCGTAAATGTTGCACAGGTAGAACTATCGAAAATGCTACGCGTTCAGTAAGTCTTACTAGAGTAATAAACGCAATTCTGTAAGGCTAGTGGAAGCGTTTGCTCACGCCCACTGAGACTAGCGAAAGTGTTACATGCATCTATAAGTATGGCTTAAGTGTTACATGTTTGATTAGCAAGGCTGGCAAAGAACCAAACATTGCAATTCAACACACTCTGTACGTAAACTTGAGCGCAACACGTTAACTGCATCATCAGAAACACATTGATGAAAAATAAAAGCTACTTGTAATACATTTCTGGATCCAGATTAAATAAAGAATTGCTGCCGGATTAACTATTCGCCCCAAAATTAAAATTTTGGCACTCTTGTGTCGGGGAGTTTCAACGCGTTTTCCCGTTCGTTGAGTGAAGATTTGTACAATGTTCAGCTTTTCGAAGTATATCATGTACAGGTATTAGTCCGTTCCGATTGAAGAGGGGCAGCTTTTCAAAATTAATAACGCCTTTTAAGGGGAGAGCACTGAATCCCGGAATTTCGTAAGTGGTGCTATCAGATGCCGCCTGGTTTTAGTAAGAAATAGTGCTGTCAGATTTTGGCTGTTAATGAGAAGTGGTGCTATCAGATTTTGGCTGTTAATCGGATGGTGTTAGTAGCACGTCCTAGCTGAGCAGAATTAAATTAAATCTGTGAATAGCAGTTGGTTGGGGGGGGGGGGGAGTTGTTTGTTTGTCGTTGATTTTTTAAAATAATGTATGTGTGAGGGGAAGCATAATGCACACTTCATAACTGTTGGAGTTGTTGTAATCGTTGATGATGTGCGGGCTGTTTGCTTGTCAAAACTTTTCAAGTTTGTGGTCTTAAAGCCGACAATTATCGATTTGTATATGGATGATGAGTGGGTGTTCGGAATTTTAGAGCTTGCTCTGGAAACCTAATCCCTAAAATTTAACTAGCGAAGATATTTTAAAACACACTCGAGCTGAGATACAAATAATCAGTCAATGAATAGTTGTATTTTCCCTCGGGATGTTTTTTTTTAATCTTGTACAACCTCCCACCACCCAACACACACACACACACACACACACACACACACACACACACACACACACACACACACACACACACACACTACTTCTAGACATTCTTTCTTCGGAGTCACACAGTTTACCCAGTTGAATACATTTAAATCCATTGTACACTTTAGTAGAATTCCCCAAGAACATGTTTCTCACACACACACACACACACACACACACACACACACACACACACACACACACACACACACACACACACACCACACACACACACCACACATATCCTTTTTATTTTAAAAAATACCTAGTAATTTCATTGGCCCAGCTGTCTTGGTTGCCCTGGGTTACAGATAAACACAGTGCGAGTAAAATGAGCTCCGGATGAATGCGCTCACTACATACCTTAACACTGAAAACGTGCCTGGGAGTGCGCTGGCAGTTGTGACAAAATTATTGGGATAGTGCCAGAGCAGGAACCTATTGCACCGTGAATTACCGACTGAATGACTAGATCAGTTTCCATTCGTGCATATAGTACAGTCGTGTCCTTATACTAGTTAGTTCAAGTGGACAGTGGTTTTGCTGGACTAATCACTACAGTTTTTCATTTGTTCGTGTGTTTCGGTCCGTAGATTAGGATCACTTGGGCTTATGGACTTGTACGTTTGGAGACAGCCATTAACAGAAATGACGAATTTTTTTACCTGTCACGGATCGAAGTTAAGAATTTATCAAGTGCAGTATAACTAACACAACTGGAGCAGTTGTCTTTACTGATTTAAAAAAAAATTGTTTGCATTCTTTCGACCCAATGCAATGCCGAATTGTAATTTTCTGTACGTGTACACACTTTAATGTAAAGTGTATACAGCAGTTTTTACCTGAAAGCTAGTGCAAAACCAGTTTTCTGTGTGTGTTCACGTGTATGTAGGTCAGTATCTTACCTGTTACCAATTCAAATTATGCTTGTAGGCGTGGGTGTTGTAATCATGAGAAACTGATAATGAAATGCAGTTTGTACAATTTCTTTCGATATTTTAGTGATAAAACATAGTATTCGCCAAAATGTACCTGCAGTTTACTTCCATTTAAGCAAGAAGAAGAACAAAATCCACAACTAACTAGTTCATATAGTAATTACAAAGTTTTGAACACACAAACGCAATTGTCAGTTGTAGGTTCAAGATTTGGCCTAATGGATTCATTTTAAACCTTTTTAAACATATCTAAGTTGCAATAACTACTTTCTTGAAGATTAAAAAGAAAACGTGAACAGATATGAAAGGCATGTGTTTTTAACACATTTATCACGCATTAAAGAGATTCTACAGTTGTTTCCTACAGCTCAACGACATTCTAGCTTTATCGTCAGTGGAAAGTGTCTTTTTGCTGCCCGAAATTTTTAAAAAATTTTTTTACTAAGAAAAAACGGAGAACAGTACAATTACAAGCCAGACCTAAGGGACAGCAGGGACGGAGAGAAGTTAATCTTCAGCGTTTCTGTGCGCACCTGAGTCTAAATTTAGGTTCGTTGGTGTGTTGTAAAAGTGGCTTATGCCCGAGGTTTGTGCATTGAACGTGAAGTGTAAGGAGCTATAAAGGAGTTGTACCCCTTGATGCTTGATCGCCCAGATTGAAAAACCGTCATGCTTATTTTGTAAGAGAATGGTTTGCTGCAGTCTGGAACATACCAGAAGATGATTAATGGTTTGCAGTCTGGATCATATCAGAAGATGATTAATGGTTTGCAGTCTGGATCATATCAGAAGATGATTAAAGTCGAGGTAAAGTATCGAAAGGCCGAAAAGTACAGTGTGTATGAAATTATTAATAAATCCTGTAATGTACTGCAGCGTCAACAGGTACATTGTGTAATTTTTGAAAGCTTCAGACGTTTCCGTTCGATTTCTAATTAGTTACTACTTAGCAGAATTGCGGTAAAGTTAGAGTACCAAAATAAATACATTGTGTTTATCTAATAACTGTTAAAGTTGAAATATTTTACGATCTTATAATGAATAGAAGCAAAATTATGTTTATTCTTATTATATGCGTCAGCATGATCATGCTTAGCTCCCTTTGGCATGTAAATGCTGATGCATAGATCTCTTTGGTGTGTAAGAGTGTCATCATAGCTCCCTTTGGTATGTAAGGGTGTCGACACAGTTCCATTTGGTGTGTAAGAGTGTCGTCATAGCTCCCTTTGGTATGCAAGGGTGTTGACACATAGTTCCATTTGGTGTGTAAAAGTGTCATCATAGCTCCCTTTGGTATGTAATGGTGTTGACACATAGTTCCGTTTGGTGTGTAAAAGTGTCATCATAGCTCCCTTTGGTATATAAGGGTGTCGACACATAGTTCCATTTGGTGTGTAAGAGTGTCATCATAGTTCCATTTGGTGTGTAAGAGTGTCATCATAGTTCCATTTGGTGTGTAGGAGTGTCATCATAGTTCCCTTTAGTATGTAAGAGTGTCGATGCATAGTTCCCATTGGTGGGTAGGAGTGTCATCATAGCTCCCTTTAGTATGTAAGAGTGTCGATGCATAGTTCCCATTGGTGTGTAAATGTCGAGATGCTTAGTTCCCTTTGGTGTGTAAGAGTGCCATCATAGCTGCCTTTGGTGATGCTTAGTTCCTATTAGTAGGTAACAGTATCGATGTTTGAAACTACCAAAAAAAAAAAGTAAGTGCATGTAACTGTTTTGTTTACAACTAAATATTAAGTATTTTCTACATATTTGTTGAATGGAAATTACTTCAGTTTACGCAAAATTACTATCGCCATAAAGTTGTTGTTGGTGAGTCAATGCCATTCTATTTTCGGTAATAATGACATCAATCTTTTACTTTTCGAAAATAACAAACCTATGTAACACGACATGCATATAGTCCATGTTTAAGTATAATACTGGCGTTGTGCAAGAATCAGTCATCTGACTCGAAGCTTGTTCAAAGCACACAGATCAATTGCAGAAAAAAATCGGCTTACTGAGATAACCCACTTCTTGGTGGCAATCACAGCACAAGTTTACATCGTAGATCACTGCGTCCTTTGTGCTGGCTATTAAAAAGCCCGGATGAAAACGTCAACATGCTATTATTTATCTATTAACATATTGGCTCCAAGACACATGCTTTTGTTAAAAATGTATCCTTGGAAAGAAAATAGTCGTGAAGTCTTGACTTTTGGTGGTGGAGTTGAGATGTTAATGATAAATTGAGTGCTATGGAGGCAGACTGTCTGTCGTACTTTGTAGAATAGCTTTTCATGCTTGGTAATACTAGAAAGCAGGTTTACTCCTCGTTGTCACATTAGAGTCTAAGTCAGAGCCAGGCTTTACACATGCAACACACGTAACATTATGCATGACCGTAGGCCTAAGTAGTCTTTGAGATATGCAGGATAGATAACACCATTTATAGCAGTAGGCCAAGATAGTCTTAGCCATGGCCAGTCTTTGAAAAATACAGGATAAATAAACTTCTTGTGTAACTAATTGTAGACTTAGTCAGTCTTTGAAACACACAAGGAAACATGTCGTCGTGTGTTAACTGTTGATCTAGATAGTCTTGTTCATGGCTAGTCTTTGAGAAATGCAGGATACATAGCATCTGTATAACTTTATATCTAGATAGTCTTTGAGAAATGCAGGATACATAACATTATGTGTAACTTTATATCTAGATAGTCTTGATAGCATAAGACAAAGAAATGCATTGACGTCATATATCACATTGGCTGAATTATTTAATTCATCCATCACATATAATGTTAAATGCTGGCTTGTTACCGTTTTTAAGCAGTGTGTGTGTGTGTGTGTGTGTGTGTGTGTGTGTGTGTGTGTGTGTGTGTGCTTCCATATATTGAATGTAGTTGTCTTCTTTATCTTCGTTTTATTTTCATACCTAACTCTCTTAAGATTCTAACAAATTAATATGACATCTTTAAAATGAATTTCATTACTTTCTTTTTTTAAATGAAAGTTTTTGTGTCATTCTCTATAGATTATATTTTCGCATCAAATAGTTGCATTCTTTACAAATCAGCATGACATCTTTAAAGTGAAATTCAGTGTCATTTTTTTTTTGGGGGTGTGTGTTGTTGTTGGTTGGTCCATTCAGAAGTCGAACCAACATTTTATTGCAATCTTGAAATGCTAAATCAATTATTCCAGATATATCTTGGAATGATTTCAGTCGGTTTTTCCTCTAGTTGTCCTGGGAAGTTTACTTTTAAATATGTAACAATAACAGATTATATTCATTTTTAAGGTAGTACAGTGGAACCCCGCGATAACACAAATTCAGATATAACGCGGTCGTGGCACGACCCCCGAAATTTCGTATGTTCATTCGCACATGAAATTTTTTTCAAAGTACTTGAAAAAGAGTATTAAAAATATTTAACTTCATTTTGGGGATGAGATCGCGTGTGAATTTGAATATACATGTAATATGATCTTGGCGTGTACAATTTGAAATTCATGTTCGTATTTTTCTCGTGCCGGGAAAAAAAAATAAAAAATTTTAAGTACGAGAAATAGTGTGTAAAACGTTTATTATCATTTTGGGGAAGAGTTCGCGCATGGCTTTTAATATAAAACGATCCGAAATGTAACAATTTCACCAGGTTCTTGAAGTGTTATGCCCAAATAAACATTATCGGAAATGTTATTTATTACTGATGCATGAGTAAAGCCAGCCGTCTTTGTGATTATATTCAATTAATTCTGGTTACAATCGTTGCACAAACAATAGCTGACATGTGCTTCTTCGTTAACTGTATACACAGCCAAACAGCAGACAAAGCGATGGTTGATAAAAGATTCTCACAGTTTAATAAACGTCAAAGAACGAAAGCCGCCAACATGTTGGCTGGGCTTGCTGGTGTTGTTAGACGCAATCAGTTTTAATAATGTCCGCTTTATTATCTTTATTATAAATTTGAAAGGGTATGAAATTGTACTTGCGTTGAGCTTAGTGACTCGTGACCATTGCAGGTCCACTGTACTGAGTTATCGGGCTTTATATGTGTACATGTATATGTTCTCGGAAAAAAGTAAAATATTGCAAAACCCCGCATTAACGCGATCCGATTTTATGGACTCCAATTATCGCGTTATAGCGAGGTTTCACTGTATGTCAGAGTTGCCTACTTACATAGCTGAATAGGGTCATGGTCATTTAAACGGGGACAGTTTGTCTTATTACAAGCAGTGTGCATCAACTTACTTTTGCCTGATTTGGTTCACTAAAATCTTGGGCTAATAATACACAAACATCGACAGAACGTATTTTAGTTTATTCTAATTACTTACACACTAACAACGCAAGCCAGTACATCTCTACTTATACAGGATATCTTCACCATAAAATGTTTACATTAGATCTAATGATTTGTTGTAAGAATTTATTATTGCCGTTCATTAGGCCTAATGATGGAATTTATTATGTCTTGTACTGTGTCATTTTAGGTTCGTCTTTAGACATTGTGCCTATTGACTATACATGTATTTAAAAAAGGTATATGTCATTACTTCTAAATTTTGACATTAATAATAGAAGCTTGATTATGTGCGAGTCCTTTGTTACAGTCTTGAACATTGAACCCAATGACTGTCTGAAATGTGCCATTTACTGTCTTGAACATTGAACCCAATGACTGTCTGAAATGTGCCATTTACTATTTACTGTCTTGAACATTGAACCCATTTACTGCCATTTACTATTTACAGTCTTGAACATTGAACCCAATGACTGTCTGAAATGTGCCATTTACTACTCACTGTTTTGAACATTGAACCCAATGACCATGTATTGTCTTGAACATTGAACCCAATGAATGTCTGAAATGTGCCATTTATTCTTACTGTGTTTAATATTAAGCTGATGATTGCATGAAATATGCTGAATTTACTACTGAATATCTGTAATTTGAGTTAATTTTATTAAGTGTGCGCCAATTCTATTGTCTATAGCAGTGGGCCTAATTACTGTATTAATTATGCACCTTATACTGCTGTCTAATGACTGTGAAGCACGCACCATAATTGTTGATATAAAAACTACCTGGTCTGCACCATTTGGTTTGATCATAGGGTCTATAAAAAAAAGAGTAAAATTAAACCAAAGTGTAACCCTTTCCTCAACAAATAGTATATTAATAGTAATAATATAATACTAATATCATGATTTAACTTTGGAAACAAAACACCACTGCATTATCCTTTATCTGGCGCGAATCACTTAATCGATATTTCCTCAGTAGCTCGTGCTGCAGATTCGATCATGAAGTCGCGAGAGCTACATTGAAACACGTACAGCGTGCACGCCCGCATTCACCAAACGTGTATTTTACCTTGTGTCGTCAGTTGAGGTTCGAAAAAACAAACAATTGTTATTAACATCAATATATTCCCATCCCATTCTTCTCCTCATGTCTGTACACTCTAATTGTCTAACACTGAAACCTTTCGGGCGAGAATTTAATCCCTTCGTCTGAGCTAGATAATTAAATCTCATGTAGTGAGAGAGAACCCGCAAGCGAAGCCACGTTCAACACGAAGTATGCTAACGTATGGCCAATTAATGCGCGGGCGCTCGTCTTAATGAATGCGTTGAGGCGGTGCCACAGGTAAATGTGCTGACCTGGTTTAGAAGGTAAGAGGAGGGGTGTGGACAGACATCTAATCCGTCATCCGGCTGAGACACGAGTTCACCTTGAAACTGGACTCCTTGTAAATTCTTTTTGAACTTGATGACACCTGTGCAGTTCAAAATTTATTGTTCTCTGCCAACAACTATAACAAAACAAAAGAAAGGCAAGTGCAAAGAAAATATGAAAAGTCGAAAGTCTTTCCTCATTTAATTAAGCAGTAGAGTAGAGCATATACAGATTCAATCCCATTTCTGCCGTTGTCAGTCTGAAGTCGAAGAAAGACTTCCAGCATCTCCGCACTTAATGACAGCAAATGGATTTCCACTGCCAGAGTCGAAACATCAAAGCAATTACTGTTATATGCTCTCGTTGGGCCGCCTACGCCGTACAGTTGTTGTTTATTTGGAAACATTCGCATTCCAATTTTGGTCACGAATCGACTGATGGAGCCAGATCGATCGCCTCCCGATGACGTCATTGTGCTGTCCACAATGTATTTACCTCTTCTTTCGACACCGTTGTCCAGGTCGTCTGTTTTTGAAAAGTTTAGTACCGCCGTTTTGATTGTAGCGTCCATGGAGTTGCCGGTAAGGTGTGCACGATTGTTTTGGGTGAAAGTGCTGAGAGAGGGGGTTGTATGTTTGCTTTAGATGCAAGCGTCGAGTGTGTGTTCTATAAATGGGTGCAAGCGTCGAGTATGTGTTCTGTATTCGGGTGCAAGCGCCAAGGGTAGGTGGGTATTAGTGTTTGCTTTGGGTGCCACGGGTAGGTATGTGTGTTTGTGTGTAGAAGTTTATTTGGACATATGTCGTCTCAGCCATCTTACAATCCTTTATCTTTGTCGAACTTATATATATACTCATTAGGTATCTGCACTTCTGCGTACATATATATATATACTCAGCAAATATCGGCACTTCTGTATATATACTGAACAAATATCTGCACTTCTCCTTGGTACAGGTGCGAATTTAGGTAACTTTGTTACAGCAAATAACTGGCAGTACCCCAACATGTATTGTAGAGGGTGTTACTTGTTCCATGCGTCGTTTTCTGGCTTTACCGATTAAATTTGCACTGGTATTCGGGACGCGTATGCTGCTAATTTGTAAATTTACAACGAATCCTGTTTTCTTTTTAAACTACATTTTTTTTCCTCCCTAACGAAATCTAACTCGCACCCCACAGTTTCTAAACTTGCTAGAGTCCCAAATTTCTGTAGGTTTATATGTCTTTTTAATCGTTTGGAGGCGGGCATTGTATCTTACTCAGTGTTGTGGATATCTGTTAAGATTCTTGGCATGCACTTCCGGTCGTAGCCGATTTCATACTAAAACACCCAGAACTTAAGAAATTCCTGACAACCTGACCCTTGTGTCAAATAAAATTGATCGTGTGTGATTGTATCTTTAGTTTTAAATTAGTTTTAGAATGTTTTTGTATCACAATTATATCTAAAGTTTACATAAAGACACCTTTATCTGTTTTTCTTACATATAAAATGTATACATAGTGTGGCACCTTTATTCTATTCGTACTGCCTGAGTGATCTTTTAACAATATTTACAATTTTAATTATATTACAACTAAAACCTATTCATATATGTAACGGTACCTTTAACAGCTGTTCGAGAAAAATTACTGATCAAGCATTTAACCTTACCTTCAGCTGTTAACTGATCGTGCACATAATGAATGATATCTTTAATTGTAATTTGTACCAGGAATTAAAATTAACAATATGTCGACTTCTCTAACTGTAATTATTACTTGCAAATAAAGCCAACGGTCTCTTTAATTTATACAAAATAAAACAAACCCAATAGACAAAAATATGTACCTGTAACTATAGTGTGTCCTAACAAATAAAACTAATTAAATATTTTCAGTACCTTTAAATATTTAAAAAAATTGTTCTAGCAAATAGAACTAACAACCATCAGTGTAACCGCACTCTCTCCATCAAATACAGGTGTGTATCGAGTATGCAGCCATAATTAGCACACGTTTCAGACCACACCGCAACTGATCGGACATGTGTGTAATTTGTTCCAGCAGATTGAATGAACGTACATGTTCCACTAATTAACTTGCATTTTAATAATGCTAGATGATGACACTCAACCACCTATCAGTTTTGCAAGTCATCGGAAGTAACCTTTGATCTCTCGTGGATCTCGTGTTTGAATCGCATCGATGAGAGCAGGACTACACAGTACAGTAGATAGGTTCAACGTCGACTGAAAGAAGATTTCAGATTCTTTGTAGTTTGATGCTGTTGTTGCCTCTGTGTACTTGTTTTCTCCCCTCCCCTCCCCCTCCCCCCGAAATTAACAACAAGGGAAATACGTAGGAGTTGGCTCGCTTTGATACTTGCACTTGGCGTTGTTTTAGTTAAACTTGAAGTATATAAGTTTTGACTGACTGGTTGATACATTCGTTTTCTGTTTGTTTATTTTTAGGGTTTTTGTGAGCGTCGGACTCGCTGTCATACATGAACCCCCCACACAAACCCTTGTACATTTGAGTCTGTTTAATTGGCAGTAATGATTCACCTGTATTAAAATTATATACATGTATTTATTTAGTTTGTATACATTTTTGTATTGTTTTAATTTTTTAAAAAGTATTCACCCTTTAATATAACAGTAAATTATAATGAAAAAACATCTATGGTTTATTAATATTGATTGTACAGATAAAGAAGTTGTATTTGTTGGAGTTATTATAATATTGTACACTTATTTCTCCTAATTCATATTCATACTGCGCACATGTTACTGCTTATGTCACTGGCCCAAGAGGCGACAACTACGTGATGGACTGAGTAGCACTATAAATGCTCGCAAACTGGACTCCGACCGTTGGCAAACGCGGCCATATCTAGAACGACAAGGAACACGCAGAAATTACGATAACATAAATTATTACAAACTGCAAACCAACGGGTATACTTTTAGCCGTGATTGGGTAGGAGCTGCAGTAATGAAGGTTCAAGGCTGTCGTTTTGATAAGGCACTCCTCAAGGGGAATAATTTGTAGCTTGTTGGTCCGACATTTCGAACCAGAGATAACAAAAAACATTTTAAAATTTTAAAAAAATAACTTTTCAGTAATATTGAGAGCAGGTTGGATCTGTTTTTACTGATTAGAAAAGAAATGCGTCACCCTGGGATGAGAATGGAATTGTATTTTCCTTCACTTCACGACACGTCATGAGCTTCAAAAGTGTAGTTGATAGAGACGTGCCCAATTGTTGATTGTACAACACCGACAAGGTTTGTTTTTTTGAAATGTTATATTGTTGGAGGGTTTTATTGTGTGCGTTTTTTTCTTACCAGCATTATGTTGGTCAATGATCGTCCCATGACTTTACAGTAATTTATGCTGTTTTATATAGACACTATTCATTTAACAGGGATCTGACTTTTACAGTGGCATAGTTTTAGAATATTGTTTTATTATATTTTTTAAATATCCACTACAACTGTGACCAGTTAAACTTTTCAGAAAGTAAAATGAGTCTACAGTTATATACAGTGATAGCATTTAAATTTACTGCTGCTTATATTAAGGGTAAGATAACACTAACCTACTGATGTATATACTATTTTAAAGTTCTGTCATATCTGTAAATTGAAACATGAATTTTGATTTTACCTCTTCTCCTCTTTCTCGCCGTCTCCTACCGCTGTGCAGTCCATGTGTGTCCGACTGTATCAGTGTATGGCTACTTTTAGGTTCGATAGCGTCACAGTAACTAATAAATCTGGGTGCATTGGATTCATCGATGACGTCATATTTCCCGATCAGTGTCGGCCCCTCTTGACAGACTGACTTGAATAATCCATTGCCCAGCATAATAATACTTTGAAGACATCCCTGTAACACTCCTGCTATAATAATTCAAAGCCGATTATAGACATGGCAAGAGAACAAAGAACCATGTCGATTTTTGTTCTCTTTCATCGTGTCTTGACTTAGACCACTGAGCTCTATATATAGCTCTGTGACTTAGAGAGTTAACATTCGCCGCTAACGTTATGCTGCTTTAGCTCTGCTGAACGCACGGCAGTGTAGTATAACCGGTGTTTGCTGAGATCTAGTACTCGACAAATAATGTGGACCGTTTAAGTGCAAGTGAACTTTTGGTCGAGCTATTGATTCAGCAATCACGTTCAACTGATTCTTTTTTATTTTATCTTTCTTTATTTTAAAAAAAAAAAAAAAAAGGCATACCAAATATAATCACTCTCCCTGGGAGAAAACACTATCATGATATGAGAAAACACTGAGGGAAAAACTTTAGTCAAGGGGGGGGGGAAGGGATGCATAACGGGTGGGTGGCACCATCATCATTGTGGGTGGGGGACCCACTATCATAGGTGGGGGGGGGGAGCAAAATATAACTGGGGAAAAACAGTAATCTCTGGTGGGGAAACATTGTTTCGGGAGGGGTACTTCACTGGGAGAAAAAAATCTTTCATTGACGTTTAGAGTCTATTATAGAAGGGGGATACTTGTTACTGAGGGGAAAACTATCACTTGTTCAAGAACCAAACAACACACTTGATTTTTCCTTTGGCACCTAGTTAATGATCATCATGATTGAAGTACATCTTCAGTTTTGGTAGCATGAATAGTGTTTAAAAAGACAGATAAATAAGGCATATTTTTAGGTTTGAATCTCTCATTGAGAAAATCCCTCCCCCCCCCCCTTTCCCTTGCCACTAGACATAGCTTTGTGCCTGTTTACATTCCTGATCTCTTCGAATACATTCACTAGCAGATTAGGACTGTCCGTCTATCTGTATTTCAGTCTGTCTGTCCATTTATCCACCCATTTTTCTGTCTTTCTCTTGCTATACTTATAGCACACTTTCCACTTTAAATGTTTTTTACTGGGCCATGTTATGTTTACTCTTGACACATTTCAGTGTACTTCTCTTAATGTTGTGTAATTCAGTATCAGAAATAACTTTAAAAATAGATGAGTTTGCTAGAATTATAATTTAAATTAATTTAGGATATGTGTGACCATATAAATGAAATTAATATTGTTTGATTAGGAACTGAGTTTAGTTCTCTCTCAGTCAAGATTTGCCAGAACACTAGGCATGGGAATTTGAAAATATAGGACTGTCTAAAAGTGTGAAAATGTTTATATTAAAATAAAAGCACATGTGTTATATAAAAAGTATCATCAGATTTTTATTACAAGAATGTTATTTTTGTGTAACAATACTTATAAAGCATTTTCATTGTGTTTTACACACATCATAACAACTAAATTGAAGTTGTATGCAACACAAAATTGCTGTTTAAATCCCTTTTGAAAGGATACATGATTTGTTTGTTTTTTTAAAACAAATTATGTTTGTTGTTGTTGTTCATATAATATGTACTCCGGCATTCAAAGACTTTGAAATTTGTATTTCAATATCAAGCAGTGATGTCAGCATGTAGACGTACACCTTGCCACTACAAGTCTTTCTTCTCTATTATTCATGTATTTCCTTCCCCTGATTACTTAAGGTTTTAAAAAAATAACTGTAGAATACTATTATTTAATCTGGAATATTGCTTTTTTAGCAGAACTTTTATATT
Organism: Sinotaia quadrata; assembly: GCA_028829895.1. NCBI lineage: Eukaryota > Metazoa > Mollusca > Gastropoda > Architaenioglossa > Viviparidae > Sinotaia > Sinotaia quadrata. The sequence goes on from CM054183.1 coordinate 65,313,715, forward strand.
AAATTCTTTATGTTATTTGAATGTAAATTGAAAAAATAGTAATGTATATTTGTTGATCTTAGAACACTTTCACAAATATTACTAAAGCTCCATCATCTTTTTACAGTATGTGTTCACTCAAACTAAAAAATAAAGTAATAATGCAGTTTACATGTTTATATAATAGGCATAATACTAACTGTAGAAGCTTAACCTTGTGATTCAAGACTATATAGAGACTTTCTTATTTGCACAATAGGTTCAAATAAAACTTCGTTTTATCTCACAAAATAAATTAAAAATATGAGAAAATTAATTTTCACTTTTACAGGCAAAAGAATTTATTCACCTATTTTAGGTTTTCCATACCTCATGACTTACTCTTTCTGCTTACAAATTAAGTCATTTACCCCTGACATTGATCATAATTAAACTGCTAAGTAGAATTATTTAATTTCCACTCTGAGAAGACAAACATCAGGTAAACAAAAGGATGGCTCACCTCATGATTATTTTTTTCAGCTTACAAATTAAGTCATTCACCCTTTAATTACACTACTCAGTAGAATTATTTAATTTCCATTCCAAGAAGAATTATCTGTTATGAATTAGACAAACATCAGATAAACAAAAAGATGACTTATGTTACTGCTACACATCTTGTCAAATATTAAATTGTATAAGTAAATAAGTAAGTAGCCATTAAGGGTAAGTACTAGTAGATCGATCACCTTACTCAGTCATACTATGGTCAGTAAGTAGGCTATAATGCACTTAATCAATGGCCAATAAGTAGGACTTATTTTTTCAGTGACCAATAAGTGGGTACCCACTTGTAGTCATTCATACATCATTTTTTGTTGATCACATTACCTATATGGTCATTCAGTGAATAATAAAGAAGTAAGTTAGTTGCTTTACTTTTAGTCAGTCATTGGCTAAAAATAGATCATTTTAGTCAGTCATTGGCTAACAAGTAGATCATTTTAGTCAGTCATTGGCTAACAATAGATCATTTTAGTCAATCACTGGCCACTAAATACATTCCCTTTACCAAATAGCCTCTGCTCAGTCATTACCACTTGACCATGCTCAGTCATTGTGATAACCAAACCCTCCTGTTCAACTTGATTTCCCCCACACCCTTAATTTTAAAAAAAATTAAATTATGTCTCATATATTGAGAAACAAAATAAGTCTTTAAACAATAGTAAAAACATGTATTTTGTATTGATTATGCTATTTATTGTGATATGAGAATACAGACTTTAATTTTCTACTTTATGTTGCTGATTCTTAGTTGCCCATCAGCCTAAAGTTAACACAATGCTGTTCCTGTCTCTGCAGATGCCAACAAATGGGTCAGATGTTCCTCCTTTTCTGAACCCTACAGAAATATTAAACACTACCTTTTCAGTGGCTGACAACTTTACAAACAATACCACAGCTGCGCTTGGTAAATCATCACAGCACAAAATGGAAGACTTCTACATTGGTTTGTTTTTAGCAATCAGTTCAAGTCTCTTCATTGGGTCAAGTTTTATCTTCAAAAAGCTTGGTCTGCTGAGGCTAGCTCGTCACTCCAGTAATCGTGCAGGTTAGAGACTTACTATTCTCTCTCTCTCTCTCTCTATATATATATATATATATATGTGTGTGTGTGTGTGTGTGTGTGTGTGTGTGTGTGTGTGTGTGTGTGTGTGTGTGAATTGGATTTATATTTAATTTTTCTCCTTTGTGTGTACTACTGTATGTAAGAGAAAATTGGGGCCAGATTTCGTTATCCTCCTCTGTGTATACTGCTGTCTGAGTAGAAATTGGAGCCACATTTCAATATTCTCCTCTGTAAATACTAATTAAAATTTTATTAAAATCATTGAATGTGATTGAATGTGCTAAATGCTTACTACATTTTCAATAATCTATAAATGGACATCATGTTCTACTTTGATAAATTGAAAATTAAATGTAGAGGGTAGGGAAACACATTACTAAACACTTTTTATGTTACTGTAGTCCCATTTCAATTAAAATCACATTCACTCTGTTTAATTACAGTTGGAGATTAAATCATAGAGTGAAAATGCAACATGTGTTAAAATCAGTGACTAAGAGGCAACAAACTAACACTCCATATTTATATAGATGCATTTTAATTTATAATAATAATAATAATAACTTATAAGAGCATTTAATCTTTAATATTAAAATAGCACTAAATGCTTTACAATTCTAAATAAATGTACATTTAATGCTAGATACAAAATAAACATAAAATATTCAGGAACAATATTAGCACACAATGATATACACACAAATAACACATAATAAAAAAAATAAATTATTTTAAATGATGTTTAACCTACTTTTTTTAATGCACTAATTATCAGAGCATTGGAGTCTTTTGAGCAAGCTTTTGTTTTATTAAGTTAGTATAATTTTAGTTTATTTGAATTAGTTTTATTCAGAATGTAACTAAGTTTTTAGTGATTTGCTTTAATATTTTAAATATCTTTTTTGGAGTATGCAATCAAAACTTATATTTTATTAAATTTAGCATTCATTTAGACTTAAAAATGATTAATTAATTTTATTTATGAAGAATGTATAATTCAGGAAAATAGTTCTTTTTAATGCTCTCCTTTGTTTTTGTTATAAGTGATTTGCTATTTTTTAATTTGAAAAAAATGTAAATGGTTTCAGTTTATTTCAGAATATTGATTTTAAATAGTTCTGAGTACAACCTTATTTCAGAATATTGATTTTAAATAGTTCTGAGTACAACCTTAATAACCAGTGCAGGTTGATGATATTAGAATGTTTGTAACAAAGTACAAGTATATTCAAAGAGAGCAGAATAGCACTTTTTAAAAAATCCTCCAATAAAAACCATATTTTGCATTGAAAATTTAAAATTTGAGGAAATACTCAGTAGTTCTCTGTAAATCTGGCATTATCTCATGCACAGGTCAAGGAGGATATGGATACCTGAAGGAGTGGATGTGGTGGGCAGGCATGTCATTAAGTAAGTACCATCATATTGTTGAGGCAGGCATATCATTAAGTAAGTACCATCATATTGTTGAGGCAGGCATATCATTAAGTTTCACCATAACATCAAGGCAGGCATATCATTAAGTATCACCATAACATCAAGGCAGGCATATCATTAAGTATCACCATAACATCGAGGCAGGCTTATCATTAAGTATCACCATAACATCAAGGCAGGCATATCATTAAGTATCACCATAACATCGAGGCAGGCTTATCATTAAGTGTCACCATAACATTGTGGCAGGCTTAAAGAGTAAAAATCTTTCTCTGAAAGAAGTTTGAGAGTTAGTTTTTAAAGTGAGTACTCAGAGATAAGTTCATACATGAATGCCATATATTTCATTCAGTAAATGTTGCCAAAGTGTTGAGGCAGTTTAATAGTTTAAGACTCTTTTATCCTAAGGAATCTATTTGAATGCTTCTCAAAACATACACATAGATAAGTTCCTTTGTAGAAAGTCATTCAACTTCAGTAAGTATAGCCACAAGTATAATAGATTAAGAATATTGATCCAGAGGGATCTGAATGCTTTTAAATTGTATATATAGATGAGTTTCTACACAGAATGTGATAAATATCAGTAGGTAGAGCCAAAACATTCAGGCTGGTTTTAATATTTAAAGAAACTTTATCATAAGAATCACATTTTAACATTTAAATTGTTCCACAGAGAGAAGTTTATATTTACAAGACTACATTTAATTTTAGTTATTTTTGTTCCCTATAGCTCAGACATACAAATGAAATCTTACTCTTAAAAAATTTTATTTTTTTTCACATCCATAAATTTGATTTGTATTTACTGTTTTCCAAAGGTAAAATAAAAAATCAACTATAATATAATTTATGTTGGTAAATGTGTCCAGATAGATTTTTTCTGTTTTGCACTTATACTTTAATATGGAGGAGAAATAAATTTTGTTATGAGAGTATGTGGTGACATTTTCTCAGCATTTCATAACTTATTTGCTTATAAATTATCATTTTAAAATGATCTTTTTCTTCTTTTTTTAATTTTTTTCATTTTAACTGATATTTCTTTGTTGATTTTTTTTTCATTTTAACTGATGTTTCTTTTGTTGTTTTACAGTGACAGTTGGGGAGTTTGCAAACTTTGCTGCATATGCTTTTGCACCAGCAACTCTTGTGACGCCTCTTGGAGCACTGAGTGTTCTCTTTAGGTAAGTGGGGCTGTCAGTGGGGATTTTTCATTTAAGGGAGAAAAAGAATTGTGGGGTTGTCAGTGGAGTTTTCAGTTAAGGGAGGAAACAAAAAGTGAGGCTATTGGTGGAGTTTATTTAAGGGAGAAAAAGAAACATAGGGCTGTCAGTGGGGTTTTTTAAATTAAGGGATAAAAAGAAACATGGATATGTTAGTGGGGTTTTAACATTTAAGGGAGAAAAAGAAAAGTGGGGCTGTCAGTGGGGTTTTGCAGTTAGGGAGAAAAAATATCGGGCTGTCCATGGGTTTTTTTCAGTTAAGGGAGAAAAAGAAATGTGACTGTCAGGAGTTTTTGAGAAAGAAAAGTGGGGCTATCAGTGGGTTTATTGGTTAGGGGAGAAAAAGAAAAATGGGCTGTTAGTGGGATTTATTAGTTAGGAGAGAAAAAGAAAAGTACTGTTCAATGAGGTTTTTGAATTAAGGAAGTAAAATAAAGTGATACTTTCATGTGGTTTTTAGTTAAGGGAGAAAAGGAAAAGCGAGGCTGTCATTTGGGGTTTTTCAGTTAATGAATGACAGTAGGGCTGTACAATTTCTTTTTTAGGTAAAACAAGATTACAAAAAGACTGTGGAACTATAATTCTAATTATAATAACTAAGAATTATAAAGAATTATAATATATTGTTTTGTAAGAGAAAACTTAATTGTATGTTTTAGGTAAAAGGAAAAAAGAATGACTGTAGTGGTCTTTGTTAGATAAAAGAGAAAATGATAATGTGGCTGTTTCTTTTACATAAGTGAGAAAAGGACAGTTTAACTGTTTTATTTTTTCAAGTAAATGAGAAATTTACAGTGGAACTGTGAGTAGTTTTATATAGGTAAGAAATAAAAGGACAGTTAAGTGTTTTGTTTTAGGTAAGAAATAAAAGAACAGTAAGTATTTTGTTTTAGGTAGGAAATAAACGGACAGTTAAGTGTTTTGTTTTAGGTAGAAAATAAAAGGACAGTTAAGTGTTTTGTTTTAGGTGGGAAATAAAAGGACAGTAAGACAGTAAGTGTTTTGTTTTAGGCAAGAAGTAAAAGGACAGTAGCTGTTTTAAGTAGGAAAGAAAAAGGACAATCTGGATGGCTGTTTTGTTTTAGATAGGAAAGAAAAGGACAGTGTGGATGTCTGTTTTATTTTAGGTAAAAAGGGAAAGGATGATGTAAAAGAGGTATTCTGGATGCATGTTATTGTTGAAGTAATATTTCTTCAAAAATGAAGAGAGTTTACACGTTTTCTGATTGGAAATATTGTAATGAATACCATACCAAAATCTTTGATTTTTTTTATATTTTACAATTCTTAATACATTGAATAGAAACCATGAGCATAAGGTTCTTAGTACTGAAAATCTTTACTGTTATTTTTTAAGATTATTTGGATTGTCTCTTGCACTGTTATTTACTTATTGAATGTATTCTGCTCTATTTACTTATGACTTCCTCTTATGACTTCCTAATACGCATAACCTGAAAGAAGGCAGCCACTTCATTTATAGACAAGCATTTATTTATAGATAAGTATGTATCTATCAACAAATGTTTATATATACTAATATAGACAGGTGTTTATTTATAGACAACATTCTCCACTTATTTGCATTATCACTTGGCTTGTTGCTTTGTTTTCATATTCACAATTGTTCTGTTGTGTCAACCCTGATTCCCAAACTTATATGACGACAAGCCAGCACAGACATGTTGCCCACCCTTCCCTTCAAAATACATGTTTGGATTGTAATATTTCCTGCAATAACCATACATGTTTGGATTGTAATATTTTCTTTGAATGACCATATGTTTGAATTGTGATACTTTCCTGGAATGATCATACATGTTTGGATTGTAATACTTTCCAGGAATGACCATATATGCTCAGATCCTTCAATGGGACTCGAAAGACTGACTTAAATTGGCATATGCATGTTGATTTTTGATTGATTTTAATACTTACATATCTGATTCTAGTGCCATATTGTCATCTCGAGTGCTAAAAGAGCGTCTGAACTTACTTGGGAAGGTTGGCTGTCTGCTCTGTGTGTTGGGCTCCACAGTGATGGTCATTCATTCACCCAAAGAGCAGGAAGTGGCAGATATTGACGAGCTCAAGCAGATGGTGTTTCAGCCAGGTGAGATTGTTTTACTGGCATCAGATCCTTTTACCAAGATTAATGGATCCTTAAGCCATAAGTTATTGCTGATTGATAGACCTCTCAAACTTCCATCTTCTTTCACACATTCCAGTATTTCTCCATGGCACCTGTGAACATGGATAAAGAAACTTTCCTTATAGGCTTTTCTTATAAAGTACAGCCTAATAAGCTTGGCGTTATGGTTGTTTCACATGATACAGCACCTATGCCCACACAGTGGACACAACATATTGTGTTGGTCTGGCTTCAAAGCTATTTATAGCCTAACAAGTGACATCAGTGCAATCTCTAGTAGTGTCATAGGCTTTGATCTGTTGTTGACAGGATTCATTAGTAACTGAGTGTGGCACCATGACAGCTGCTGACATGCTCTTGGCACAAAGAAGGGCTACCTTAACAAACTCACTCCTCCTGTCTAGGGTCAAAGACAGGCTGGTTGCCACCCCTATTGCATGGACTTATTTGGTAGTATGTTGGCAGAAGTAGCATAGTAATTTTCTTCATGCAACCCCATCCTCTTTAACACTGGCAACCACATAACTGCATGTGAAGACTAGTGCTGTCTTTTTCATCCTAGAATAGGACCTAAAATTACTTCTCTGAGAAATGGATCACTTGAATTAATTATGGATCCATTTTTTGTGGTAAAAATAGACTTATGAATGAGCAAAGTATTTAATAAAATATTTCATTAATTATCTTCCCTTTACCACTGTCAAATATGACTGTTTTTCCCCACAGACGTTGCAATAAGGGTTTTGAAGCTATATATATGTAACAGTCACAGTAATTTAGACAAGCCAAATCTAGAATATTTTTGCTAGTCTCTTCAAAATATTTATAAGAATTTTTGTAGTTGGATTTTGTCATCTTGGTTAGAACAGTCATTAAGAAAAGCCCAAATTATATTAGGACCCATGAAAGAGCTGTTTTATCGTTTAGCATTTTACATAAATTTGGCTTTGAAAGGGTTATTGATGGCACTGGGTTGTAGGACACCTTCACCGTTCACTAGATTCTGTTTTTCTACTCTGGCCTTTGACTCATCTGTGAATGCAGTAGCATTTGCTCAATCCACTTCAGTTTTCTCTCATAAATAGGTTTGTCTTACATTAGCTTCATTCTCTCTCACTCGTACACACTCTCTCTCTCTCCCCCCACAACTATACCCACCTCCTATTCCTTATTCTTGTACAATATGATCAATTAGATATATGATTAGGAATTTTTCTTCATAAAATATGCATTTCCTGAAAACTATAGTAGAGAGGCTTTTCAGTCTTCCCACTTCTCGCCTGTACCTCACTTATTGGGGTATAAAAAAGACCTTAATTCGTTGGACTTACTGCTGGGAAAGCTGTTTGTGTGCTCATCTTCTCCTGGTGGGGTGCAAGCCCCTAGACCCGACTTACCTGTAGTAAATATTAAGGAAAACTATGATTAAGCAACTTTTCTTTGTATAAACTTTATTATTTACACATATTACTAGAGGATTATTAAGCATGTTCTGTTTACATTTCTTTCTTTTTCAGTTGATGCTTTTCTCATTTAGAACTGAAAAGTTTTAATTCTTCAGTTTACTATGTAATTATAATTATTCTTCATACTTTTAAAACATATCGATGAATACAATGTTTTAGTTCTGGTCATTAAATTAAGTTGACATGCTTAGTTGTAATGTTTTAGTCAAGTTTAAATTACATTATAGTTTACTTGTAATTTCTGTTTCTCTTCTCTTCTAGGTTTTATTGTGTATGCAGTCTTGATAGTCGTCACAGCCCTTGTGCTTATTTTCCATACTGCACCTCGCTTTGGAAATAAGAATGTTCTTGTCTACATCACTATTTGCTCCACACTTGGATCATTTACAGTCATGGGCTGCAAGGGGGTGGGTGTTGGACTGAAGCAGACCTTCCAAGGAAATAATCAGTTTACAAACTGGATCTTTTATGTGCTGCTAGTTGTGGTCGTCGCCTGCATCCTGGTGCAGCTCAATTACCTCAATCGTGCCCTGGATATTTTTAACACAGCTGTGGTCACGCCCATCTACTATGTTTTCTTTACCTCCCTTGTCATTGTAGCATCATTGATTCTTTTCAAAGAGTGGGGCAGTATGTCTATAGTGGACATTATTGGGGATCTGTGCGGTTTCTTGACAATCATTGTTGGGATATTTTTGTTAAATGCTTTCAAGGATATGAATGTGTCCTGGAGAAATCTGACCAATGTGAAAAGGGAGTGCGGCAGCTTGCCTGACGGTGATCAGGAACATCTAATTGAGAGTGGGCCATTGGAAGCCCAGCTCTCAGAAACTATTGTAACAGATTATCAGGATAGCTTGGATGAATTCCACTGAAGACATGATGGCTGAGATGAATTCCACTGATGGTAGACATTGTTAAAATTCTTTCATGCATTTTGTTCATAAAAGAGTGCATATCTGCAACCTACTTGCCTTTAGAATTGAAATTCAGGCAGATTGTATTGCTCATCATCTTTATCCCATAAAACAAGGGCTGGTACTGAGTAAAATTTTAATTCTTGTCAAGTGATCAATTGTTTTTGTCTGTGTTACTTTAATCATTTTAAGGTCAGTCTTGTTTGGTTTCATGTATAAAAAAACCAACTGTAGATTAGGCATTTTATTTATTGTTTCATAGTAGTGTAGACTCTTAGACAGCGGCATTAGACAAATCATACCTGCTTGTGAATAATATTTAGACTTGTGATGTTTGGGTGCTCCATTTACATTGCCTGTTTAACAGACTAATATTATTAATTGTTCAGTGGCTGAATGAAACAGAGAAAAAGAAGAATGAATGTTTGAATAAAGTAACATGGCAGCATTAGTAGATCTGTGTACATTTAGTGTTAAATGTTCAAATAATCTATTAATCATTGTTTTCTTTATAATTTAAATTGATATAACAATATATTGATACATTGGGGAAATGAAGAGAAATTAATGTATAATTGTGGTCTACTAAAGGTATTGATTTCATTATATTCTATTTATTTGTGTATCTTGAATTGATCAAATCATATTTGCAGAATACTGTGAAATTTTTTTTGCATTTGATTTTGAGTGATTATTTTTGAAATGGCAGATAAGTTCTAAGGTTGATTATGTGAAAATTTGTTACTACCATTTTGATAAGTTTGATGCCAAGTCTTATATTTAAAACAACCCTACTGTTTATGCACTTGTAGTGCTGATAAACAATTGTCTTTTAAAAGTTTTATATTATTTCACAATGACATGTGCAGGAAGAAGTTTCTATTATATTGAAATAATCATGCCACACTGTATGTTTATGAAATTAAAAATAGCAAAATATTGGGAAGTATTGTTTTATAAAATATAATTTCTTATAAGTACCATTTCTTAGTGATAAGTTTTGTATCTGATATATTAATGATGTATTTATAACAATAATCATGGTGTGTGATAAATCACATTCTTATGTATTTATATTGGGTTTTCTTGGGCATCAATTTTCAGTATTGAAGTAGCACTATTTGTCATATTAAATATTAAAGTATTATATAAATATATACTATTTAATACAATATTTAAACATCATTCCCTCTTGTATTTTGTTTGTTTAAAATATAATTAACTTTTAAAATTTAAGACTCTTTTAAGAAACTTTTGGAAATATATTTATAATTATATTAGCAAAACAGCAATACCAGATAATTTATAACAATAAGGTATATACTTTTACAAAGAGGCTGAGTTTATTTAGATTTGATGTGTACTAATTTTTACAAAACAGAAGTTAATAGATGTCAATAAAAAGTATATATTTTTGTATAAAAAAAAATTATGGTTGAATATTTGTACATTTGTGTACTTTTAAAAATTAACATTATTAGTTATGCAACATTATGAAGTCGTACATTAGATTCAAAGCAGAATTGAATTGGCTGATCCATATCTACATAAATTATCAAAGCTTTCTAACTTACACTTTAGATTTATATGTTGCATGCTTAGTGGTAAATTTTGTTAAATCATGCTTGAATGCCTTTAAAATATAAATGTTTTTATTGTTAAATGTGATATTACCATAGAAAAAGTGAAAGATATATTATTTATGTTAGGTGTTCTTTTTCTGTACATACAATCACAGTCACAAATATTGGTAGATTTAAAAAAATGATTTTCTGATTTTCACTGACTAAACTTGCAAACAGACTGTCATGTATACTCACATTTAGATCTTTAAAAAATATTTCTGTTACTAAAAAATTTCTTTTACTTGCACATCACTTTCAAACTTACTGACAAATACTCTTGGTGTGCACAGACATACAAACACTGAGTCTTTAAATAAAAATATTTCAAATATATTCAAAAAACAAACTAAAAACCATTAATAAAAGTTAATTTATTTTTACATTTTCATGTGCTGCTTAAGAAAGTCAATAAATCTATTGATAACTTTCTTCTTATTGAATCACTTGAAGATTTTGTATAAAAATCATTTTATCCTCACAGCATTTTGTAAGCATAGAGCACTTTTCTGCTTTGAACATGAGTTATGAGCTTTAGTTTGAGAGGGTGGGTGGATAGAGTTTAAACCAAATACTTTCAATAGCAATCATCCTGTTGATCATGAAATTACATTAACAAAAATAATAATGGATATAAATTATAATAAATAAAAGATGAAAAAAATGTAATAAATAAACAATGCCACTGACTTATAACAGGTTTATGGTGTCCTGAGAACAACTGCATGACATTACAGTCAACAGACAACATATACAACAACAAGCATCATTGTCTGTTAACCATTAAAAGTGATGAAGTACCAATAACTATGATACACAGCATAAATAAATTTAGAAATATTTGGTACAGCTTCCTATCCACTCGTATCTCTAAACACTTCACAATCAGGATACTGTTTCCTATCCACTCATATCTCTAAGCACTTTACAATTGGGGTATAGCTTCATATCCACTCATATCTCAAAACGCTTTACAATTGGGGTATAGCTTCATATCCACTCATATCTCTAAGTGCTTTACAATTGGGGTACAGTTTTATATCCACTCATATCTCTAAGCACTTTGCAACTGAGCTGCAGTTCAATGATTCCAAATCAGGAAATAAATATGCGGGTTTAAAAAAAATCCCGATTGCTATAACAACAGCAGGATGGGGCCCAAACCCCACTCACGCACTTGTAAGACCAGTATTAGACTTATAGATGGACTAGATCCGAAGTACATACCATATAAAACAAGTGTATTTACTTTAAAATATAAAAAATACTAAACAAAAACAGGAAGAATGAACTAAGTCAATAAAGTAAAAAACAAATCAATAAAACAAACTGACAGTTATTTTTTTTTTTGTTTGAGGTGAGCTGTCCACAAAACTTGAGAGCCTCTTTCAAACTTTAAAGTTGAGCATTTTTCGATGGGGTACTGAAAAGCCAGTTTTTCAGGATATATTTCTCTTGCTCACGAGCTGCTCGCACATAACGAGTGTCATTGATGTTAGATGCTCGCAGATCTAGGTGGTGGGCCCCATAAGGGATCTGAATTGCAATGAGAGAAGAAGATAAGTTCTCAAGTACACCTCCACCAGACCAAGGATCCAGCAATCCATTGCTAAACAGAAGACAAAAGATTCCTTTAATATCTACTGTCTGTGTTTGTAGTGTGTATTCAAAATTACAAGTTAATTTATATTCAAAACACTTTTAGCACAAAATTTAAAGGGTTGTACTTTATTTAATAAATTATTTATTATTTATATATTTATATAAATTTATATATATTTATATAAATTATTTCTCCAACTAATTGGTACTAAAAAATTTTTTTTAAAAAAATACATTTATCACTCTATACAATAACAACCACCTATAAATTGCAACCCCCCAAAATACTTCTAAATAACTTTTGCATTCCTTACCCGAAGATGATGTTTTTATTTAAAACACCTATAAATTGCAATCCCCCAGAATACTTACAAATAACTTCTACATTTCTCACCTGAAGATGATGTTTGAGGCAGAAGTTAGGTTCTTCCCCCAGTACTGTAGAGAGATCCAGTCTTGACGGGGCAAAACCCCCCAGGTTTGCTTGCATATAAATGAGTACCCATCAAAATCCCAGGGAATGTTGTAAAACATTGTGGAGCCATCAGAACATAGTGGCATCACCATTTCAGTGCACGCCTGCACAGAACAAGAATGGACAATTTGACATGCATTTGAAAGTCCTCTTGGCCAAGAAAAAAGGGAGAAGGTTGATGTCAGATGCCTAGGAATGTTACATGATAGACTATTCTTTTCCTGGCCTTAAATTCAATACAAGGCATAGATTTTCTCATTTGATTTATAATAATGAGGCAGTTTTGTTTTGGGTTAATTGCTATGGAATTGTATAAAGATCATAAGAAATCTTAACAGAAATTCTATGCATTAATAATTCTACTATATGTAAGAGAAATGCCAAACTGGAAACAAAAATGAAACCCCTCACAAACTGTAATCACCTAAAGGTCTGATTCAGAGTGGTAATACTTTTTGTTGATAATTGAAAAGACAACTAATCAATGATTCATCTAAATTTGTTCAACAAAGAAAATCTATAAGAACATAATATAACAAGCTGTGTACAGCTTTTTTCCTAAAGACAAAAGGTCTGTAATCAAATAAAAGGAATGGGAGGGTGTGGGGATAGAAGTGGCATGTTTGGGGTGTTGAGAGAGAAGGTAACAGATCAAGACTACTTAAAAAAATAAGCAAGCAAAAACATGCCTGCATTTCTTTACCTGGATCTGTTTCATATAGCTCTCAAGTGAATTAACAGGCACTGTATTTACTAGAATATTTTAGCTTTCTGTTTGTAATGCTTAGCCACTGACTATTAAAGATGTCCATCTAATGTTTACTATATATTTATTGTAAAATGCATTGCATTGTCTTTCCTTAATTTAAATTTCCTTTGTTCCTTTTGTCTTTCAAATCAAACATCAAAATAGCAACTTGGAAGTAATTTTGTGGGATTTTTATACCTATGTCATAAGAGCAGTGAGATAAAAAGTGCAAATGTACTTAATCCTGTACCTGGTAGTCCCAACCCCTGTCACCAAGGTCTGTAGTTGCCTGCTGAGAAATGTTCAGGCATTTAGTGTTGCCAGTAAAGTTGAAATACATCTTCATGGCCTTTGAAAGTCCAATCAACAAGTCCTTATCTTTCAATGGTGTTGACAGGAAGCTGCAAAACTCCTAAAAGTCAGACAGTAAAATGACCAGAAGTGAATGTTGGTTAAATAAATTTATTAGTGGAATAAATATCAACACAACATTAATTTTTTTTTTAAAATTATTTATTTCTATTATTTTTCAGCATTGTGGTCAAGCAATTAACATTTTCTTAGGAAAAGAACTAGCAAAGAATAGCAAAATGCAATTACTCTTGGACAATAGTACTATAAGTCAATAATACTTTAAAATCAAGTCACAGGATGATGTGCCATGTTTCAAAACCCTAAAATAAAACTAATCCTTTTGTTTGGCTTTCTTTTTAATGGATTGAAAATGCTCAGACAATAAAAACAATAAATATATTATTTTTTTTTTACTTTAGACAAATATTTACAATTATATGAAAACATGTTAACATACCCAAACACACACACACACACACATGCTTTCTAAAATATTGACATTCTTTTATTTTTAGAACATTTTATTTTAAGAATTTAAAAAATAACTATTTTTAATTTTGTACTTGGATGATGTCAAAAATTTATAAGAGACATCATATGCTATCATGTGCACATACAAACTGACACATGCACACATATTAAAACACTTTATTCAAAGAATTTTTAAAATTACTTTGTTCAAATTGTACTTATTCCATAAATGTATAAGAGATATCAGTGATGACATCATTATTCATATATATATATTTACATGCTGTAAAATCTTGTTACTGACAATGTTGGGCAATCACAAGGAAAAAGTCTGCTTACATTTTGTAGTTTTGAAGATAACTCTATTGTGCTGATTGCATAAAATGTCTGAGTTGTCTTTGTTTTTATTACTACATCTCTTTTTTTCTTTCTCAATGATTCAATCTAATGGGTCAACTGTCATCCTAGTCATCACAATGATTCCTAAGTGCCCACCTGTACAGGCCAAGCTGGTAGAGGTTCTAGGAATGAAGCTGGATATGGGTAGTCTACCATGGCAAGATTAGTAAGCACACCAGTAATCCAATCCAGCATATCAGCAAGGTCATACTTTGACTCAAGGGGTTTGCACAAGCTGAATGTATCCGATAGAAACTTCATGCCCTCAGCTGAAACCCCATAACATCAATACATCATCACTTAGAAATAATATATTTTGTAGGATGTTGCCTTTTCAGAATTAGAAATTTCCTTGTAAAATAGTGCTAAGGCTGGGGCAGATGCTTTGCTGGAGAAATAATTGATATAATGTAATTAAATATTTTTATAACTTATATTAATAAATTTCTCACCAGAAATTAAACAAAAAGAAAGATCAAGCATGGTACATCTTAATTAGAAAAAGTATTAGAAAAAGTAATCCATTAGTTAAACATGATAAATATGGACAGTGCAATTTTGTCTAAATGGTTTCTGGATTGCCATTAAGTTGAACCCTTACCTCATATATAAACACAAAACTTAGTTTTGTTAATATGAAAGGAACACTAATAACTGTTATTACAAAATATTTGAGTATAACAAACATCCAATATGACAGATAACAACTTAAAATAAACTAGAAAAAAATATGCCATCACTGATCATATGTTTAAAATGTAGTTGCAGATTATGAAAATTTCAAGGCAATTTGATTCGAAAATAAATGGTTGTTAATGTGAGGTACCACAAGTTAGGGTCATCTTGCAAGAGTAATAATCAAAGAAAAATAACTAGGTTATATAATAACATAGTCATATACTAAATTATCATCATAAAAAGCGTTTTGATAGAGCTTAGATATAAGCAGTAACTTATTAAATAAACACCAGTACAAATTAAAGAAAGATAACTAGATTACATCTATAGCTAAATAATAAACTATCACAATAATATGCATATTGACATAACTGCTATCTGAACTGAGTCAATATGCATATTATTGTGATAGTTTATTATTTAGCTATAGATGTAATCTAGTTATCTTTCTTTAATTTGTACTGGTGTTTACTAGATAAACATAAGCATATTATGATCTATATTTAGAAAGCGACATTTCAAAATCAGTCAGAAAGCGACATTTGAAAACCGAAAATCACAAGGACAAAGTTTGGCATAAGAAACTGAATCATGAATTCCTTACTTCGCATTAAAGTGCCTTGGTTAAACATTTCTCATAATTAGTAGAAAGATATCAAACTGCTGCAAATCTCTTTAAATATTTTATGTTAGTTTACTTCTATTTGCACCAGATAAAGAAGTGGAAGATAAGATTTGGTGGAATGATCCAAACCAATGGAATAGTTAAGAAAAAGTGAAAGAATTATAAATTTGTATTTTTATGATATAAAAGAACTCACTGCATGGGAAAATCTTCAAATAATTCAAACTGCTGCTGTGGGAAAAATAAAAAAGATGATTCTGTATAAGGTCCCACCATCACCACCAAATGCAGTACTAAAGATTGGTGTGTGATGTGAATTTATTATTGGAGTAGGTAGGGGAAGAGGATAAATTATAGATTTTGAGAAATTAAAAATGATTTGTTATTTATTATGGCAACTTATCTAAGAATGGATTTTGAAATAGCACTAAAGGAAAGCATTTATGAAAGGTCTGGATTGTGCCTTCGCATTTTTTTAAAATAAGAAAAAAATTTTAAAAGATGAATTTTGAATGAGCAGTTAAAAGAAAAATAGAGTAGTGAGATGGGTATTTTAAAGGCAAACTTCAAAAGTCTGGATTGGAAATAGTATTAAAAATATTATTAATAAGTTGTAAATTAGGTTTATAAAGCAGATTTTTCAAAAGGACTGGGTTATGGCTTTGGTACCATAATGGAGTGAAGCATACAAAACTGTAAGGCTGACCTTCACCACTACCAGTTGCTTCTATGGTGTACCAAGCAAGGTGAATATTGTCTCCACAAGACACTGAAGAAGTATAAAAGTCACGGCTGGCAGTATCATAGAAAGAGGAGCATGCTGTTAACCCAGTGAACTGCCAGATAGGTGCTGAAGATGCCAGAGCTCTGAATGAATACACCATATTGCTGATTGCAAGGATTTGCAAGGGAGATAAGAAACATTCCAAATAAAAGATATAAGTGAAAAAAGAAACCAAGAAGCAAATGATTTGTGATATTGCAATAGCCACATAGTGTTATTATATGTTCCAGTTGAATGAACGCTTTTTATTTTTTTAATTAAAAAAACAAGGTTGCAGAGATAGCTTTTTGGTTTCTTGAAAATAAATGAGGTTGAATCATCCACACCAATCCTTTCCAATTCAAATCAAAAACTACAATAACAGAATAACGCTATACATACTCATTTTATCATAACCATTTATAATACTGTCTTTATTGTTGATATATGTTTGAAAGAAATAATTTACCATGCTTGAAACAATAGTTAATAAAAATATCATTAACCCGCATAACCATATAAGCACAAAACAAAATTAATTTATAGATTATACAATCATGTCAAATAACATTTTTTTGTTAAATATAATAAAATAATTTATTAATTTAATTAAATATAATTTTATAATGAAATATTTTATCAAAGGTGTCATTGGAAAAATAAAAAAATTAAATAAAGTAAAAATTTACCTATGGCATAGACTAGGCTAGCTTTTTACATATGGTTTAGATTAGGCTAGCATTTTACCCAATTGCTTAAAATAGGCTAGCATTTTACCTGCTGCTTAGACTAGGCTAAATTTTGCCTATGGCTTAGACTTGACTAGATTTTACTTATGGTTCAGATTAGGTTAGCATTTTACTTGATTGCTTAAATTAGGCTAGAATTTTACCTATGGCTCGGACATAAGCTTTCTAAAGGTAAAAACAGTATTTTTTTTTATAGTGTTTACATATGAGAACATTTAAGATCCATGGCTATTATGCAATGATTTATCATCAGAGATTATCAAAACTAATGAGATATTTATATTAAAATAGGCAATGAAATGGGATTACACACTCACAAACACAGAAATTGAAAAAGAGAATTAAAAATGAGGGGTAGGGAATAGTGAATATCAAACCATCAATGCATAGTAATTGTTCTGAAAATCTGAATTGTTCATTTTCAAACTAAAAACTTAGATATTAAAATTAATATTATTTGTGCATCTGTGCACACAGTACTTTTAAAAGAGACCTGGTGGGACACTCCATGGCCTATTGGGCAAATTATAATCCATATACATAATTACATATTAGGCATTTTAATGTGCGCTTGCATGTATGCATATAATACATGCACACTATTTCAGTGTGCTGGACAAAAACAATTTGATGTTGCTATTACACTTAGCAAGAAAGAGATGTAAGAGAGCAAAGATATCAATACACTGAGGATCCTAACCTGAAGGGTACATCCCTGTAATGTCTGACCATGCCCTGGCAATATTGTCAGCACACTGCTCTGAGGCAGTCTGGAATGTGTTCTGCACAGTCTGATAAAAAATACCGCAAGGTGTCAACCCAGTAAACTGCCAAATTGGGGCTGAGGCAGCAAGAGCACTGAAAATAAACCAATCATTACTAATGAGAGTACTGACATTGAACCAGTCATTAACAATGAAAGAACTAATCAGGAACCAATCAAGAGCAGTAATAAGATTTTAAATGAAGAAATAAGAGCAAGAGAGCTGAAAATGAACTAATCATTACTAATGAGAGTACTGACATTGAACCAGTCATTAACAATGAAAGAACTATTCAGAAACCAATCAAGAGCAGTAATAAGATTTTAAATGAAGAAATAAGAGCAAGAGAGCTGAAAATGAACTAATCATTACTAATGAGAGTACTGACATTGAACCAGTCATTAACAATGAAAGAACTGATCAGGAACTAATCGAGCAGTAATAAGATTTTAAATGAAGAAATAAGAGCAAGGGAGCTGAAAATGAACCAGTTTTTTAAAAATGAAAGAGCTGAAAGCTACAATATACTAATATTCACTCCTTTTAATGCTTCTAGATAATGGTAGACAATGCAAAATTTGGTACAAATTAAAAATTGCCTAATTTGCTACCATTTCAAAGAAATAGAGATTAATGTTTTCAAGGTCATATTACATTATTTATATAATCTAATAAACATCATTCTTTAACTTTTATAAATATCTAAGTTTTATGTATACTTTCAGAAGTCTATGAAAAAGTGATCAGTTTCAAATGCAGAAAGAATGAAACTATGCTGATACTCAAGATTGTACAAGAATCATGGGCCTTACAATTATTAAGAGAACTTTAGCCAGCCTTTATAGCGATAAGAATTGTGAAATATATTTGTAGAATTCTTTACTTCGAAAGAAAGCATCATATTTGTAACCAAAGCAAATAAAAGTACTATATCCCACTAGATAGAGTTCTGGGATGTATTAAACACTACAAACTTGAATGCTGACAAATATTACTTTATTCTTATTATTGTTTTAATTCAGTCTGAATTATTGTACATTTTACTTTGTATATGAGTGGTATTCTTCTTAAGTTTTACACCTGATATCAGTGAAGAACAAAGCCCAAATGAATGACTCTGACAATGTTAACATTTCTGTCTCCCCAGCTTGAGTAATGGAATATCTAGTTTCAAATTACCTTAGTAAATCTATTTAGTTTTTCATTTAGTCTGATTTTTATCATATCATACTTCAATACTTAATGTTCCACAAATAGAATTTCCAGTATGTGCAGGGCTTGACATCAACAATGTTGACCTCAGCAGTCATCAACAAAGCTATGCACGACAATCAATTTGTCTGTGAAAAATCATTTAGGCTGGCAAAATGTAAAAATACATAAAATCTTTTGAATTTGGGGGAAACTCCCAAACTTACAGCCAGATCAAAATGAAAATTTGAAACACTTTACATGTACACAATGCCAAAACAGCTAAAAGAGCTGATTTTTCAACTAAATAACTTTCATTAGCTTGATACGATTATAACAATGTCATGTGAACAATGAATTGAGTATGCCCATTGATGAACGATAAAAGTATCTGAATAGTAACTGACATCTACTCTGATAAGTTTAGTTTACATCAAAAGGTCTACTCATTTCACTGTATGCCAGTTCCTTCTTTTATTTAACCTGGTTTTCTTAAAATGGCTGTTAGTACATATCAGTGACTTCAATGCACACAATATCCTCACTTAAAAAGATAGAACTATAGGTCTCTGCCAAACTATGATTCTTCTACTACCAAACTATGATTCTACTACCAAATTATGATTCTATTACCAAACTGTAATTCTACTGCCAAATTATCACTCTATAACCAAATTATGATTCTACTACCAAATTATGATTCTACTACCCACCTATGATTCTACTACCGAATTATGATTCTACTACTAAATTGTGATTCTACTATCAAACTATTATTCTACTACCAAATTATGATTCTACTATCAAATTATAAGAAAATGGTGGACAAATTCATAACTGCCAATAACTTAGAAATGTCAAAATCTACCTTAGGATTCATTTTACCAGAAGACAGTCGTTCGTGCTGATTATCATAAAGCGTGTATTTTTAAATTTCAACAGAATGATTACATTTTTTTTTTATTTCAATATTATCAGGAGTACATATTAATTAAGCAATCCATTTCAAACATTCTATTGCATCTCACTGGAGCTAGCAAGAAAAACTTCCCTACTTCTTGATAACATTAACAGAAAAATAATCCAATCAGACCAAATGGAAGTGTTCTCAAAAATTAGTGACAACATACTGTTTAGGGCATTTCTTTAGTAAAGCTTGCCATTGTTTTCTTATTTATAGCATTTCTTCTTTCTTCAATAACTCACCCCAATTGTCCCAGGTAAGGAAAAAAAGAAAGAAAAAATGTTATACGATAAAGATTATATGAATGCTACATTTCTCCCCTTCTCTCCTCCCTTCACTTTCATGCCCAACCACTCACCCTGGCATATGCCATTTAGTTTAGATATGTTTCTTATTTTTTAGGATATAGACAAATCAATTTATTTTGTCAGTTTTATTATTATTATTATTTAATGTTTAAAAAATATTTGTTAAAGATGTTTACAATATCAAAACATGTTTGTGGATACATATGACAAAGGCTTCAATTTAAGGATAAAAAAAAAGAGATCTAATTAAAACTAACAGTTATAAAATAAGCAGTGATCTTCAAAAGTTGTCATCTGAAATGTGAGTGCAAGATTCATTTCCATTTTTCTAACGAGTAAAATATTCTCACCCAAGCACTATGTTAGGATACTTTATTCTCACCCAAGCACTATGTTAGGGTACTTTATTCTCACCCAAGCACTATGTTAGGGTACTTTATTCTCACCCAAGCACTATGTTAGGGTACTTTATTCTCACCCAAGCACTATGTTAGGGTACTTTATTCTCACCCAAGCACTAGGTTAGGGTACTTTATTCTCATCCAAGCTGATAGCATTCCGCCATAAGAACCACCAAACACAATTACTGGACTACTGTCAGCTCCGGGTACTGTCCCCTTAATGTATCTGATAAGCTCAGCAAAGTCTGCAAGGGCTTGCTCAGCAGTCAGGTAGTTTAGAACAGAGGAGTTCTGGAAGCGAAAAAGGGAGATAATGTAACATAAATAAATTATTATTCTGAAAATGATCTTAATATTTATAATGAAGCAGTTTATACATATTGTTAAACAGTCTCTTTTTATTATTAATGTTTTCAAATAAATCATTAACTAAGTTAATGCAAGAAAGAAATATAAGAGGAAAAAATGACTGAATATAAGATTTAAAGCTAAAGGGTTTTCTTTATAATTCATTGTGATGTAAACAGAACAAAACACATCTGAATTTATGAAAAGCTGCATAAGTAAAAAAAATTAGTACCATAAGTTAAGATGATAACAAATCAGAAAAGACAAATACATTTTCTTCTGAACAGGATAAACTCATGGAGACAGTATCTTTGGTAGTAAGCTCATCTGCAGAAAGGGAAATGATTTAATTTTTTTTAAGGCAAACAAGAGTCTAGTACACCATTCCAGTGTAGAGCATACATACTAGTGATAAGATCTTCTCAAACTGAAATTGTACCATATAGTCTGCCTAATTACATGGCCTCACATTCTTTGATGCAGTGAGATTACCACCCAAAAGAAGACAGTAATTGTAAAGTTTTAATCACACTCAAGCGAGGGTATTACCCAGGCTGAGAGACATACACAATATTGTTAGGGTCTAGATCTATTAATTCAATGCATAAACAATATGAGTTTTATTTAAAATGAATAGGAAATAAAATTACATCATAAGAGGCAGATCCATAAGGTAGCGAATCTCCATAATATCGGTGTTCAGCAAACACTAGTAAAGCTTTAAACTCAGGTGCAATGTCCCACATGAATCCCTGTTGAATGAAATGAAAGATTACATTATATATATATATATCCTATGAAATAAATACTTTGTATAGAAAATAGGTTATATAACCAAACAAACATGCATTTATGTAAAAAATTAGATTTGTTATACTGATTTGGATTCTGAGTTCTAGCTGTGGTGTGGTGTTGTGTCTTGTGTCTTTGGTCCTGGCTTCTTGGTTCTGTTTTGTCTTTTTGACAGCTGGCATCTTTTTTCTCTCAAAATAATGTCTTGTTGTCTTCTGACTGGGTTTTGGGATTTTTTCCTTGGTTTTTTTGGTCTGTTTTGTTTTGTTCTCTTTGTGTGTTGCTTGATGGTGTTGATTGCAGCTTCTGCTTCCTGGTCTGCTGCAAAGATTGATGAAGAGTTATGGAACAGTCTGTATTTGGTTTTAAGTTTTTATGTTAGATCTCCATGACCTTGTGGATGAACTCTCTGTCAATGAATATCTATGACAATATTATAGAGATTGAGTCTGAATTTCTTTGATGATTTTTCTTGTATTGTCCATATAGTGTGGCAGATGGTAGATTTTTTTGAATGGTAGATTGTCTGAATGTCTGCTGACTTGAAAGCATTGAATAAGATTGTTGTTTGGGTGGACACTAATTCTTGTGATGTGTTTGTTTCAGTGCTAATTACTGGACCTCTGCTCGGCACTTCTTCTGTGTCCCCAGTGGGAAATACTTGATGCCATTGTATTCCAGAAATGGTGGTTATGTTAATGCTATTTCGTCTCCAAGGCCTGCAAGAAATGTTCACCAATTTGATATTATCAGTTACGAGTTGGCCTTGGAGTTGGAGAGATTAAGTTTTCCTCACTATATTTTGGGAAATTGAACCACCCCCACCCCCCAAACCCCAGGTAGACTGTTCAATACTGCTCCCCAAATTGGGAATCGGGGAAGTTCATATCAGATATTTTTGCTCTCTGAATATCTGAGTGTAAAGTCAATATTTATAATGTCCTTATCCCATTAAAATATAAGATATAGTACATAACAAGAAGTGTTATGATATAATTTAGTACATTAAAAACTATTATAGTAAGCTATGAAACAAAAATATTACAAAGTAACTTTTACACATCACTGTGTTATAAGTTTCAGTGTAGATGAGCCAGACCAGTATAACTAGTTTACCAACTTCAGTAAGCACATTCAGTCATTTGAATACTGGTAGTGGTTCTAGTTTTGTATATCTAGAACATTGATTTCAGCATAAAGCCTCTCTTCTGATGTTATTCTGTGTATCTACTGAACTGACTTCAAGCATAAAGCCTCTCTTCTGATGTTATTCTGTGTAACTACTGAACTGACTTCAGCATAAAACCTCTCTTCTGATGTTATTTTGTGTATCTACTGAACTGACTTCAGCATAAAGCCTCTATTCTAATATTATTTTGTGTATCTACTGAACTGACTTCAAGCATAAAGCCTCTCTTCTGATGTTATTCTGTGTATCAACTGACTTCAAGCATAAAGCCACTTAGTCAGCTGATTACTGACATGGTTTTATGCATCTACTGAAATGACTTCAGTTTGAAGCCACTTATGATGCTAGTTTTGGTTTATCTGGTGTACCAATTTCAGCTTGAAGCCACTCAGTAAATTACTGATGCTAGTTTTGGTGTATCTGGTGTACTGATTTCAGCTTGAAGCCACTCAGTAAATTACTGATGCTAGTTTTGGTATATCTGGTGTACTGATTTCAGCTTGAAGCCACTCAGTAAATTACTGATGCTAGTTTTGGTGTATCTGGTATACTGATTTCAGCTTGAAGCCACTCAGTAAATTACTGATGCTAGTTTTGGTGTATCTGGTGTACTGATTTCAGTTTGAAGCCACTTATGATGCTAGTTTTGGTGTATCTGGTGTACTGATTTCAGCTTGAAGCCACTCAGTCAATAAACTAGTGATGCTAGTTTATAGAACATAGTTGAAACTTATGAAGAAAGTTTGTCTTTTTTTCAAATAAAAAGATAATCATTACAAAAACATCACTGATTAAATGTAAATATTGAATTGGATTCTAGTGGCACAGCAAATTTTCATTATGTTTATAGTTATTATATACTGTTTAAAACAATTAAACATTAAATGTAATCTAATGGCACAGCAAATTTTCAATATGCTTATATTCATGTCATAAATATTATATAATATTATAAATCCTGAGACGGTATCATAAGCATTTAACATGTCTTATATAAGTAAGTTATACAACACTGCAAATTAATTAAAACTAAATAAAAGTGAAAAATTAATAATAATATGTAAATATTTTTTAATGTGTCAAATGTCTAAAAGTCATGTGCATACAAGTGTATGTGTTTGTGTCTGTGTGTGTGCATGCATGCACAAATGCTTATAAATGAAATAATACTCTATCAAGTACCAAAAAAAAATATATTTATGTGCACAATAATAAAGCCTATTAATTATTTTAAAAAATGATTAATCAACCTCAAAAGAAATAGTGATTTGTATTTTCTTTAAAATATAATTACAAGCAAAGTTTCATGATAAATTTGCTGTAAAGAAAAAAATAGTGGACTATTATATGTTATGATGATAAAGTGACATATCAAATATGCATCTAGGTCCTAGTATATATTAATTTATAGCAAACATCAAACTCGGAGTCTAAATCGAAGTAATACATATGACAAAACTGTTAACAAACTGTGAATTTAAGGAAAATCAGTGTGTAAAAGGAACTTAGGAAGAATCTGAAAATGGAAAAAAAAAAATTATATACGGGGAAGTACAGTTTCAACATTTACCGTATTGTTGCAAAACCATGTTATGTCCCCTTCATTACCAGTGTAGAAAAAAATTGGTCCTTCATCGTGATTCCAGAACTGGTCTGCAACTAGGTATCTTAGTTTAAATTTATCATTGTTTCTGAATCCAAAATGGTCCACCTAGAAAAAAAATATTCCTCATAAAATTAGGTGACTTTAGATTGATTAGATAATTTTCAATGGGATATCTATTCAACATAATCGATACTAAAGTTCACACTCCACAATCTAACAAACAGAAGGCAATGAAGAACGAAGTGAGTTATTTTCTATAGGATACTTCAACATCAACATCTATAACACGTTTCAAGCTGTCATAACTAGCTTCAAGTTAAAGACTATAACCATAAGTTAATGAAGAACAAAATAATTTATTTTCTATAGAATTCTTTGGTAAGTCTATTGAATGCTGGTTATAACTGCGCTTTTTTTAAAGGCATATTTCTGTCGGTTGTAATAAAACTTATAACACAGTAGATGAATAAAATACTTTATGAGTCACTTACATCTTGAGTTAAGTAGAGTGTCTGGTAAGAATACCCATTCGGCAAATGGCTTTTCAGATTAGGATTGTAAGGTGTGAGACGTCTTCGGTAAGTTAACGAAAGTGTGGTACATATACCACTAATCAATATAACCACCATATAAACAGTAGCCAAAGCCATTTTGAACACCAATAAAATCATGTGACAATACGCCTATTTTTTCCCTCCCCCCCTCTCTTTTCTTTCCCTCCATCCCAAAACAAGGGCCACTACTCAAACGTAGCAGAATTATTTTCCGGTTGGAAGCCGACACATTTACAAAATGAACACCTTTCTATCTCGTTTAAATACAATTTTTGCCTTCACGCTCAGCGTGATGGCTGTGTTAACGTTTTTATGCTTCATGACAACGGCTTTTAACGATCACAAACGTCCAGTTGAAATTGGCACAACGAAAGTGACAGTGTAAGTTTATCTAATAGAATGCTTCTGTGGCCATATGTTCTGCGGTTAGAAGTAAGTCTGATCAGATAGGGGCCTATACTATATAGGCTATAAGTATAAATGGATGACGTGTAGTTAAAGGAACAATTACATTTTCAGACAGTAGTTACATTTTCGTCAAGCATAATTTCTGTAAATTAAAAACAATTGATGTTTGTGATTATGCATTAAATTTAAAACTAAAACAGTAAAAGCTTGAAAGGTTTGATTATTTGGGTATTGTGTAATTTGTGACGTCAATTACTACATGATTAAAATTGTTTTGTCTGAGTTTAGAAAATACTTTTACATGTATATTCGTGTTTATGAAATAGTAAACAGTTTGTATGTTATAAATTTATTAATACTGAATATAGATTTTTTAAAATATTATTTTATTGCTAAATATTATTTCGGTTTAATTTAATAAGAATATGATTTATTTTAATTACCACAATGTTACATTAATATTTAGTAATTACATCTAATATTTAACAATCAAATTTTACAGGAAAAATGTGCCTGATTATTCTGCAGACCGAGAGCGCAGTGACTTGGGATTTGTTGTGTTTGATATGTTTGTTGATATCCTTTTGAAGGAAATAATAAATGGTATTAATAAGTAGGTGATTTGTAAGTAGTTAGTAAGTATACACTATAGAGTCTGATTATTTTTTTAACAAATAGCTTTGAGCATGTTACACAGTACTAAATAAAACAATTTGTGATACAAAATTAAAAATAGTGAATAAAAAATATATACAACAGCACACAATAATAAACACATGGTATTGTATTTTTAAAATAAATGCATACAGCATTCCATAATTAAGTAATCATGTAACATAGAGGGCAAATATTTATATGTAGCACAGAACACAGAGGTGGCCAGAAATGAAATAAAGAAAAAGAAAAGAACTTAAAATATGTAAAGACAGATTTTGCAAGAGAAAAAAAAATGGAGCTTTGTGTGAAAGATATTGTACTTTGACTGTAAGTTTTAAAGGCAGTTAATGCCAAATAATAGAATCCTGAAATAAAAAATCCCAGAAGAAATATAAAGCACCTCTCATTTTTCAAACATTTTTCTTTTTAGTGAAGGAATGGTTTAGAAATTAGAGTAGGCTGCAGAGATTATAATTTATATCAAGCATTATTTCATTTACATGTAGTTACATTCACATTTATCTACAAATTATAACTTTATAATAAAAAGGATTGGTATTTGGACATTTTTTTAAAAATTGCAGTTGTTATAATTAACTTTTATTTTTGCATTCTGTTATTTGCATAATTTATTGTTAGTTATTCTTTTTTCTTTAATTTTTATTATTATAGATGGTAACATTAAGGTCACTACTTCTGATATTTAGCAAAAGATGTAATACAATTCAAACATGTTTTTTCTTTCAAATTGTAAATCCCTTCATTAATCTGTTGTAGTGTTAATAATAATGTTTTACTTTAGAATGTGTTATATTTCACTCCTCTTAGAAAAATACATACACTTTGAATAGTATTTAATATTTTTAAATTGTTTTATTTAAATTAATGAACTCAAGATTTAATTATTGTACTGCTTTATGCATCTTGTTGATCTTAGCAGCTTATTTATAAAACTTTTAAGTTCCAAACACTATAGCCCAGATAATTTTTAGATAAAAAGCATATCACTTTACATAGTGTCTGTTGCCTGCCTGTTTGTTAGAGAAACTTTCCATTCATTTTATCATTTGGCGCTTTCCTGAAATGCTTAGTACATATATGCACACACCCTTCTTGGTGCTAGAAGGCTTCTGCAGATACCAGTATTTAAATAACAAAATAATCCATGTGGTTCAAAGTCATGATTTTGTACAGTATTCATTTGCTTGTTCTAGCCTACAAGGGTGGACAGCCTAAGTGATCCAGTATGGCTTTTGGGATGTAACCCACAATATTTCTTTTTGGCGCAGATCACCTTGCATGTATAGATTTCAAAAAGTATTGTTAACAATTAACAGAGAAAAACTGTATTAGTAAGAAATTCTATTACAAGAAGATTAAATCATATTTGCTGTAAATTAAAACATAAATAAATAATCATTTCATTTCTGTTTCCTCATCAAAATCCTGATAGTGATCCAAAATAGAATTTCTAATTTGTGAGATGTAAATTCCATATTTGTCTACAGATTCACTGTGTACATTACATGCTTTGCCTCCCAAATATCTGCCTAATGATTTTCTGCTTCTCAGTCACAAATTATTTGATTGATTCTGAATATTTCATTTAGTTATATTTTGGGTATGGGTGGGGTATACATGTATTTTTTGTGCAGTCGTTTTCTTTGACTTTGAGCACATTTGAACCCACTTTTCAACTGGAATGTGAAGCAACTCTTCCTGTATTTAACTGCAGAATACAAAACAGGAGAGTATGTAAGTAAACAGAAATATGCATGGAGTCAGTATAGGGAAACAAAAATGTCTCTAATTTTAAATTGTACTAGATGCTTGATGAGGTTTTTTAAGTTGTGAAGTAATTTGCTTATTCAGTACAATTTAGTTGATTGTAGAGGACTGATTTGATGTGATACTGATTTACCTGATAGTTTTAGAATAGGATTGGAAGATGAATTGCTCATCGTAACATTGTTAAACATTTTCTAGTCGTTATTTATGAAGAAAAGTAATTAACTATTAAGTGTACTTTTCTTTGTTGATGCTTCCATTTTAATTGCTTCAAGGTTTGAAAATTGAAATTTAACAGACTATTTGGAAAGTTAAAAGCTAATATGTATTATAATTGCAGAAGTCGAAGAATTGAATTATAGTCAGATATTAGAAGGGTTTTTGTTTGTTTTTTCTAAATTTTTTTCCAGCTGTTATTTATCTTGAGCTAAGAATTATCATATCACTAATTTACAAGAATCAGATTTATTTTATTTTGTTACATTTTTATTAAAAATGAAAAGTTAAATTAATTATTTAACTTATATACAGATACAATGTGTATATTAGCTGTAGATTGACACAAAGAATTTAATCTAATATAATGAGATAAACAAAATTGAAAGGCAAAATACTTTTAAAGCAAAAGGCAGATTTCTGTTTTATTAGCTGAGATTGATATATTCTTTTATCTCTTCATCTTTTTGTTATGAGACACAGGTACAGAGAAACCAATGCCTAACACAGGAACTTTAACTCCTATAACATATGAGTTATAAATCCTTTTAAAATCCTAATCTTAAAGAAATAATACATAATCTTTCATATGTGGAAATACTGCTCAGATTAAAATTCATTTTAAGGTGATATTTACCATGAAACAGAATATTATGATAATTACTGCTTACTTTGCTATTGTATTAAACTCATTATTTTGTTACTATCCAAAATTTAAAAATTCATTGCCCTCTTTCCACAGAGTGACACACATTTCATTCAGAGCATTAACTATTCTCTGTAGTAATGTAAATAGGCCTACATCTACAGGTATAAATAACTCTCAAATCACTATTCTTTATTAACTAGACTAGTAGTGTTTTAATGTAGATGCATAAGAAAAAGTTATTAAGTCAGAATGCCATCTTCTCCACTTGCACACTAAAATTACAGTGTTGTACTCACATCTTAGACAATGTTGTTTAGAGAGGCTGTTGAATTTATATCACTGTTTTTCTTTTTGTACAGCAATGAAGAGCCTAGATCTGTAACTAGTCATCCCACAGTTTAGTTTAGTTTAGTTTATAATAAAACTGATTAAAACATATCTTCATCATTAAAGAATAATTTTTATTTGAATAAACTACACTGGAAGAAAAAAGATAATCTAAGGTGCCTAATTTTTTAACCATCATATCCATTTAGAATTAAAATATTTAGAGAATTTGTTTAGAGAGAATTTTATGTTTAGAGACAGTGTAGTGTAATTATCAGATTTGTTAAATCTGATAGAAGAAGAATTTCCATTAAAACTAGATTGTTTGGTAATTTAAAAAAAAAATATATATTTTTAAATAGTTGTCCTATATTAGTAAGCATTGTACCATTAAGAGCAGCTTTATGTTTCAGCCACTGAACCAAGTAGTGATCTGGGACAAGATCATTGTGCGTGGTGAGAATGCTATCATAAACTTAAAAAATGCCAACACGAAATATTATTTCTGGGATTATGGCAATGGTCTGAAGTAAGTGTCAGGAAGTATTTGTTAATCTATTGTTTGGGTTTTATTAATTTCCTTGATGTTATGTATCTTATTCATTATATAGTGCTAAAAGACAGACTAATTGGGGAAAATTGCTTTGTCAAACAAAGTAGCTGCATAAACTTACAAAAGAATATAGTTTAAGTTTAAAGTAATTAGGTTTTAAAATACTTGGTTGTTGTTCATTGTTTATTTTAGGTATGATGTGTATTTTCTATTTTTTTGTTGGTTTGTTTCTTTAACTTAATGTAACTACAGAGAAATAACTTTTGGGTTCCTGATTTTCTACTGTTTGATTTTTTTCTCTCAAAGATTAATTATGGCATCCCATCATAAACTTTAGTCGATTATAGTTTGTCTGATGTACATTTTAACTTTTCAGAAGCAACACTAATGTCACATTGTCCTTATCATGGAATGTGATCCCCAATGCTGGAACTTTACCAAAGGTGTTTGGAGAGGGACGACACAGGATACAGTTTCCGAATGAATACACTGCAGGGAGATTCTAATTTAATTTAAATCAAAGTTCTGTTTGTTTGATTTGTTCTCATCAGATAACCTTTATTGTACTGTTTTTCATAATAGATGCATTTGTATGTGTGAATGGTTAAGAAAATGGTGTATGTTTTGCCCATCAGTACACATTAATGTGCATGACTGCTGATTGGGGTCATCAGATCATGTCAGATTGTGACACAAAGAAAAGAATGTCTGCTGTTCTTAGAGATTTTAAAATTTTGCTTTCATTTTATGAGATGTTTGTTTTAAAATTGTTCTTATTAAATTTTTTTTGTTGGAACACTATTTTGCCTTTGCCTATTCCAGTCATGCGAATCAGAATGTGATACTTAAAAATATTAGTTTTCCATTATTTATTTTTTAATTCTTTGTTATAATGACAGTTATTGACAGTTTGTAAATTGTTTTAAATGTTTACTATTCACCTCTTATTCATTCTGACATGCATAAAGTTTTTTAAACATTGAAAACTTTTAAACTTTAAAGCCATTGGAAAGATGTAAATATGCAATGAAAGGCATTGCATAAACAAAATCCATCCAGTCAATCACACACATTAAAGTACACAAACATATACAAACTACTAGTAAGAATTAACAGAAGAAAAAAAGTAAGAAAAAAGAGGAAAACAATTCAAGCCATCAGATTTAAGATTTTAGTGTTTATTATTAACAAACCCATGGCTCATCACAAAGCCTTCATATCAAGAAAGTATACTTTGCAGTCACTCTGTCACAGACAAGTCTTGCCATGCCACCCAAATATTCATTCTTCAGTTATGTAAAAATCATGTGAGCTAATATGTCAACAATAAAATTTTCTAGAGGCTGATATTTAAAAACAAAATAAAAATTACAGTCAGTTGACATAAGATACGAAATGTAAAAAAATAACTTGGGATGAAAAATGCTGATGTCATAGACTTGGAATCAGTATGTGACATCAGAGACTTAACCCTTACAATTGCATATGCTCAGAGCATTAATATTAATAGCCTGTTACATGCCCAGTGACATAAAAGTACAACTTAACTTTACCGGACAAACTCTTATTAAAACGTTTCAGAAAATCATTCTTTAAACTTATGAATGCTAAAATTATAGCTGATCAAATGTCTCCAGACATTTTATGTTGGTATAAGTAAGTGATCATATACACTGTATCTCTAAGTCATTATGTGCCTTTATAATTAGGGGCCATTTATTTAGCATGCACACCATAGGATATGAGGTTTTCATATGGATCATTTAGTGCACATTCAGGTACACTGAAGAAATGATAGATATGACTATGTACAATGTTCTCTCTTATTTATCAAATATCAACTGCTTTTACCCATGCTTGAGAGATGACGCAACACTATCTTCTAAAACATTTATTTGCATGGTAATATTTAATAATTGTAGTATTACTATGAATGTGTGAAAATGAATAGAAAAGAATTGAGCTACATGTGAAATAGTGCAAATGACTGAATGCAATGTGATTTGGCAGCAACTATGCAAAACAATACAAATATGTGTCTCATTAATTTCAGAGTTTATAACATTATAATAATTATTTAGTTATTTTGATTATTAAAATGTTCATGATGGAATAAGTTTCTAAACAATACTTTTTAATTTGATTTATTTTGAATATTAAAAGGTGGCTAAAATATAGATTGAATTAGCATATGTTTGAACAGGATATTATCATTAAATGGTTCTAATTTGTCCACAGTAAATGATTCATATATTTGTTATCTATTGTACTGTAAATACTTTCTGTAAATGAGTCTTTAAAAATGTTTCATCTATTTGTAAATAATTTCTGTATTTAAATTCTGGGAATGATTTTATATGACAATCATCCACTGTTATTGAAAATGAACATCCATCAACGGGGAGGGGAAGAAGAGGAGATAAGTGTAAATTGTCAATATTTTAAATGGGTGGCCCCCTTAACAGAGAGTAAGAAGTACTGAAGTGTACAGTTATTATTATTTCTTTTTTTAAAGGAAGCAAAAAGCTCTATGTTATTAGATTTTAACATCAAGATGAAATTTGTTTCCATGATTCTTCAGTCAAGACAGACTGACTGACTTAGAGAATACAATCACATATGTAATTTTGTATATACCTTGATAGCTGCAGATTCCAACATACTAAAAACAAATGATAGTTAACACAATAATAACACTACACTTCATGGAAAAAGAAAACTTTTAAAACTAAAACACAAATAGGTCCAGCCATTTTGTACATAACCTGCATATACTTTTGTATTATACAATAAATACACTGCACTAATATATTATTATTTACATACAGATTTATTAGTTGATATTGTTATATGATCTGTACAAAATCATTTGTAGGTGAACTTTGTTAAACAGCTTAGCATTTCATCACAGAGTCAAAGAGGATCAATATAATTTGATCACCAGTGTTCTCCAGTTTAATGATGTCATAAAACCAATCACCAGTTTACCAGAATCAAATCATGCATGACCAAATATATATAAGTTTTAGAAAAAAAGTGATTTAAGAAAAATAAACGTCTGTAATTTTTAATTGAAACCTTTTCAAGATAAAGAATGGTTTATAAGACATGAATCAAACTGGTTTTAGTCTTGACAGATATTACCTTGCATTAAGGACACTTACAAATTTATACATACAGTCCTAAGTATATGCAAGAAGTTGAAGTTTTAATATTTTTTTTAAATCACAGGGATTTTTACAAAACCATAGAATCAAAAACATTTTATTCTCTTGGCTAAAATCAAAATAATATTTAGAGCAAGAGATTTTAGAAACTGATGATGGCAACAAGGTCCTGTTTACCACTTATTAGTGTCTATTCCCATACACTGACAAGAACTCTGGTATTTCTGTTATTAAAAAATCTGAAATATCTGTTAAACAGATTAAGTATTAAAAGTGTAGCTGCTTACATCAGCTAATGACAAGAAAATACAAATACATTTATAATTTAGTCCCTGTCAAACTCCAATAGTACTTGTGTCCAGCTTATTTAAAACCTAAAAAGCGGCGGAAGCCAGAAGCGCCCCCTACACTACTACTAAACCTAAAAATAAAATCAAGAAAACATATATATATATGTATAAAACTAGTTCCAAGTATAGGTAGTTTCCGTTTGTTCCCTAGCAGCACAAGAATTTTTAAAATAAATATATAACTGGTATAATAAAATGAAGGTAAACAAATACTATCTGGTTTAAACTAGCAGGGCTGCTAAAAATGTGCACCATTAACTCACTGCATTATCTTAGAATATATACCTATTATTCTAATTAGCTCCATTCAGATAATGGACTCTGCACAAGTTATTCCACTTTAATTTTCACAAGAAAAAAGAGGAGAATAACTGAATAATAAGAAGGCTCAACATCTAGACTTCAATTTAATTTTAATAATTAGAAACCTTATTTTTTAAATATAAATTTCAACTATTATACTTTTTGTAATGACTAAATAAAAGACTCATTAATATTTGATAAATTGCAAATGTATGTGTAAAAAGTAATTTTTCACTGCACCAAATTAAGAAGTAAGTAAATTTTAGAGCTATATTTCAAACGTGATGGTTATCAACAAAAATTAGCAAATATACAAAAGACAGTACAACTAATCAACTATTATAAACAATGCCCAACATTCTAGTATTTTTTATATTATCACAGAAGCATTAAAAAAAATTCAAAACAAAATCGATCTAAAGCTGTCATCACAGAAACAGAAGAGTAAAACATGCGTAAGAAAGGGACATGTGAGCACTCAACATTTTTTCTGTCCTACTTTACCAACAAAACATGCTACAAAACAAAGAAATACTAATATACAAAGCATGGAACCATTCACAAAATATAGTAAATTAATTATTATTCAAATTTTAACGTAGAGCCAAAGCCAACATCTTGAATATATAATTTTACAAATTCATTCTTAGTAACAACCAAATACATTATTTTTGTCTTCTTGATTACAACCAGGTGCAGAATACTCTGTCCAAGAATAAGCCATAAGAACACTATCAAGTCTCTTCCAGAGAGTTTAAATTGTTCAATGTGTGATTCGGGTCATCATTTACTTGCTGTAAGATTATGCTATGAAAAAGGAATACTTATACTTCATCAAGCCAATCTTTGTTTTTTCCACTTTGAAAAAAAACCAAGAAAACAGAGTATTCAATAAATGCAAAGGGCAAGCAACAAATTCTGATTAGAAGAAACCCACATATTTGGCTGTTAACAACCACTGAAAGAAGAAAGTCACAGAAACGTGTTGAATTTTGTAACAACTCGATTACAAATTCACAACACCCTCCTCCCCCATCATAACTAACCAATAACTAAGTAAACACCCCAAATTAAATAGTCATAAAATATTCTGGATATTGCAGAAATATTGCAAACTGAAATACTGTCAAGCTATAATTTAAGGTAAAAAAACCTTAATGATAGCATATATCTTGTGCAGTTGGTCAGTGCTTTCATTAACCACTTTTTATTGGGCAAGATATGCCTAAATAAAGGTCACTCATTGCAACTAAGTGGAGATTTTTTTTTTTGTATTTTTTATTTTATTCCTTACACTCACATTTGCACACAAGAAAATTATAAGGTTTATTTAAAATTCAAACAACTAAATGTTAGTGATACGTGTGTTCATTCCATTTACAATATAATTTACTCTTAACCTTTAAGCAAATGTAAAATGTCACAGATCTCAAAATGCATTACAAAGATTTAACTAGTAGCAGAAAAAGAATTCAGATACTGGATCTCCTGTAATAGTCTCTCCTTTATTCCAAGTCCATATGCCTAACTCAATTCATTCCCGGGACTGGTAAAACAAGATGTACCCAGACTCTGAATTTTTCTGCATGTCAGAAGGAATGCCATAAAATTCTTCTATCTGGCTGGCATCTATTTTCTGTATTGGAATTGAAACAAGTAATTAATGCTCAAGTCAACTCAATAACAAACAAAATAATTTATTTTAAACTTAATTTTACTGAACAGTTATATTAATATATTAACTATGATAAATTGCCCTTATGATGTATATTATAAACATTTCTTCTAATTTTTTAATGAATCATTTGCCAAACTGCACTTCTGAATATTTTAAAAAGAATACACTGATGAGGAAAGTGCAACTTACACTGAGACAGTATATTTATTAGTTACCGATAACTGGGCATTAATATTCTAAGCTATTGTGTAGCTTAGATGTTAAATGTAATGTAGCCTATAATTACAATTATTTTTTAAAGTATCTGTCAACAAAGTAAATTCAAAAACTACATTTTACTTACATCTACTAAATCATCATCAAAGAGTAGCCAAAATCCATGACTTTTGACAATACTGATATAGTGGCCCCGGTTAGGTCCTGATCCACAATGTACAACCACTGCCACCAAGTCGTACATTCGCTCAGGGTTATATGCATCATCTGACTGAAAACAAAATATTCAAGAGTTTCTTGTTAATTTTTTTCAGCAATATATTTATGTAATTAATGCATTTTAATTTTTTCAACAATATATGTATATAATGAATGCATTTTAATTTTGTCAACAATATATAATTGATGCATTTTAATTTTTTCAACAATATTTATATAAATCATGCATTAATAATGCACTACAATAAAGTCCAGTAATGATGCACCCCACAATGAAGTAAATTTGGATATGTCGTAATCACAACTCCCTTTTTTGCAGATTATACTAGAAATAAATATCTTTGAAGATAATCACAGTTATCAATTACATCACCTGTATTCATTTTATGTGATGTCACTGTGTTGTTGAGTTGGGAGAAAACTGTTTATAAAGTACCCATACACACACACAAACACACAGCCATTTTGTACAATTTTAAAAAAATGATGTACATGTTACATGTTCAAAATTTTCTTCCTTTAATATGAAGTCCCTTGTTTACGTAACACACATTATGGTTTGGTTTATTAAAGCCAGCTTTCTGTGTGTTCTCTAGATACCCAGAATACATATAGTGCCAGCTAAGGAAAGCAAGTGTATTATAAAGCAGCATTTAATTGTGACCACTTTTTTTCTCTGATAATCCTAGACAGGATATCACCACTGTAATCTTTTGATGTTTTTCCTCAATCTTCAAATGTGCTTACATTTACTATCAATAACTGATTTTGAAAATGACTTAATTAACTTAAACCTGACCATCTTGAAATGGCAATTTTTGGTAATCCCATTTTAATGTGATCCTGCATTTATTGTGATTTAATTTTAGGACCCACATTATCACATTACAGCAGGGTTGTAGTGTATAGGAAAAATTATCAACAAGTAAATAATATATTCTTTGATCAATTTGTATCCTTAAGTGCAGATTTTACATTTAAATATCCAAGAATAATATGCATTAAGAAAATTTTTATACTACTATGTTGTTAAAAAAACAAAAAAAACAAATAGTTTTAATTTAAAATTTAAAAAATAGGTGCATATACAAGTATTATGAAATTCCTATATTTTTTGAAAGACAAAATTAATGTATTGGCTGACCTGTTTACATAGTGTAGTGTTCTGTGTGCATGTGCCATGCATCTAATTACTTATGCACCTATTTAAATGTTCTGCAAAAATGCAGGTAAAAATAAAACTTTACAAAAAAAATCTACATACATATTAAGTGCCAATTATTATTCAGAGACCAATTATTCAGCAACTATACCCTGTAATGTCACAAACTAGCAATTTGGCTTCATTTAATAATTAATGGTAATTTCTCACACAATTAAAATACTACTTAAAAATAAATAAATTCTAAAAACAATATGCTATTTTAATCAGACAGTAATTATTTTAAATCAATCAAATTTCAAAGCAAACAGAGAAACAAAATTGAAGGACTTTATTTGGTTACAAAATACTAATTGCAAAACATTATAATAACAATGAGTTTATTTGTCTTTTGAATACTCTGAATACTAGAGATATTTCTGGCATTGCCCGAGAAATAAACAACTACTAAACTTTTAATAATAGCTTGTCAGTGGAGAAAGAAATAAGACTTGTTTAATTAGTTCTGTTAAATATGTATATATATATCCACTGATAAATCCATCATCAAAGCTAATCAAGTGATGTTTGTGTTAAATGCAGCCTACAATTCTCCCCATTTAGCTGACCTGTTTAGTAAAGATATCATGTTCATATGATTCTCTTTAATTTACTGTCTGAAGTCATTTCACAAGAAATATTTAATTTTTACAGTCTGAAGCACACACAGCAGATAATGAAAGTTTTATTGTGCTGCAAATTCTGTACTCAAACTAAGGGTGAAATGCCCTTTATGAAGTCTATGTGCAAAATGCAAAGTAAACTAACCTAAGAGCTAAGTGCTCTAACTATCACCACTCAACACCTTCATAAATATGTTCTGTGGCCAGAACTCTGAATAATCACTTGGACAAGGATACCTTTAGTCAAAAAGTT
The DNA here is from genome assembly GCA_028829895.1 of Sinotaia quadrata. NCBI lineage: Eukaryota > Metazoa > Mollusca > Gastropoda > Architaenioglossa > Viviparidae > Sinotaia > Sinotaia quadrata. The sequence continues at coordinate 65,351,718 of CM054183.1, forward strand.
GAAGGTTAGTCTATTGCTCACCTAAACAACACTGAACCAGTTTTCATTTTATTTTTTATTTTTAAATTAAATTTTATTTCTAAGTTAATAAACTAATTTTCCTTATATAACATTTTTAGTGTACATCTTTCACTTAAAATATATATGAAGCCTTTAAGTTCAGAAAAGTACTTTTCAACACAAAATTCTTATCGCATGTTACTAATATTGTTTCATTTTGAACATAGAAATCAATGACTTCATGCTGACAATACAATCCATTTCATGTCTCTATAATTGTAATAATATTTAACAAATAATATTAATTTAATTACAATTAAAATGTAAACAGAAACAAAAAGTTGATGCAAATAACTCATTCTGAAGTTTGTATATATCGCATGTAACAAGTCAAACTAAAAGTAGGTTGAAAGAAAACATTTTAAATATATATATATATACTTAATTTATATCTGAAGCCAAAAAATGATTTTTAGCACTGGATTACTGATGAGGTTTAAAAAACAAAAACTCCCAGCTTTTTGAAAATTCATGAAGATTTCATAAATACCTTTCCAAACTTGTTCTTGAAATCAAGAATAAAACATTATTTATTATGAGTTGACATTATTCATAAAACATTTTACCAATGAAAACTTTCAACATAAACTTTCTTTACTCACTGTGTTGAAGAGTCGCAGTTCAAGTGGGAAGACAACTCTGTAAGACACTTTAATGTATCTGTTGAGATGTTCCATATATTTGAACCGTTTTAAATGCAAAGCAAGGATCTGTGGAAGTTTCTTGACCCGCATTCTAATGGTGAGCAAAAAAATATATACATTGGTGCATTTCTAAGATGAGTTTTAGAGTCATGATATTTTAAATAATTCTCTCCACCACCACCCACACACAATAAAAAATAAAAAGGTTTGAATTATTTTTACATATTTAAATTTTCTCCATTGAAAAGTTATAGATTATTTTACAAAGATTTTTTTATGTATTCTATTTCCATTAAATTGTTTTTATAAGATTTTTTATTTATTTCCCTAGTTTTTGATTGTTTTTAAATGATTTTATTTACCAGTGGATTTTCCTCATCAAAAAGTTTAAGATTGTTTTAAAGATTTTTATTGATTTTTCCTACTAAGAAGTTTTTGATTGTTTTAACAGGATATATTTATCTACTTTCTTCATTGAAAATATTTAGATTGTTTTAACATGTTTCATATTCATTTTTCTACTGAAAATTTTGATTGTGTTTACATCAGTTTTATTTATTTTAAAATTATTTTTATTATTTTTCCTCACTGAAAAGTTTTGTATTGTTTCTATTTGATTGTTATAAATATTTTTCCTTATTGAAAAGCTGTATTATTATTTTTTTATAATTTTATTAATTTAAAAACAGTGTTTTTGTTTATATTAGGCCAAGCATTGTCTAAAATCAAGATTCAACCACAGCCTGTAAGACAGCAGAAAAATATGACACAAAAAAGTAAGGTCCAATATGAATAAATAAATTTAAATAAATGAAACAAAACTTTATGAGACAAAAGATACTGTATGTGACAATACCCACCCACCCACAGACACACAAATATTGAATATTTTCCAAAATGAAACTTGTTTACTAAATAATAAACACTACAGTAATTATTCACATAGTTGCTGGATCAAGAAAAACATCTTTAGAACCATTTAAGAGAAACATGTACAGTTATGTACAGTTAATCTATCAATTTAACCACTAGATCACTGAATTATTTAAATCTGATCAAATCAGTTCCAGCAGTAAATAAATGGGGACCCTAAGCAAACATCTTATAGTCAAACACTTTCACATTTTTTTCTGAAAGCCTTTTAATTAATGGCCACACAGCATATATGATTAATAAAAAATAGACAAATGGAGGCCCTAAGCAATATATTTTTGGATGCCTACCTTCACACTTATAAAATCTTTAGTTAATTGAAAAACAACACTACTGATTAATAAAACATAGACAAATGGAGGCCCTAAGCAATATATTTTTGGATACCTACCTTCACATAAAATCTTTAGTTAATTGAAAAACAGCATTATTGATTAATAAAATGTAGACAAGTGGCCCACAGCAAACATACTTTTGGTCACAAATATTCAAGTGTTTCTGAAAGCTTTTAGTTAATTTACCACATGATAAATAAAATATAGATCGTAGCCCTAAGCTAACTTATTTTTGGTTGCACACATTCACATACTTCTTAAAGTATTAAGTTACTTGCTAGCAGCTCAATAAGGATACTATTTTTGGCATCAGTTATGATTCATCAATCCCTAGAGCCGTCTACTGAATATTAAATTGGGTAAATTCAACAATACCATTTGAAATCTTTTACATAACTGAACTGGTTGGTTGTAAAATATAATCAGCCCCAATTCTGTCTGTGTAAAGCAAATTTTAGAGATTAATTTTCTGAGCTTGCAAAATGGTGTAGTATCATCTTTAGCAAACCTGATGCTGAGTATACAAGTTTGCCTTGTATCATCACTGAGATAAACAGTGCATAAGTGATTATATATACAATGATCTGAGTATAGCCAAAACCTACATTAAAAAAAATAATTCAAAAACCATATGCAAGCCCAAGCAAAACACTGACTGCACTAATCTCAAGATGCATTCAGTTTCAGAAAAATTAAAATCTAATTAATATTAATTTTAATTAATATCTAATTTTGCTGATTGTAATTGGTGAGGCAATTCTGCTGAAAGCACTACACAGCAAGGAGAAAGGAGTTAGCTAAAACCATTGTGTTATAGAGAGTAGACACCAGTACACCAGTTTTTAATTTTTTATTTTTGAAATTAGCAAATGAACAATATAGCAACCCAGTTCACCTACTGCTAGGGTAGTATTTAGCTGGTTCAAACACTGATTATCCTAATAAGTAATATATGAGCATATGCAATATGATTACAAAAGAATACACAATACACAAGTTTTTAACTCCAAACTGTAATTTTGTAGTTATTTTAAATGAAAACATAATGTAAACACTGTCATTTGAAGACTATAAGAAACAAATTCAAGATAAAGAAAGAGGATAACACTGAATTTATACAAATCAAGAAAGAAAATATTATGTAAAATTTTTTTGCCTACACAAAAATAACAAAAACAAATTATATTTTTAGTTTGAACTATGTAATTTAGTTTCAAGTTCAAAGATTTCTTATTTGCCAACAGAGTAGTTCTACATACAAAGAATTTATTACCTATGTTTACTGTTATCTTGAATGAAAGTAACAATAATAGGAAATATGTTAAGAACTGGCCCTCAAAACTGTAGTAAGTATGAGAGAATGCATAATGGTTTGCATCACTGTTTGCATACTTAAAAAAAAAAAAAGTTCTAAATTAAAAAAATTTTACATGTTCAAATATTTTCCCCAAAACATGCATAAATATAAAAATCACACACATGTACACACATACACACACACCATGAGATAATAACAATCAATAATAAACACATTTAAAAAAAAAAAAGATGCTCCACCCACCTCCCCAAATTAATTTCAAAAAATGTACCACAGTAAATCAAATACCTACAAAGTATAAAGTACAAAACATATAAAATAGGTCTGACAATTTAAAAAAATCTCATACAACTAATAGATAAATAAAATTCAGACTTACCGCTTCTGAGCCTCCTGCTTTGAGCAACACACCTCACAGTAGTATTTATGCTCTGCACACAGCGTTTCCGTATTGCTGAAGCCTCGCAAACAGCTGGTGATGGATGTGTTTTGCTCCACATCAACAGATAAATCTAAAAAATCTTCATCCTTGCTGCTTACCTACACATGGATGCATATGCTAGCATTAAATGTGTGTGTATCTGTGTGTGTGTGTGTGTGTGCACATGCAATTAAAAATGAATGTATGTTACTTCTTGTAAACTTATGCATGACCCACCAAAAAAACCAATAAAAAAATAGCACTACTTTTTAATTTAAAAACATCACAACAATTTAGTGATGGAGGACTTTTGATGTACAACTTCCCTACTATTCTAGCATATCAGGAATTGATCATTTTAAAATGAAATAAAATAGTACCTCACAATAAATATGGCATACATTTGTGTATACAAATTGTTTTCCCATAACAATAGTGTTTTAAGTGCACATGTTGTTTTTAGAAGAGGGTAGGGGGTGAATGTATTCATGAAGGATGATAAACAGAATTTTCTGTTAATTACAAAACTAGTAGTAACTGTACATGTAGTAATTGTACATGTTTATTTTTATTTTAGCTTAAAACACTGTTGAACAACATTACACTTAATATTACTTGTTGAGAATGACATCATAAATATTGCTCTTCAAATGACATTTTCCTTTTAAAATAGTTTCTGTGAAGCCTCTTTTGAAAAACCCAAACAACCCTTAATCCAAATGACTTTTGAAAAACTATTGCTCAGTCTCTTACCTAGCATTCATATAAAACTTCCAGAAAAAATGTTCTTGTGTCTCAGCATCTTAAAAAAATCAAAGTAATCTTTTTCAGTGCTTTTGTCATTTTTTTGAGGATTGAAATGGCACCTCTTAAAAAGTTCTTCTTGATCTTTTCTCTATTTTAGCTGAAGAAAGGTTTTCAATTCTCTTGATTTAGCTAAAGCTTTTGACACTAATGACCATGATATATTGATCCACTATCACCTATGTTTTTGGCATCCATGAGATTGGTTCAAATGACAGCTGGCTGGAATAAAAAAATAAAACTGTCATTAACTGGTAAACTTTACAGCCTAGAAAATTTTTGTTATGGTGTCTCACAGGGCTTTTTTGTCATACAGTTCTTTTCATCATGCATCATGTGCTTCAATCCAGTATTATAAGTTGCCATCCAGTATGTAGATGATACTCAACTTTCCAAATCAAGCTGCCCTAATAAAATATTTAGATGCATTTCTCATGCTAAGACTCTTATAAGGAATAATAAGTTACAAATGAACAGTGATGCAGCTTAAGTCATACATACTTGTTGTTCCTAAAAGAGTTTCTAAGTCCATACTGCTGCCAGAGTCAATGAATGAGCATTCCTGTTACATTTAGTTCGTCACTTAGAAATCTGATTTAACTTGCTGACAAACTTTCTCTCCCTACAATAAAAAATCTTCAGTACTGGCAGAGCAGCATAAACAAAAATGAGATGAATGAGCAATTCACAAGTTATTTACTGATGATGTTATAAAAATCCTTGTGTGTTCTCTTAACCCTAACTCCGTTCTTTCTGATCTACACAGCATCTTGTGAGATAACTTCAAAAGGTTTAAACATTTCAGGAAGGCTTATTCTCAGAACACCAAGAACTAATCATGTCATTTCACTCCTCCAGAGATTTCTCTTTGTTATGCTTCACATTCTGGTTCCAGCTCTCGGTAACTTTCTGATCTCATTCATGAGAACACTTCGTCTAGAAGTGCACACTCATCATCACTCATGTACATTTGCAGTCCTTACATCAAATTCTTGTGTTCATCAGAGTCCATTTGCCTGGTATTCACTGGTAAGTCACAAAGAAACCATGGGCATTTTCAAAAGTGCTCTCAAAAATACACCTTCTCCACGAGCAAGAATACCACTGTTCCCTCTGTGACAAAGTTATAGCATGTACTGTACATGTGCAAATTAATTTTCAACTATGTTTCTCTTAAGTCAATGCAGTTGTTTGCTGTTATATATTATCATTTAGCATTTGGCGTCATTTTATTTTCAACATAGTTTTTAGCTTTCATATGTTTAAACTGCGTGTATAATAAAATCTTGAATATTTGTGTTTAAATAGTTATAGTTTAAGAACTATTGCATTTTATATGTAACTCTTTGAAAGTGCTCAGATTAGATGCTGTATCAAGTTTTCTATGTTATCACATATGCTTTTATAAACAAATAGGAATCTTTATGCAGAAATCCAAAAGTTTTACTTACTGTTTCACAGTTCAAACATCGTGTCTCATTGGTGAGTGTGCCTTGAAAAATTTCATGGACCCACGTGGGATCTGGTTTTGTGTTAGGATTATCTGTCCCTGTTGTTACCTTATTGGAGCTCTTTTTCTCTGCTGCAATGCCAAAACAACAAAACAAACTAAAAATAACTCCAAATGTGTTCAATTCAGTCAACAACAATTTACTTTGATTCAAAATATTTAATAATAATATAATATTACATATATTTCACATTAATTATTATGTCTATTACGTATTGTAATGATTACAGACTAAGTGTCCACTTCAAACTATATATATAATCCAGGCATTTCAGGAATTTCTAACTGTACTGAGCTAAGTCTCAGTATTCATCAACTTTTATAATGTTATTATTTTAGTGTTAAAAGTGTAACAGAAACTAAAAGCTCTTGTTCATGCATGAGATTGCCAAAGGATGAAACGTGAAGCTAAAATGCTCTGGACTACAGTCCAGCCAAGGTATTTCTTTGTTCCATATGCAGTCGAGGTATGTAATAGCACAAGATATATGTTCAGAGTTCATTTCCTCTTGTCTAGAGCCATACCTTCAATATAAAAATTGGCTTTTAAGCTCTTTATGTCATCAACAAGTTTTTTCATTGTTTTAAATTGCAATACCCATTTGGACTAGGACTATGGAATTTATATATATATATAATCAGAAAACCTAAATATGCACAAATGGTATTTTTACTTGTAAAAGTGAGTCCTTGAAACTGATGATTCCTTATGGTAACCAAAGTTCATATGCATAACACCATTTTTACTCAAAGGAGTAAAAAAGTGAGTTCTTGAAAGAATATGTCCTAAAATCAGTGGAAAGTCAATATCTTGTACTTAAAACCAAGTTTTTTTCATAGTGTGGTTTAATCTTCGTCAAAATTATTATCTCAAAATATCCAAACTTGCAAGTTAAATATTAAAAGATGATTTACAAAATGTTACAAGCAAGTATCACTTGTACAAGTGAGTTATTTTAATTTAAGATTAATCAGTTGTGTGTCCAGGTCCATATCTACACTCTCTATCAATTCCCCTCCCCTCCCCTCACTCTGATAGAATGAAAACACTCCGGCTGGAAGTGCTTCCCCTAAGAAAAGAACAACTCTCCTTAGGCAACTGTACCTTGCAACAGATCTGCCACTGTGTTGAGCAGGTAGTTGAGAAACTCATGGGCATCTTGTTGCATATAGTTGTCAAACAACTCTGCCATACAAAACCCAAGATTATTAATATTATGATGTTCAAAGAAACAAGTTACAAAAAGAAAAAAGAAGCATTAGATATTAATATGTACATAGAATAACAAGCAATGCCAAAAACAACAAACAAAAATAAGAATTACTATGTATAAAGAGAACAATTAAAACAGATTTCTTTTTTGAAAGTGAGAGTTATTATGACCAAAAAAATAGCATGAAAAAAAATTAAATTGAAAAACAAAATGTGTATGATGCACAAAGAAAATAAGTATTATATTTTTTTTTTAAAGAAACAAACAAGTTATTATGTTATGATGTACAACAATAAAATAAATAAAATGGAAGACTTTACAATGAAAAATTACGTTTTTTTTTTAAAAAGCAAAGAAAAACAATAAAAGAAGTCAATAGATTACCATAAAAAGAGATGCTTCCATTAGTCAGAAGTTTTGACTAAAGGCTGAATTTTAAAAATAAATTGCTCAGAAAGTTCAGATGGAGTTTTTTTTTTAAAGCATTATTTTAATTTTTTTAAAAGAAAATGTGTATTGCATAACAGAAAATAGTACTTCACAAAAGACAGTAAAAATTATTTTTTTCAAAAGTAGTTTTTGCAAATGCAGGTACCTGCTGATTTAAAATACAAAATACTGAAGGTTTGGATATTTTGGGTGGTGGGGGGTGGGTTGATTGCTTTGGTTTCTTTCTTTGTCAAAAAACAAAAACAAAGCAAGAAAAGCAACCCCAAACCAGGAAAAAAGGTTGTTTTTCTATGATAGAAATCATGTTAAGTTTTCTGGGAGGAAAGTTTTGGGAAGCCTACCAAGATATAATTTCATTTCATCTTAAAAAAATTATTTATTATAGTTATTAAAGTGAGATAACAATTTTTTATTTACAAGATAATAAAGTATGACCTGTTCTCCACAAACCTGCTTTAAAAAGAAAGAAAATTTGCCTTGAAACTGGAAACAAAATTCAATGACACCATAAAATCTGGCATTTATAATATGTTTGAAAATAAGAATAGTTTTGTAAGTGGTTTATTGCAAAGCAGAGCAAAAATTCTCACCATTTTCTTTTCTTAAGCGGGTGATAAATTTCTTTGGAGCAATGCTGCCAACTTTCTTTTTTTGTGTAGCAATGCTGTAGAAAAGGTCTGCTAAACAAGTCAACAAGGATTCCTTCTTTTGGTTCTTTTGCTGCTGTTTGTATTGCAAAACCTTCTCTCGGAATCCACGACAGAAGTACAGTGCCTGAAGCACAGAATTACAGTAGCAAGTGTTGCCAAACTGAAAAGGATAAAAAAAATTTTATTAAAAAAAGGAAACAAACATTTTTAAAAGTTAACAATATACTGTCTATTTTAGCTAATAGTAATACTTCAGTCAACCAAGGTTGCCACCAAATCTTAGATAATGTTATTGTAATGCTAGAATGGGACTTGCCTGATTCAAGCTGTTTGAACAAATTAGAAGAAAACAAGAGCCAAATGATATTAATATAATAATAATAAATATTTTTAGTTGGGAGTTGTCTTTCAACATGGCTTAATAAGACTTTCAAATTATCTTATCTGAAGAGACTCCATTATTTTATAACTTAATTTTAGCTATAGAGTGGTAGATGATAGTTAATTAAACAAGAAATGAAGAATACAGAAATTTAAAACAATAAAAATAAATATCACTGAATCTATATTTTAACTTAAATTTAGCTACAGAGTGGTAGTTGATAGATAATTAAACAAAGAATACAGAAATTTAAAAAAAATTAAAATAAATACTGCTGAATCTAAAAAAACAATTATGCTCACATTAACAAGCCCAAAGTAGTGTTCATTAGCTGGAAATTGCTCTGATCCAATTTCCTTCTCCAACTGGGAAGCATTTGCTCCCTGCAAAAACAAATGTTATATAATATAGAATCACCATGTTAAATATAAACTGTTCTAAATAAAATAAATATATCATAATGCATGAGGGGAAAAAGCCAACAAAACACCATCTCAATTCAGGTGAACTGCATCAAAATTTATGGATAAATAGTAAGACTGATGAATAAACAACATTCATATTACAATGGAGTCATAACTTATATAAGAATTATGTTCTGAAGTCAGCATGTAAAGCAAAAATTGTGTATAGTTAAAATTATGATGCTGATTAGTACAGCATCTGTTAATGATAAATGACAGTACGTAACTTCTGTTAATTTCTAATAAAACTGAAAAAATGTTGAATGCACATGATAAAATGATACCATCAAATGAATGGATGCACGTTTTGTTGTTGTTTTGAACAGCAGACTATTTATTTGCTCAATTTTTAGTGTGTTCTGCAATTGCATGTTGAAAAAACATTTCTGTTGTTTTATTTTTTGCTAACAGTAATATAGGTGTTCTTTTTGTGAGATTTGTTATTAATTTTTTTTTTTTTTAGAGTCTGAATATGTGCTTTTAAGTGTGAAGCAAGCATTATGTAGTTTTAATTATTTATATATGGTGGTTTGGTATTTCAAAAACAAATAATCAATTTATGTGAAAGCAAAACAATACACTTGTATTATAAATGTATTATAATTTCCCTGAAAACCAGCAGGATTTAAAGCAAATTTTGTACATTTTGAGAAAATAATAATAATTTAATTCAATATTATCATAAAATCTGCTTAGAAAGTTAAACATTCACATGTAGCATTCCCATATTTCTAAAATGAATTTAGAACTAAAGTGCAACCTTAAAAATAAGAGCCAATTAAAGCAAAAGAGATTTTGGATTACCAAGATGTTAATTTTACTGGATCTGAAAGTAAAAGTTATATCTGACATTATTTTAAATGCATCTATATTTTAAAAACTTTTATATAGCCATATTTATTGTAAAAGTTTATACATCTATTCTTACAGTTTTTATACTTAAACTCTGTGTATGTTTTTGTATGTACTAACACACACACACACACACACACACACACACACACACACACACACACACACACACACACACACACACACACACACACACACACACACACATTTAAAGTGGCAGTCAGACATTTTACAGTTTCATGCAGTAGTTAACAACTTTGTTATAGTCCCTATGGCAAAGATGTTAAACTATGTAAATTTAATTATTTAGGCACTTCTGATTACTGAGAGTTTGGATTACTATAGGTACAGTTATGAAATTGCACTCTATTTAACACTAACAGAGTATTAAATGAAAAATTTCAAACATTAAGGAAAAGTGAATAAATTGTTTTAAACTATGCACACATGCTTATATATGTGCATAGTAGTTTTTTAGTACTGTATATAACAGCAAGAGAAACATATGAAAAAAGTGACTAGAATGTTAGTTTAACACTAAAAGTATCTGTTTTACTTTAATAAACTAAAGTGGCAATATGTAACTATTAGAATACCAATTAATAAAATAAATTTATGACAAGTTCATACACAATACTCAAATAGGAGCCTGCTGCTATTTCACTATATTTCTTGCACATTTAGTGATATACTCTGTTTTAGCATCAAGAATAGCACATTCTTACAGTAAGTGTCGTTTACTTGTTTGAACTCCTGCAAATCAGACAAGATCTAATGATGCCTGAGAAACTAAGAAATAAAAAAAAGATTACAAGGCCATTCAATCAAGAGCTTCTTGATTGGGGGTGCAAGCAGTTGTTGCCAGGGGTGCGAGAATTCATTGTGGAAGAGAAATCTTGGTTTAATTTATCTATCAGCTTTAAAACAAGGGTGTGTGAGAGTGACCTTGTCAGTCCGGGGGTGGGGGGTGGGGGTGGGGATGCAGGGTGAAAAATGAATCGGGAAGTGCTGAATTAAAATGAATTAAAAGAAATAATTCAATAAATAAAAAAGGTCAACTTTGCTACTGTCATCATGCTTGCTTTTATTAAAAAATAATAAAGGCAATTTTATACTAATAAATAGTCAGTTTCTAGAAGCCAAAAATTTCTGGCCATTGGCCAGTTGCTCTCCAAAATATCAACAACAAAAATTGAGTAAAAATACAAATATGGAAAAGAAATGGAGGATTTGGAAAGGTAAAGTAGAGAAAACAGTATCTTGTATATTGCTGACTAGAATTAGTTCAGCTAATTAAAAATCACAATAAGTAAATAGAAAAACTTGTTCAAAATACTGTTCAAACTGATATATGTTGGCTGCTGTGGCTATGCATTTTATATTCCTCAAAAAGTATATTCCTTCAATCAGACAATGTCAAATTGACATTCCTCAGAACATGGATTGAAATTAGTCTATTTGTAAAATTACTGTAATAAAATATTTACTGAGTGAACATTCATGTGTACAAGTGATCAATTTAAAAGATCAGAAAATATGCTAGCCATACATACATTAGTGCCTATATGCTCACCAAAAATTGGCGAAACTTTTATTTTTTTCACAAATGTTTATATGTTTATGTCAGTTAAGCAAACTGAATGCAAAATGTAAAACATGAATTATGAAAATAATGAAGTCATAAAGATTTAAAGAATAGAAAATAATTATGAATTAAGAAGAAAGAATTAAAAATACCAAAAGCAAAATAATTGTGCAGGAGGTCTTGAAAATGGTGGAGTGTACATAGTGTACTTTGAATGGGAATTTATTTTTTACTCAATCTAAATTTTAAATCTTGGAATGCCGTAGTAAAAATTATGTAATAATAAATAAATCATACTACTACTTAAGGAAAATATATAAACTAGATACAGCTCTGCTTGCATAAATGGCAATTTTCAGAATATGTTAATTAAACTAAAGTAAAATTATTTTATAGTACTTTTCTTATCATCAGGTTTGATCTATAACACACCAGGTTCCATGAGCCATGTAACTTGTAAGCTAGTTTTTCTTTGCTGAGACTGAATTAAACTTGATCTCTCTTTTGCATTGCAAAAATAAGAATTACACAGCATAATGCAACTCACCAAAATCAAAAATACAATATTTACAATGGCCTAAAATTTAATATCTAGAATGAGAAATACAACCTAAGTGAAACATGAATCATCTGCTGTGCATGTAGGTCATGGCGATGTATAAGCTATGGTCTGCTTGCATTGACTTTACTTTTAATTGCTCTCTTATGCATTATAGTTTATACTATTTTCATAGTTTTAGGGCTACTGGCGAGCTCCCTTATGAGATAACATAATTTTATATAGCCTGCCTTGTTTCTGGGGCACTAAGGTATACAAGAGTAAAAGTACAATCAAAATCCACCCAGTGCTTGTTTACATAAGCCCACACAAACCTACAGACAAAATAATCTTATTATATGTACTGATTTCAATATTAAGTATTCAATGCAATCTAGTTTCTTGGTGCATATTTCTGCTGATATTGCAATAGTCTTATTACAAATTACACACACAAACTTACAGTACTCTTAAGAAAAGCATTTTCATTTTAATACTGACAAATTTACATTTTGAGATGTTCTTTTATTTAATACATTTGATCTTTCCAGTTTTAGTCTTACTTTTGGAGAAATAAATTGTTTTATAAATTATAGTTCAAACAATTCTGATTTCAAATACAAATTTGATTCTTAAATTTAATAAATTTGACTAGCAAAGTCACTCAATCTTTTTAAAAAGTTAATGGTGTTGAATTATACAACAGTCAAAAGTGTAAACACCAAACCCTTTCTAGTTTCTTTCTAAACCCATTGTTATTGTCAGTTACTTAAATCCATTGCCAAGAATATGTGTGTGTGTGTGTGTGTGTGTGTGTGTGTGTGTGTGTGAGAGAGAGAGGAATATATATTGGAGTGGAATTATATGTATCAACATATTACATACACACACACACACACACACACACACACACACACACACACACACACAATTACACACATATTGCACTTACAACATACACAAAAACCACATAATAATAATATTAATAAGCACAAAAGACTGCAAGGTATTCATATGTTTATATGTGCTTTTCTGTTTGTGGTATGCACTTTTCTGTTTGTGGTGGATTATTCAGTATACATGCTGATGAACAGTTCAGTATAGCTAGTAAAAGTAGTATAAAGAGTAGGCTTCTACAAAGAATATTAATACCACGTAAGTAATGACGGCAAAACGTTCACGTTGATTTTGTTTTTTTTGACAGTTAAAAGTGACTTGTGATTTTTGTGATGTAACCTAGCTCACAGAACATTATTAATCTAGTTTTACAAATATTTAAAGTGAAAACTCTGAGTAATATAGCACAAGACTAAAAGATGAACTGCAACACCCCACTGCTAAGTTCAGATTTTACTTTCACTGTTCTTTTTCAAACTTACAAAATAGGTCTAACATAAGACTGAAATACCAAAATTTCGAAAAGAAATAGCATGAACTACGTAATATTCATTAAGTATTAATATATTTACTTTTTTTCTGTCTCTTTGGTTAAAATGTAACACCTGACAATGACATGAAAGACTTTTCAATTTCAAGACAGGGAACTGTAACAACAATCGATTAATACCAACAGTAACCAGTGAAAGAAAATCGAAATTAAACGTTTATTTAAATAAAAATATTTAAAGTTAAAAGTATGCATTATACACACCATGTCTCCAGCTACGCAACACGCCCCAAAACTAGGAGCAATAGTCGCTATTTTGACAGAATTAGTCAATCTTTATACTGTAAACATCAGTTTCGAAAGGTTTCGTAGATATCTGGCAGCCATGTTGTTTTGCAATAATGTATCGTGGGAAATAATATATTTTAATATTTTATCATATTCTAAACAGAGTATATAAGTTAAGTATGCAATGCATTTTAGGAACATAGAACAATAACTAACTTAAATTTAATTTTTTCGTAATCTCGTGTAAAGTCTCAGACCAGTTCTTTTTCCTGTCAGCCATTAGTAAGAAGAGGTGCGTGAGTTCATTAGTTAAAGTTAAAAATTGTACACTTTCTTTGGTGATTGGTAATTCCATTCATGCAATCACTTAATATGATTGACATTTTTATCTTTTACATAAAACTTTAAAGTTTAGACGAAAATATGATGATCGACCTTAGTTTTATGCACAGAGAAACCTCCGCATTTTGTGTAATATGGCCTCTTGGAGACCCACGTGTTTACCTTTAGAAGCCCAACTGCTTTCCTTATTGTATACATGATTTATAATTTTAAGATTTTCACCTCAGAATAATTATATTTAATTTAAAGACACAAATAATACATTGATATATTATTGTAAACTGGAATTAAGGTGATAAATTGATTTGTGTTAAATCCCTACTTAACCGTCAAGCGTGAATACGACTAACTCACTAAGTTGTGCAACAAAATTTGCAAAATAATAGATTATATAAGAATGTTATGTCTTCATTAATAGTTCTAAGTAATATGATTTAGTTTAGTTGAAATTTGTAATTCCTAAAATGTGTTAGAATATTAAGTATCCAGTGCAATTTTTGTCCAGGCAAAATGGTGAATTCCAAAGGATACCGCCGCGGTACGCGGTACATGTTTTCCAAAGCCTTCAAAACTCGTGGTGTTACTCACTTGTCCACGTACATGAAAGTGTATAAACGTGGTGACATTGTAGATGTAAAGGTAAGATAGAAATCTTGGGAGCATATTTTCACCGAAACAAACTTCGTTCATTAAATATAGGCCTATGGCTCATTTCTGGGGACGAAGGGTAGGTCCATTTAACGCGTGTTTTCTTAAAAATAAAGCATTGAAATATCATGTTTATATTCTAATTTCTATATATTCAGAATTGATGTGCGAGATACATAAGATAGTTGCGTGAATGTGTATTTATTTATTTTGTAATTGTTTGCAATACAAATTCGTTAAGTGGGGTTAACTGAAAATAGGTAAGCACTCAAATTTTGAAGTATGGCCAAATAAGCTGATATTTGCAGGTTATGTTATCTACCTCAAGGTAAGCTTGCATACAAAATTTTAGAGCTCTAGCTTTAATAGAAAAAAAGTTATGACAGTTCAAAGTTTGTAAATTTAGGTAGAACCAGCCATTTTTTCAGTCTTTGGAAATGAATGAAATTTACACCATATACCTATCAATGGTGAAAGAAGTCAATTTACAAAAGATGGTTGCTTAATCTTTCATACTATTTTTTTTAACGCAATTTTGAAAAATGGAAAAAAAGCTTTTTTCACGTTTTTTACATTTTGCCATTTTGCATGCACCCTAAAGTAAAAACTATCTATCCGACGGCAAAATTTTTGTATTCCTCAATATCCAATGCTGACAGGAAGCCTGATTTATTCTAAGGTGATAGCTTTGTAATTTTTTGAGTTATAGATTCTCAAAAATGAGAAAAAACAATTTATGCAACAGCATTTTGAGCCAAAACTGAAAATGAATGATATTAACACTTTTTTGCTTATTTTGAGTTCCATTTGACTTGTTTAAGTAATTATAATGAAATAACATTTAAAATATCTGATATTTTTAAATGCATTTATTCATGTCTTATGTCCTAAGTAGTCCACAGGTAGGCTGAGGGGGGGGGGGGGGAGGGGGTGAGGCACTTTCTTGGTCCAGTTGTTTCAAAGAAAAGGTAGGGATCATCTCAATCCATCTCTTCATCATGCACACAAAACCACGTGTTGCAAGGTGCGATCTCATCTTCACCTTCGCAGCTTTTATCGCTACTTTCTAATACTTCTTCACTCAAAAGATCCCATTCACTATTGCTTGAAAGCACGTCACTCTCACTTTCATTCTCCACCATTATTTTGCATTACATAAAAACAAAAATATCTACCTGAAAAGCTTTCAAAAATATAGCAGACGCTTTAGTGATGTTTAAAGCAGGATGTTGACAGATTTGTAAACAAAGCTCTTATTGTCTGGGATGGGCCATTCAGAGCTGTTCTTTGGCAGGGCTATGATTGGTCATGTTGTCTTTTTGAGCAATGTTGCTATGGCCGATATATCAGCCTGACTGGATCCAAAGAGTTAATTAAATTTTTTTTAACCAGAAGTATTCATACATATGCTAATATTTTTCAAATTTATTCTTTACATTCAGCTTTAGAAAAACTAATTTGACTTTGTTTCTTCTTTATCACGTTGCAAAGGAACTAATTAATTTGTAAATATAAAGTACTGACGATAATATTGCGTACTATTACATTTTTCAAAGTCCCCACATTCTGGAAAGATAACTCTCATGCAATTTTGTCTTGGTGTGATGAGTTTAACTACCAAATAAGAAAAATAACTCATTCAGATCATATAGTTCCAAAGGAGGGGTGGGAACATTTTCGGAATCATTGATGTTTCAAAACAGCTAAAATTTCTGATAATCTTGCTATATTTTGATTAACATCGTAAATAGCTTACATATTTATGTATATCTGCTGTCTGTCCAGCTACAGTCGCTAAAATTGATTTTGCCCTACAGCTATTTGTAGTCGTTTACTCCCCTTTGATAGTCCAGAGAGATATGTACTTTCAAAAATGTATAGTGAAAAACTGACATAAATTAAAATTTTTTTAAAATAAACATGAGATTCAGAACTATATATATATATAAAAATTATAAAAACCCACTTTTGAATTTTTTTTCACTTAAGCGCTAAAGCCATTTGTATTCGTTTACTCCCCTTTGATAATCCAGGGAGGTATGTACTTTAAAAAATCTATAGTGAAAAAACTATCTGACATAAATTAATTTTTTTTTAAATAAACATGAGATTCTGAACTTTAATAAATTATAAAAAACCCACTTTTCATTTTTTTTTTCCACTTTAGCTGGGTTTTCCCAAACAGCATAACATATATCCATGTGGTTTCTTTTGCATTTAAGTTTCACACAGCTGTGTGTATGTTTTAAACCTGAGCAAGTAAGGGTAGAAAAACCTGTGAATTGCATTCAAGAATAGAAATATTGCAATTATATTTAAAAAAACCCAAACATTACATTTAAATAGATACTTTTGTTTATTACTTAACATATCTGTCCAGCATAATAAATTAGCCTGTTTATGTTTAGTTGAGAAAAATAGAGCTTCTTTTATGATGGCTGGTAATTTTTTTAATATTGTTTCTAAGTTGTAGTTGTATACCCTATTTTAAATAAAAATATATCAAGTTAATAATTTAGGTTAATAAAGAAAATATATGGGTTGTAATGAGATATTTATGTTGCTTATTTTAAAATATTTTTTCTGGTATAAAAAATAAATCAGTTTTCTGATAAAATCTTACTTTCATAGCTTTCAACAAAAACATTCTTTTTATGGATTTCAGACTCATTTAACATCAACATTTTTATAATTTTTATCTTTTCTTTTGTTTTTGTAATCCACTTTGTTTTTTACACTTCATGTAACAAAATGATACACTTCCCTATATATATATTATAAATAGTGTCATTGATTTCAGATGTTTGAATTGTTGCTATAAGTATTATTTTGGTCAGTGGTCATAAGGATTTTAATCAGTTTCTGTGTTTTTTCGCAATCTAATTTATTCACAGGAAGACTCAATCATTAATAATAATATATTGATAATTTATTTTAATGAATGTTGAGCTATTTATTATTAATGTCTATCTCTTGGCAGGGTGATGGAGCCATCCAAAAGGGTATGCCTTACAAATTTTACCATGGCAAGACAGGTCGAGTTTTTAATGTCACTCAGCATGCTGTGGGAGTAATTATAAACAAGAGAGTTGGGTTAGTATGTAAGAAAAAAGAAAGAAAATTTTATACAATATTGAAGATGAGAACTGACATAATTTGTTAAGAACACAGTAATAAACAGTTTTGATAGCACCTGTATTAGAAAATTAAAAAAAACAATACTGTATTTTCAAGTCTCATGTTAGAACGATTTCCATTCTTAAGTGTGTTCCTAACCCAATTTGGTATATAATTTGGAATTTTATGTAAATATTCATATCCATTAATGAAACATCCGAACAACATTGCCTTATAACTTTTATTTTACCAAAAAGCCTCAAGTTTATTAATAATGATTATCCAGTAAAACTGTGTATACTGTAAAGCATAAACAATTCAAATGGTTTAGTAGATAGGCATTAGTTATGACACATTCCTACACCTCAGCTCTAATGATGACTGGCATACATCTGCAATTTATCCATGCCTGAACTAGTTTGTCTTAACTATAAATAGTATTGAATAGATGTCAGCACAGTTGCATGTACATGTAATTGAAATTTAATTTGAAATTGAAAAATTTAAAATTAATGGGTTTTCATACCTGCCTTTCTCCCGCTCTTCCGCTTCCTAAAGAAATCTTTCACTTTCATTTTCATTTTCTTTTTTCACGATCGGTTATGACAGGACGAAAAACCTGCTTGTCTGTCGTCTGCTAGGAGCTCTTCAGCATACGAGTCCTTTTCTAATGCTTCTGGAATCTTAATTTTAGTTGACAAAACACAATTTTGCTCATGAAATAAACATTTTTTTTAAATATTTTTTTTTATGTTTAGAAGTCAGAGCTTAGTGGGATAAGCAAATTCAGTGTATAACGGTTCTACTGCCCGTTCGACAAAGTTCGCTTTTTCAAAATGGTGGCCATGTAGCGATAGTACATGCACAACGCCATGCCATTTAAACAATTACGAAATATTTACTTTAATATATAATATCCAGCTTACATGTAAGACAATCTATGCAATATTCTTCAGAAATTATCCGTCTGAAACTAGCTACTTTGACGAATTATATTGCAATGCTAGGAAAAAGATTGACATTTTCAGTAACGGTAGGCCTATGTTTGAAACCGCATAGAAGTTCAAATAATCATTTTTCTTGAATCCGTTGTAATTATTCTAATATAATATGTAAGGCTTCAAAATTTATTCTTTAAAAAAGTGGCATATGTTTTAAAACAAGTCATTGGCGATAAAGAAATGATCCTGAGTCAGATTTGTTTGAAAGTAATTTACGGAATTGTGAACATTTTGATTTAGTTGAATTTTTTATTTTAATCATTTCTGCTATAAAAAAAAAGTTAGAAATATATATAGGCCTATATATGTGTTTGTAAATTAGCCGTTGATATTTTGTGATTACGCAGTACACATTATAATAGAATTTTAGATGGCATGATAATAAATACACATACATGAAGACAAAGAAATGCATAAAACATTTAAAAAAAAATATTAATCATATCCAATTCTTAAAATTAACAAAGCATGCTTATTGAAGAAGAATGTCTTTTTAATAACATTTTAAATTTTACAGGAAGACTTTCACTGTTTTTTCACTAGTCTAATGGGCATGTAAATTTAGAAAAATATAGGTGCTTTATATATTTAAATAATTTATAAATTAAAATCTGAACCAGATATTCTAAAACTAACAACTGATATTGCTTTCTCATAACAAAGACAACATATATTCCAAATTTTATTAACATAGATTGATAAATATATTTTTTTAAAATGTCCTTGCAATATTCTGGTTGTATAGAATTAAGGTTGCATATTTAATTCTGTGTTGTTAAGAGAGCTAAATGACTAAGAGCAGTCCAATGTAGTATGGATAGGGTATGTTTATAAAAAAAAAAAATAAATAAACAACTTTGAACAGTTTTAAAGTTCTGTAGTCTTTATTTTACTTTAAATGTGTTTTTCTCAAAGTGACTTCTTTCCTCTGTTGAACTATATGCTAAGGCCCCTTTTGAATAGTTATAATTATTCCATGTCCCTGAAATTTGGTACACGCTTCCACTCACTCTCTCACAAATAAAAAATACATTAATGAAAAGTTGGAAGATAGTTTTATTCAACAAACTATTTCACAAGCGTGATAAATACAGAACATAAACACAGCACTTGTGACAAAATGGTAAATTTTTCGGAATTTAGTAGTTGTCTGCTATTGCCATATAGAGGCTGGTTCTACCTACATATAGTTTCTGACAGCCCTTTCTCTCTTGAATACTTGTAGAATAGTATGTCTGGAGTTGAGATGAATCGGCATTATTTGTATGTTTCTCTGTTGATGCTACAGAAATCCTTGTTTTTTCACCGGTACTCTTTAATTGTTGTACGGTAATTTTCTTTGGTCTGCCGTTGTCTTTTTTTATGAAACTTCAAATGGTTCTAAACACCTCGGTTGTGTTAGCTACAAAATAAGGATTGTCACTCCCACCTCTTCATTCTAAATTGCCTGGCCTACCTATCAGACAGAATGGAAGACCCCTTCCCAATGTGCTTCACTGTCTCATACCTGCCTACCTTCCGCTTTTAGCGGAAGAATCTCCCGCTTTTACCTCGAATCTCCCGCTCTTCCGCTTCCAAAAGAAATCTTCCGCTTTCATTTTCATTTTCAATTTTTTTTTTCACGATCGATTATGAGAGGACGAAAAACTTACCGTGCGTTCAATAGAGCTAACGGCGGCGTAACTCTAACTGCTTCTCTGTCGTCTGCTATGAGCTCTTCAGCATACGAGTCCTTTTCTAACACTTCCGGAATCTTATTCGTCGGCCGTTATTAATTTTAGTTGACAAAACAGAATTTCGCTCGTGAAATAAACATTTTCTTTAAATATTTTTTATGTTGAGAAGTCAGAGCTTAGCGGGATAAGCAAATTCGGTTCATAACGTTTTTACTGCCCGTTCGACCGATAGACGAAGTTCGCTTTTTCAAAATGGCGGCCACGTAGCGATAGTATATGCGTGACAATTACGAAATATTTGCTTTAATAAATAACATTCAACTTACATGTAAGACAGTCTGTGCAATTTTCTTCAGAAATTATCCGTCCAAAACGAGCTACTTTGACGAATTATATTGCAATGCTAGGAAAAAGATTGGCGTTTTCAATAACGGTAGGCCTATTGAGGTTCAAATAATCATTTTTCTAGAATCCGTTGTAATTATTCTTATATAATATGTAAGGCTTCAAAATTTATTTTTAAAAAAAAAGTGACACAAGTTTTAAAACAAAAGATCATCGGCGATAAAGAAATGATCCTGAGTCAAATTTGTTTGAAAGTAATTTACGGAATTGTGAACATTTTGATTTAGTCGAATTTTTTATTTTAATCATTTCTGCTAAAAAAATAATAAAAAATTAGAAATATATATAGGCCTATATATATACATGTATTTGTAAATTAGCCGTTGATATTTTGTGATTACGCAGTACACACATTATTATAATAGAATTTTAGAAGGCATGATAATAAATACACATACATTGAAGACAAAAGAAATGCATAAAACATTAAAAATAATAATATTAATCATATCCAATTCTTAATTAACAAAGCATGCTTATTGAAGAATAATGTCTTTTTAATAACATTTTAAGTGTTACAGGAAGACTTTCACTGTTTTTTCTCTAGTCTAATAAACATGTAAATTTAGAAAAATACAGGTGTTTTATATATTTAAATCATTTATATTAAAATTAAAATCTGAACCAGATATTCTAAAACTAATAACTGGTATTGGTTTCTCATAACAAAGACAACATATATTCCAAATTTTATTAATGTGGATTGATAAATATATTTTTTTAAAAATTTCTTTGCAATATTCTGGTTCTATGTAGTATTAGAAAATAAAAAGACTGTACACTGAGGATGTAAAGGATAGTAATATATAGTATTAGTATATTTAATTCTGAGAGAGCTAAATGACTAAGAGCAGTCCAATGTAGTATGGATAGGGTATATTTATTTTTAAAAAATAAACCACTTGAACACTTTTAAAGTTCTGTAGTCTTTATTTTACTTTAAATGTGTTTTTCTCAAAATGACTTTTTTCCTCTGTTGAACTAAATGCTAAGACCCCTTTTGAATAGTTGTAATTATTCCATGTCCCTGAAATTTGGTATACTAGTTTCTCATACATAAAATTAAAAGGTTGTGCATGGATGAAAGCCTATATGCTTTAGGTTTAAGTAAATTTTATTTTTTTAAATTCTACATGTTCTCCCAAAATATATATTTTAGATGGGTACAATAAAAAAAAATCATAACTTTTTTCTTAAAATTTTTCAATAGGCACATGTTCCTTTTTGTGGCTTGTACATTAGATAATAAAAAGTTAAATATATATTTTTTTTTAAAATCCATTTATGAAATATTTAATGAATTTCTGTAAAAGTGAAAATCATGATGTGGTACTTCAATGGCCCATTATTCTGAAATGTGAAGATCCTTCTTCAAATGAAGTCTAAAGAAATATCTAAATAAAACTGCCTAACACTTGGTGTGCTTGACAAAAATTCATCTAAAATAAACAGTGGAATGGAGACTAGACAAAATGTAGACAAATTGTTGTGCTTTGCATTAATCATTACATTATTGGTAAGTTTATTTACAAATATTAACATTTTTTTTATTTTGCATTTTGCTGTCTTGTACCTACTTTGTTTTAGTGTTAGAAGCTTGCAGTTGTCATGCCAAAAGGGAAGACTTAAGTCCCATGATCATTGTTTGTTGGCTTAATATGGTCTATGTACTTGGAATTAGCTCCTTTTTGGTCTGATTACTAAGAGACTATTGCTATCATTTCAAGAGGGCTCTCCATACCTTTTTCATCAGCATAAACATCAAATTCTCTTCAGAATCATTTAAAATTTAATTTATATGTTTGCAAATGTTATTTATTGTAATTTTGCATGTGGGTTAATTTCTTCTTATTCTTTCTTTGCATACTCTATGAGACCTGTATTATTATAAATATAATCCACAACTTCATTGTAAATAAATCTTCTGAATGGAACCAGTTTATCTTGAGATACTTTTTTTTTATGTACTCACATTTTAATTTACTTTTTTTAAAAAGAAGTCTTTATGAATTCATTCTTGATTTTTGTTTCTATATGTGTTGTAAATTTTTTTTTAATTGCTTTTGACCCATTGTGTAATTGTATTTTACAGCAATCGCATTATCCCCAAAAAGATCAATGTGCGCATTGAGCATGTCAAGCATTCTGGTTGTCGTCTTGATTTCCTGAAGCGTGTCAAACGAAATGAGGCTCTTAAGAAGGAAGCAAAAGAAACAAATGTGCGCGCTGAGTTGAGAAGACAGGTTTGCAGTTCTTATTCCTTGTTTCAGACTTAAGTGATGAAACATCATTAATGTTTGCAGATTGGTTGTAAAAATTGGTCATTACAATCAGGTCATTCATTCTTGTAGAAAACCTATTAGTTATTGTGAACATAAATATGACAAACATTGACAGGAATGACTTGCTTTAAGAGAAAAATTGACTGAAAATCTTATTTTTGTAAAGTTTATGCTTCATTTGAGCATTATCTTAATGTGTTTATTACTAAAGAAACAATATTGGTGACATTCCTTTATTAATTGTATTAATAGTAGGTAGTCTCACTGCTAGGCTAGCACCGAGAGATGGTGAAAAAAATAGATTTTTGCTTCACCAACACATTTTTCATACATTCACTTTTGTTCAAATTTAAAATGGTTATAACCAAATGAAAGTCTATTTTTGGGTGTCATTCTGTATATGTCATTCGTTTTCTCTTAACATTATATTTAATACTTTTTCCATAGGTTGAGAAGGGCCTATTTTTTAAATCACTTTTTGCATTGTTATTTTTGAAAATGTTATATTTTAAAAATATCTTTAGAAAGTAGAAAATCTCTTCTTTAAACTGGTATGTAGCATGACAAAGTGTTATTTTCGTCGAGGAAAAGTGTGAACCACAAGCATGCGCGAAATAAACATAGGCCTAAACATAAAGAAGGGATTATATGATCATCTTGGAGATGCCAGCTTCTTGTTCCTATGCTGCAGAAGTAATTCGCTAAGCTTAATTGACTATAACTCTTGCAGTTGTAATAAAGGTTTTAATTAATTATATGGATTATGTTTTAAGTCAGAAACAAATATCCTATTTGTAACCATACAGATAGTAATGCAATCGAGGTTGTCATGGACGTTAGTGAGAGTAAAGTATATGCCTACTAAACAATCATTATTTATAATTTCTACTGTAATTTTATTAAAATTTTTGATAATCTCTGTCAATGGTCACACATAATCCTGGATCATTTTCCCCCACAATACACTGAGTTATGATGGCTCACAAATGACAGCCATTTTATTAACCATAATGGGTAGCATCAATCACCCCTCATGTATTGTAAATAGTAAAACATAAGACATTAATAAATGCATTTTCCTAAAAATGTCAGCCATTTTGATTGTTTCTTCATTAAAATCAATTCAAATAAGTCAAATGAAACTAAGAATAAGGGGGCAAAAAAGCATTAATATTGTTTATTTTCAGTTTTTGGCTCAAAAGTGCCATTGCACAATTTGTGTTTATTCTCATTTTTTAGAATCTATAGGTGAAAAATAAAGCTATTGCCTTAGAAAAAATCTGGCTTTGGATACATGACATACACAAAACTTTAGCCCTGTCGGATAATCAGTTTTTACTTTAGGGTACATGCAAAATGGCAACAAAAAACAAAAAAAACACTTTTAAAAAGCATTTATTTTTTTCATTTTTAAAAATTTCGTTTAAAAAAAAAAAAGTATGAAGGTTTAAGTAACTATTTTTTGTAAATTGACTTCTTTCACCATGCTAGTTATATGGTGTAAATTTCATTAATTTCACTGGGGAAAAAATAGCTGGTTCTACCTATAAATAGTCAGGCTAAACTGAAATGTTTTTATCTGTAGCTTTAGGAACAAGTCCTATTCAGTTTGCAGTAATATTTGTTAATTTGTACATTTGTAGATTTTACACAAATTTTATTGGATATATTGGTTAGTCACTGTACGGGGGCACTTTGAACTTTCCATTTATATTATTATTTTTGTCCATGTGTGTGTGTGCGCTTCTGTTTTTTTTTTTATTATAAAGTAAATCTA
Source organism: Sinotaia quadrata (assembly GCA_028829895.1). Lineage (NCBI taxonomy): Eukaryota > Metazoa > Mollusca > Gastropoda > Architaenioglossa > Viviparidae > Sinotaia > Sinotaia quadrata. Next base: position 65,376,801 of record CM054183.1, read on the forward strand.
ATTATTAAGATCTTTCAAATATGGTTGCTTTGATCTGAACAGATGAAATCCAACATTTATTGTTAAATTTATTAACCTTCTTAGCATATTGATAACGTTATGATGGAGGGGGGGGGGGGGGCTAGCTAAATATAGATTAAAGACGGATTTGTCTTCTTTAATAAGTTTTCCACCTACAGACAGATTGTGTGACTGTAAATGTTTATCTTTTAACGTGGAAGAGAAAAAACGTTTACAGCGCCTGCATGTCCGCTAAGTGAGACAAGTGGTGATTAATAAAATAAATTAAGATTCTCATCACAATTTTTGGATGATTAATGAATTAATAATAATCATATCCATTAACTAAGTGGCGTTGGTGTCACATTAAACCCCACTTAGCATTATTATTGATGCATTATTGTTCACCAAAGTCCAGCTATCATGAATGTTTTGCGCAAATGCACTTTGTTAATGTAACTTTAAATTGTAATATCTTTTAAACTAATTAAGATATCAAGATTAAATATGGCAGTTTATCATTTTGCATCATTTCCTTTAATTTTAAACCAATTTCATTTAGATCTGACAGTATTTTTATTTATTTTTTTGGTGAGACTACCTATTAATAGTATTACAGCATTAGTACTGCAGTAAACAGTATTTATAATTATGCTAACAATGTTGTCATTGCACAAGTCTTGTTTTAGTCATTGCTGTATGTTGCATGAGCTTTTGAAAGTGTTTTGAATGGGGTGGGTGGATGTAGTCACATGATCATTGTAGATTTTATGTTAAAGATTGATGCTTCAGTTAATTTATAATAAAGAATAAATACACTTATTATTAATTGAACTTCTGTTAACTTCTTTTGTGCAGCCTCAGGGGCCAAGAGAAGGCCACTTTGTGTCCACCAAGTACAACAAACCCCAGTGGATTCAGCCAATTCCTTATGAAATCATTGCTTAAACAAATAAACAGATGTGACTAATTGTATACAGTCTTGGGTTTTGTTGTTTTTTTTTAAAGTTTAAAATGGCGATATTCTCTGTTACTTGAGCAGGGTAATGAAACTATTTTCAATAACTTAGTGGTGCAAAATATGTTCACATACTCAAACAGTTAATTTTTGTATATAATATATGTATATGGATTTTATACTACATCATAAAAAAAAAATTACATATTCTAATATTTTCCTACCATATTTAAAGTGCAAATTGCATTGGAAATATGCTGCTTAGTACAAAATTGTTACACCTTATTGTCAAAGAAAAATTCCATGAACATTGAAAAATATTAATTGGTTCCATGCAGAGAATTATTATTTGATGGAATGAATCTATTTCCATTTTAATTTAACCTTAATTGCAGCACCATCTTATTTTTAAAAATAAATTGCGTAGTGTTTTAGATGTCCCAAGTTTTTTGGGTTTGAGGGACTGAACGGTATGTGACATCAGAATTATTACATTCTAATATGAAAAATGTGTTCACTGTAATATTACTGGTTATAAAGTTTTATACTGGTATGATATATTAATACACGTGCAGCTTTTTGCTCACACAATGAAAGAAAATAACTGATATGTTTAAAATAATGCAAAAAATTTTAAAACAAGGTCATCCTTCTTCAGCCTTGCCATTGCTGTTAATGTTATTATGGACAATATTTCTGGTTTTGATCCATCGTCTGTCCTGCCATGATGGCTCCTAAGTACTTGAATTTATTAAGTATTTCCAGTTTCTAATCACCACTCATGATGTCATTGGCAATGCCACTTTGGTCATCTCCGAACAGTAATGTTATACCTTTGTATATTAGTCAAACATTATACTAGTAGTGCTCCATGTCTTACTCTCAGTTAAACATAGTACCTGATAATCACTTTTGTGATCCTGAATTAATGGTTGTCAAGATAATTACTCAAGAAAAATAATAACTTTTAAAAACTAGTCTCATTCTGTTATCCAAAGATCCCGTTACTGCCATTTTAAAAAAAAAAACCTTGACGGCCCTCCCATAATCCTAAATCCACTCTAACGCAGGTTGACTTTTACCACTTGTTTAAATGATCGTCAGTTAATGATCTGTATTGTTGATCTCTTTCTAATCTGTAAGGCAACGACAGAAAATGAATCCTTTTTGCCAATCAACAATAAACTAACTCGTTAGGTTACATGAACTGTCGTAGACATGCATTTCAAAATATTATAGACACAGATATCACAGAGGTGTATCAAAACTTCATATGTCAAAATATTTAAGACGTGTATCAAAATATGACAGATATGTATTATCAAACTATCATAGACAGTATCTCACACACACGCATATATAAAATTATATAGCACAGACATGCGATTCAAAATATTAGACACATATATCTGTGAAACTTTCTACTCGCAGTTCCAATAGAAAATTAAACACACTTGATTCTTGTTGGCTCGGCTCTGGCAAAATGGCAAAGATAAGGCCTGCTAAATTTGGCCTTTAGCGTAAAATATTTTTTCAAATTTAAAGCTAATAACAAAATATAATAGTTACTTAGAATATGAAGCGAGTTGACTTGATTTACAGTAACATGTTAAATCTGGTTGCACTTGACCAGTTGAAAACGTAAATCCACTTTTTACAAATGAATAAAGTTAGAATTTCACAAAAAAGAAAATAAATCATTTCTTTTAAAAAAATAAACAAGTTGAAAGAAAATTTATACAGAATAATGAAAGCACCGATATAGATAATTTTGAATTTTATAAGTAAATCACTTAGAAGCTAACTAATAATTACATTTGGCGCGAAAATACACACCCGTTTATACAGGGCACCTATGAAATTCAATAATAGCGAAATTATTTTTCATGCTGGACTTGTGTCTAGTAAGTAGTAGGCCTATCTGTATTTGTGTGTATACGGATCAGTTTTCTTTTCTCACTCTCTCTCAGCATGTATTCATTATCACCGATCAAATCCCACCCAACACCCACCCCTCCCCTCACAAAACTAACAGGTAATAAAACAAGAACTGACTGAACCCGTTGATCATGACGTCAGACACTGAGCACGTGATTCACCCAGACGCTTTTTAATTTCACCCAGGTCATGCATAAGCCAAACACAGATTATCGGATCGGCAAGCCTAGATTCTAAAACGCTAGTAGGGCAAATGACTCGACACTGTTCGCTCACTAATTTGAGAGCTGAAACAGAACGGCATGCCTTTAGCTCGTGATCGGTAACATTGTTTGGCTAATGACCAAAGGGAACGAACTCCTGGAGAAATCGACTGGCTGTGACGCACTTGGTGAAATTAATCCGCGGGTTCGGTGTACAGTTAAATACTTTCAACCGGCTTATCTTAAATTTATAGCTAGCACAAACATATATTTGTAATATTTAAAATTTGTATGAGTGGTAGATAAACGCATGTCTCGAGGACTGTTAGATCTTGTATTTCAGCCAGTGATTTCCACTCTTCCAGGCATTTCACTCGCGGCTCGTTGCTACTTACAAATTCGCGGTACACGTGCACAAGAGCGTTTTCTGTTGAACTACAACCACGCTTTTTTTCACATAGAGGACCGAACTACATCCTGCATACTCATCTGTTTAACTACATCACCGTGAGTTGCTTATTCTTCGTTTTCCATATTTTTTTCATCGAACCCGTCTTCTTTTCCCCATTTACATCCCAATCGTTTGTGTTGTTGAGAGAGGAAATCCATTTTAGCCACAGTCTGTCCATATTTAATTCGAGCAGTTATTTCCTAGAATACGGTCTATGACAGCCTCTCTCTCTCTCTCTCTCTCCCCCGCCTTTTTGAACTTTTAACACTGGAGGAACCTTTGAAATAATTTTCAGGGCTCAGGGAACCATTGCATAAAAATTACAATAGCTACGATGTTTACTTTTTAAAACCATGATTTCTCGTGGAACCCTGGTTGAGAAACCCGACTCTACTCTATGGATTGTACTGTTGGAATGATTTTTTTTAAAATTACAGGATCACGTTTTTCTAGGTCTTGCTTGATTTGTCTTTGGTCTTTGTCGCCTTCGTGTATGGTGGTAATCTTCAGTTCTCTTGATTTGCTTAGGTGCACTTGACATGGCACTTTGGTTTTGCCTACAGAACAGACAGCCTGATACATTTGCCACTCATAGGACATTTTGTCTGAAAACGCGGTCGAATGAAGTCGGCTTAAGTATCGTGTGCAAAATGTAAATGACACTGCATTGTGTGATTGTATTGTTATTTGCTCTTAGGATAATGCTCTATATGCACTTAGATTCTGCAGAGAGCTGGGCTGAGAAATGACTCCATGAAAAGTCGCTCAGCACCCATAGGCCCGCCATTTCGCCAAGTGTTTATTTCTTTTTTTTGTGTGTGTGTTTTAAATTGGCATTTGGCACTGAGAAGAGAAATAAGATTTGACCATTGGGCAATAACAGAAAATATCACCCCCCCAAACACACAAAGAATCGGAACTTCTGGAGTTTGTGTGAAGTTTTCTAGGCTCATGATTATTTTCTTTCCTGTTGACACGGAAGCAGTTTTGTGCTGAATAAAACAGAAGATGATGAGATGCGGAATAAATTCTTTATTCACTCCCCATTTCATGATTGTCTTTGGTTCATTGGAAAGATGACCTAGGCTGAGTTAATTTAATTGGGTACCATTGGAAAGATGACCTAGAGTGAGTTAATTTAATTGGGTACCATGGAAAGATGACCTAGGCTGAGTTAATTTAATTGAGTACCATGGAAAGATGACCTAGAGTGAGTTAATTTTAAGAGATATCTACGTTCGATTACCTTACTTAATTTAAGGGAGCATTTTTGGCCTAGATCGATTTCGTGTTGGGGATTGGGGCAGTCAAGGGGTTGGTGGGTTATGAGGGATGTTTGGAATGCGGGTGGTGGTGGGATTATGTCTATAATGTTTGTTCTGTTGCAGGTAGTTGTGTATAATGTTATTTGTTTTGCTTCTCTTATTTTATTTTCAATGTACTTATTGTTTGTAGCTGTTGGATTTTGATGGATGGGTGATTTTGTTTATAAATTTGTCTGTGTTGTTTTATTTTAACTGGTTAAAATTTTAATATTTAGGTGGTCCTCCGAATCATTACTTCAGTCGATTATCTTTGAGGTGAACAACATTGCTGACGTCGAATCACGTGGGTAATTAGGAATATTTAATTTTAAATTGACGTGGAATACTAGAACCAAGCATTACAGTAACCGATAATGGGTGAATATCTAAATCGATAAGGGAGTATGATATACGAGTCCAGTTACTCATGAAAATGGAGAATATCAACACAAAATTACTTCAGGTACTTCATTCAAAAGCTCCAGAATACATGAAGCCAAATTATAAAGTACACCAAGGGAGACTGTACATGTAATTTAGTTAAATTGAAATAGTAATATGGCTAGCTGAGGTCTGAAATGCTGCTGCTGGGACAGAAGCCAAATATATAATATAAAATCAGTGTTATCTTTGCTTTATTGCACGATAACTAATGACGTAGGGCAAAGGGCAGAGACTGTTGACGTGTTCTTGGTTCGCGTGGCAAGAATGACGTACGAATACCCTACACGAGGCAAGATGACGTGGAAGTGAAACTTGTTTTTGACCACGGGCATATAATTGTATACATATATACTTTTTAAATACATATAAAAACTAACCCATATTTATGACATTAGTGAGAAGCAGTGGTGCACAGTTTCATTGGAATCAAATATTTCAGACACACATCCAGAGAGTTGAGATGGTAATGAAATTAATTACTTAAGGATTCTTGAGTGTTGTGATCAATATTAAACTGCTATTTATAATATTACAATTGAATAATTTACTAACACACCCCCCCAAAAAAAAAAAAAAAAAAATTAATTAAATTGCCTCTCTGGAAGGCATCCTCAACTGTATTTTCAAACAGTCTTATAGTTCTTTGATCTACAATGAAATACTGTCCGGAATAATCACTCTGTAAGAGAGTTCGACAACTGTTAGCACTTTCTAATTAATGAATTTTATCACATTACTAATTGTTAATTTCTAGTAAATACTGCATTGTTATTAGTCGTATCGACAGACACAATTAGTAATTAAATTTATTATAATATATCTTGTGACTGGACTAACAGTAACGCCCGTGGTATTTAATTTTGAAAATCATGCACCAACTTACTTTAATATTGGTGGGAGTTGCGACTGAGTTATAAATAGATTTCAAAGACGTAAGTTCAGTATTGTATCCCCGTATCTCAGCGTCACTTATGGCATGTTTATAATTTTCATTTCGATGAATACAGCCTGGAAAAGGAATTTACGTAAGCATATAGGCCCTTAGAAACCTTCATGTAACTCAACATAAAGGGCACAGCTATACAGATAGGGTCTAACTTTCCAGTTCTGGGTGCAGACTGCAATCCTAAACACACACACACACACACACATACACATACATATACACATGTAAATATTTCTTTTTAATTTTATATTTGAAAGACAATTTCCCTATCAAGCATTGATAGGGAAACAAAACAAACTTTATAAACGAACGTCTTTTCTTTATCAGTTTCATTGGTCGTACCTAATATTTATGGTGTATGTCTATTAGACCATCTTTTACAGCGGTTGTTTATGTCAGTGCTTTGAGAAGATTAATAATTAATTAAGCTAAAGGGATGGCAATCATGTCATAGTTCGAAGGCACAGTTGTCGGTGCTGGATTAGAAGGACCGAACTACCTTTCATCCTCAATGCCAAATTAGCGGAAATGAACCCGACCACAATATTTGTGGCCTTGGGGTACACGGTACATGTATTTTCACTCTCGAAATTTCAATGCAGCCCACGTAGAAACTGCATGAGAGCAGAAAAAAAAAAATAAAGAAAGAAAGCATAGAGCCAGCCAAAGACATACGAATGACGAGAGAAGACTAGGCACTCAGTAGTGGGGTGTCTTACGGTCAAACTAACTTATTGCATGCAGAAGTGATTAGATCCAGGTCATTACGGTCAGACTAACTTTGACATAAATGACAAGCGTGACTTGACACTTTCAATACGGTCACAGTGACTTTCAGTGCACCAAACAAATGTGACGACATATCGTCACACGCATCAACATGTTACTTCGCATTTATCAGTACGGTGCCACTAACTTTCACGTGTCTCAGAAAGTTTTGACTAGACACGAGTTATTATGATGACTGTGATTTTCACATACATCAGACAGTTGTGGACTTGTTACGAGTTATTTTGATGACAGTGATTTTCACATACATCAGACAGGTGAGTACTTGACACGAGTTATTAATAGTACATTTTAACTTTCACAAGCACCACACAGTTGTGACTGGATTAGAATTATTATGGTCACAGGTGAATCACAAACTGGCGTGTCGTTACAAGTGTCAGGATTTCGCCAGTCTAGCAATTCTCATCCGCCAACCGTTTTACTTAATCAAATTTGAATGCGATTTGTCTGTTCTCAATGAGATTAATGATACAACGGTGGTAATGTCTATATGTCAAATTACATTTTAAAAAATCTTCCTGGCATTATATATTGTAAATAATATACACCAAAACTTTCCCTCACGGCATTTAGTTATGAAATTTAAAATAAAAAAATCTATTTCGACTGTTATTATTTGTCTTCTCTTTCAACATAAACAAGAACAAAACCCCTCTTATTTATTGTCTGTTGGAATGAAAGGTATATTTTAATAATAACATATTCATGAATCCGTATAGCAAGCAATCTCGCACCAATCAAATATTTCCTGAAAACAAAATCTTAATAACAATTTGGTCGTGGATTCGGATAACGATTTCGCGGCAACCAATGTTTGTTGAGAAGAAAATCTTAATTCCAACGCAGTAGTTGTAGACTCTTGTTAGCGATTTTGTGGCGGAAATCGATTTGTTGATAACAAACCAACTGGTTTCCCCGTGTTGTTCAAGTGAACAATCATCCACTAGGTCCAACTAAATAGAAGCAAATTTTATGCACTGCACTTCAGTTTCTGTTTTAATGATTACACAAAATACATCTTGATACAGTTACATTTACTCATGCATTCTGTGTTTTTTGTGCGGTACCACCGCTACCACGCCCATTGGGGCGCATGACGACGATCGAAAATGAATTCGTAATAGGCCTACTCATGCCACGCTGTACAATGCGCGCAACGCATACTTGTGTTTTCATTGATAGAGAGGCCTTACAGTCACATAATTATGCGCTTCAAAGGTTGTCTCCTTTTCTTCCTCGGTACACTTAAGGAACGCTCCTATTGGTCGCTGGTTATGGGCAATAAGGTAACGCTAAAGCAGTGACAATTGCCTATAATTATGATGTATTGTAACACTGAATCCGCTTTGTGAGGTATAATATCGCTGAAGTACTAACAGATTGGTTTTGTTACAGTAAAATAACTCTATAACAGCTTGGGGTTTTGTAACAGTTTGGTTGTGACTTAAAAAGAAGAGTCACGCTGACATCGTAACACCCTGGACTTCACTGGGCGATCAGCATCATTAGTAATATATACTTTAAAGCTTTGGACACTAGTGTAATCCCAGCGCGAAAGCGGCGGAAGCCGGAAGCGCCCCCTACACTACGACCTAATAACTTTGTGACGCAGGCTACAATATCACCATAAATTTATTCGGAAAATAGCAATTGAAAACTGAAGTTTTGCGAATTAATATCGATCGTATTTTTAAAAAATGGAACTCTTGAGTATTACTTTTACTTGCTACTGGGAAATGCTGTTATAATTGGTTGAATTATGTATTATATAGAAGCATGTGTGCTGAAGTTACTGGCCATTCAGTGGTAACTCTTAAGGATGGGTGATATTGACAAATAAGATAAAGTAAAGCAGTTATAGGGAAGGAAGATGGAAATTTTAGTGTTCATATTTGTTTTGTTCGTTTACTTATTGCCACTTTCTCAAACCCACCTCCACACATTAGCACCCCACCTAATCTTTAGTAAATAATTATTCTTTAGTAAGAAATTTATTTACTTTGTATAGTAGGATAGAAAAAAATGTACCATTCTGTTCTTTTTCATTAAAAAAGAAAATGGAATAAGATTATTGTAAAAGATCTCAAACCTTTTGATATTTTGATTTGTGGTAATCAGCTTTATAGGCCTAATGGTGATGCGCAATTTAGTGAATAAATTTTCTACGTCTAAAGCGGGTCCTTAAAGAAAATTTCTTTAAAATACTATCAAAATAATGTCAACCTCTACTGTACCTATATCTACATATATTTCTGAGTAACATAAGCATTAAACTTTGCCTCTCTCATTCCAGTCTGCCTTGCCATTACTTAAATAGTGAAGTGCGGGTTATGGATTTAGGTCATCATTTCAGCTGGTGAAAACACTTTGTATACAGTCACTGTTAATTCAATTTTCCTTTGCTTGTTGAAAATTCGAATTCATTTGGAGACCCAGTTTTGCGTTTGGAGCCTCAAAAAATATCAATGTGAGCAGTCAAAACTCATGCTGACTCACTATTCCGTATTTAGATCTTATTGTAGAAGTTATTTCCTCTTTCTCTCAAATTTCATAGTGTTTGAGGGTCTGAAATAAAATGGAAGAGGTAAAATTTGGAAATGAATGCGAGAGTGAGGCTGGACCTCAAACTACACTTTATTAGCATATTCACTTGAAATGAGTGAATGGACCTGAAGAAGAATTCAGACTGTTGAAAAGACAGGAGGAATAACTAAATAAAAGAATATTTCATACTGTATCATTCGAACAGAATAACTATTATATTTGACATTTCAGACAGAATGAAACATATTTGAATAATTTGAATTTAATTATCCAAGACAAAAATCCTATTGAACAGACAATCATTTACCGCTTGTTCACTTCTTTATGAGCTCGTACAAATGAACACATATAGATATTGTCTCAGTTGAAGTTGTTTACTTCTCTGTCAAAGTTAGAGTAGCGCTATAGCATATAGCTTCCTCTGATTATGTCATGCCTATTCATTTTTTAAAAATCACTGGCTGATTTAAGAACAGTCAAGCCATAAAGACTTCAGATGTTTAGCTTACTTGTGTGTGTGTGTGTGTGTGTGTGTGTGTGTGTGTGTGTGTGTATGTGTGTGCGCGCGCGCGATGTGAACTTGATTTGCATGCATACACTGCGGCAGTAAATATTATTTTGGTTTTGGATTAATTTGCAGAAATGGGATCGAGAAGCACTGAAGTCAAATTCGTCAAGGGAGCATTCCAGGACGTTTTCGCAGAGTTCCCAGAGACATTGAAGTCGCAAGACTGCGTGACGAATGGGAGGGTACAGGTCAAGGTCTCAGACCGGATGTCACAAGAAGGCCAGCTTGCTATGAGGATGGCCCGAGGAGAAATCGTCAGACATAGGTGAGGCATATCGGTCAAGCCACATTTTCCCAAAGAAAATATATATATAATACTTCCAGCAGATAACAACGTGAATAAAGTCTACACTCACTTTCACTTCTTGTACTAGCACACAAGCACACTGCGTTTTGTTGATAAATAACTGTGCATATTATAGGAATAGTCGGGGATGAATATGTTGGTAGACATCTGTATTATAGGAATAGTCCGATATGCAAATGTTGATAGACATCTGTATTATAGGTATAGTCCGTAATGAACATGTTGATAGATATCTATTATAGGAATAGTCGAATTGAACATGTTGATAGACAACTGTTTTACAGGAATAGTCTGAAATGACATGCTGATAGATATCTGTATTATAGGAATAGTCGAATTGAACATGTTGATAGACAACTGTTTTACAGGAATAGTCTGAAATGACATGCTGATAGATATCTGTATTATAGGAATAGTCAATTGAACATGTTTGATAGACAACTGTTTTACAGGAATAGTCTGAAATGACATGCTGATAGATAACTGTTTTACAGGAATAGTCTATAATGACATGCTGATAGATAACTGTACACATTGTAGGAATAGTTCGATTGGCATTACATTAGTAAAGTAACACTCCTTATTACTTCTAGGGATATCTTTTGTACAGACGCTGTCTTTCAGTAAGTTAGAGTATGCTAAGCCTACCCGAGTTTGGGGATCATCTGTGGAGCATTTTTTTTTTTTTAAAATTTACAGAGCAGTGTAGGTTGAATATATAAATGCATTATAATAACTTAGGTTACTATTATTGTCATCCCTGTATACATTTTTTGCGGTAAGAATGAGCTATATCATTTGATTTTCTAGACCTCAGGAGCATATTACCATGCATGTGGTTGTACGCGGAAAGCAATGGGACTGTAACCTGTGTACGACATTTCACTTGCGAAGACAGTCTTTGGAACCACTTGAACTCGTCATATATGTATCTCTGCATTCTGGAGTGATGACTTTTTTACTTTCTGAGTAATGTTCAAGTTTACTGTTCATTTCCGTCAGAGTGACGGGCAAATTTGGCTCTGCTGTAAGCGACTGGATTTAGATACAGTCTATTATGGTCTAAAAATAAATCATGGAGTCTATTAATTAGAATGTCCATTCACACAAATTCGAGTAAGATTACTCTTGTTGCAACTATAGATTGGCAGGCTGTGTCCTCAGACGTTGCCTGTGGGTTTTTTTTTTTTTACCCCTCGACACTTTCTTTCTCTTTTGCAGGAACCGCAATAGACTTTTCATCTTTTGATGTTATCGGTTTGCTCCTATGAGGATTTCCTCTTTTCACTTTATTCTAAAGAGGGCATTCTACTTTCCTCTTTCCACTTTATTCTAAAGAGGACATTCTACTTTCCTCTTTCCACTTTATTCTAAAGAGGGCATTCTACTTTCCTCTTTCCACTTTATTCTAAAGAAGAAATTCTACTTTCCTCTTTCCACTTTATTCTAAAGAGGACATTCTACTTTCCTCTTTCCACTTTATTCTAAAGAGGACATTCTACTTGTTTTAGTGTACGTGGAGAAGGTTTGTTTCTTGTAGTGCTGGTGGCGGCTGTGTTGTTTTAGTTAGTTTACTTGTTTGTTTTATAAGTCTCTGCCAGTCTGCCTAAAGTGTTTTAGAGAAGGTGTAGTATTTTTGTTTCTGTAATGAGTGATGAGTGCTTTTTGGATTATTTTTTCTGTTTGTGGCTTGGATAAAGTGGAATTGTGTGAAGAGTGGGACTTGTAACAGATGTGTGATGTCAATAATTGTGTGTGTGTGTGTGTGCGCGCGCGCGCGCGCAATAAGAAGTGTTGTATAGCTTTTTCTGTTCTACAGTGATTTCATGTTTTTGTTTGACTTGAAATCTTGTGTGTTAGAAGTGATGAATTTAGTCTTAATGTGAAAATGGCCTTGTTGTGTAAGTTGTGAGGTAAGTTAAGAGGTCTTGGTGTATTTGTCATCTTATAATCTGCTTAATTTTGCGTACATTTCTGAATGGTATATGGGAGTGTGTAACTCTCTGCTCTGTTTTGTACCATATTTTGTCTAATTTTTATTTTCTGTTATGTTCTTGTAGCTTGGAATTCATAATAATGTTGTGTAAACGTTGTTTTTGGCTGGTTTTGTGGTGTAATGCCCCATTTCGTTTGTGGAGTATGTTCTAGAAATGTTGTGTTGCCTAGTGTCTGTATTGAATATAATGTGTCAGTTAGTATGTTTATGTTTAATTACGCGGAAGATTTCAAACAATGATAAGGAAAATCCTGCTACAAAGCGGCAACGTCTGAGATAACCCTAGGGTTCACCATAATGATAATAAGAAGACAATTTCTATAGCGCCGTAACATAGCCAAGGCCGAAGAAAAGGGCGCTTTACATAATACAATTTAAACAGTTAAGCATTAGATGTTGTAACTAATCCTGAATAGATGGGTCTTGAGGAGGTTATTGAAGGTGTCAAGAGACTGCGTATTTCTGATGATCAAGAAACAAAACATTATTATCAATTTGCACTAGTTTTATCATTTTTTTTTTTTTTTTAACAAATCTTCATTCGTTTTTTTCTTTCTCAACTTTGTGGTGTCCCCTTTGGCCCTGGTGCCCTAAACACGTGATTAGTCTGCTTAATGGTTAATAAACCCTTGACTATAACACAACTTTTACATAAGAAGAATAGTTTTTAAAAAAATTTAAAATGGGAAAAGCATTAATAAAATACAAGATGTAAATAGCAGAACAAAAATGTAATTCTAAATATTCTCAAGAAAATTCAAGAGTAAAAGAACATCGTTAAAAATGCAATACATTAAAAAATCATTCATTATTACGATAAGGAAAACAAACAAAATCTTTACTAGTAAGCAAATCTTTCTGTTAATTAATAATATTTAAAATAAAGGCACAAATTGTGAATAAAGCTCTTGTTGACGCTGTTGTTGTTGTCGTTTTCGATTTTCCGGTGAGGGGAGTGGGAGGGGGTGTCGTACTGAGCCTAGGCTAGTAACGGACCAAGTCTTTACTTAGTGTGTACATACACCCAGGACGTTCAACCCCCTGTCCTCACTGGTGGTGTTGCCGTTATTGTTGTTGGCGCTGGCGTCGTTGTTGTCCCCGGTGTCCGTTGTGATGTGTGAAAGCAGGCGCTAGTGGCTAGTAGAGGTGGTCCAGCAGCAGTTGGATTATGTCGGCAATGGGGTGGTTGAAATATCTCCATTGCTTGGATTGCTGCTCTCTGTGTCGACGCCATTGTTGTCGTTGTTGTCGGAGGTGGTTGTTGATGTTGCTGTTGTGGTGATGGTGGTTTCCGTTGTTGTTGCTGATTCTGTTGTTGTTGTCGTCTTATGTGTAGGGGTGGGCGCTGTCTTTTGGCTTTAGCGTTCTGTTGTTCTGTGTGGTTGTTGTAGTTGTTGTTGATGTTGTTGTAGCTCTTGGAGGTGACTGGCATCGGTGAGAGGGGGGGGGGGGCACTAGTGTTCTTTTCAAGTCGGCGATGGTGGCCTCGATTCTGTTCTTTTGTCTTCCTCCTTTGGACTGTACAGTGTCCGGTTGCATTTTTTTTCCTTTCTGGCTTTGGGGGTTTTTTCTTTTGTTTGTCGTTGTCTTTTGTTGTTTATATTTTTTTCTTCTTCCGTGTTGTTGGCTGGAGTCTGTACTTTTTTGCTCTCTGTGCTGTTTGTTGGAGTATGTTTGAAGGCTTGTCTTTTTTCGTCTTTCAGTGTCTGCGTAGAATTGTTTTTCTTTTTTGGCGGTATTGTCCACATGACATTGGTGTTGATTTCTTAGTCGCATGTTTATGTGGCTGAAGCCCGGGTCTTTTTGTTGTCTATCGTCCAAATAGTTCCTTCTAGGTTGTAGAGGTCAAAGAGTATTTCTCTTATTCCCCCTCATGCAATCCATAATTACTGGTATATCTGTTGGTTTGTTGTTTTGAAATACCCGCCATAGCATCCTTTCAATATGCGTATTCAGGTCGTTGTTAGGGGTATGCATTTGGTAGTTAAAGGTGATATGATTTCCCATCTACCCAGGTCTGGTTTCAGCTCCCCCCTTTTCATCTGCCCACGGAATCCAATGTTTACTTTTGTAGTTTTTTTAAAAATCCTTCTCCTCTCAAATCCAGCATTCTCATCGTCTGTACTGCCTTCTTTTGTTGTCTCATCTTCTTTCGTCTGTTCATCCCGCCCTGACAAGGGCTTGGGTGTCGGCAGTAAGGCTGGTTTTTAGTCACCAGCTCTAAAGAGGGCTTTGGTGTAGAGGCTGATTTCCGTGTGCGTCTCCTGTCCATGCTTTTTTTCCCTGTAGTCCGTAGAAAAAGGGCGCAGAGATCTTTGATCATGTTATGATTATCTTCGATATGTGTAAATAATGTTATTTATTATTTGAATTTAAACATGAAATTGAAATCGAATCCATTGCAGAACGCGACGTCCCTCAAAGGCCGTCGTCGTCAGCTCAGCTATACCGGTTAGATCACTTGCACGGTCGAGTTCCGCAAAGAACCTTAACTCGGACAAGACTGAGAACAAGCAGCAAACAGAGACTCTGCGGTTTGCCGAGGCGCTGGAGAGACTATGTAGCACGCGCTTGCACGGGGACATAACTGATAAAAACTTCATGCCAAAAGAAGCGCGCAAGGTTTGTTGACGTCAGCTTGGGATAAGTTTCAGTTGGCAAGGCAGATTTCGAGTGCATTTAATTAAAATAACTCTACTCAACAAGAGTTATTAATTTGTTATGTTTTCTTTAGGAAATAGCCCTGGACTGAGTATTTTCCTTGTTTGAAAATGTATATAACAAACAAACAACAAAATGAATAATTAGCAACAAACACATTTTAATGTTCAGATCGAGGTGGGGCCAAAATCTCAGATGTATGGCATTTCGAACAGCAGCAGAGATTTTGTTTGTTCTCCCAACGACTGTAATCTGATGAAAATTAGAGGCATGGCGAAGACCGCTAAGTCGAACTACTCTTGTTTCGTATTTCACACTTTAATAATTTTCTCATGTCCACCACATTTTCTGCAGTCCGTTAATACAAATGTACGAAGATCAATGCAATTTATACATGCAGCTAATATAGACCTATTTATTTATTATTTTTTTTTTTTTTACCGGAGTAACAGTTAATGCTCATTTGATAGGGAAATACGTCACTATATGTCAGTGTATCTCAAAAGAGTCATTACAGTACACGGAAGTTGAGGATAACATATTTTAAAAGTTTGAACAGCGACAGATTGGCGTAAGGTTAATGAAATGATTAGATAGTAATTTATCAAAAGCATCAGGGCCGTTCTTAGGCAAATGCAAAGTATGCAGTCGCGCAGAGCCCCGCGAAAATAGGGGCTACCAGAAAATAAGGGCCCCACGAAAAGCAGTGTTGTGATTTGTTTTCTTAAAGTGTATCCCACATTTAATTATATAATAAAAAAATTTCCTAACAGCTTTATGCTCTGATGAGACACTCTTTCCGCAAAGCAGACTATCCCTCCTTGGTGGTCCTGTTAGTGGCATCATTCGGTGAACTGTCTGCAGATTGGCCTGTTTTTGTTTATCATTCCATTTTGATAGATGATTTTACTCAGAAGTATACACGGTACATGAACGGTTAATTCTTTTCTCAGTAATTCGTTAGGTGGCGCAACCGCCGCAGCGATTCAATCAGACATCTATGTTCCTTTTTTTTGTGCGTTTTCCTCAAAATCCATCTGCATAGGGTCCCATAAATCATAAAGTCGTACCCATATTTCCTCTTTTTGTGCGTTTTCAATGGAAAACAATGCTGATTAGAGTGCCATAAATCATAAGGACGACCCTAACAAGCACACATCCTTTTCAGTTATTTGACGTGTTCATTTAATGGAGATACAATTTAAATTCCACTGAGCTTACAGGCCTAATTTATGATGGTTCACCAACGTCATGCATAAGATATCATACAGAGGCCTGGCGATATCTAATTACAATTTCTTTTCCTCCGAATGTCAGTGATGGTCTGCCTAGTGACTGCATCGTTTTACGGTAAAATCGAATTTAAAAATAGTATTTCTTCAACATTCCAGAATGATTTACATTAGAATAACATTCCTAAGAAATGACACAAGGTGTTTAACTCTCACTTACAATATCTGTTTAGAAAGTATAAGATATTCCGAGAAATTGATTCAAAAATTTAATCATCAAATTTGCCTGTTGCTTCTGATATAAGGATACTTTCCAGTTACAAGTGGCTTGTATGGCAAGTAAATATTTGAATTAAACACGGCACCTTTAATGATCCTTTTGATTTTTGGGGGAGGTGGGTGGGGAGTTTGTCCGATACTGTGTAGTCGCACTCCCCCCCCTCCCCAAAGCCCTCTAGGGCGAAAATAAATGTACCAGTATTATTAATTAGACTAAAGCTTAGCTCATGAGAATGTCCTCATTTTAAGTTCTCTTGTCTGTTTGTAGAGATCTCTGCGAGGAGGCGACCGTTTCCACAACGCCTTGGAAGTGGTTGAAATCGTTTATCATTGTGAACCTGGCGTCACGAAGGGGGACGGCAACGAAACGGACGAAGAAAACGCTGAGATACAGCGAGTGGCTAGCATCAGTTCTTTCGAACGATGTCAGGCCTGGGTAGAAGTGCACTTCTTTGATGACTCCAGCAGCGAAGGCAGCGTTGACAGATGACATCAGACCGTGCCCCACCCCAGACCCTCATAATACTGGAAACAATCAACCTAGCCGAAAAGATGAAGCACAACCAACTTGTTGTTAATTTATTTGTAATTTATTTATTTAATTTTAGTATAGAGAAGTACATGACATTTTAAGGAAAAGAAAAACTGTTTTCACGATTAGTAGGTCTAGAGAGGGGAAATAACTCGCAGTGCAATATGTCTTGATACGGCGGAGATTTTGCTTTATAACGGCACGGAGTGAAATGGCGAAACCACATTTTAAGAAAATATTTTAAAGTTTTTCATTAAAAAATCTTATTCGATGTTTATTTGACTTCCACTTAAGTAAATGAACCGTTGTCATAAGATTTGTGACGCGTACCACATAGTGGCTGCTTTAAGAGGTTAAAATACAATAGGCTAGATTTGTGCATCTTTATATGCGTTGCTACACATACACGTATAACATATATGGACGTATGTTTGATTCGGATAGTCACGTTTCATGTTTGACCTCTAATCATAATCTGTCTCCAAAAGAACAGACATCTCAGTATTCTGGTACTTTAGTTACATTGAAATTAGCTGCTTTCTATAGTTACGTTCATGTTATTATAAGAACTGTGGCTATTTACTTTTAATGGTAAGTGTATACATTTAATTATGTATTTAAGAAATTATATGTTTTTTAAAAGTATTGTCTTTATACATTTTTTCTAGTTGTCATAGAAGCTTTTTACCCTATTGCAAATAAGACTTTTGATAAAATTGTCATTATTTTAACGAAATAAATAAGAAATATTAGATAAATTCATTGTTTAGGTGTTTATTTTTATTGTGTTTAAATCTAATTTTGTTGTGATCTATTAAAAAGACGTTTTTTCATATATTATTAAAATAACAAACTAATTAGCAACTGCGAATTTAAAAAAAATGAAATAGTCAGCTTTGAAAGATAAATTAATTATGCTATTATCGGACATTTTATCTTATTTAGGAAACAATTTGCTGTTTGACTGTGGCCATTTAGAAACTAAACGGAAATAACTTGAACTTGCGACCGCATAACCTCAAACAATCACACACACACACACACACACACACACACACACACACACACACACACACACACTGAAATCAGAAATAACATTCTTTGTTCGAAGCACGAAGTGACAAACTGTAATTTTACGTGGAAATTTATATCAGTTGTTTGGAAGGTTTTTTATTTTCTATTGCTGACTTCCGCGCACACTCGAATTATCTTTTGTTTTGAACATATATTGTCGTAATCAGTGCGTTCACTTGTGTTGTCGTAATAAAAAATAAAAGAGAGAGAAACACACAAGTAACTTCTCTTAATGTGATGGCTGTAAAGTCACTTCCGGTAAACTGATTCAGTGACTTAGCACTTTTTTCTCCACTTCTGCACCTTTCAGCAAATTTATGGTGGAACTGCTATCGTCTAACAGGTGGAAACTCTTAAAAATGAAAGCAGCAAGCTGATTTTCGGTACATAGCCCTTACGACTTAGTCACAACACAAATAAAAAAACATTGTAGTCACCTAATAAGTAAGCAAAAAGATTGTCCTCTAATATAGCTCCATTGTCCCAGCTATCACATCTTGTCCAGTGTTTAAATCATGAAAATACATGTGTACTAAGTATGCTTCCTGATTACAAGACTGAAGAGTACGCAGAAACAAAACGAACGTAATGCTACAAAAAATGCGTGATTCCTTACAAACACCTCCCATGTCAGTTGTTAGTGGATAATGTGCCTAGTTCATGCATTATCACAGAATTACCTGTCACTGTAATTGATATCTAAATTAATTAACGAGACTGAAGGGTGAGTCTGGCAACCAGTCTGTCGTCAGCATAGGTGAATGTTGGAAATTAACAGTCTTTAAATCCTCATGCTGAGACAGGGTCTCTAAATAAAAACTGGTAACAGTGTGTGTGTGTGTGTGTGTGTGTGTGTGTGTGTGTGTGTGTGTGTGTGTGTGTGAAGCATTTGAAAATGTCTTTAATGGGAGAGGGTGAATAAGGAAAGAAAATGTAAAATTATACAAATTTGGTTTCACATTGTCAACTGTAAATTTATGTCAGTCTGGGAACTCTAGTAGGTGTGGGTCTTTCAGAGTGTAAGTGTTGCCCTTGACTTGTGTTTAATTAAGGATTAATTAAGTTCGATCATAATTTTTTAATCGTGATGACAATCGATCATAGGCACATTTAAAAAAAAATTGTGACCCGAGCTGGTACACTCGTACCTGATTCTCAGTATATTTAATCAGTAAGTAGACTGTGCTAGTGCTCCAGTACGTACGTGACTCTCAGTACAATGCTCCATTACGTGACTCGCAGTACAGTGCTCTAGTACGTGACTCTCAGTACAATGTTTCAGTACGTGACTCTCAGTACAGTGTTCTAGTACGTGACTCTCAGTACAATGTTTCAGTACGTGACTCGCAGTACAGTGCTCTAGTACGTGACTCTCAGTACAATGTTTCAGTACGTGACTCTCAGTACAATGTTTCAGTACGTGACTCTCAGTACAGTGTTCTAGTACGTGACTCTCAGTACAGTTAATATCTATGCTGACACACAAAATAAAGATTAAATACATAAACAAAAGAAAAGTGATGAATGACAACAAAGTAACCACGAACAACGCAAGTACACAAGATAGCGACGATTAAATAACTGCCCCAGATACACTGAGTGATCTTGAGCGCGTTCACTAGCTGCATTGCCCTCTAAACATTTGACTCACTGTTAAAAATCAAATAATAAAAATCATAATAATAAACAAGCGTAACTTCACGCTACACAAAAGATAGCAAAAGCCAAAATGCACTGAACTTTTATAATAACATATGCCAGGTAAATTTACTTGTTAAGTGCCGGTGTGTGTAGCGTCAAGGCTACGCTTATTCATTTCACATGCACACACACGCACGCACACACTCTCACACACACATACATCTACTCACGCCACACACGCACACAGAATAAAATAAACATGTGTTCACAATCTTTAATCAAAACTGAAATTCTTTGGTTATCATTTCATTCAGTAGACCTCCACGGTGTTACTTTTGACTGGCTCGTAGAGGACACAATATTTAGAAACAGTTGATATATTAAATGTGAGCCAATTTGGTACTTTTGCCTGGTTCATAGAGAACATCAGTGCTTAGAATCAATGTCTATATATATTGT
Organism: Sinotaia quadrata; assembly: GCA_028829895.1. Taxonomy (NCBI): domain Eukaryota; kingdom Metazoa; phylum Mollusca; class Gastropoda; order Architaenioglossa; family Viviparidae; genus Sinotaia; species Sinotaia quadrata. The sequence continues at coordinate 65,397,130 of CM054183.1, forward strand.
GTGCCAATTTTTGTAAATTTGGCTGTTGACTCTAATCGATTTGGGGGAGGGGGTGGTGGTGGGGATGAAAGAAGCAATAATACGAATAAGCTAGGGAAACAGCTTTTCCCCACGCTATTGGCTGCTGACCATAACCGAGTGGGAGAAACACAGGTAAATAACAGGTTAAATATTTTATTCCCCCCCCCCCCACCTCCGATCTTCTATTTTTCTGTCTCAATCAACTGTATTTAGTGGACCGACTCCACCGTCTATATAGAATGTGCTTATTCTGATGGGCAGTTTACACGACTGATGACCAACGTTTCGCCTAATATTTTTCCTATGTGCGCTGAACTGACGGTTGTTTGAGCTTGCTACCAAAACTAGTGCGCGGGATTTTCAAACTGCTGCGCGGCATTTTTTTAATGAGCTGCGCGGCCGCACACTTTAAAGGAAACATTGCTGATGACTGAAAGGAAGTAAACTTTTGTCCAATCCATTGTATAAAATCGATCCTTTCTGTAATTTCACATGCACCGCCGACGGTCTGTCCAAATAGCGACGAGGGGTCAGACCAATCCACATAAACAACTTGTTAGATGTTCCTTAGAGATAGACTACACCACAAAAGCTTCACTTTCTCTCTGCCATAGAGACGTGTCCGTTTTGTAAAAATGGCGATATAACAACACTCAGCAGCCTCGTTTTTGGAATTAAAATATTGTAACGCAACGATCAAGCATTAATAGGTCTACGTACGTTAAACAGAACGGTGAAACGTTGACAGATAGGCCTACACGATCGGCTAAAGACAAGTGGCATATTTTTATAGTGTTTTTCGGACCGATGTTTTACTTCTTGTTTTCTTTTTAAAAATCATTTTTTTTTTACAAGCAACAAATCGGAAAATATTACGAAAAAAAGAAATCGAGAAACAGCTGTTGTGAATTTCTAGGACGCACGTGAACCCTGTCTCCTCACAAATGTAGGTATGTGCAGCCAGCCTCTAACCAAATTCAAATCAGTGAAACGAGATCAAGTTCATTACGGCCACAGGCATATCCCAAACGCACACAAGTCTGATTAAAAACAGATAAACGGGGTGTCACATGAGTCAGAAACTGAACCGTCGATAAGTGAGTTCGATTCGCTCAACGAACACCCGCCGCATGACATCATTATGATGTGTAGACCAAAGAGACGTTAAAACACCGTTACAGTTTTAAGTCCGAGATCTGTGTTACTGGATAGCTTGTAGATTTCGTCCCCGTCCTCAGAAAGTACTCGCTTAATGGTCAAAGAAGGTAATTACTTACTTTATTTAAATATCGGATAATTATTGTATCTTTTCCTTACTCAGCTGACGACAGGCTTTCCGCGAAAAGTTAGAGGGAATTAGTGGTGGACTTGGAGATCCAGTCAAACGTTTTTAAAGTAATATAAAATTGTCATGGCAACACAGGTTTTAAAGTTACTTACTTAGAGGTGTCATGTTTTAAGTGTTTGACATTATTCAGTGACTTCGTGCATTAAGTGTTTGACATTATTCAGTGACTTCGTGCATTAAGTGTTTGACATTATTTAGTGACTTCGTGCATTAAGTGTTTGACATTATTTAGTGACTTCGTGCATTAAGTGTTTGACATTATTTAGTGACTTCGTGCATTAAGTGCTTGATTGACAATATTAGTGGTGTCATGGACTGTTTGACAATATTTAATACCGTCTTGAATTAAGTCTTTTAACAATATTTAGTAGTGTCATGCATTTAGTGGGTTTTATGTTGACATTATATAGTGGTGTCCATGCGTTAAGTGTTTGACAATATTTAGTAGTGTCATGCATTGAATGGGTTTTATGTTGACATTATATAGTGGTGTCAAGCGTTAAGTGTTTGCTTGACATTAAATAGTAGTGTCATGCATTAAGTGTTTGCTTGATATTATATAGTGGTGTCATGCGTTAAGTGTTTGCTTGACATTAAATAGTAGTGTCATGCATTAAGTGTTTGCTTGACATTATATAGTGGTGTCATGCGTTAAGTGCTTGACATTATATAGTGGTGTCATGCGTTAAGTGTTTGCTTGGCATTATATAGTGGTGTCATGCGTTAAGTGCTTGGCATTATATAGTGGTGTCATGCGTTAAGTGTTTGCTTGGCATTATATAGTGGTGTTATGCGTTAAGTGCTTGGCATTATATAGTGGTGTCATGCGTTAAGTGTTTGCTTGGCATTATATAGTGGTGTCATGCGTTAAGTGTTTGCTTGGCATTATATAGTGGTGTCATGCGTTAAGTGTTTGCTTGACATTAGTTAGTATGTCATGAATTAAGTGTTTATAAACGGTTTTACAGCTTTCGCATGTGATGTCAAGTCGTCAAACTAATCGAATAAAATATATTTAACAACAAACCACTTAAGTCGAGTGCGTATTTATATTTTATGGCAATAACCAAAATATGGCCGAACATGCCAGATCCTTGGAGCAATATACGTATATTTTATGGCAATAACCAAAATATGGCCAAACATGCCAGATCCTTGGAGCAATATATGTATATTTTATATTAGTGATATTTGCTTTAAATTTATAGAAAATCCAATATTGATTAGGCCTATAGCAATTTGCAATAAAGGAACTGCTATTATTATTTATTATTATTACTAAACTTTATTTAGTAATTTTTAGCACATCTACTCGGCCTAAATACAGAAAGAAAAAGAAAAAGAAAAGATTGCTTGATGTGAATCCTCATAAATGATTTAAGGTTTCAGTAGCTTTGCTTCTATAAACTGTTTTATTAGTTACGATTCACCATCTCCCCACATCATCATCATCCTCAGCAGCTCCAGCAGCAACCACTACCTCTTTTAAAGCCCATCCATTGCCACCCCACCCCCTTTATTCATTATCAATACCATCGTAGCTATTAATGTCATTTTTGAAATGTGCTAATCATTAAGAAAACACCAATACCCCATCGTAATGATCACCATCCTCACTATATTATCATTGTTGTTGTCATCATTATAGCATTATCTTCTCATTATTGCCAACGTCAGAATGGTCTTAACCACCTCAAATGACAATATTGCCATCATCATCATCATCATCATCATCCGCCCTTCATCATCACCAGGAAGATCAGTACCGCTTTCCATCATCTTCATTATTATGATCATATTCTACTTTCACATACCAGGGTTTCTCAACTGGGGTTCCCCTGACCTCTAGGGTTTCGTAAGAGATCACTAGGGTTCTATGAGAGAAGGTGAATGGTAAAAATAAACATAGATGGTGAATGGTAAAAAAATAAACATAGATGGTGAATGGTAAAAATAAACATAGATCGTGAATGGTAAAAATAAACATAGATGGTGAATGGTAAAAATAAACATAGATGGTGAATGGTAAAAATAAACATAGATCATTAATGGTAAAAATAAACATAGATGAATGGTAAAACATAAACATCTTTTTACAAAACTTGGCGCACTGCACGATACCACCAGGTATTTGGTTGAGACCATTCTCAAAACAGATCATTCAAACGTCAGGCTCTCCCTTTCAAATTACTGATACATGTGTATAATAACTTTGTAACCGCTAGCCTATATTTGAGCCTGATCATGTCCTTCAGTAAGAAAATGTCTTTTTTAAAGACTTGTATAAAAGTGTGTCTTAGGCTAGATTTTTATTCGTATTACTTTGGTTTATGGCTTTTAGTACCTATACCTTTCAACATTGTCAATAAAGTTTCGTGCTGTAAATAACATGAATTAAAATCAATTTACAACCTTTATTTAAATTAAATCTACCGAGCCTACTTTTACAAAAATTAAATCAGTTATTTTGGAGAAATGTATTATGTTTGCCCTATAATAGTATTACAGTTTATGAAAGGGAAAAAAAGAGATTAATTTCACGAAAGGTAAGCCAATTTAACTAACTGTTGTTTTTTCAAGAAAGGTGGATAATAGATTATTTTTAGTTTTAAATAGGGGGAAACTACTACATACCATATCTCATTAGCATCTTGTAAAGTAGAAATGTGTGATAACTGTATGATAACTGTGTGATAACTATGTGATAACACTCCTAGGCCTATGTGGATAAGGTAAAAATAAAATGAAGTAGGAAATGTTTATAAAACGGAAAAACTAAATTTCTCTATCTAAAATACTGACTTGCTTTTGATAGGGGGAGGGGGGACAAGCCAAAGGAGTGCATCAGTAGACTAATAAGTTGGCCAAAATAAACACATCCAAAGAAAAAATATCATTCTCTACTCAAAAGAGCACTGACAATTATTACTGGGATTTTAAATCTACAACTTACTCATCTCGTTAATAGACCGTGAGCTGTATATAAAATAATTTTATAGGAATTTCCTGTATAAAATTATTTCAAGGGGTTCCTCCAGGCTAAAATTGTTGAGAAAGGCTGATCTGTATCATTATTATCGACATCTTATTATTCTTAATTACGAGCATGAACAATCCATCAACGTCGTCATCAAATGCTGATTCGTTATCACTTTTTTCTTCTTTTCTTGTCGCCATCATTTCATTATTGCGAACATCACACATCATCATCATCGGATGATTATTATTATTATCTCACAATTGAGCAGAGATATTTAATAGCCCTCTCTTTACAAAATTAGTTTTTGATTTGTTACTTTAAACGCTGTCAGTGTATCCAGTTTTGATTTGTTACTTTAAACGCTGTCAGTGTATCCAGTTTTTGATTTGCCTGCTTCAAACGCTGTCAGTGTTTCCAGTTTTGATTTGTCCACTTCAAACGCTTACTAATTATCTTGCTTGAATTGCCCTACGACAGTTAGTAGGTCTGAATCAGGTTGTTTATGTTTTGAATATCTATAACAATTAATATTATTTTATTCATATTGGCCGAATTAATTCAACCATATTAACTTCGTTTTGCCTTTCCTAACTCGATCTATATTATATCCACTTTTTATGTGCCAAATCCATTTCCTAATTCCATTATTATTTATTTCTATTAGTGTCACATTATCCATTACTTTCTAGATTTTTCTGTTAATACAGTGACGCAAAAAATGTTCTCTTACCTGATGGGCCTTGCTTATGTTAACTATCTTTTGTTTGTTTTACATGGACTAACTAAAGTAGTGTCACCTGATTACATTATATTAATTTCTCGATTAATCTGTTACTGGTTACCCCTTTCTCGATTTGCTAAAAATACTTATTGGTCGTGATTAATTAATCATCACGTCAGTCCTCATCTACACTCCTCGCAATCACTACTGGCCAAATTTATCCATTTTCGTTTACAAACGAAGTAATTTACTGTAAGCGTTGTGCACTAGATCAATTTAAACGAAGTAATTTACTGTAAGCGTTGTGCACTAGATCAATTTAAACGAAGTAATTTACTGTAAGCGTTGTGCACTAGATCAATTTAAACGAAGTAATTTACTTTAAGCGTTGTGCACTAGATCAATTTAAACGAAGTAATTTACTGTAAGCGTTGTGCACTAGATCAATTTAAACGAAGTAATTTACTTTAAGCGTTGTGCACTAGATCAATTTAAACGAAGTAATTTACTGTAAGCGTTGTGCACTAGATCAATTTAAACGAAGTAATTTACTTTAAGCGTTGTGCACTAGATCAATTTAAACGAAGTAATTTACTTTAAGCGTTGTGCACTAGATCAATTTAAACGAAGTAATTTTTAAACGAAGTAATTTACTTTAAGCGTTGTGCACTAGATCAATTCAAACAATACTGTGCACAGTTACTCCATATTCAAGGACAAGCAAAAAAGAAAAGAAAAAAACCCGCCCCAATCCACCCTAAAAAAAGTAAATAAATAAAATAAAATTTAAAAATATTGCACACATCCGGACTCGTCATCTGAAACTGATATTCCCGAGTTTGTCAGTTCACCGATAACTCTGGAAAATCCCGGAGTCGATAACTTTCGAGTTGCTTGCATATACAACAGTACTGTGAGGAACAAGGAAATAGTTTCAGAAATACTATATTTTATTTTTATTTTGAGAAGGCGCTTTGCATTTTAGTTGATAGTTTTAAAATCCTGCACATTAAAATATCATCCTCTAGTTATTTTAGTTTACTTTGAAGTGAATTAGAGGCATATATGCGTAACATTTTTATTTTCTGTTTCGATATTTGCAAATTTAAAACATTTTCCTTGTCTGCATCTCCTTGGTTGTAATAAGAGTATGCATATATTTCAAAGGATAAACATGGTTAACAGTCACTGTACGGCATGATGCTAAAAAAGACATCCAACTCAAGTGGATAAGCCTGGCTATAAATAGTCACTGTACTGAGGTTAATGAAGACATCCAACTCAAGTGGATAAACATGGTCAGTAAATAGTCTCTGGACTGAAAGACGTTAAAAAAGACATCCAACTCAAGTGGATAAACATGGTCAGTAAATAGTCTCTGGACTGAAAGATGTTAAAAAAGACATCCAACTCAAGAGGATAAACATGGCTAGTGAATAATCACTCTACTGAATGATGTTGAAGGAGACATCCAACTCAAGAGGATAAACATGGCTAGTGAATAATCACTCTACTGAATGATGTTGAAGGAGACATCCAACTCAAGAGGATAAACATGGCTAGTGAATAATCACTCTACTGAATGATGTTGAAGGAGACATCCAACTCAAGAGGATAAACATGGCAAGTAAACTATACAGAGCGATGTAAAAAAAAAAAGACATTGAACTCAATTGGATAAACATGATTAGTAAAAAGTCACTGAATTGCACGACGTTAAAAGAGATATGCACTTCAAGTGCAGAAACATTGCCTAATATGTAGTCACTGGGCTGCACGACGTTAAAAGACATACACTTCAAGTGCAGAAACACTGGTTAATATGTAGTCACTGGGCTGCACGACGTTAAAAGAGACATGCACTTCAACAGAAACACTGGTTAATATGTAGTCACTGGGCTGCACGACGTTAAAAGAGACATGCACCAAGTGCAGAAACATTGGCTAATATGTAGTCACTGGGCTGCACGACGTTAAAACAGACAAATTAGCCGCTCGCAAATGTGTTTTGGTCGTTGCATTTACTCGAGTGCCTAAAATGGTTATGTAATTTGTTGGAATAGTAAAAATTACTTTGGTAGATTAATTTTTGTAGAAGAAAAATAATAAAGTACAGCCATGAGAAGAGTGAAGACGAGGAGGGAAGGAAATATTTCGTTGTTTTTTTTCTCTCTCTATGTTTCTAAAAGACTCTCCTTCATAAATCTGTAATCATATCTTTTATAAATGAATGTACCCAAGGGGTCAGTGACATGTATTCATTCATTTATTATGTCAAATTTCTGTCAAAAATATAGTTACGTTATTTTCAACAACTCAACAACAAAAATGTAACTGACTACAAACCAGTCTCTATCTCATTTTGCCGTGTAAGCCTTTACAATGGATGTATCACGGATTCAAATTAATCCTAAACGAAACAGATAAGGCCCACGTTGCTGTTTCCTTTGTACTTCTTGCACGGGAGATCTAGTTAGTTCCCCTGAGGTGAGGCGTGAGAGAGGCGATTATTGGATTATACCGCGTTCAAAAGTGTATGTGCCCTACATCACGTATAACTTGCGTCCGCCATTTTTCATGTGTAGCTGATGCTCTACAGTCTACAGTCTACATTCATGCATAGCCTATGTCCGCTATTTGAGCCTTGCTTATGTTAACTATCTTTTGTTTGTTTTACATGGACTAACTAAAGTAGTGTCACCTGATTACATTATATTAATTTCTCGATTAATCTGTTACTGGTTACCCCTTTCTCGATTTGCTAAAAATACTTATTGGTCGTGATTAATTAATCATCACGTCAGTCCTCATCTACACTCCATTGTAGTTCAATGTATGAATAGTCTACGTCCATAGTGAGGTCTCTATTAGGCTATGATGTATTTAAAATACTGTATAGCCCTACGTTCCTGCATTAAAAAAAAAAAAGAAGACGATATTAAGAAATATACTGCAGCATAGCAACTGATAAGGAAATATCTCATACTTGAATGTATATGGTTACGTCTGGAAAAATTACAGGAAAATTGACATGCATCTATGTCACGTACTTTAAACCGTTTCTTAAATGTGTACAAGAACCAGCAGTGCATTTCAAACTTCCTTATTTCTTGTGAGAGGCACTGGCTTGCGTTGACGTAATTGCAGTCACCCTCTGTTACTCTGTATATGAGATGTGTCAACGACCCATACTGGCCAATTGTTGTACTGTAAATTCACGAACGAAAGATTTATTTTAAAAACAAAAAGAAAAGAGAAGTCAAAGTGGAGTTAATAATTTAAAATTATTATTATTAATTTGTAATAATGGTCCTCTTTAAGTGGCACATAACTTCGTGCTTCAGTGGGTCGAGCAAAACGTCAAGTACAATCAATCAGCACGGGTTATGGAGCAAGATCATGCCGGTTTTCGGAAATACCCCACAATGTCTCGAAATTGATCCGTATTACACGTCATTCTAAAGTGCGACCTATATATAAATACAGCTGGTCGTTGAAAATTAGGAAACATAAACAACATTGCACCGGCGATTAGCTTGGGGCTGCGAGATTGGCAAAATTTGTGGTGAAGCTGGCATCCAGACGATACTAAGGTAGTGTACCATTTCTCAGTTAAGAAAACCTGTATCTGAATTTTAAAAAATCAACATGTTATATTGGTGAAATTCAATACTATCAAGGAAAAATAAATCTTGTTATGCCCTATATTTCCTTAGCAATAATTATTAATAAAAACAAAGAGGAATTTGAACGCAGTAATTATAAACTCTCGCGTTAATAAAAGATAACATTGATAGAAAATGCGACGTTTGTTAGTAAAACTGTGATTGACGCAAGTCTGTTGACTTGGACTGTCCGAATCTGTTGACTTCGGCTGTCTGAGTCTGAAATCGTTTTCTTATAATATACATGTCACATAAAGTAATTAAAGCTAAGAATATTTACAATGTCAAAAAGAGAACTGAAAATACTGAAAATACTTAAATCTGTGTACGTGATAAATATTTCAGTCAGATGAAAAAAATGAAAGTTCATTTTCAAATGAGAAACATGGGAAGTTATTTGTCTATAATAACAACATAACTTAAAATATCGTTTGTACTCAGCACCTATTTGATTACAGACTAGGACTGAAATTCATCACGATTGACAAACTACATCACGTTTCCTGCGTGTGAATTGTGCTTTATCAGAAATAGGTTAGTTAATTCTATAGGCCTTTAAAATAGAATTTTAGCCTCTATTCATACTTCTTATACAGATTCTACACTTCCTTAATCCATTGGACAAAACAATAACATGACAAAGTACCCATTCACACCGACTGTACAAAACAATGACTAGTCTTCTGTCGGTATTGGAACCATTATCACATCACATCTCTCCTGGACTCATTTGGCTGCATCTTTTACCGAAATCGTATCGTGCTGTTGAGAAGATTAAGAAACTTGTATAAAAATCTTTTGCTGTCTTTACTTACACTATATAGAAATAGTTAATCGACTGTCAATAAAGAAACAAACAAACAATAAACTTTTTATAAGTAAACAAATAAATAAATCATAAACAGATTATACATGAATGGACTGTGAATAAATAATACATATTTCGATTGTAAATGAATTGACCTTAAAGAAATTAAAACACAAACACAAGTTGTAAATGAACGGACTGTAAATAAAAAGATCTCAAATTCATTAGCAATAAATATATACTAAAAATATATTGTAAACAAATTTAATTAATAATTAATAAAAAACGAAAAGAACTAGTGAATAAACGAATTAGCAAACAGAAATAACAAAATTAATAATAATTATTAATAATAAAATAAAGTGAGAAATGATTACATGAGGAAGTAATTTATGTGAATGACAGAAGAATTGCTCTTCACTGACGACATATGTGTTACTATTATAACCATTAAAGAGTATTAATTTATACAAATCACACCTTAAGTGAAGAGCATTCCAAGTGACTGTTATTATAATATCAGTTGTAATAATGACAGCACGCTGTTATTCTAATTTCTAGCATCAGAATAGGCCGGACTTTTCTTCAAATTCTTGTGCAGTTTAATCTTAGAGGCAACATCATTATGCTATCAGCTTAGAAAGGGTTAAAACAATTTAATCAAATGGGCAACACTATTATGCTATCAGCTTAGAAAGGGTTAAAAGAATCTAATCAAATGGGCAACACTATTATGCTATCAATTTAGAAAGGGTTAAAAGAATCTAATCAAATGGGCAACACTATTATGCTATCAGCTTAGAAAGGGTTAAAAGAATCTAATCAAATGGGCAACACTATTATGCTATCAGCTTAGAAAGGGTTAAAACAAAACCACGATGCAAAAAATAGAAACAAACACTCAGAATGGTTTAATATATAAAGTTTATTTGACAAAATCAGCGCCAATTGGCCTATATCCTTTCACATTTTTCAAGCTAAGACTCGTGTTGCCGGTTCAGGTCGACTCAGGTAATTTGCAATACAAGATACAATGTACCGTGGGGTCCTAAATATGCTAGACCCCTAGCGCAACTGAGTAGACAGCGTTAGGTTTATTTCTGCTTTCCCCCCTTTCGAACACTCGCTGATTTCGCGGATAGCCACTATAATCAAGCTTAATTTTTTTTTGTAAATCAGGTATAAGTACGCATCAATCGCGTGGCTTGTTGAAGACTTTGATGGAGCAAAGCCACATAAACAGACTTTTAAAAAAAAATATTATTTCCATTTCGTTACAGAAAGGATCGGTGACATGGTATCTGGCTTTCTGCATGACCACGTACCTCGACCAGCAAGCTATAGCTAGGGAACGGCTCCTCTTGACACTTCTATGACCCCGGCCAAATCTGTGTGCGGCCATCGCAACGATGTCCTCTCCGCCTTCGACCGCGGCCACCAGCTTGGTCGAGTCTTCGAGCGTGGACTTGATGGCCAGCGGCAGCCTGCGCATCAACCCTAGGGTCAGTCGCTCGCGCACGCCGTCTGTGGCCAATTATGATACGATTCGACCCGCACCCCCACGCCGCACTACTTCCAACACCACCTTCGTCAATGTTGACTCTCTCATGGAAGATGACGTTTTTGCCAGCGAGAGTTCTCCTCTCCTGAAGAAGCATGTCGACAGGTGTCGTAATACTTTGTATAGTTGATATCGATTTATTGTTATAGTTCTTGGTTTGAATTTTTATGGGATCGTCACCTAATTAATTCAAGGGTGGAGCAGGATTGGCTAGTTAAACAAATAACTATGAACTACCGTTGTTATTTGGAGGACAGAGAAACTGTATTTCTTGTCCTCGCTAAGTTGATAAGAGATTATTCAAAGGCATGCCATCTTCGGCAAGCACTAGTTGTGTGTGTGTGTCTGAGTGTGGGTATGTGGTGAGTGTGTGTGTGTGTGTGTGTGTGTGTGTGTGTGTGTGTGTGTGTGTGATTTTTCCTTTTTAATTTGTTGAACATGTCGCAAGTAACATATGCCGATTAGTTTTGTTTTGTTAGGTCCTTTATTAGGATCATTATTTTCTTTAGTTTTGGTTCTTATTTTCCTCTGTGATATTTCTTTAAGTGAAAATAATACAGATCAGATTTTGCACAGATTTCTCGGGACTTGTCGAAATTATGCACAAAGTAGTTCTCTCTCTCTTTTTAATGCAGTACAAATATCGCCCAGTATACATTTTATTACATTTATTCAGGGATTCTCTGAACAATAAAAAATAAAAGAAAGTCGACCTTTTTGTTTCAGCGGACATTACAGTTGTGTGACGTGTGCATAGTGTTGACAGCCAGCCATATTGATCAGCGTGACATTACGATTGTATGACGCGTGCATAGTGTTATTGTTCAGCGTGACATTACGATTGTGTGACGTGTGCGTAGTGTTATTGTTCAGCGTGACATTACGATTGTGTGACGTGTGCGTAGTGTTGACAGCCAGCCATATTGATCAGCGTGACATTACGATTGTATGACACGTGCATAGTAGTAAGAGTCGACCGTACTGTTCAGCGTGACATTACGATTGTGTGACGCGTGCGTAGTGTTAAGAGTTGACATTATTGTTCAACGTGACTTAACGATTTGTGACGCGTGCATAGTTTTAAGAGTCGACCATATTGATTAGCGTGACATTACGATTGTGTGGCGTATGCGAAGTTCTGATGTTCAGTAGGCGCCAATTTTAAGCAAACACACGGCATCGCTGCTGTACGGTTAGTACACATCTCAATCACATTCTTTCAATAGTTGCTTACATTTATGCAGTGGCCAAACGCCCCTTTAAGACTAATTTACTTAATAAACACATACGTTGTTCTGTAGACCTACATGGTTTCAGTGATTCATTCATTCATTCATTCATTCTCTGCTAGCCAACACATGTTAATACACTAATCCACAACACCTGACGTGTAATATGTGTCCAATACACGTGGCACACGGCATATATCCACGTCACATGACACGTAGCACACGTCCAGTACAAGGATACATAGCACAGGTCTAAAACACATGTCCACCACACGACAGTATGAGCCCAGTACACGCGGAACACATCACATGACCAACGACACATGACATGTAGTATATGTCCAGTATATGAAAATTATGTGCAAAAGATGCGTTTTCAAGAAAATATAACTATATAAAAGTTAAATTTTCTTGATGGCAGATTTTGAAGAAAGACGGATTTTGTCGAATTACAATTTTTAATAAAGAATACATACAAGAATTTATTTTAGAATTTTTTATAAATATTTTTAAACAAGATTTACAGGAATTTATTTCAGTGGAACAAAAGAAAAGATTAGTGGTGGATATGTACTTCAATAATTTTTAAAATATTAATCCAAAACAAAGATGATTTCAGAAATTTATCTGAACACAAAAATCAAGGTTCTTGCAAATATAGCATGTACAAGATAGTAGTGCAGAAGTTTGACTTGAGTGATACTAATTAGCTTATGGGTGCAAAAGACAAATAATAAGAACCAAATAAGATTTTTATTATTGTAAAATTAATTGATCACTTATTAAGGCAGGGATCCTGGCTGATATTTTCGCTATGTCCTCTACGCGATAGCTGGGACTGAAGTGAAATGATTTATCATATTATTTATCACACACTTTCCAGAAGGATTCATTTTAGTCACACTCCCCGTCTGATACTGAAAGCCACAAAACTATTTATATATCATACGCTAATTCTAATACTAACCCACTTCTCGTTCTTTTTTTAATCCAATCTGCCATAACTGTCCATAATATAAGCTGCAGCTATTATCTTCCTGTCTCTACGTCTTGTAAATGTGATTGACATGAGCTGCTTGCATGCGACTTCCTGATTTTTCTGGAAGGAGTAATGTGCTTCTTACAATTAATCCTGCCCTATGGCCTGTAAACAAGCAAACAACTGAGAAAAACCCATCTGCTAGATAACATCATAAAAGTAGGCGTTGCGTGTCCTTGAGAAAACCAAAACCCAAAAGTCAGCCCAAATCAAAAATTTCCGGGTTTTGTTGGTAGTCTATTTATAGACACACGGTAACCATGGATAACTAGATCGAGCACACGTGGTGATTCACTCCTTTGTTATTCACTAAAGAATGTGCAAGAAGATCCAAAGTATTTTAAAAGCGTTTCATTTCATAGTCGTGGAGGGGTGTGTGGGTGGGTGGTGGTTTTTTAAAAAAAAAAAATACAAGTACCGAAAATAGCAGTTGGTTTGCTAATGTACTTTTCGTTTTTGTTAAGTCTATATTTATACTCGATTATCTAAACTCTCATAAATAATACTGTTAGTTAGATAATTAGGCAATGCAAACTAACATGTTAGTTAACATGAAGATTAAATGATTTATTTCAAATACCAGCGCATAAAAATATATATATAAAAAAACCAAAAAAAAAACCCCAGCGATAATGTAGGCAATGGACTCTGAAATGATCTGTTCAGATAGTTGAATGCATTCTGGCGAAGACGACAAGCACAACACAACACACGCGCGCGCACGCACGCACGCACTCACGCCTAAATATTTTAGAGCGAAAATTAAATTTAATTCCTTTAAAGAGGTCCTAAAGATAAATATGATTTTATCGTAATTCTCTTGTCATTATAAAAACATAATATAATGCTATAATAATAACAATAAAATTATTAGTTGTAGAAAAAAATTTTAGAAAAAACTCTTGCTGATAGATTAGCGTGAGCAAACAGTGTCAAAGCGAGAGGTATTCATTTTGAGAAAGCTTTCGTTGAGAGGTTAGCGTCAAAACAAGAGACAAAAATTGCCGACCTGGCCTGGAAAACCAAGCGTACTGCAAGATCCAGGGACGGAGGGTGGGGGATTTCCTTTTTGTTTAGATATGTTTTTGTATGATTACTGTAAATATTTTTTTTTAAAACTGGTAATAAAATTAAATTGAAAATAAAATATGAAATACCTTTTTCCCGGTCTCTAGATAACAGGTAATCACCTCACTTTTCTGTAAATATCTCCTGGTATGCACAACGTTTCTAATCTGTTCTCAATCGTTTCCATTAAGTCGCACAAACTTTCTGATCTGTATTTGTTTCTTTTAAGTCGCACAAACTTTCAGATTTTTACTTAATTCTTTTCCATTATATATAAGTATTGGAGGTTTGTTATCGGTAGTGATCATATTTGAAAATTTTCGTAGTATTCACATTCATACACAAATAATAATAATAATTTAATCTGGAGAGAAGAAAATGTAATAATTGTATACAGGAACGTATGTAAATGTACACCCACGCACAATGTTGAGCGGCGCTGGACTTTATATTACGAGCTATTTTCTATTTATATATATTTCAAACGATATGAAATTTGGCTCTGAATCTTGTTTAAATATATAAATTTTAGTGCATATTTGAACTTTCTTCCACCCCTTTTTGACACGTCACTTCCAGCACTCCTAACACCACCCACCCCCTCCCAACACGCTCCCGAAGTCATCCTATCCCTCTGACTAAAAAACTCATTTAATCTTGCATGCGTCAACTCTAATTGCACCTATGCTAGAATTGCAACTGTTTACGAGACCCATCGCTGATTGCATGCACATATGTTAGAATTGTAACTATTAACGAGAACCATCGCTGATTGCAAGCACTTTTGTTAGAATTGCAATATTAACAAGACCCAATATTATGGTACACGTATTCCCAAATTGCAACTCTAGCAACAGATGTTGTGACACATGCTAGAATTTCAACGTTTAGCAACAAGACCCTATGCTCAATGCACGTAAACTAGAATTGCAACGCTTAACAACAACAACACCCCAATCTTTTGTGCACATATGCTAGATTTGCAGCTCTTAACAACAAGACACAATGCTGGATTCCGAATTCAGATTTTGGAATTACGTTTCACTGCTTTTTTCACCGATTGTTTTGTTTTGTACTTTGCTGCAGTAAGATCACATGGGAAAAACACTTCTTTGACTACAAGATGTTAAGATCCTGCTCCACTTACAAATGATTTACCAATTAACCACTTCCATTCTGACCAATTTATGCCAAGACATGGTCACATAACTGAAAGGTTAATTTCCTTTCAATGCTAGGTACTACAGATCTAATTATGTGAGAGAAAACGCAATACCGTATATTTGATCATAGTTAGAAAATACTTGATCTACAGGAATATTTGATCTACAGGATTACTTGATCTACAGGAATATTTGAACTACAGGAATACTTGATCTACAGGAATATTTGAACTACAGGAATACTTGGTCTACAGAACTACATGAATACTCGATCTACAGGAATATTTGAACTACAGGAATACTTTATTTACAGGAATATTTGAACTGCAGGAATACTTGATCAAGGATAAAGATAGATGACTGAATCTCGCCATAATAACTAACCCAGTTCAGATAGTTCAGTAAGTTCATAGAACACAACAAATTGATTCATGACTCTCGTTGATGTCTTTGATTCTCTTGCTAGTAATTACATAATAATAGATTGGCATAGTAATTTGCACATTCAAAAAATGCACAGATGTGATTTAAAACCCATTATTACATGACTCTGAATTTAGAACTCACTGCATTGCTACTAGGTTTTAGAACTCGTGGCGTTATTACTCGGCTTTAGTTTCAATGCATTACTACTCGGTTTTAGAACTAACTACATTACTACTCGGGTTTAGAACTCACTTTATTAATACTCGAGTTTATAAGTCACTGCATTACTACTCGGTTTTAGAACTAACTACATTACTACTCGGGTTTAGAACTCACTTTATTAATACTCGAGTTTATAAGTCACTGCATTACTACTCGGGTTTAGAACTCACTGCATTACTATTATATTCTAGAACTAAATGCATTACTTCTCGGTTTTGGACCTACCTACATTACTACACGGTTTTAGAACTCGTTGCATTATTACTCGGTTTTAGAACTCACTGCATTACTGCTCGGTTTTAGAACACATTGCATTACTACTGGGTTTTAGAGTTAAGTACATTACTACTCAGATTTAGAACTCGTTGCATTACTACTAGGTTTTAGAACTCGTTGCATTACTACTCGGTTTTAGAACTCGTTGCATTACTACTCGGTTTTAGAACTCGTTGCATTACTACTCGGTTTTAGAACTCGTTGCATTACTACTAGGTTTTAGAACTCGTTGCATTACTACTCGGTTTTAGAACTCGTTGCATTACTACTAGGTTTTAGAACTCACTGCATTACTACTCGGGTTTAAAACTCACTGCATTACTATTCGGTTTTAGAACTGACTACATTACTACTCGGGTTTAGAACTTACTGCATTGCTTCTCGGGTTTAGAAGTCACTGTAGTACTACTCGATTTTTAGAACTCAATGCATTACCACAAGGGTTTAGAACTCTGTTCATTGCTACTTGGATTTAGTTTAGAACTTACTGCAGAACTACTCGAGATTATAACTCACTGTTTCATGCTCGGATTTAGAACCCATTATTGTGTGGACTAAGTGTGGACTTAGAACTTAACTGAATTTTTCTTGGATTAGAACCCATTTTGTGCTTTAGAAATTCCATGCGCAGCTTGGATTTAGAATTCAGATGTACATGGCTGTGGATATAGAACCCAGTGCGATACTCATCAGATTTAGAACACATTTCAACATGCTTGGATATAAAGCCCATTGCTACATGATTGTGGATTTAGAACTTACTACAATTCAGCTTGGATTTAAAACCCAGTGCAACATGATTGTGGATTTAGAACTTACTACAATACAATTAGGATTTAAGGCCCAGTGCTACATGATTATGGATTTAAAACTTACTACAATACAGATTGGATTTAAGGCCCAGTGCTACATGATTATGGATTTAGAACTTACTACAATACAGATTGGATTTAAAACCCAGTTCTATATAACTCCGGATTTAGGACTTAACTGCACAACTCCAAACTTAGAGCATCGCTGCTACTAATACACAGCTAAGGGATTTAGAATCACCATTACGTAGATAGGATTTAGATAAGAAAGCAAATCTTTTGTATCGAGAATGTTATGTAGTGTTTTCATTTTTTGTTTGTTGTTGTTTGTATTAAAATCTGTTGTGAGTCAGTGCTACGTTATAAAGTTATAATAAGAAAATGATCCTAAGAAAGATTCCTGATTCGGAAATGGGTTACTTTTACACAAGAAATCCATCGACTAATTGTCCCATTGTTTGTTTCAACGTTTAGCGTAAACTTCCTAATCCTTGTCTAGCTTGAAAGTTTTTCCTTATTTTTTTTAAAGCGTAATTATTTAATTTTTGCTTCTGCTTGGTACCACCCCGCTGCCTGCAAACAGTGATCAGGGAGTAAATCTGCGATCCGTCTTCAACAGTACCAGTCTGGAACAGTATTCGGCCGTCAGCAGTATCACGGACGGCGGGGATTTCAACAAGAAGGGCGTGGCGGCATCCCGGCGCAAAAGTGGATTCACTTTTTGGATGCGGGTGGTGAAAATAATGGTGCTGCTTTCAATCGCAGTTCTCTGCTGTGTACGTATATAGAGCGCTTCACTCGCTGGAGGGTGTCTACTTCCGGTACAAAGACTAAAAGTCTGGCTTTCAACTTTACAATCTACTTCTACTACTTCTTTTGTCACACTCTCACTACTACTGTCACTACTATCACTATCACTACTACCACAAGTATGACTACCATCACTATGAAACTACTTCTATTATCAGAATACAACTACTACTATTACTACTAACTACTACCATCACTGCTACTTTTTTCTAGTACCACACCACTACTGCCATTGCTATTAATAACTACTACCATCACTACTACTTTTTTCTAGTACCACACCACTACTGCCATTGCTATTAATAACTATTACCATCACTACAACTTCTTCTATTACTAAACTGTTATTACTAACTACTTCCATTTCTACTACAACTACTTCTATTACCACACTACAACAATTCCTGTTATTATTAACTTCTACCATTTCTACAACTAAATCTATTATCACACTACCATTACTACTGTTATTACTATTTCTAACACTACTAAATTACTTCTATTATCACACTACCATTGCTACTATTATTTTGTTATTAGGATTACTGCTATTCCCCTATTATCATCATTACTACTATCATGCAGCCACTCTCTACTACTGTTGGTTGCCTATAAACTAATTAAAATCTAGGACAACACAACATTTGAGGTAAACACCTCCCAGTTGCTCAAAGACCCCTAGGACAAAACAGAGACAATACCAATATTACAAGATGAACTTTTACATAAAATGAAGATGATTAGGAATGACAGGAAGATGGATACAAAATTAATAAAGAATTTATGAAAGAAAATAAATAACAATTAAATCAAAAATTTACATTAGTTACAATTTCAAATCATCAATCTGACTATATTTGGAGAGATCAAACCTGCCTTTAAGTCTGCCTTTCTATGTGCTAGCTTTCCACAAAAGAAAGTTTACTCTTTATATGCAGTGGGTTTTTTAGCCTCTTGACACAACTGCTTCCTATAATGTTTAATACAAATAGAATACACACTCAGAGACTCTAAAACTCATGAGAATCACTTAATCTGATTACATCCTCTGCCAATGTCCTTTTCATGTCATATAGCCCAATACAAAACTTAGATGTAAAATGGATCTGCAGTGCCTAAGGCCACATGTCAAGTGAAGTGGAGTGAAAAACTACGACAACCAAAACAGGAATGAAAATGAACAAAAAGGAAGAACACCCCCCTGCAATTGACAATGCAGAAGTAAATATTTTGCCAAAATAAATTGGCAGTGAAACTGTATCAGAAGCAAATCTCTCTGATTGACAAAGTCCACTAATTGAAAGGAATTTTAGATTTAAATGTACATAATATTCTACCTAACATTATTACAGATTACAATAATCGCATTAGACACACCAAAGGGTTTTTAAAATTATATTCTCTCACACATAATACTGGAGCAAATATCATACCTTTAGTTTCTGCTAAAACAAAGGGTGAAGGAAACACTCTATCAACAATTCCTGAATTTCATTACAGAAATCAGACGCTCTCTTTTCAGTCTTTCTCACATAATTTTATGATCTTTAATGGACCGGACTTAATTTCCCTCTAGTCATAGGATAGATGTGAAGAAAATTTAAATTTCTTCATTGATCTATGTTTTCACCTTCATCACAAGATGCCTACTGCTAATTCCTTCTGTGGCTAAGATTTACTAATTTCACTTCTGATGTTCATTGGTAGAGACTGGAGTTTTACTCATTACTGAGGTCACGGTCAGATTTACAAGTTAAGTAATTTATTTTAATTATTTCCATTTGCCCTACCTTGGAATTCAACTGAAAGACATCCGGTCTGCCTTTCCTTGTAACTTAGTTGGCTAGATTTAACGTGTACATGCCCTTTTACTTTTATAACAGTTTGAATTTGCACTGTTTAAATTTTTTATATTTTAATATTTATGAACTGTGATTGGGCTAAAATTAATGCCCTTGTCTTGGGAGAGACTGACAATTACCATCATTACTGCCACTAGTACCACAGGTCCATTACCATTAATACTGCCATTATTATTAGTAGAAGTACCATTACCATCATCATTTTTACCACTACCACAGCTAGTACTATCTCTACTTCTATCACCACCACTTCTACCACTACTGCTACTACAAACTAGTACTACTACCACCACTATAGTTACTGCCATTAGTACTAATACCATTACTACACCACTGTTATGTCCATAAGTGCAACTACCATCATTACAATCACAGCTACAGTAACTACTCCTTGTACTGCAAGTATTACCTCTACTGCAATGAAAGCTATTAATACTGCTGCCATTATTATTTTTACCATCACTGTTACTGGTAGTTACTAAATTGGTACCATAACTATTGCTTCTAATGCTATTACTACCACTACTTGTACCAGTCAGTGGTGGCGAGCTGGGGTGGGTTGGGGGGAGGGGGCAATAGCCCTAGGAGCCAGCTGTTTGGGAGATCCGCAGATGGACTTTGGTGGGGTGGGGAACACAAGGAAACTAATATGACTTTGACTACCAGTAGTACTTTCATGCCACTGTTGCTTTTCGAAACACGGTCCCATTTGGGTGTGTCAATTGAAGCACTAATTATACTAGAACTTCCTGTTTTGGTGGGTGTAATGTAAAATCGTCCGATACACACAAAGAAACTCAATACATAAGCAACGCGAATAGAATCACGTCAAGTAACACACTTATGGACAAACACTCGCAAAGTTAAATTGACCTCTATGCACTATATAACAGTCAATGAACTTAACAATAGGAAGTAAACAAATAAATGGAAGGGGAAAAAAACTCTCGATAGGATGCATGCAGAAGCATAAACCTACAAGTCAACTAAAATCAGCAAATAGTGAAGAAACAAAAGTGCGAAACAAAACAATCCACGCAATGATGATATCTAGTTTGTAGCTAATGGTATTATTCGCCTTATGTTGAGGATAACGAGTTCTGCCTGAACTGTAGATCTAAAGATAATATTTAACTTCAGATCATGAATGTTTATTAAGAAGTAATTCCCTGGAGTACGATAATTTAACACCTATAATTGTAAATATTAACTGGTGAACAATTTCAACGATTGCCCCTACCCCACCCCTTGAAAATGGATATCCACTCACTTACCTGTCAATCAGTCTATACTCTTCTCTCTCTCTCTCTCTCCCCATTCCGTTCTTTTTTCCTCTCTTTCCTTCACCCTCTCTCTTCCTCGCGCTTTTCCCTCTACTTCCTTCCTCTGTCTCTCTTTCTCTCTCTCCCTCCATTCCTATCTCTCTCTACCTCTCTTTCTCATGTCTTTCCCCCATTTGTTTTCTTTGTGGTTGTCACTTTCCACTAGCAAATATTTAATAAATATTAAACACGGTTAGATCGTTGAATACAAGTTAAACGCTTTATTAGGTTTGTCAATACGCAAAGAGGTGATGATATATTCTCTAGTTATTTCTTTCGTGTGTGCCATGTGAAAGAAAAGGTTCATGGGCCAAAAGCTTTGCTGAGACGCCCCAGTCAGCAAGTGCAATAACGACCTGTTTTGTTTCTGTCGGCCTGTTTTGTTTCTGTACACTTTTGTACAGCAAGAGCAATACCGGCCTGTTTTTGTTTCACTGCAGCAAGAGCAATACCGGCCTGTTTTTGTTTCACTACAGCAAGTACAATAACGGCCTGTTTTGTTTGTGTCCCCTAGGTACTGTTCATGACCACACCCGAAGTGACCCATAATCCGCACGAAGTCATCGTCTCCGCAACCCCTCGAGGTTTGTTTACATGTGTTTGTGTGCGTGTACTCGTGCGCATGCATACGTTTACGTTCCAAAGTTGAGATTAGCAGAATTTATATTGTATTTTTAAGGACTGTATGCTTGCACTTATATTAAGCGTGTATGTTTGTAGTGTTCCTGTAAAGATATGTGTGATGTAAGACTCAGTCGGTCACATTTGTGTGAACTGTTATCTTTCTGTGTTAAGTATAGGGTAATCGAGTCACCCCCAAAAAAACCCAAACAAAACCACAGTGTAAAAAGAGAGAGAAAGCGAGTTTAAACCTAGCTAAACTTGCAAACATATGACACACACACGCACGCACGTACACACTCGCTCACTCACACATTCACACTAACGCACACATTCACACTAACACAAACACACAGACTCTCACACACAAACTCACACAAACACACATTCACACACACTAGCAGAAACACGCATTACACACACACACGCACACACACACACACACACACACACACACACACACACACACACACACCAACTATGTCATACACACAAACATATACTAACACTAACATAGACAAACACACACACACGTGCGCATACATTCATCCAAAAGCTTAACTTTTGCGGATTGTGTCCGTAGATTCGAAAAATGTACTTAAGCAGTTAATGGCCAGTTCTAAAACTGTGTACATGCGGCTTTACGGCATACCGTAAATTTCACAATAAAACATAATGTACTTATGCTGTACATTTTTTTATCTATTGATAAACAACAACAACAATAGACCAGGACACCTTTGAATCATGCTTAACGATGAGTGTCTGACCAGCTCACAGTGCAATATCAGATATAGCGATTCTCCATAACAGCTCATGTTAATGTCCATGGCAGCCGCAGTTGGGACTGTTTCCGAGCTTGTCACCTGAAGCAGTCATAGATAACATTTCTGGCCCAAGAGTATAACAGCAATTCAACGGCCAAACTTAAAAAAGAAAAGTTGATTCAGCTTGGACTTTTCTGTATTTTACTATCTCCCACCCCTACCCACTTTTCTGTATTTTACTATCCCCCACCCCTACCCACTTTTCTGTATTTTACTATCCCCCATCCTACCCACTATTCTGTATTATAGTATCTCGTCTACTCACTTTTCTGCATTATCTTATCTCCCCTATCTACTTTTCTGCATTATTTTATCTCACCTACCCTCATTATATTAACACCCCCCGTCTACTCTTCTGTATTTTATCTCACCTATTCACCTTTCTGCATTATATTATCTCATGTCCACTTTTCTTCATATTATCTCCCCTAATCACATTTCTACATTATTTTTTCTCACCTACCCACATTATATTATCTCTCCTATCTACTTTTCTGTATTTTATCTCACCTAATAACTTTTCTGCATTATATTATCTCATTTGTCCACTTTTCTGCATATTTTCAAGTTTCAGTTACTTAAGAGAAGTGATTTCCATTTATGCAGGGGAAGTAATGGCAGAGAGAGATAGCTGCAGGCAATTGTCATGCATAACTGAGACCTTTAGAATGCACATCTGGTGGCTCTGCTATGTAGTGCTGATTACACAATCGTATAGATATGACTAGACTGGACTGTTCAACTCTTAATTAGCATATTTTAACAGTTATTTTGTATCGTAACTTAATAAGGAAATCTATAAATAAAAAAAACCCGAGGAGAGTGAATGACAATTAATAAAATTCAAAAATGAAATAATTAATAAAAATATAATAATTAATTATGTGTTGTGCATTTGGGTGTTACAATATGTTTATATATAATCGAACAAATATTGGGGTCGTGCAAATTATTTTGACACAAGATACAAATAAATATTTATAATTCTCTTATATGTGAGAGATAAAGTAAGCAAATACATTTTTGCCTCAGCAAAAGAAATCCAAAATAAAATCATATGCGTAAATTAACATTGTTTAAAAGTAACAATACTGTGCAGATTTTCACACAAAAAGACCAAACAAACTTTAAAAAGAATTAGAAAAACAATCCAGCTTGCCTGATAGTTTAGAAACCAAGAACCTTTATTAGGGCATCTGCTCAGGAGCTTCAGTAAGATTCTCCTTCAATGCTGTACGTTATTTCAGTTGTGCGTTACTAAAATTAGAGTACTACTTGAATGAAGTACGAGGACCCTAGATTAGAAACATTTATATTTCTTTTGCATTCAGAATTAGAAATGAGTTCCTTGTTTTGCTTTATCCTGAATGCAGCCATTCACAGCTAGAAATATGAAGTACTCTAGATTACAAACCTGTATTGTCTTGCTTGTTACGTAGCCAACAGCATGTGGAAATGAATGACATTTTTGTTTTGCTTTTTAGAATGCAGCCATTCTCAACTAGAAATACGAAGAGAAATAGTATGAATAGAGACTGTATCGTCCAACTTTTTGTTATATCGCATGCGTTAATTAAGTATAAGTAAATAAATTCTTTTTTCTTCCTTGAATTGAATGCAGCCAGTCACCGCCAGAAGTACGAAGAGATGCACTATAGATTATATAGCAGCCTTTCTCAAATCTCTGGAGGAACCCTTGAAATAATTTTCAGGTCTCAGGGAACCCGTGCATAAAAATTACTCTATCTACGATGTTTATTTTTTTTCCTATTCACCATTTCTCGAGAAACCACTTGCACCCTTACGCGGAACCCCGGTTAAGAAACCCTAGAGTAAGGAGTATATCACCAACTTTTTGTTACATCGCATGCATTCGCAAAACCCCGGTTAAGAAACCCTAGATTAGAGAGTATATCACCAACGTTTTGTTACATCGCATGCATTCAAAGTAAATGAGTTTTTTGTTTTGACTTTATACTGAACGCAGTCATTCACAGCCAGAAGTACGAAGAGAAGTACCCTATTCTGCGCGTGAAGATAAAGGGTCCGTTCAGCAAACACCTTCAGTCAGAAAACACTAGCATCAATACTGCAGCCGTCCTGGTTACGGGCTATAACATGAGTGATTCTTCGGTATGTGGACTTTGAAATATATTATAACATGAGTGATTCTTCGGTATGTCGACATAGAAATATATGACAAGACAAAATTGCTAATATTCTTTTGACCTGAGAACTTACGAGAAAATAAGACAAGATACACGATTGCTAATGTTCTGTATTATTTTGACCTGAGAACATACAAGGAAAAAGAGACAAAATAGTCACTCAATTGCCAATGTTCTGTAGAATGTCAATCTGTAACTGTAAGACCAAGGCAATTTGTGTTGAATGATGATTGTTAATTGAGAGTATGCTATCGGAACAGCTAAGCTCCTAATAACCCTTATCAAAGAAGGCAATCTTTAATTATTATCTATTACCTAAATCACCTGTGCCAATTTGGGGGTGGAGGGCGATTACGACATCTATATTAGAGTCTATTTTCAGACTATTTCAATAGCACATCAGTAGAATGTAAACAATAAAGGTTACAAATTTTTCACAGAAGACTTAAGTTTTCTGTTGTTTCCTTGGTTTCTGTTGTAGTGGCTTCTTGATGTCAACGAATCTGCATTGACAGCTGGAGATTTAAATTGTTACGAGCATGAATTTCACTGCTCAAGGTAATGTTATTTTGTCTCCCTTTGCTCTATATTAACACACAACTCTGATTACAGGCTTGAGTTGTCTTCCCTTGAACTTTGCCTCGACCATCTCTTTCACTGCTCAATGTTGACAAATAACCCTGAATGTAGACTAAATTACCTTTTCTTGAATTTAACGCTGCAAATAACTGTTTCCCGTGAAGGAATTAATTATTTCTCTTTTAATTTTTCTGCAAACTTCAGAGTCGGTGCTGAATGTATATAGGATTATATATCTTCCCCTTGAAATTACTCTTCTATTGTTATTTCAATTAATTTATCTGCTCAAAGCAATCGCAAATACAGTTGATTAACACCCCTCTCCAAAATTTTGAGGCACAGTAAATGCCACCCGTAAACTAATTAGCAGCGATTAGCTTCTTTTGAACTGCTCTGCAAACACGATTTTCGATGCTGAAATAAAGTTATGAATTATCTTCCCTTTAAACCCCACCCTGCTGGTGCTATTTTGCCCTTCATTGCAGCTTAGACTATTTTGTAGTTTTTAATGAATCCATCCTTACTTTATTAATTGTAACTACTGATTCTCTCTATTGTTGAAATGTGACTCTGAGTGACACTTTAAAAATACAAACAAACAAAACCATCAAGTACAAATTGTAAGCTGACCTTGACCGTGATCATTTCAGTGGAGTGGATGAATGCAACATCACTGTTCACGTGCTAAACAACGCGACGGAAGTGCCTCTGGTGTATTTGGTCAACTCGCTGTCCAAGGAAATGAGTCACAAGACTCTCTATGCTGCCCTCATCCTCATTTTCGTCTACGTCCTCATCATCTTTGAGGTTGGTGGGATTTGTTATGTAATTTATTATTTCCTGATTTCGGTGGTGCCATTTAACTAACAGTAAGTACAAGATAACCCTGAGCGTAATCTCGTCATTTACTCCGGTAACCCTGAGCGTAATCTCGTCATTTACTCCGGTAGCTCTGAGCGTAATCTCGTCATTTACTCCGGTAACCCTGAGCGTAATCTCGTCATTTACTCCGGTAACCCTGAGCGTAATCTCGTCATTTACTCCGGTAACCCTGAGCGTAATCTCGTCTGTTACACTGGTAACCCTGAGCGTAATCTCGTCTGTTACACTGGTAACCCTGAGCGTAATCTCGTCTGTTACACCGGTAACCCTGAGCGTAATCTCGTCATTTACTCCGGTAACCCTGAGCGTAATCTCGTCATTTACTCCGGTAACCCTGAGCGTAATCTCGTCTGTTACACTTGTAACCCTGAGCGTAATCTCGTCTGTTACACCGGTAACCCTGAGCGTAATCTCGTCTGTTACACCGGTAACCCTGAGCGTAATCTCGTCAGTTACACCGGTAACCCTGAGCGTAATCTCGTCAGTTACACCGGTAATCCTGAGCATAATCTCGTCAGTTACACCGGTAACCCTGAGCATAATCTCGTCAGTATGCAGTTCACCATTAAAAAATTGTTGCATTAGCACCGCTAGTTTTTGTATTAGTATAGATAATGTCAAATTTACCATTACAAAATTATTGTCTTAGCATCTCTAGTATCGAACAACCATTACAAAATGATTGTCGTAGCATCTCTAGTATCGAACAACCATTACAAAATTATTGTTGTAGCATCTCTAGTATCGAACAACCATTACAAAATGATTGTCGTAACATCTCTAGTATCGAACAACCATTACAAAATGATTGTTGTAGCATCTCTAGTATCGAACAACCATTACAAAATGATTGTCGTAGCATCTCTAGTATCGAACAACCATTACAAAATTATTGTTGTAGCATCTCTAGTATCGAACAACCATTACAAAATTATTGTTGTAGCATCTCTAGTATCGAACAACCATTACAAAACTATCATGGCATCGCTAATATCGAATTCACCATTACAAAAGATTTTGTCATTAGCATTTGAAATTATAGAATTAACCATTATAAATTTAGTGATGTAGTATCGCTATTTTTATCACATTAACCATTACAAAATTATTGCCAGAACACCACTAGTGTCGAATTAATTAATACAAAATTGTCACAGCATCACTAATACCGAATTTGCCATTACAAAATTATTATAGCATCGCAAGTATTGAACTAAACCATTACAAAATTATTATAGCATCGCAAGTATTGAACTAAACCATTACAAAATTATTATAGCATCGCAATTATTGAACTAAACCATTACAAAATTATTGTCATGGCAATGAAGAAAAAGACGAAAATCCGTAGTTTTGACAGAGAGAGAGATAGCATCTTTATTCCCTTACACAGTGACCATAGTAACATTGTATTTTACTTATTCTTTTTGTGAACTATGCCCGTGTAAAGGAATCCACCCCCAATCAATCGATTTAGTAGACTTTGCACTCAGTCAAAAGGTGCGCATGATCAAATCCACACATTAGATCAAGGAATTTGCAAAATTCACTCCCTTGCGAACAATTGACGCTAATTAGAGCTAATTATAAGAAAGAGCTAGAGAATATTTCCTGCTCATTATTTCAACCAATCATCTTTCGCATTCGTCATATCAAATGTCAGCTCTTGTCTTACATTTTAAGAAATATTAGTTTTATTTTGAAGAGGTCGACTCACAAAATCTTGCCTTAAATTCATTATTAAAGATCGTTACAAAGCGTTTTGCAATGTACCAACATGATCCACTTCGTTCTCCAAAAATTCATTTTGTGTGTGTGTGTGTGTGTGTGTGTGTGTGTGTGTGTGTGTGTGTGTGATCACAGTTGGTGCATCGAACCCTAGCAGCCATGTTAGGCGCTTTGGTGGCCCTGGCAGTACTAGCCGCTTTGAACCAGGTACGAAAGTTTTACTCACTTACTCATTCGATTTTTAAAATTTTAATTTATTTTGTCTTTAGGTATCAGCATTTTTTATGTATATCGGCACATATATTCATTATGTTACTAATGATTGGGAGAATGGTGAGAATGGAAGACTGGAAGGGAACAATTAATTGACAGTTGTGATATTGATGAGATTAGAAAACTCGAGTCAAGAGACAAACATTATATAACTACGCGATGTTAATATTAATTTTATCATTAGAAAAGGTACAAGCAGGCTCATAGATTTGCTATGAAACCGATTCTACCTCTCAAAGTTGTCCCCCCCCAAAAAAAAAAAAAAAGAAAAAAAAGCAGAAAAAAAAGCTCTGATTCTATTTTCTGGGTAAATTTCCATTGCCAAGCTGATCGTAAACTCTTTCCGACCTTCACCTTATTCCTACTGCTTGCCTGACAAACCATTGCATTGCACGCATCATTCAAACTATGCTCGGTTGTTTTGGGTTGTCTTTTTTTTTCCTCGCTGACATCTCAGAAGCTGCTGTAGATTTTTTATCGTGAGATATTCTCGGTCTTGGGTTGTTTCTGTGGAGACTTCCGCTCCTCGCTGTTTTCTGGAGAGGGGAGATATGTTAGAGGAGGTGTTTGTCGCATGTCGTTGTAGATGTGAAGTTCTGGACCCCCCCCTCCCCTTAGAGTTTTTGTTAAATGTAAAAGCACGTAGTTTGTATTTCTTGAATCTGATGACTGTAGCATTGAAGATTGCGTTGTCCGTGTTTTGAAGAGTGTTGCTGCAAATTTCCTCTGTTTCTGTAAGTTGTGGGTGTCCGTATGTGTTGTTGACTGTGACCCAACAAATACGCGAAAGACACTTCCGCGCACCGACAAATGCGCGATAGGGTTAGGGTTAGGATTAGGGGTTAGAGTTAGGGTTAGGATTAGGGGTTAGGGTTAGAGTTAGGGACTGAACGCATCGTCGCGCTTTTGTCCATCGCGTTTTTGTCGGCGCGCATTTGTCTGGCTACGAAGCGTTGTGTTTGGGAAGTGGTTATTCGTTGCGAAGGCGAGTCGGGCCGACAAAGGTGGGCTTTAGTCCAGAAATCCTTGGGCTAAAGCACTGTTGAGTGTTTTGTAGCTGTTCTTATTATAGTGGGAGGGGGTGGGGTTACAGAGCCCAGGCTAGTAGCACGCCAGGTCTATACTTAGCGTGTAGTGGCTTTGGATGTTCAACCCAAATGTCCTTTTCACTGGTGTTGTTGTCGTTGTTGTTGGCGCTGGCGTCGTGGCTGTCCCTGGTGTCCGTTGGGATGCAGTTTGAAAAACAAAATAATAATCCTGATATACACACAAATTAAAACAAAAACATTGATTAGAATTTTTCGAACAATGTAGTTTTAAATTGTCCACAGTTCTCTGACTCTTTGTAAACTAAACTTGAATAGTGTATAATATAATTATTCCTCACACATAATTTTCTCATCAGAACCCTGAATATGGTAAACTCCTGCACTAACCTCAAGGAAATAGTATTTTAGTCTTAAAATTCTACCCTCACTGGTAATCCTTAAACCCTCAGCAGTAATCTCGATAGTGTCCTTTAATTAGCTTAGTACGGCCACCTGCATTGTTCACCATCAGTATACAGGTGTGTAGCCACCTTCATTGTTCAGCATCAGTATACAGGTGTGTAGCCACCTGCATTGTTCAGCATCAGTATACAGGTGTGTAGCCACCTGCATTGTTCAGCATCAGTATACAGGTGTGTAGCCACCTGCATACAGTAAACAGATGTGTTACAAAGAACAAAACAAATGCAATGCAGTTCTTGATTCATACATCCTCTAACTGTCTTCTGTTTTCTTTACGACATACTATAACGTACTCACTGAGTAATGACAATATCATGATATATAATATATTTTAATATATTGATTTTAATTATCCAAGACAGAAACACTATTTCATGACATATGGTGAAACCATTATCATATGCACCAATTACTGAAGATAAAAATATTTATTTCGATATATTTATTTTACATGAATGCCATTACTTAAAGATAGATTAGTGGCATGTATTAGATTGTTTCTAGCAAAGCTCTTTAATTTGGTGCGTATTTGATAAATTTACAATTATTAACTGTGCAACCAGAGACCAACGAGCGAGACGATAATTAAGTGGATCGACATGGAAACTCTGATGTTACTGTTTGGGATGATGATATCAGTGGCCGTTCTCTCGGAGACCGGAATCTTTGATTACTCGGCACTAAAGGTAATTTTTTTTTTAACCTTATTCTTCTTTTTCATTACTCTGATCTCAACTGATTATATTATTTGCTTGAGTACTTCCTTGTTTTCTTTCAATACTCTGATCTAAAGGAGATTATTTATTAGAGTACTTCTTGTTCTCTTTCATTACTTGATCTCAGGGTGATAACTAATTATAGTACTTAGTTTTCATTCATTACTCTGATTTTAAGTTGATAACTTATTACAGTACTTTAGTTTTCTTTCATTACTCTGATCTCAAGGTGATAACTTATTAGAGTACTTTTAATTCTCTTTCAGTACTCAAGTGATTATTTGTTAGAGTACATCTTGTTCTCGTTCATAGCTATGTCCTCAAGAGATTATTTGTTAGAGTACATCTTGTTCTCGTTCATAGCTATGACCTCAAGAGATTATTTGTTAGAGTACATCTTGTTCTCGCTCATAGCTATGTCCTCAAGAGATTATTTGTTAGAGTACATCTTGTTCTCGCTCATAGCTATTTGTTAGAGTACATCTTGTTCTCGTTCATAGCTATGTCCTCAAGAGATTATTTGTTAGAGTACATCTTGTTCTCGCTCATAGCTATGTCCTCAAGAGATTATTTGTTAGAGTACATCTTGTTCTCTCTCATAGCTATTTGTTAGAGTACATCTTGTTCTCGTTCATAGCTATGTCCTCAAGAGATTATTTGTTAGAGTACTTCTTGTTCTCTTTTATTACTCTGATCTAAAGGTGAATTTTGCCTGAGTAAATCTTGTTCACTTTGACTAACTTGCTATCAGTGTGGCTTATTACAAATGTTATTGCCCTATTCGTTCTCATAATGATATTGGTACTTTTTGTTTTCTTTGACTAACTTGCTATCAGATGAGTTTATTAAATATTTATTACATATCTAACAATTATTATTATATTTCTTGTTCTTTTTTATTGCTCTTCTCTTAAGTGATTATTTGTAAGTTCTTTTTCTTAACTGATATTCTCTCAAATTTACTGTTTATTTGTAAAAAAAAAATATGCAGCCCATTCATAGTTCTTGAACACTTAATCATGACAGTTGTCATAAAGTTAGAACTCTGCTTGCCAACTCAGATCTCTTGTAGCACACTTAGATCTCTTGTGTCCCATTTAGATCTCTTTTATCCCATTCATATCTCGTGTTACTCTTATAGAACTCATGTCGGCCAATCGCATCTCTTTTAATTCATTTAGTTGTCTTGTATCCCATTCATATCTATTGATCTCATTCATTCAGAGCTCTTATATCCCATTCATAACTTTTGTGTTCAACTAAGATCTATTGATCTCATGCATTCTGAACCCTGTATCCCATTCAGATCACTTTATCTCATTCATTCAGAGCTCTTGTATCTCAATCAAAATGTGTGTATTCCATTTTGATATCTTGTTCTCATTCATTCCATTCTCTTGTATCCTACTCTGCTCTATTGATCTCATTCATTTTCTTACAGTCCATTCTGAACTCTTGTATCCCATTCTGCTCTATTGATCTCATTCAGCCTGATCTCTTACAGTCCATTCAGACCTCTTGTATCCTATTTAGAGCCTTTATATCAAACATACTCTTTCTTTCTGTAATTTGTACTTTAAATTTGTTTCATATTTCAATTGTTTTGTTTCTTTCTGAAAGTGATAATTTGGGATTTCCAATGCTATTATAGTTCAAGAATTTTCAGAAGACTTTTTAAATGGAATTGTCTCATTGATTCTTCTTATTGTATGTTTGATTAATGTTAATTAGATTAATTGTTCAATGACGCATACAAGAAATAAATTCCGCACTTCACACTGTGCAGGCATACCAGCTGGCCAAAGGGAAAGTATGGCCATTGGTCACCTTGCTTTGTCTCTTCAGCGCCGTCGTGTCCGCTTTCCTGGACAATGTGACAACCATACTGCTTCTAACGCCAGTCACAATACGGTCAGTGACTTGCTGTCATTCAATGATTTGATGTTGTGTGTCAGTGTCTTGCTGTCGTGTAAGTATTATGTAGCTGTCGTATCTGTCTCATCTAGCTGTCGTATTAGTGTTATCCAGATGTCATATAAGTGTTATCTTGTTAACGTATAAGTGATATCTAGCTGTAGTATCAGTGCTATATTGCTGTTATATCAGTATTATCTTGTCGCATCAGTTTAATCTAGTTGTCGTATCAATGCCATCTTGCTGTCCTACCAATGTCATCTAGTTGTCGTATGTTTTCTTCTAGCTGTCGTACCAATATTATCTAGCTGTCATAAACTTGTTATCTTGTTGTCGTATAAGTGTTATCTAGCTGTCGTACCAATATTATCTAGCTGTCGTAACCTTGTTATCTTGTTGTATGTGTTATCTAGCTGTCGTAACCTTGTTGTCGTATAAGTGTTATCTAGCTGTCGTACCAATATTATCTAGCTGTCGTAACCTTGTTATCTTGTTGTATGTGTTATCTAGCTGTCGTAACCTTGTTGTCGTATAAGTGTTATCTATTTATCGTACAGCATTATCTAGCTGCCGTTTAGGTGTTATCTAGTTGCCTTATCAGTGTTATTTTGTTGTCGTATAGGTGTTATCTAGTTACCATGTCAGTGTTGTCTTGATGACGTACCAGTATAATCCAGCTGTCGTAAATCAGTGTTATCTTGTTGTCATATCAGTGTGATCTAGCTGTTATATCAGTATTATCTTGTCGTCATACCTATGTTTATCTAGCTGTCATATAAATGTTATCTTGCTGTCATATCAGTTTTATAATTGGCTATGTGTTTTACTATCAGTGCATATTATTCGTTGTAATGGAAATAAATATACAATTATCGGGTAAGTGTTTTGTCGTATCAGTCTTATGATTGTGTACTACTGTCAGTTTGGTTTCTCGAAGAGTAAGCGATGTCATGGAAATTAATATACACAACTGTCATGTGTCTTGTCGTATCAGTGTTATAATTGCTTTGAGTAACTTTTTAGTATCCTGATGCATAAGTGAATTAATGGAAGTTAGCATATTATTGTTAGGTGTTTTGCCATAACTGTGTTATACTCGCTCTGAGTGTTTTACTGTCCGACCAGTATCTTGAAGAGCAAGAGATATAATGGCAATTAATATACTGTCAAATGTCTTGTCATATCAATGTTATATTGCTCTGAGTGTTTTACTGTCGGATCAGTATTTTGATGAGCAAGCGAAGTTATGGAAAATCAATATACTACTGTCGGAGAAGTTATTTTTCGAGGTACTGTTGTAATCGAGCTAAAAGTATTACTACTCTTTGACTACGTGCTGAGAAGTATTGTCGTGGAAATAGATATACTCCTGTCCAGTGAGTTAAAACAACGTTGTGTTAGATCTAATGTTCTATTCATAGTGTTAGGTATAATGTTCTACTGCATAGTGTTAGATTTAATGTTATACTTCATAGTGTTAGATCTAATGTTATTAAATGTTATTAACACTTCATAGTGTTAGATCTAATGTTCTACTGCATGGTGTGGTGGATGAATGTTCTAAAAATAAAATGTGTGTTTTGTTTTGTTTTCCCTACATTTTGTGAGTACAGTCTTTGAATTGATTATCTAAGAATTTGATTAATTCGTTTGTTCGTTAAACTGGTACATAATGTTTCACGAGCCATTGCGCAAGGCAAATGGTTTGTGTGTTTAGTATACCTTTAACCACAGGATGTCAATGTACTAGGATACAAATCCAAGGCAACTCAATTATTACACTTGCAGCCCCAAACTGGGTAATTAACTCATTTTTTTCAAAACTATTAACGAGTAGGAATTTTTCTTTCCTTTTTTAAATAAAGTGGGAAAAAAATTCGTTACTGTTTATCTTATTAATACCTGTTCCTGAAGGCTGTGTGAAGTATTACATCTAGAGCCACGCATCATCCTAATAGCTGAGGTTCTTTTCTCAAACATTGGAGGCACCGCCACTGCTATCGGGGATCCACCAAATGTCATCATTGTTGGCAGTTTGGAAAAAATGGTTAGTGAAATTAAATAAATTAATAAAATATTTATAGTTGATAAATTGTTGCGTGCTTTGTATTTATTTTAACTGAAAAATATTAAAACAGACATTTAGCAACATAACTACAACGCGCACATACCACACATATTCTTATACACATGCACATGCATTCATGCACACACACATACATGCATACTTGTACACACACACACACATATATATATACGCGCACACACATGCATGTACAAACACATAGAAAATGAACATCAAGATCGCTGTGACACACAAGTCCAAACACAATTAACTGACACTTGCGTTCTGGCACATAAGACATAATCAGATGACAAAACAAGTCTTTGCACAAGTCAGTAAGTGTGAAATTTCATTTAGGAAAAAAAAACGGGTAATCTACAGCACTTCTCAGTGAAATCACTAATTCAACTAGAAAATATAAATTGTATTACTTCGTGTTTTGATAGCAGCCACTTGCATTGAAGTGACTGGCATCATCGAGCAGCATTGTTTTAAAACTAAACAGTACCGTATTTTTCTTTCTTTCTAGGGAGTGACATTCTCAGTGTTTACATTGCATATGGCAATAGGCATCGTGTTTGTGACAATCGCTGCATATGTCTTCCTGCGCCTATTTTACCGCAATATGGAACAGCTTCAGAACCCGATCCCACCAGATATTGCGGGCAAGTATATTCCATATGCTTTATAGATAATGGAGAATGGATGTCATTTGACTTGAAAGTATACACGACCTTAATGGAATGTAAGAATCCATAGTTCACTATAGATGGCACATTATTTGCATCAGGTGGATAAGAAAATTTGTCAGGATGGATGGCTGTTTCTTGAAATCAAGTAATAATAACGAATTTGCCCAATGCTTTCAGCATGTCATCTCCGTATTAAGCAGATTTAAAAATTTTTTTAACCTGTGACTTGCACGTATTGTCGAAGCATGTCATCTTTAAACATTAGGTCTACGACATAATCTATTGTGTCTTATAAAATGTGTTAGTGTGAATACGATTTTATTAAAACCTACAGTTACCAGTCGATAACATCATATCAGGTGTTTTTTTAAAATTCAGAATTAAAGTTTGACCAGTCCATTCGACACAGTTTATAACGTCATATCATTTCAAAAAAGCATCAGCTTTGACTGTACATCATATATTTGAATGAAATTCACACAGTAGGCTTAAGTGTGCCGTCAGAATATGGTGGATGCAAGTGTGAACGCCGCATAATAGTTAAACAGAGCACCTGAACATGAGACGCATGTGTTGTACCTTATGATAAATAAATATAGTCGTGTGTTTAAATAAATAAACGACAGATTCGATTAATAAAATATGTTGTTAATTCTTGTGTACTGCTTTGCCCAGAGTTACAAAACGAGACTGAGATGTGGAGGCGGGCGGCAGCGCGCCTGGTCGTAGTCACGCAAGAAGAGTCAGTGATGAGAGCGCTCTTCTTACAGAAAGCCGCAGAAACCGAGAATAACTTGAACAAGACCTTGCATCGAAAGCGGTTAGTTAGATCAGTCTTTGAAATATACAATTATTCAGTAGCTTATCTCAACCAGCACTGTCAACCTAAGTATTTTAGTAAGTAAAGCATTGTTTCCATTTTAAAATTATATTTTAGTTTTAAAGAAAATAGAAATTAAGTCCTCGACGCCATTCAGCAACTGAAAGCTATATTATCTCCTTTGCTCCCTTGCCAAAGGTCAAAGATTGTGTGATGTAATGTAAGCAACATCGCAGCATAAACCAAGAGCGATAACTCTTCATAATTGTTCCTCATTCTTAACACCAGAACTTATTTAAACAGTTTCAATAAACTGCAATTTGCATTATGGTTCACAGTAAGCAAAGAGTTATTTTTTAAAAAAAATTAAATTAAAGTTAAAAAATAAATAGGTGTTAATAATTCAAACAGTGTAAGCACATCATATTTACGATCTTTTATTTACACAACATAGAAATGTTTCAGTAAGGGAAAGATAATCTCATTTGAGACTTGCAAAAGTATGGGCTTAAGATGGAAGGTGGTCCATAAAATAAAGTTTAAAATACACAACATTACTTAATAATAAAGTGCAAAATTCGTTTTAGGTGCCCTTTTTATTTTATATTATTTTATTTTTATGTTGTAGGAAAGCTGAAATAAAAGATATAAATGATCAGCTCCGTCAACTTGAAATGGAGGTATGATGTTTGAGAGGTTTTGTATTTACGAGAGATGTGGTGTTGAAAGAGTTATGGTATTTGAGAGGAGTATGGTATTTGAGAGAGAGGTAGTTTGAGAGGTTTTGTATTTACGAGAGATGTGTTTGAAAGAGGTATGGTATTTGAGAGAGAGAGGTGTGTTTCAGAGAGAGTTTGGTATTTGAGAAGTATGGTGTTTGAGAAGAGTATAGTATTTGAGAGAGAGTTATGGTGCTTGAGAGGAATATATTGTTTGAGAAAGAGGTGTGGTGTTTGAGAGAGAGAGGTGTTGTATTTGAGAAAGAGGTATGGTGTTTGAGATGAGTATGGTATTTGAGAGAGAGGTATGGTGTTTGAGAGAGAGGTGTGGTGTTTGAGAGGAGTATGGTTTTTGAGAGAGAGGTATGGTATTTGAGAGAGATGTATGGTGTTTGAGAGAGATGTATGGTGTTTGAGAGATAGGTATGGTGTTTGGATGCTTGTACCCACACTTTATTTTAATTCTTCAGTTTATTGAAGTATGAGATAAAGTGGTCCAAGTGCTCAGATGAACGATGAGGTACTTGTAATTACTGTTCTGTTTGTCTCAATCTTACTAAATCCTCATATGTATGATGTGGTACTTGTAATTACTGTTCTGTTTGTTTCAGTCTTACTAAATCCTCAGATGTATGGATACATGTAATTACTGTTCTGTTTGTTTCAGTCTTACTAAATCCTCAGATGTATGGATACATGTAATTACTGTTCTGTTTGTTTCAGTCTTACTAAGTCCTCAGATGTATGATGTGTATTCGTTCTTACTGTTTGGTTCATTTCACTCTATAGTACAAGATAAAAGACTGGTGGCTTCTGCTCAAATGTGGCGTGGTTCTAACCGTGGTCATCATCTTTTTCTTCATGTATTCCTTCGTCACCAGCATCCACATTAACATCGGTATGTTGTTAAGTGAACAGCAATCTTGTGGAGATGACGTCCTCTCAACGACAGTTATTTGAAATCTTGTATGCTTGTCCGGTCTGTCCTTTCCGTGTTGTGTTGTTTGTATGCTTGTCCGGTCTGTCCTTTCCGTGTTGTGTTGCTTGTATGCTTGTCCGGTCGGTCCTTTCCGTGTTGTGTTGCTTGTATGCTTGTCCGGTCGGTCCTTTCCGTGTTGTGTTGCTTGTATGCTTGTCCGGTCTGTCCTTTCCGTGTTGTGTTGCTTGTATGAGTAATGGCGCTTTATTTGTGAGTACAGAATATGCAGATATATTATTTTGTAGATTAGCTTTAAAAAAAATAATAAACAACATCTACATTTTTAATATCCCTTTTATGTATGATTATTGCACAGTGAAAGTAAAATTTAGTGTGCAGTTTAATATTAATGTGTGATTATTGCACAGTGTCAATGAAATTTTTAGTGTGCACTTTATTATTATTATTTGCCTCATGTAGATGTCACCTAAACGACAGTAATCGGAGAACATGCTAATTAATTTTAACTTTGTTCATTCGCCCGCTCTCCACTTTCCAATGAATCCAAACTTTTGCTTTTGTGTAACAGTCCTCTCTCTAGACAACGGCTGAAACATTAACCGCCCCTCTTGGCAGTTGTATTTGTTTAACGATCTTGTCTCTAGACAACGGCTGAAATATTAACTGTTCCTCTTGGCAGTTGTATTTGTTTAACGATCCTGCCTCTACTGAAACATGAACGGCCCCTCTTGGCATATGTGTTTGTCTTGGGGTCCTGAGTCTTGATACTGACTAGAACATTAACCATCTCTAGTAGCTATTTGTTTAACGTCCAATGTCTAGATACTTGTTGAAACATAATCCAGTATTTTTGGTAAATGTTTTTGTTCAGCGGTCCTGTGTCTTGATACAGGCTGGTGAGTCAGCCACTCTCCTTGCAGTTGTAGTTGATTAAACGGGTCCAGTGTCTAGATACAGGCTGGAGAGTCAGCCACAACGGGTCCAGTGTCTAGATACAGGACTAAACATCAACCACTACTTTAGGCAGAGTGTCGGGTGGTTCCGTATATATATATATATAGGTGAACCACTTACTTGAATGACCACTTCCAGGTGCGAATAACATACAGGCTCCTTATCTCAAGATGTTGGACATAGTATTAAGTTGTCAATTGGTAGGTCTTAAAAGCTTCATGCTCGTTAAATATCTCTTGGAAGTGAAAATAGGCCGTTAGGCAAAACTGCAGACAACCCTCTCACACTTTCACTTCCTCAGCCTTGTCAATTATCCCCCCCCCGCACCCAGAATATAAATATCTTCCTCGAAGCTTTCATTCGTTTGCGAACTCAGCAACATTTGGAAGCGGACGTAAAAATCGGCTCAAACAAAGCTTTTGACAATTAAAAGTGCAAGGCGTTAATATATATTTTTTAATTTAATTTTTATACAACCATTTCTTAGGCTGGATTGCTGTTCTGGGCGCCATCTTGCTATTGATCTTGGCCGACACTGCCGATCTTGACAGCGTTTTCCACAAAGTAGAGTGGTCAACATTGCTGTTCTTTGCTGCTCTTTTCATTCTAATGGAGGTATGTTCTTTTCATTCTAATACAAGTATGTTCTTTTCACTCGAGTAGAAGTAATGTATAATACAGGTATGTTCTTTACATTCTAATACAGATATATTCTTTTCATTCTAATGAGGGTATGTTCTTAACATTCCGAGTCAAGTTCTTTTCATTTTAATGGACGTACGTTCTTTTCATTCTAACAGAGGTATGTTCTTTTCATTCTAATAGAAGAACGTTCTTTTCATTCTAATGGACGTATGTTCTTTGCATTCTAATGGAGGTATGTTCTTAACATTCCAGTTGGAAGCAAGTTCTTTTCATTCTAATGGCGGTATATTCTATGCATTCTAATGGAGGTATATTCTTCTCACTCTAATCGAAATAAGTTCCTGTCTGGCTAAACATTTGATTTTAAAATGTGTCAGTGAGAAATTAAACTAAATAATAACGTTAGAAATGCGTCTTTTCTTTCATTGTGAGAGAGAAGAAGTGACTTTCGATAGACTACTGACGTCATCATAATTTATTTGCAATGAAGGATCTGGTGCTGAGTAATATTTTTAAATTAGTGTTTGTCCTATATTTTGACTAGTGGCGTTAAATAATAATTAATTTTGTGTCTTTCTTATTTTAAAATATGTTGATGCCTTTTAAAAAAGTTTAAGCACGGTTGATAAGAATATTATACACAGTTTAAAATTTTCAAATCCATTGGTAACAGTCTTTCACAAAACCAGTCTCTCAGAAATAACCATTTAGTTTAGACCACCAGCAACTGAGACAACCAGCCACTCAGACAACCAGTCAGTTCAGACATCCAGTCACTCACATTCACTCAAACAGAAAGTAGTCACACATTAACAGTTCCCACAACACATATGCCAGCACGGTCACTAGGCTAAACATAAACATTAACTCAACATACAGTCATTCACACACATGCCAGTAAATCACCAGGTTAAATAATTATAAGCAGTAATTCACACACAAAGCAAACATAGTTATTCACAGTCATTCACACAAGCAAACAATAACTCACCGTAATTCAGACACAAACAGACAAGCAAAACTGTCGATTTTTTTCTATATAATTAAAATTTAATGCTTGACATAACATGACTACAGGCCGATAACAAGGATGCATGATTAATCAATTTAACTAGTTAATCACCGTCGTGCTGAAGATAGTTAGAACGCAGTCTGTGTGACAAAGTTTAGGAAGGCAATCTATGCGACAAAGTTTAGGAAGGCAGTCTGTGTGACAAAGTTTAGGAAGGCAGTCTGTGCGACACACCAAATTCCAAACAAAACTGCATGCATAACAACTCTCGTTGTAAACTCAAAACATGTGTACACATTTCATTTTTCACGTAACAGGCTTTAACCGAAATGAAACTCATCTCATGGATTGGCGATAAGATGAGTGACCTTATTGTCGGGGTGGACAAAAAATATCAACTCACTGCTGCTTTGGTCATCATCACCTGGGTGTCGGCGTTCGCCTCCAGCATCATCGACAACATCCCCTACACTACTGCTATGGTACTAGACTATTATTTACAGTGGATCTTTTTGATTCTTCCATCAGACACTTTATCACTCGCTATTTCTCCTTCGTATCAGTTTTTATATCAGACGCTATTCCTTCTTCGATCGGACACTTTATCACTCGCTATTTCTCCTTCGTATCAGCTTTTTATCACACGCTATTCCTCTTCGATCGGACACTTTATCCCTCGCTATTTCTCCTTCGTATCAGTTTTTTATCACAGGCTTTTCCTCCTTCGATCGGACACTTTATCACTCGCTATTTCTCCTATCAGCTTTTTATCACAGGCTTTTCCTCCTTCGATCGGACACTTTATCAAATGCTATTTCTCCTTTGATCGGATACTTTATCATTCGCAATTTCTCCTTCTTATCAGTTTTTATCACACGCTATTCCTCCTTTATCTGAGACTTTATCGCTCACTATTTCTCCTTCGTTATCAGTTTCTACCAGTCGTACGGATGATTTGTCATTTAGATCAGAGAGACAGCATAAATGAGCCTACAGTTGTGTGTATGTGTATATGTGTGTGTGTGAATGCAATCACATGCGGAGTGTGTACACATACTCACACTATATCCCTCACTTAACATAAAACAACCTGCTGCATGTGTTCAGGTTCCCGTTTTGAAACGGTTGAGTGAAGATCCTAAAGTTGGATTACCCATAATTCCTCTCGTCTTGGCCTTGGCTTTTGGCGCCTGTCTTGGAGGTCAGTATTCCCATCATGTGTCTGATTCACTGATTGGTTGATTTGTAGATTTATAATTATTTATGATTGCATTGCAGTATGACTGAAGAACAATAAATACATCCATTTACAGACTCAAGCATTTTATGTAGAATGTTGATGGCGTCATCAAATGGTAGGCCTATGTTTGGTAGCTACAGTACATCCATTTACAGATTCAAACATTTTATTGTAGAATGTTGATGGCGTTATCAAATGGTAGGCCTATGTTTGGTAGCTACAGTACATCCATTTACAGATTCAAACATTTTATGTAGAATGTTGATGGCGTCATCAAATAGGTCTATGTTTGGTAGATCAGATGCATTACATTCATTTACAGACTCAAGCATTTCATAATGGTTAATCTGACACCATCAGAACAGTGCATTTTGATGATGAATAATATTTATGGATACATCCTGCCCTTTTCTGGTTATAATACAATGTGAAAAGGATAATATTATACAACCTCGACGGGGTCTTTATCTTTTGCGTCTGGAGTGACCAAGTCAAGACCTGGTTAAATAATCTACTTGATTACCTCCCCAAACCTATTAGTTAATCTACTCTTGTCAGTTATTGAGTCCTCCTACTTCTGCCCCCTACATAACTCCAATTCCAGCACAAGGGGACCTACTCCTAAAAATGTGCGTGACCCGTCTTCAGTACTAATTATTACGTCATTTGGCTGCCCCCACCCCTTTGCCTGCACATTACCTCTCTAATGAAATTAATAAGAGTGGAAAGGTGAACTTCAATAAATTTATTAAAAGACTAAATAACAATTAATAAATGAATTCATATTTACATTGTTCACAAGGCAATAAATTTACATAGATTTGAGATCGCAGATCTCAAATAACAGAAATAGGCTAATCTACAATATATAGGAAAAACAGTCATTCAATGTTTAACTCACACAAGAATATAAGAGAAAAAAAATCAGAATTTGGAAATCAGAAATTACAAATAATCATGGAACAAGTTACAAACACTTAACAAGCATTTATACGATTGACCTGCTTAATCATGAGAGTTTAATGGTTCCATCGCTGGTGTCAGGGAGACCGGCTGGCAAAGGTTCTGGAATTCTGGTGCCAGTCCACAAAACATTTTATGAATCGCCCATGAATTGTCCAAGGAATCTTACAATTAAGATTCACAAACATATACACTGGTTACAGTTTGCTCACCGTTCATATGGCTTCACACAGAAGATGAGAGTAATAAGTGGCCCTGCTTATTTCTACTCTCTCTATTTTGACAACTCACAGAGTCACTTGGGTTCAGCTAACATTGCTTGTTCTCCTTTTTTGAAAGTCACTGGGACTTCTCAACAGAATTCAACACTGTCCTGCACACTCTAACAAGTACTGTCTCTTATACTCATGAATTTCCAGCACCTGTGCCTATCTCGTCCCGAATAGACACCTTTCCTGGCTCCGCAAATGTCCTTGACTGCAAGCACTTCAGCTCACATCAATCATATCCACCACACACAGTGTTAGGTACCCCTCCATCAGAGTTGAACTCCAGAGTTTCTGAAGAGAACAATCTGCCAACTGGCTGCTCCTCGTTGTGCTTCTAGGTAACAACAGCGGCTGTCATGGTAGCAGAATCTGGATGCTGGGAGTCTACTGGTGGTAGTAGAACTTGAAACTGGAAGCTGAATTCTAAAGCTCTCTGCTTCTTTAACTGTGAGAATATCAGCCAAAACACAGGACTTTTTTCAGAGTGCCTGGCATGTGCAAAAACAGTCTATTTATACTGATTATAAGTTTTGTCTGGTACCACACTGGAACGTGCAATTAGTTCTTTTACAGTCCTTACCCCTTTGTCTGTGTCATCTTGGTTGAGTTATCATTCTCCTAAGATTGTGTTTCTAAGGCAGTTGCTTCTTAGAAATTTACTCGGCACATGAGTTCTCACCCCCTCCCATCCTCACGGCATGTGCGGTTACATAGCTGAGTTTCTACAGCAAACTGTACTATGCAATACTTGCTGGACTATGTCAAATGCAGCTATACACAGCTTTCAATCTAGCATGCGGTTCTGACAAAAATAACTCTGGTCTCTTTCGGAATTTTAATCTGATTATAAGACTATTTGCTACACAATTTGACCTTCTTAAAACTAGAACAACAGTGATTTTATAAGTTAAAATAAATATATTTTAAAATTTAAATATAATGTGTCTGGATTGCATTTTTTATTTTACATACAATTTGATTTCTCTGTCATTTTTAGTGATGGTATGATAGGAGAGGAACTTAACACTTAATCAGCTCACTACTGTTTTTAAATAATTAAAACAGTTAATAATTATACTGATTATTTTTTTTTTGCATGAGAACTGAGTTATTTTGTCACAGTAATTTTGTTGTTTCAGCTAATGTACAAAATATAACAGCAACCAGAACTCTCGACATTGAGTTATTGAGATTACATTGTCAATACAACTTGTCAGTGGGGCATGAAAGTAAATACAGTAGTCCTGTAATACTCTAGTGTTTACAATCAGACATGGGTATATCACTTTAATGTCAGTGGGGCGTGAAAGTAAATACAGTAGTCCTGTAATACTCTAGTGTT
The DNA here is from genome assembly GCA_028829895.1 of Sinotaia quadrata. Lineage (NCBI taxonomy): Eukaryota > Metazoa > Mollusca > Gastropoda > Architaenioglossa > Viviparidae > Sinotaia > Sinotaia quadrata. Next base: position 65,441,343 of record CM054183.1, read on the forward strand.
TACAATCAGACATGGGTATATCACTTTAATGTCAGTAAATTGCCTTCCTACTTTTCATTCTTACAGGAAATGGTACGCTGATTGGGGCTTCCGCTAATGTAGTGTGTTCTGGGATTGCTGAGCAACATGGCTACGGCATCACCTTTAGACATTTTTTCAAGTATGTACACTACATCATTATTATTTTTAAAAAAATATAGTACCAGCAATGTACATACATTCTCATGATTACTTGATGACCATCGCTTCCATTGTCACCAATAAGACTAAATAATCAGACCTACCAGATTGATAACAAGTACCAATACAGATATGGATATTTTAAATTCGCTCTATGCCACAACTGAACAATTATATTACCATGTATCAATGCTTGACATATTTCTAAGCTGTAAGTTGAAGTCAGTATGTGCAAAATGAAACATAAAAATAATCATGAGATAATTTTATTAAGAAATAAAACTAAAAAGATTAAAGTTTAAACATAAATCACAGATATATTATTCAACCATTTTGTAATAAATTCTTAGCAATAATTATTTGATATTATTAAATATTATTACTTACTCTCCCAATGCTTCTTTATAGCATTATTATTATATTTATTTTATTGCTATTGTTATAATTTTAATTGCTATTAGCAATATTATATTTATTATTTCATTGCTATTATTATATTTGGTATTTTATTGCAATTATTATATTTGTTTTTTAATTATTATTATTTACTCTTACAACTACTTTTACAGTTTGCCAGTTCAGTTAGTTTTGTGAGAATCTTGGACTTTGAATCTTCCTACCAATCTATTAGGTCAAAGGTTTTCAGAGAATGAAGGCATTTCCAGGGAGTGTTACTTTCATCAGTAGAGCCGGCCTATGGTCCTCTTGCAGTTTATTCACATTACCTTCCAGTTCAGTGTTAGTTTTATCAGCAATCCTGTCATCATAACTTTCCAGTTAAGTGTTAGTTTTATCAGCAATCCTGTCATCATAACTTTCCAGTTCAGTGTTAGTTTTATCAGCAATCCTGTCATCATAACCTTCCAGTTCAGTGTTAGATTCATCAGCAATCCTGTCATCACAACCTTCCAGTTCAATGTTAGATTCATCAGCAATCCTGTCATCATAACCTTCCAGTTCAGTGTTCGATTCATCAGCAATCCTGTCATCACAACCTTCCAGTTCAGTGTTAGATTCATCAGCAATCCTGTCATAACAACCTTCCAGTTCAGTGTTAGATTCATCAGCAATCCTGTCATCATAACCTTCCAGTTCAGTGTTAGATTCATCAGCAATCCTGTCATCATAACCTTCCAGTTCAGTATTAGATTCATCAGCAATCCTGTCATCATAACCTTCCAGTTCAGTGTTAGATTCATCAGCAATCCTGTCATCGTAACCTTCCAGTTCAGTGTTAGATTCATCAGCAATCCTGTCATCGTAACCTTCCAGTTCAATGTTAGATTCATCAGCAATCCTGTCATCGTAACCTTCCAGTTCAATGTTAGATTCATCAGCATGCCTGCTACTACTAATGGTTTCAATTTCTCATATCTATTCGCCCGTCCTATTGCTTGTCATTCAGCATGCAGCATCTTTCACTGTTGCTATTCTGTTGGTCTTGTTCGCTGGTATAATTGTGCTATTATTAATAATAATATTATTGTTATCATCATCCTCATCTTTTATTATTTTATTACTGTTTGTTTACTCTCGCAGGATTGGTTTTCCAATGATGCTGGTAACTGTGGTCACGTCAACTGTGTACCTTCTCATCTGTCACAGTGCAATCGGGTGGAACCATTGATAATAGACCATTATAGGGGGAACTGTTAATAAAAGACGTCTTACTTGATGGATAACAATGACAGATGAGATTATGTGAACTTAAAAAGTGCTTCTCTTCTTGTTGAGGGATTTTTTCCCCTCTCTCAAGATATGTCATTATTCATTTTGCTCATAAATTGTGTGACATAGGCACTGTGATATAGGTACACTGGTTACTCACTAACATCAATAAACCTCACTAATTGCATTAATACTCATAGACTGACTGGTAATGTTCCCTCACAATGACAGTCTTACAAGCAAAGTTTTATTACATGGTTAATAGTTAAATTAAATGAGATGTGTCGTCTTTCTCAGACGTGTATTTGCACGCTGCATTTGTGAATTAACTGTTATCAATAGCAGTTTATTGTGTTGACATCAGTTTGTGGTTGTAGAATTGGGTCCTGAAATTAAATGATGTCCGCTAATCTGTGGTGATAACAAACCTGTGAAGTGATTTTGGGGGAAATTAAATGTTTGTCTTAGAAATGAAATGATTTCATTGAAATTAAATGATTGTCATAGAAATTCAGTGATTTTCGTAGAAATTAAATGATGTCGTAGACATTAAATGATTTTGGTAGAAATAAATGATGTTGTAGAAATTAAATGATTGTCATAGAAATTAAACAATTGTCGTAAAAAGTAAATGATGTCATAGAAATAAAAATAGTGACGTAGAAATTAAATGACTTTCTTAGAAATTAAATGATGTAGAAATTAAGTATTTTCATAAAAATTAAATGATTATCTTAAAATTCAATGATGTTATAGAAATTCAATGATGTCATAGAAATTAAATGATTTTCAAATAAATGAATTTTATAGAAATTAAATGATGACCTAGAAATTAAATGAATTTCGTAGAAATAAAATGAATTCGTACAAATTAAGTTATTTTCATAGAAATTAAATGATTTTATGTGATAGAAATTCAAATGATTTTGTAGAAATTAAATGATGTCATAAAAATTAATTGATTTTCAAATAAATTAGATGATTTTCATAGAAATTAAATGATATTCATAAAAACTAAATGATTTTCTTAGAAATTAAATTTTGGCCCAGAAATTATTGATGTTTTTAGAAATAAAATGATATGGTAGACATTAAATTATTTTCATAAAACTTAAATGATTTTGTTGTAGAAATTCAATGACTTTGTAGAAATTAAATGAAGTCATAGAAATTAAATGATTTTCATAGAAACTAAATGATGTCATAGAACTTAGATGATTTTAAGAAATTAAATAACTTTCATTGAAATTAAATCATTTTTATATGTTAAATGTTTTTCATAGAAATTAAATGATATAGAAATTTTCACAGAAATTACATGATTCAATTACATTGAAATTAAATGCTTTTCATAGAAATTAAATGATGTAGAAATTAAATCATTTTCACAGAAATTAAATGATGTCATAGAAATTAACTTGGAGTTTGGGTTAGCTAAACAAGGACTGTATAATTGATCCAAATGGTGTTCGTTAAACATTTGATGTACTGTATACTACTAATGGATCATTGGATTGGCAAAGGAGTCAGTTATGTTTAATGTACCATTCACACTTGTCCCTTTCATTGGGCATATTCACTGACGTTAAAGTGAATTTCCAAGAGTCTCCATTCCAATGAACTTCCTACTCACCCTCAGCATCAGCTCAGCGTAAAGCCTCAAATTAAATTATTTTTCATTTTTCATTATTTCAGATAGACTTTTGCAGATTTTGTGCCATGTTCATATACATAAAATCCATCTCTGAATGATGAAAGTGACTGCTCAGCAGACATTACAAGACAGCTTTTTAGCTTCCTCTTACTGTGTGCCCACCCAACTATGTACTTTTCAGTTTCCTCTTATTGTGTGTCCGCCCAACTACGTACTTTTCAGTTTCCTCTTATTGTGCCCCCAAACTACGTACTTTTCAGTTTCCTCTTATTGTGTGCCCGCCCAACTCTTTTCAGTTTCCAACTACATAACTAGATTAAATATTTTTTGTTGTTTTCTTTAGTAACAATAAACTGCTGGTTGTCTTTAGAAAACAAAAAACATAAGGCTCATTTGGATGTTATTCATTTTGTACCTAAATAAATGAATATGTCAGCACATGGCCAACTTTTTACCTGCTGATTTTTAATATTATTATTTTTACTATTCACTATTTTATGTGCATTAAGTAATAAAAGAAATGCAAAGGACAGCAAAGTTTTCAGAGTAAAACTTGTGTGTGCACATGGAAGCTATACTGGATAGATTAATGCTGGTTCATTTGTTATGAACATGTATGTTTGTCACTTTTGCATGGTGATGTACTAACTTAAATAGTCAGTGTGCAGTATTCGGCAAGTTTAGTACTAGTTCACTCTAGCTAGATAAGACTAAGCTAAAGATCTGTGGGTTGTGAAGAGCATAAAAGAAATTCTCTGTGAAGCCCAGCACAAGAGTCTCTGACATTATTTTGCATGTCCATTGCCTAGGCCAACCAGACTATCTGAGGACAGCTGATACATCACTTAATATGTCATTCATTGCTCATTTTAACCAGGTCAGCATTGTGCAATGATAATGTAGTCAGCTATTTATTTCACTAAAAACATTAATTATATATTTCAATTCACATAATTTTTTGTTGTTGTAATAGTTCATTCAGCATTATATTCCCCAACAAGGATGGTTCATTCTGCAGGATCTGAAATTATATGCTTACGATCAAAACCCAGGAAAAGATAATCAAAGTAAAAGTGTCAAATTGAAACTCAGGCAAGTGTGAAGTTGGAAAAACATCTACACCAAACAAGATGAAAACATACATTGATGACTGGTATTTGATCCAGAGTAATGGAGGTGGAGTAGTATGTGACTACTGATATTTGATCCAGTGTAGTGTAATAGGGGTGGAGCAGTATGTGACTGAGGAAATATGATCTAGTGTAATGGAGGTCTGTACAAAAAATTGATGTGATGACTGATACTTGATCCAGTGTAATGGAGGTCTGTACAAAAAAGTAGACCTGATGACTGATACTTGATCCAGTGTAATGTAGGTCTGTACAAAAAAATAGACCTGATGACTGATACTTGATCCAGTGTAATGGATGTCTGTACAAAAAATAGATGTGATGACTGATACTTGATCCAGTGTAATGTAGGTGGAGCATTTGCAAGAAACAGACATGACTGCCAGTGAATCTTTGGTTTTATCAGCTAAAATTATATGCGGGACAGAGTTCATATGTGTTTACGAAATTTGAAAAAATTTCAGCAACATGAATCAATAGATACACTTATGTGCTATTGCTTTATTGATGAGACTAAATTAGCTTTATCTTTGTGCAATATTGTTACATATTCAATAACTATTTCCATATTCTTACAGTTTGGATATATGCCTAATATTCATACAGTTTAACATATTTGTATATAATGAATTTTAAAAAATATATTTGTGTTCAAGATTCTAAGTGAAGTGCTGGAGTGAGTGTGGAGTTGCACTGCATGGAGACATTTCCTTTACCAGTATTCCTTTTATTATGTATTTCATTATGCTTATTACTTCATTAATTTCCTACCTCTCCCTTTTAATTTATGGAATTATGCTAGTCCATAGTTTCTCAACTGGCGTTCCTAGGTTGCTAGGGCTTCCCCAAGAGATCAGGACTGGACAAAATAAGCATCATAGATACAGTAATTTTTATTCAGGGGTACCTCAAGTCCTGAAAATTATTTCAAGAGTTCCTCCAGGATAAAAAGGTTGAGAAAAGCTGTTAGGCCAAACTATTTTATGACTAAATAATTATATAAAGTCTGGTGTTTGATTACAGCAATGCTAACACTGTGCTTGGGTTAACAGGTGAATGTAACTTCAAAGTAGCATTAATCCAGGGGCTGAGAAGTCAATTTAAACTTCAAAGTAGCATTAATCCAGGGTCCAATAAGTCAATTTTCCTTCTAAATTTCAAGGCAGTGATATATTTATTTTATTCATTAGTCATATGATTGTGATCGAGATTTAAAGAAAGGTTTAGTGGCTAAATATTGACATATAGGTCAAATAGTAAGTTTTTGGTTTTCTAAAGCTTATTTAATAATTACTAATATTTAGCAATAATATAAAAAGAAATGTTTTTTTAAATAATTATTATGCATAAAATTAATCTTTCAAGAAAACTAATTGTGTTACATAAATAATTTATTCAATCAAGAAAACTTTATGAAGTTGAATGATGATGGTTAAAACTGATTGCAAAATAATGAAAATCCAGTTTTCAAGTAGAGATTATCTGTAAGTGGTATTACATACACAACTGAGATTTTCTAAAATAAAAATACTTTAAGTACATACACATAAGCCCAAGAGTTCTCATATAACTTTATCTGCTCCTAATGGAAATCAGATCTTATTTCATATCTACTAAAATACAACAGAAAAGGGAAGTAATCCAAATGAGATGGCTAAATCCAAGTACAAATCTCAGTTCATTGGAAATTTCTTTTTACCTTAACCCCACGCCATTGCTACCAATAAATTAAAAATATCTAACAATAACTCTGAGGAAAAAAGATTGTGATCAGACATTCAAATAGGGCAAGTCATTTGTGGGAGGATATAATAGTTTAACTGAAGATATCTGATACTGCAGCAAGTACACATATCAATTTGCCATTTAATGAATCAACACAGCGATGTAGTGAAGGGGCATCCAACCTCTTTATTCCAGGGGTCACATCAGCTACATCATTTGGGTTGTAAGCTGCATGGTACATAATTTTATTGTTATAAATAAGAAATGCAAAAAAATCTATTTCTCATCTTTATGTGTATCCTGAAAAATGTCAGGGTTTATGTAGTTTTTCCACCTTGACTCAGATGTGAAGAAATTCATTTCTACCAGCTCTTTAGAGATCCACCTCTCTAACTGAGTTGTTGCCTTTCTAAATAGCAGATTAGACTTGAAAAAACAAACCTTCAGCATTGTCTCTCATTTTGGCTGATATATTTTATCTTCTCATCATCCCTCATGCTACCAGTGGCATTTGGGATGTTATGAACAAATACATTCCGCTCTAGAATGACCTAGTGTAAATTCATCAGACAGCTAAACATTTTTAACAAGATACTGTCACAAAAAAGAGCTCGGGCATAGCAATTTTACCTGTCCTAAGAGAGGTTAGTAACAATTGTACTTGTTCAACAGTTCCACTACCTGTCCTGGATAGTTTATGTTGCATCCTAAGATGATAAATGTCTCTCGATGTCTGGCGGTGCTGGAAGAAGACTGAAAAAACTTCTTTACCTAAACATTTATGCAGTTTAAATGCTGGAGGCTGCAAAATATTTAGAACTGCCAAGACTTCAAAAAAAATAAAAGAATGAGCCCCGGCAGTCCTATAAGTTGGATATCCCAGCTGCTGAGGTTGGTAACAATTATGAAATTTGAAACAGTTACTTAAAATCAAGTTTCTGAACCTCTGACAAATTTAGAAGAAAAGCAAACAATATTCTCCCAAAAAGCAACCAGAAAAGTCAATCATCATCTCTGCGCCTCATATTACGAGCACCTGATGCAATTTTCCGCTTCTTGAAATCAACCATCCCATCTGAGGATAAGCCAAGGGACACAATTGTCTTTTCCCTGAATCTGTCTTTCTTAACTGGTATCGTGTCTTTATTTTCTTCAACTGGAGTTAGAACTTCTCCAGGAAGTGGTATTTCTTCCAATGACAAAGGTGGGCACAACTCAGTTTCCTCTGGAGCACTAACACAGAAAAGAAAACGAAAATTGTCTGCAATGAGTCATGGACCCCAATGGAATGTTCACTACCTAAAAATGCTAATACATCTCTAAATCTAAAAATGCTTTTATTAACTGGCATCTTTATTAGCTAAAAACGTTGGTACATAATGGCATCTCTATATCTGTAAATCTCAAAATCTAAAAATACTCTTTCGAACTGACAACTTTATTAACTAAACAATTTGGTATATAATGACATCTCTATATCAACTCATTTTAAAATCTAAAAATACTCTTTCAAACTGACATCTTTATTAACTAAAAACGTTGGTACATATCTAAAAATACTGCTAAAAACGTTGGTACACAATGGCAACTCTATATCTAAACATCTCTAAATCTAAAAATACTCTCAAACTGGCATCTTTATTAGCTATAAATCACTGGTACACAACGGCAACTCTATATCTAAACATCTCTAAATCTAAAAATACTCTCACTTTATTAACTAAAAATATTGGTACATATCTAAAAACACTCTTTTAAACTGGTATCTTTATTAGCTAAAAACGTTGATACACAACGGCAACTCTATATCTAAACATCTCTAAATCTAAAAAACTGGCATCTTTATTCGCTTAAAACATTGGTAAGCAAACAACTCTATACCTAAAAATACTCTGAAACTTGCATTTTTATTAGTTAAAAATGGTAGTACATAATTATAGAAAGAAACAATTCACAATCATGTATCCAAACTATAAAACCTCACACACTGTCTGTAAATGGAGTGAATGAACAGGCAAACCCATTTAAAATAAACACAATGACAAGAAACATAAATAAATAATCAGCAGTGACAAAAGAGCCCAACATCTAATAATTAAATTTGTTATTTTATAAACTACAGTTTAAGGGAGCTTTTCCTGATTTGTTTACTATTTATTAGAAAAATGACCAATTAAATATATAACAGCGACAAACAAATTTGCTCAGTCAGCAATGACAACAGGTAGTTGTGAACAGATCACAAGATGAGCTGATACAAAGAGTGGACATTAACTCAACAGTAACCTCTATGAGCTAAAAATTTTATTTATAAACAAAGGTTTAAACAGATTTTACCTGCTTAATTTAAGTTTTAAAAAGGTTTTCTTTTTACCATTAACTTTCAGTGTGTTAAGAGTGTTTTTCTTTTCTTTTTATTTATTACATACATTTAGTGTTAACTTTAAATATATTAACAGCATTGATGTTATTATTTTTCTTTATCATGTTCAATTCTTACATTTTAGTCTGGGTTGATGATATAAGTACTACATATATTAGCTGAGAATGATGTGCCATAACATTATGTGATTACAGCAAGATTTGGGGGATGGTATGTAACTTGGGTAATTACAGGCTTTTGAAAGTCAAGAGTTTTGTTTTTTCTGCTTCAGCCAAGGACTCAAAAGCTACATCTACAGTTATCATACGAAGGAAATGAAAATATGTAAACAAGAAAAAATGAACACAAGAACTTATGACCGAATTACTTACGACTCCTCTGCAACTGTCTCCCATGCCCCATATGATGATCTTGCTCCTGTTGGATCTAGCCGTAGTATTTTTTGTGGTGGTTCTACTAGAACTGTCTGTTCTGATGTTTCTGATGATAGAAGTGCATCTTGTGATTCCTTTGACCAAAGAAAGAAAATGTCATGTTTTTAAATACAGGCAGTGGCATAAGTCATAAATTATATACTGGGACAGAGATTATGAAAAGGAGAAAGACGTGTTTTAAAAAAAACATAAGAGTGAAATTTTTCCCATAGCACTTGGCATTATCATGTACTCACAACCATAAGAAATCTCTCATAAAGCAAGTCCAGTTCTTTCTCCATGACAACAAGGAAGTTAATTAAAAAAATAAAATCTCCTTTATTAATCCCTCTATTGTGCTCATTTTTTTTTTACCTTTATGGGTGTGGGCTGGAGAAATATTCAGGTATAGTCTCTGGTTAAGAATATGTGAAAAAAATATTTCACTCGACAAAATACAAATGTTTCATCGCAAGAATTCACAAGAACAAAATGACAAACAGGTATTAGAAAGAAATAAAATAATGCTTCAAAAATGTCAAAACTGGTTATCAGAGATCATATATAAGTAAACCATTATAGATGGAAATCTTTAAAGATGAAATAGAATCTTGAATGGCTGTGAATAGCACAAAGAAAAGACCAAACAGCAAGTGTCTAATTATCTGTAGAAGGGACTTTGTTCTTGGTCCAGAATCCTGGTATAGACAAAAAGTGTATCAGGATCAACAATTCTCATGCTAAGTTCAACAGGCCTTCATAGTTAAGAGCCAAGTTTCATAGATCTATCACAGTTAACAACCAAGTTCAACAGGTCTATCACAATTAATGGCTGAATTCAATAGGTCTACTATAGTTAATTGTAGAGTTCAATAGGTTTTACCACAGTTAACAGCTGGGTTCAATAGGTCTATCATCCAATTTCAACAGATCTGTCACAGTTCATGGATGAGTTCAATAGATCAATCACAGTTTATGGCCGAGTTCAATATCATAGTTACCATAGTTAACAGCCAAGTTCAACAGATCTATCACAGTTAATGGTCAAGCTCAGTATGTCTATCAAAGCTAATGGTCGAGCTCAATGTCTATCAAAGCTAATGGTCGAGCTCAATAGGTCTATCACAGTTAATGGTCGAGCTCAATAGTTCTATCACAGTTAATGGTTGAGCTCAATATGTCTATCACAGTTAATGGTCGAGTTCAATAGATCTATCAGAGTTAATGGTCGAGCTCAATAGGTCTATCACAGTTAATCTGTCCAATGCTGTCACTGTGTCCTTGTGTTCTTTGATGTGTCGAAGGGCATCGTATATATACACAAATCTGAGATAGGGTCAAGTCTGACTTTTCTTTGAGCAATTTGTTGTATGCCCTTTATTGGTGGTGCTTTATTTAATCCTGCTCTTCTTTTTGATATTGTGTGTTAACAAAGAATCCAAGGAGAAGGAATGGGTGAATTTTGAGGGAAGTTTGGCCAGATTGTTTAGAAGTGTAAGTGTAGGAGCAAAAATACAGAAGAAATTGTCAGAATATTTCAAATACTTACTTCTTCACTTGTAGACTGTGGGTTTTCCAAAACCTCTGAGGGTGGATCCTCCTGATTAAAAAAAAATATGGTCAAATATTCACCATTCAATGTGTAGTAGAACAATACTTGTTGAGGGAAACGTCCAGTAGATTCATTACTGGGCATGTCACTGTATGAAAGAGTGCTTTGTTAATGAGTGAGATTTAGGGTAGTGCTAAGATCACTCGAGCGTCTTTTCCCCTTGATCACTCCAAATTGTCTTTAATGCACACCAGAAAACTAAAGGATAACCATTTGATAACTTAAGTAAAGTTTAAGACCCTTTTTATCAGGATGCTGTTTGGAATCAAAGAAGTGTTCAGACCATACATCTGGTCAAAAAGAACAACCTTACACACACCAATCCATATCCCCCTCCCCGCCATTTGACTATTTCTTCCACATTTGCTTTCAAGAGTCTTATATATCCAGCAGTTAACAGGAAAGGGGATAAGACAAAAGACATAGCAATGAGAAACAAATAGGAAAAACTTTAGGGCCATTAGGGCAAACAATTTAAGTTATGGCTGGGATAAGAAGACAAATAAGAAGACAATATAAATTAGAAGATATCAGTCATACAAGAAAAAGAGAAATGTGTAAAATAGGTGGAGTACAAAAGTTATGCTTTAGATGTGTGAAATATTATTGTGCTGGTGTTGTAAAAGGAATGATGGACTTGGACTGACATACATATGATTTGTACTGTGCCTTGATTATAAGTGGATGGACTTCGATGTGTTTGTATTCACTGTTGCTGACCCGAATCTATATGTACAGAGCCAGTGTTTATGATAAAATAAATAATTGTTATCCAAAAGAAAACTGCAGCTTGTTGTGGTATATTTACCTTCATCATATAACTATTAAGAGTCACCTTATATATATATATATAGCTACTATACTTATTTACCCATATGAAAGCAATGGATCCATCAACTAAAAAACAATATTCATAAATGAAGAAAAGTTCTAAATGTATTTATAAAATTGGTAACCATTTAACTTAAGTTTATGTCCACTATACCGATTAACTCTCTTACTGCTGGCCAAAATGGAAGAAATCTTTTGAAGGGTCAATCTTTATAGTATGCTCCTTTTCCTGTATAGTATGCTCCTTTTCCTTAGTCTTTCATTATGTAGAAAAGAAAAATATACTATATACTCCATTTTGCTAGTGGACTTAGGTTAGCAGTAAGAGCAGCTGATTTATATTTGAAATATATTTTTCACAACAATTTTATTGTAATTTAAAAGTTATCACAATTTTAAACACACAACGACAATCACTACAGACATATCTGAAATCAGAATTTTAAATTATTTTTAAAAAAATATATTATCCATATGGAAGCAATTTTTGTTTACAGTAGTAAAATGGGCTTCTCCAAAATGTGTAATTTTAACATGTTGATCACAAAACATGAAATTTTAAAATGCTAGTCACAAAAGGTGAAATCTTAACAATACTGATCATAAACTGTGAAATTTTAACATACTGATCATAAAATGTAAAAATGTATTTTGCTCATTAAAAAATGTGAAGTAAAATTACCAACAAAAAAAAAAAAAAAAGCAGTAAATATTTTTTAAATACCACTTGAGAAGTCTTAGGATCCTCTTCACATGTACGTCCTTCTTGTTCAGCAAGGGAAACAAAGTCTTCTGGGGGTTCCCATATACTTTCTGGGAAAAAAACAAACAGTGAGTCAATGATTTCCATTTTGAAAAAAAAGCAAAAACATTTCCTTATTAAAATGTATTTTCCAAATACACAATCTGTGTTACATTAGCACTAATATGTTTCTCTTTGTAAAATATATCATTACATCAAATGAAAAATAATAATACACATACTAATCTAAAATGTATGACCTACTGATTTATTTATTATTAAATTATTAATTATTAAAGCACTTGTAATAATTGACAATTAATCTGGAAAAATAACAACTAATAATAAAATATAGTTATAACACTGATACATAATTTCTAGTAGTGTCTACAAAATTTATAAGTGTGGAGAGCCAGGTCAAAAACAAAGTTTCATGCAGCTAACCATTTGTTGAAATGTTCCAATAATACGAGTAACCTTCAGGTGACTTTGCCTCAAACCATTCCTTGATTTTCGTCTGAGATTCGCATTTTTGTTCTGCTACATCTTTCACATTCTGACTGCTGCTCTTTTCTTTATCAACTGTGAACATTCAGAAAAGATAAAATACAAATCTAATGAATAAACTCATATAATGACTATTTACTGTTAATCTGAGTATACTTTCCTTGAACAAATCATATAAATACATTCATACTGCTATTCAAAAACTGCATTAATGGTTGCTTACTGAAATTATCTTTTTCTTAAAAGATTACAACTAGTAAACTGACAGAACTGTGCTTCAAATACTGTTTCTACCACATCAGTTGCAAACCATCTCTGAAACAAAAATGAGTATCATGTTAATTTTTTATGTCTCTTCATAACTTGACAGCTCCTCATTTACTGATGGCTCTAATGTCATGATGTTCTTTCATGTCTTGGTGTCTCATTAGCCTGAAATCTCCCCAAATCCTGATGGCTCTCCATTTCTTGACAAATCCTGATGGCTCTCCACATCCTCACATAGCATATCTTGACATCTGAAACCTGATGGCTCTCCATGTCCTGACATCTGAAACCTGATGGCTCTCCATGTCCTGACATCTCAAATCCTGATGGCTCTCCATGTCCTGACATCTCCTCAAATTCTGATGGCTCTCCATGTCCTGACATCTCCTAAAATCCTAATGGTTCTCCATGTCCTGACATCTCCTCAAATTCTGATGGCTCTCTATGTCCTGACATATCCTGGTGGCTCTTTTGTGTCTTGATGTCCCTTCGTGCTTTTGGTGTCTTCTTTAACCCTTTGAACCCAAGATCTTGCTTTAGAGGGATAATCAGAAAATCATAATCCCCCGGTTGCCCGCAATAGCAAGATGAGCATATAAACTTATATCCCGAGATACCATAACAGCGGTATGCTGACTTACCCTAGAAATGAACTCTTCCAAAGACCTTGGTGTGTCTGTGTGTCTTGGCGCACAAGTTCAAGGCTAAAAGTTTGCACATGTAAATAAGTCCTCTTTACCGAAATGGCGAACCCACATATAAAACTGTCTTTTAGAAGCATGATAAAGCATGCAAAGAGTACCTGTGCATTCAAACTCACAGCAACTGTTGGTCAGATTATCATTCCAAGAAGGAATTTTTGCATTAAAGTGTATCACACATTGAGTGTATCACACACCGATTTCACATAGAAAATTAATAAAAAATAATTTTAGAAAATGTACACATTTTTTGCTCAGGGAGCCAGGGTTATAGGTTTTTACACAGAGGCGAACAGGGTTCAAAGGGTTAAGTACTGACATCTCCTCCTATCCTGATGGTTCTCCATTCAGTTCCTTTGTCCAGCACAGGAGTAAAAATTTAATTTTTTTTTTTACCTGTATATTTTCTAATATTTGCAAAATGTATCTCACAATTAATGGCAAAACACTGCAAAATAAGTCTTTAAAAAAATAATGAGTAAAACAACAGTAGAAATGAATTTCTCTGGTAAGACAATTAAGTAAGATGGCATTAATGCTGCATTCTATATGGTATAGTAAGTTTGAAAGATTTCAGAGGCACTAAAAATAAAAATTATATCAATGATCTTAAAAATATTCTAATAGCCAACAGTCAATATAAAAATGAGGGAAAAAAAGCCTTTGTTAAAATATAAATATAAAATACAAAATATAAAATTAAGCACTTTTTATCCAGCAACACATCTTCTGCACACTGCCATAACCACATATTTTCTAAGGAAGGTACAGGGGAAAAAAATCGATTAGACAGAAATAAAGAATACAGACATTTTTTTTTTAAAGGAGGAAAGAGAGTGGACAGAGAAAAAGAGAAGCTCACAAAATTTCCCTTCATAGCTTTTCTTTCTAAAATTAGCAAGCGAGATATTTCAAAAATTTAAACAATTTAGCATTTTATATTTCTATTTGATTTCCAAAGTTTACTGTACAATATAAGCTATCAGATTTTGTTTCTTATGGCTCATTTTATTCTGGCCACTAAAAAAACTATCTTAATGCCTTGAACGCATTTCTTTACAAATGAAATTATGCAACCATGAAAAACTTTACTACATACAAACAGCAGCTGACATTTATATTAACATTTTCAGGAACTTTTGAACTAAACAAACTATGTACATTAAGGCTCACAGATTATTATAATTATACTAATATTAATATAATATTTACTATAAGACAGCATGAAAAATGGTCATTATAATAATACTAATATGAGAGTACTGTTTGACTAATACAAAAATGGTCTGAAAATGGTCATTATAATAATACTAATATTACTGTTTGACTAATACAAAATGGCCTGAAAATGGTCATTATAATATAATAATACTAATATGAGAGTACTGTTTGACTAATACAAAAATGGTCTGAAAATGGTCATTATAATAATACTAATATGAGAGTACTGTTTGACTAACACAAAATGGCCTGGAAAATAACCTTTAATCCTTTAAGCTGGATAAACATAAGCTTTTGTTGAAGATTGCTATAATAGTAATAAAAGTTAACAAAAAATATGGCAAAACTTTAGTTAATAGAAAGAGCAACCTTTGCCACAAACTATGACTATAGGAAATCAAAATTTATTTGGCAATAAAATTCAACTCTATCTATAGATGGTGGTCTAAATCACCCCTCTCTCACCTGTAGTCTTCAGTTTAACGCCATACTGTGCAGCTAGAGAAGGGTCATTAGCTAGATCTCTTCTTAAAGCCTCCAGTGCTGCCTGGAGACCAAAGAAAATAAAATCTAAAATACAATTAAATAAATAAATAAGTACACACCACCAACGTTACCCAAAAACAATAAACATAGAGGTGAGAGTGTAGCAGTAATTTATTGAGATAAAGTGCTAAGACAGTATGGTTTTTTAATTTTTATTCTGGCTTAACGATAGTGCAGCATGGTTGTTATGGTCCATTAATAGTGGTGTTACAATGGGAAGTTATTACAACTTAAATACAGCAAGAGCATTTACTAAGTTCATATGGGGAGAAACTGTTGCTTACTTTAAGTGTGACATGAGCAGCTATCTTCCATAGGTGAAACAAAAAGAAAATAATAGAATATATGATGAAAATATTTTATTTACCTGCTAACATAGTAAAAATATAAACGTATATAATTTCACCTTTAACAAGACTTGTCAATAGTCCTTTGCTCTAATGTTCCTAATTCTGAGCAATGCAAGGTGAAAATAAACAGTGATAAATTATACTCTACCTTTTCCATCTGAGCCATTCCTTCTTCCAGTTCCTCTTGCTCCTTTGCCTTTTGTGTGCTTTTTTTCCGCATCTAAAAATACATGATAGCTACATAAATATGCACATGAATGCATACACATACACAAAACACACACACAAACACAAAAATACACAAACAGGTAAAATCAATACAACAAAAAACCCAATATGTTTAGTGTTTTTCCTTTCTTAATTTTAAAAACATGACATGATCCAAGTCAGACAAAATATCAATATTAAAATATCAGATTCAAGCTTTTGTTGTTGTTTTGGGTTGGGTTTATTTTTTGTGCAAATTGAATCAAGAGTTTGAACAGTGTCAAATGAGATCAAACCTGGATTTTAAAACTAAAAAATGGCACATACTCTGGCATAATGGCATATACAAAGTGAGATATCTTCAAAGAAAAATGCTGTTTACATAGAAACAGTCAGAAAGGTAATATGTTCTCTTCATTATTTATCTTGAAGGCTAGTGGCAGTGAACAAGCATGACTCCATTTGACAAATCAATGCATTTCTCTAATATCTATTAAATAAACAATTTACATACCTCATCAATTTTTCTTTGAACATTTTCATTGTGTCGTTTACCTCTCTCATGAAATTCAACACTCTAAAAATTGAAAGATTTTCAAAATTTAATCAGTGCAATATCAGAATAAAAGAATTAATAAATAAACAATTAATGTAGTACAAAAGCATTTTTTTAAAATAAACAGTTTTGCTAAATTGCTTTCATCAACAAAATATATTTATGAATAAAAATTAAAAAATAAAGTTTGATAATGGTAAGACTGTAAACAATAGAAACATGAACGAAAGGTGACTAACCAAACTGAGTGCAAAATCTCAGATTGATTGCCTTTTCATAATATATTAATATTAGTGTGGTAGCTTTCTTCTTCCCCAGAGCTTGTGATGATATTTTCAGCCTTGGATAGCTATGGAGAACTTGGTTCTCCTCATGTTCTGGGGTCTCAACCAAGGGATAAATTATAACATTGCTGACATTTTCTTATTACCTAGCTTCTGATTCTGCATTCTCTTTACAATAATTAGTAATTTCATCCAAGCTTTAAAGTGCTTCAAACGTCCAGTTCAGAAAATCACAAACTTAATAATTTGCAGTAAATATATGTTTCTTATAATCGAAGACTCAGTTACTTTTTTCTTGGTTTCATTCATTTACATCTAATTTTCACTCCTCTCTAGTAAACCATTAGTGAACTGTCTGTTGTTCCAGGAACTAAGTGTAATATTATAATTTCATTTTATATTTTATTTTTCTTATTTATACTTTATAAATAAAGTATAAACTACGTATCAAGCTAACTATTGGATAATGTGTTGAATGTTATGTACTGCAATCCACTTTGTTATTGTTTTTTTATACAGATACATACACATTTTATTTTGTGATAAGACTAAGAGTTTGTGCTAATGGCACAATTAATCGGCCTCCAGATAAATATAAGTCAACTAACCATGTGTTATAATCTATAAACTTTAATGAAACTAAAAATGCATATCCTATCTTTGCAATTTTAAAGCAAAATAAACAAAATGCAGAAAATTAGCATTTCAGTCCATAAAATGCAGAAAATTAACAGTGCACAAATTAAAACCAATTTATTTATCTTATATGTATATCCATTTTTATCAAACCATTGCAATTAAGAGTTCTAAGTTTATGAATGAACTTATGAAGATTGAACTTATCATATCTTCTAATTCTATATCTTATGAATCATTAGAAATTTCAAATACCTAATATCTGTGCAATTATTCTTTGATTCTCTTAACTGAAATAATGTGGAAAAGTTTGTCTCTATTGCTGTTACTGTCAAACGTTTCATTGAAGAGTGTATGAAAACCACAGTTTATGTCACCAATCTTTAATTCTGGATACAGAGTTATCTCGTGGGTTTTTGTTTTTTTTTAATCATAAATGGTTTATATAATAAACTTCATTCTGAAAAAGATATTCAAAGATTATTTATCTTTCAGCTAATGTTTTTTGGTTCTCCAAATATATGTCCATAGAATTTAAGCTGTTTTACAGAAAATTTGCACTTGTCTTTGCTGAGTTTGACTCCATTCTCATTCAGCTTTTTCAGTGTTGCTCTGAGTGCTTTGTCATGCTCAGTTAATTCTTGCCATGAACAATGATATCATCAGACAAGTTCTTGGATCCAGGAATGTCAACCAGCAGTTCTGAAATTGTATTCTGAAAGATCTCTGCTGCTGCATTCACTCCAAACAACAATCTCTTGTACTGTCTTTTGAATTTTTCATACTACACTTGATCTTTTGAATCCAGAATCTTAATTTAGACATTTTACAAAAAAGTTATATTAATAATTATTACTTACAGGTTTATTGTCAGTTATCCAACACTTGCAAAATTCACAAAATTTTCTTGGCTGTGATTTCCAGTAATCTGCCCTGAAAATTTAGCAATTAGAAACATCTGAATAACAATCAATGCAAGAGATCAAATAAAAAGAAATGGTACTTTGATGCTATAAATTTATTAAAAGGACAAAACCAATAAAATTTCTTAGAAACTCCATACGAATTTAATACATAGGCCTACTTGTGTTTCTTGTTTATTAGGTTTTAAAGTGCTTATGATCCATTAATTTGTTTTGATAGTGTGATTTTAAAAAAAATAATAAGTAAAAATATGAATTTGGATGAGATCGCCTTAGAATAAGAACAACTAGTTTACGATCAAATTAATTTTTGGAGACATTTTTCTCTTTCTCTCTCTCACACACACACACACAAGTGACACAAATGGATTTTTTTTTTTAAAGCACAAGCATCTTTCTTACACTACATAAGACACATTTTAATTTCGTTTAATAAATATGAATACGATAAGTCATTTTAAATACAATAAAAGTTAATTTGTGATGTAAAGATAAATTAAGTAAAATAATACATGTTCTGGATATTTTATCTTCCTTCTTTTCAGATAAAATGAACATATATTATTTTCCAATCTTGCGTCTGCATGCCATCGGAAGTTTACAAATTAGCGCATGCGTCACCATGTCTTTTAACTTAAGTGTCCAGTGGATATTCTAAAGAATAGTATTGGCCAGTTTCTGTGAGATCTAATTAAACTACAAAAATATAACCAATAATATTTTCTGTTTTACATCTCATCAATGTCACAACGCATGCGTACTCAGACGGCCTGTTGCTCCAAAAATCCTGGGGACTTGCTCGCAGTAGAAAAGACGAGTGCGAACATTACTTTTAAAGCAAAATGTAGTACTTATATTTTGTAATGAGCTGAAAATTAAGTGCACAAGATGGTACGTACTGTGATATTATACTTATAAATATCCTGCCTTGTTTTATTTCAAAAAATTCCAATGAACAGCTTTGCGGAGCCCAGCATGTCAATGTTTATGTTTTGATTCAAAGAATAACGAACAATAACTCAAATTAGAATGTCTGCGAATTGTCAAACAAATTATTCTGGCGCCCGTTATAATCGCATGCTATTTTTTTCTGGATAAGAGATTCGTAGCTGTATTAAATTCACTATTAATAAACTTTCCCCCCCAAAAAATGTATATTTTAATGGTTGACAACAGATGCTTGATAAAGTGGGTTTATTTTGACAGAGCAGGCCCCTCCTCTTTTCCTCCACCTATATGGGACTTTCTATAAATATTTATTAATCCCGTATATTAAACCACTTATAACATAGAACTGAATTCTTTTTATCGTAATTTCATTCACTGTAAATGTAATTACTTAATAAATGACTGATGACAGGTAGGCCTATATAACTTGAACCATTTCCAAACTTTTAAACTTTTTCTTGTGTTTAATTAAACAAACTACATGTAATAAGCACCAATTTGTACAGTACTACACATCAGTTTTCACATTTACAAATTCTTTATAATGGTATGAAAAAATATTTAGACATGTATGCATCAAAATCAGTTATTTTTTATTATGCAAAAATAGTTTATCTTTCACTATGCTAACTCAAATGCAAGTCTGTAAATAATGTGAATTCATTTCAAAGTTAATTTCTTTCTGCTGATTTTATTAGTATTACTTTATTGGTGTTTGTAGCTCATATAATAATCTTTTGACTTAATGTTAAAGGTACCGACCCCACAAAACAAATTTGTGAATATAGTAATAATTATGAAGAGAATTTATATATGATAATTATTATATATTTTCTTTGACTTAATTATCCAAATGCAAAACTGTTTTTAATAATTTTTATCAAAAAATTCATAATTGTCCTTCACATTTGAGATACAGTGATATCTCTTTTCATCTTGAGCGTTTGTGTGACTATTGTGATGGATGTAGTTTAGGGTATGCAACTCATCAGCATATTATTGATGCCAGTTTTAATATTAAAATTTTAGTATTGGTCTGATTAAAAGATTATTTGATTTTGGATTAGTAAGTGTTTAAAGTGAAAATATACTCATAAAGTCATATAAATATTTTATATTAGTGAGTATTTGTTTCTTTTATTATTAATTATTTTGTATTACTACAAATAATTTGTTTCTTTTTTCCTACCAAACTTGCCCAGCATTTTAATAATAACTAGACCCTAATATAACTTTTATGCTAAGGTTTTCTTTTGAAAAACATCAAAGAGCACATTTTATTATTAGTTATTAATCATATTTCTTTTTTAAAAATCTTGCTAAGCATGTATATCACTGGAACCCTAACTTTTATAAAACTTAAAAACAAATATTGTATTTGAATTTTTATTTTAAATTAGAATGCACTAGTAACAGAAACATTAAGAGATTTCTTACCAACAAAGCAAACATTGCATAACATAGTGTACTTAATTATATTGATTTTAACTGTGTAAGAAAATGCCTGCTAAAAATATTTCACCTACATTATGATATATTGTGAGATCAAAACACTAAATTTAAATTACAACTCAGTTTCTTTTGTTAGTCGGGGGGGGGGGGGGGGGGGGGGAGAACAGAATTATTATAATCTCTGACATCCTAAGTAAAATTTTAAAACTGAAATGATTATAAAGCACAAAATACATGTATGTTATTTGAATGATTTTTTCCACCACATTTAAATATAAAATTATATAAATGCTCATTGTAGAGTTAAATAATAGTATATGAAAAAGAAGAAAAATTGTTGAATGATCATTTTGACATGTATACCATATTGCAGTGTGTGTGTGTGTGTGTGGTCACACTAGCCCCAAAGAAAATGCATGTCAGTAAAATAAAGCACTGAAAATGTGACAAAATTTTGCATAAAAATCACACATACTCAGTCATCCAAAAAATGTAAAATTCTGTGCCTTTTATCACTTAAAAATCAATACATTGATTTATTGTAATAACAGTTATATATATCTAAATCTAAATTACTCACCAGGCAGTAAGTAAATAAAACTGCAAAGAAATGTAGAAAGCCCACCTTATTGGTATAGTAAGCAGCGAAGCAGTAATTTAAGTCAAAAATAGCCCATGTTTGTGTGCCTTGGTGAAACAGGTAGAAATCTTTTGTGTGATGTGGTATTTGAGTCTGTATATTTATTTATTCCAGTTGCATTATGTTTTATAAATTATATTTAGATATTATTATATTTAAAAGCTTTTAAAAATTTTTTTATTGTTTATTTTCAGGAGTCTGGAGAGACCGGTAGGTAATTTTTAAAAAATCTGTTTCAAAATTTTCATTTTTTTTTTTTAAATGTACGTTAGACAAATATTTTCTTCAACCAGTCAGCCAGACCAGTACATGCAAAATTCAACTTGTCCAGAATATTTGTTAATGTTAGTATGTTGTTTGTAAAATGAACAAAAGTAAAATTACAATTTTTTTTTTTCAGTTTATTCTCTGCAATCAGTGTACTTATTTACTTGATAATTACTATTAACAGCAACTTAAAATTATTGTCTTTCTTGGCTAATATCTGGTGACAATAACTGAATAGCCAGTATTGCATTTTGTTTTAGTACATAACATAAGCAGCTTATAACTTTATTTATAACTTTAAATTACATTTAATTTACATTTTCACATTCTAATTAGTAATTACTTCATCATTGGCTTCAGCATCTACCTTTCTGCAGGTTCATTGCCATCAAAATTTGTGTAAAATGATCACTTTGTTAAATAATTTAGAGATCATATATATTTTAAGTCATATGAATTTGTTGAATATTGGAAACTATTTTCTTTTCGCTGATGGAACTGTAATAGCAACATTTATCTGAACAGAGAGCTGGTTCGTGATGATTCACACAAATCATTAGTTTTGAAATTTGAAAAAAAATGTTAAAATGAAGTAATATTTAAAATATGATTACTAATTTCTAACAACATATTTTGCTATATTACACTTACAGCATTTTAGACTATGTTTTTTAAAGGAATTAATTTTTAAAAATTCATTAATTTTCATATTAAGAATCTGAACTAGAGGCCTTGTTTTTAAATAGGGTATAAAAGAGGAAGAGAAGTTTCAGTTCCACTTCTTGAAATTGTATAAATGATCTTAGTTGATGTCCTCCTGTTAATGCCAAATCAGTCATTGATCATATTCAGTTTCTCTATTTCTCGTGAAAAATGTAATTAAATAAAATTAATCTTTCTTAGTAATTATTGCGGCCATAGATAGTTTAGAAAAGAAGTTTTAGTTCTAATCTTTTTAAATCATTGCAATTTCACCATTACTGTGAAATATATGCCTTTTAAACTTGTTAATGTTATGCTAAACGGTTTTTAAGATATCTTTATTAAGAAATATACATATTTTGTTCTTTGGTTTTGGCATGTCTTCAAGAACTTGTGCTAATCAGTCAAGTTTTACAATATCGTTGTTCCTGTGTTTTGGCACTTCTTTAAGACTTAATGCTAATTAGAGAGGTTTTAAGGTATACTTGTTAAGAAATGTACATATCTCTTTTGTAAGGTATCTTTGTTAAGTAATGTATGTATTTCTTTTGTTCTTTGTTTTGACATACCAAACAGAACATTTCACCTCATATAATTACTCATCTACATATATAAGCATTAGTCCACTGTTATTGAAAATCTATTTTATTGCATGTAGTTTATTTTTGTGTTTTGCAGACTGGAACAATCTTAGCCTAAGTGGCAAGTCGGAAAGGCACTCCATGATTGATGATTATCAGAAGCAAGAGTCTTCAAGTTTTATGGACAATCAGTCTGAACAGATGTATGATGGCAGCACTTTAGGGGTAGGATTTGTTTTAGTTATCCTCTATAATAAATAGTTTCTCACTTCAAGTTCTCAAATATTTATTAATTTGTTGAAGAATATGATATTTAAGAATGATATGGATCAGAGTTGACACTCACTATGTCCCCATTGACTGCCATAAAAAGTGGTAATAATTCTGGATCCAACTCTTACAATTTACCTTAAGAAATTTAAATACCATGGATCAAATAAGTCTAGACTTCTCCCAGGGTTCATAGCGACCTTGAAAACTCCTTGAAAAATGGGAACTGTCTTAAAAAGTACTTTTATTTTGTCCTTGAAAAGCACTTGAACTTGCCTATAAACCCTTGAATTAGTTGAGAAATCCTGATTTTTATTTTTTTTAATATATATATCCCACCCTTTTCCTTTCACCATCAGTTTGCATAAACATGTTTATTTTAAATATAATGCTGTGAAAACATTTGCAAGTCTTTGAGCATTCGATACTTTGGCATTGACTTTGTTTCTGGTGTGTTGTTCAAAAGCCCAAGATAGCATACCGAGAACTAAGAATGTTTGGAAACTATATAGCTAATTTATATGATGAGAGTATTTTATTGATTGTAATTATCATCTGATTCTCTATGTATACTGTGGTTCACAGAATTTGTTCTTCATTCAAAGATTAGCAAATGTTGACTTGTTAATATGGGCTGACAGTAACGATAGTTGTCTCTTATATCGTTTGTCATTCTACTATTTCATATTTACTATTTCATATTTAAGATTTTAACTCGTTTATGATTGAAATACTAATTCATTGAAAAAATTATGTTCAGTACATTTATATAATAACTGCAAATGTATAAAATTCAAAATCATATGCATATGATAAGTGATATACACAAGTATAGGGATATAAAACTGACCATAAATATTTTTCTCTTTTATTTTCAACATTTATTTTATTTATACAACCATAAGTAGTTTTCACCAAATAAACATATATTCATATGTATATCCACTCACCTAAAAGGGTGAGATTTTATGAATTTATATGAACTTTTGTTTTAAAAAGTTATTTTATTTCAAAGTTGGTATGTGGGTTGATAAGTGTTGGGTTGAAATCTGTTGCACAGTCTAGTACTGCAAACAAGAATTCAGTGTGCTAAAGGTTAATTGCACAGTATTGTATATTGATACACGTGTATTAAATTTGCTTGTGCTATCTTAATTCGTTTGCAACAAAAGCATAATGCCATAGTTATTGTAACAAATTTGGTATTTTCAAATTTTACTGCACATTCTGTTGGCCCTTTTCATCAGCTTTTATGAGGTTCTTTAAATGCCCTTGAAATTTCTTTTTTTAAAATTTCCTACGGACCTTTCAACCCTTCATAGTATATTTGTGCATTGTCTTGACTGAAACAAGTTAATAGAAATGATATAAATGTATCCAGCATACTTAGTTGCAAAGAGTTGCTTAAGTTATAAATATGACCAACATAGTTGTTAAGAGTTGCACATAAATATGTCCAGCTTTCTCAGATGTTAAGAATTACTTATAATTATGTCCAACATACTTAGTTGTTATAAGTTGCTTAAAAACATATCCACCTTACTTGGTTGTTAAGAGAATTTTATGTCCGGCATACTTAGTTGTTAAGAGTTCCTTATAAACATGTCTAACTTAGTTGTTAATATTTGTTTTAATTATGCCCATCATACTTAAATGATAAAGTTACATTTGAATATGTCCACCTTATGAGTTGCTTATAAATATGTCCAGTATACATAGTTGATAAGAGTTGCTCATAAATATGTCCAGCTTACTTAGTTGTTGAGTTGCTTTTAAATATGCCCAGTCTACTTGGCCAAAGTCTATAGACTGTTAGACCTCATGAGAATTTTCTTTTATTGGGAAATACCCTTTCTGATTTCTAATTCTCTTTGTGTATTCAAGTCTAGTTGTTTGAAAAAAATTCCTAAAGAAAAGAAAAATAGAAATATAAAATTGGAAAACATAATTTAAACATATCATTAACATATGCAAAGTATAACTAAAATAAATATTTACATTATATATATGACAGAATAATTAAAATAATATTTTATAATCAACAAAACTCTTTAAACTTGTTTGTGTTTACTTTATTTGTAAATATTTTATGTTTTAAAATCATACATATACATATGCACAGGCCCAAACTTCCCCTTGTGTTTAACATTTCACTTAATTCACCAGATATGGTATAATTCATGTATAAGTGAAGATACTTGTTTTATGGTGTGGATTTTTTTTTGCTTGTTTTTTAAATAAAGGTCATATATTGCTGTATAAAGATACCCTAAAACTATTAACACAAGTAAGCATTGATACTGAAGAAAAATATTTGGCATAGGCAGGTCTGCGTTAACAAGCTGGTTTATAGTTTTAAAAATAGAGTTCTTTTTATTTATTATTATCAGATATTTTTTATTTGTAATGTTTTTTTATAGGGTGAAGATGACTACATGAGTAATCTAGGCTTGTATGATGGATATGAAAGCTACAATGATAGCGGAAGTGGAATGTCTGATGATGAGAACCAAGATGGTAATTTGCTGTCTCATACTTTTCAACAGCCAAAGACTGGCAGTGGCAGACGTCAGAAAAACTACCGATATCTAAATGGCAAAGATGGGATGGGTAAGACCCCATAGTGTATTGAAATACATGGCAGTATTATTCACTTTATCCATGAACTTTCAGCCTTTTGGCCTAGAAAGTGTTTCCTCACCACAAACAACGTCATTTATTTTTGTGTTTTTGACTAAATGAGCTGCAGGCTTTGGGTTTATGTGCTTGGTACATCAGCTTTTTCACTTCAGATATGCTAGTCTAATTTATTCTTAGTTTTTATTTACTTTACACTTATTGGACTTTCATTGTCTTAGATTCTCAGTTTACCAGCTTTCTTACCACACAGACACTAGCATCATTTATTTTTTGTTTTAAAGGATTTTTCTCAAAATTCCTCATAAATTTCTTTTGTAATACTGTACATATTATTTTTTTAGTTCACTCCAAAATCATCATTATATCACACCAAAATCAACACTATATAAAATTTGCCATGGGAATTGTATGTGTATTAGTGCTTGTAATTGTTGGGCTGATTTTCTTTTCTTAAAAAGTAAATCACAAATTGTTTTACGCCTAAATGTATTTTCTAATGATTGTATTCTTTCTTAAGCTACTTGTGAGAGATGTGGAGCAGTGGGAGTGAAGCACGCTTTCTATTCCAAATCTAAGCGCTTCTGCAGCCTTTCATGCTCTCGTAGCTTTGCAACATCACAGCGTGAAGGCAAACCAGCAACTAGGCCAATCAACCAACCAGCCAGTAAAAAGGTATTTGACAGTATTGAACTACTTTCTTTTTTGAACTTTAGTCTAGAACTTTAATAACAAGTGGCCAAAATGAATTTAGAACTTGTGCTGCACCTTTGTGAAATTTAATCTGGCTGGAAGTTTATCGAAGTTCTCTAACATTTTCCAAATTCCCTGAAAAGAAAAATCTTTGAATGACATTGATTTAGAGAGTCTGTGACTTCATCAAAAGGGTGTACGAATCTTGGAAGAATAGTTTAAAGTAACAATAACTTTTTCTTAGTTTAAAATTTGTATTAAATAAATGTTCCAATAAGGTTTTAGTTTTACATGTTGCATTCTTATTGTGCTCAGTTTCCTTGACACTGAATAATTTTCTATTATGTTTACATTGTACATTGTTCTCAGTTTAAATCATTGAATTATTTAATTATTAAGAATATATGCCTTTGAAATTTTGCATACACATAAGAAAAACCCATACTGATAAACTTTTTGTAAGTTAAATACATGTTGAGTTTTTCTCTTATCTAAAAAAAAATCAGTCCTGGAATCCAACACCTAAAATGCCAGGCACTTCATTTCACTTATTTTTATCTACAAAGTTTATAAGAAAAGCTTCTTTTTAAAAAAAAATGATGAGGAAACAGAATGGAATAAATGCAGATTTTTTACTCAGCTGTACTTGACATCCATTTTTATCTTTTGATTCAGGTTCATTTTCAGCAATGATAATTTATCTTCACGTTTGTTTGTCTGTACAGTCACAATTAATGACACTTAGTCATTAAAATAAATAAAACTAATAAAAGAAACCAGACACCAAATCTTCAGAAATAAATCTTGGGTCAGATCCAAGTTCCTTCACTGCATTTTCACTTTAGTGATTGTCAGTGGTGCTACTGACTCTTGACATACTAACATAAGGTGCAAGATCATCATGACAGTGTCTTGTTGCTAGAAATCTACAATAATTCAAAATAACATATCCTCTGAAAAAGAATATACAATTTTTTCAGAGGTCACATCTTTGGCTGTCTTATTGAAATGACAGCTACTCTACTTACAAACAGTTGAATAAAAGAAAAAAATCCTTTCTACTACAATAAAAATGTCATAATACCACAAGGTCTAAAGTTAACTTTATTTTTAAACATATGGCATTAGTTCATTTGCATATAAGAGCCTTGACATTAATAGTACAAAATATAAATACATTATGTCAAATGTACTCATTGGCAAAGAGGAAGACAATAAGTGTTGTTGATGGCGAGCTGAAGGTTACATTTATTTTAAAACAAGAGGCAGTTCTTTTGCTTATAAGAGCCTTGATCTCATTAGCACAAAATGTAAAGACAGTATTTGTTAGTCAGTTATACTCATGATGTTGGTAAGTAGAATTAGTAAGTGTAGTTGACTGCTACATGCTAAAGGTTAAAAAGTTGTTTTAAAAAATATATATATATTTTTTAATACTTATTATTCCTTATTGTTGGGTTAAAAAAGACAAAAAAATTGGTTGATGCAACAAAATGTGTACTTATGTTTGCAGGACAAAACAGAATTCCCATTAACAGCTATTGTAAATAGATTGTATTATAGCAATGAATTTTTTAAATACATATGTTGAAATTTGAATAACAAATAATTATTTTTTTTTAAATTGGAACAAAGATGAATGTGTATTTTATTGCTAAAACTATCTTTTATTGAATATAATCGAAATAATCATTGATTATTTGGTATAGATAAGACCTACCATCTATTCTATATCAGCATTTGGTTCTAAGATATAAAAATGATGTAGGTTTCCAATGATAACTATGAAGGGAGATAATTTGGCTTTAGAACTCCGTGAATAGTTCTTTCCTTTGAAAAGTTTGCAAGGAAGGAATTAGCGTTATTGACAAACACTTTATTTGCAGGGAAAGCCGGTGGTCAGCCACAGAAAATCCATGGCAAAGAGTCCCACTCTTAGTCTTCATAAGGCTCATGTTTCACCAGGTATGCTTTTAGTTTTAAAGCAGGAGACTAGAATGACATTTTTTTCTTATTAATTCATATTTTTTGTTGTTATTTTCAGATTTTTGAGTACTTTGGCACATTCATTTCTTTCTTTCTTCATGTGAGATGTGAACTGAGTTTATGTTTAATCATTATTACCTTTGTTTGCCCCCTTTGCCCCCCCCCCCCCCCCCCCCCCCCCGGAATAAGTAACAGTTTAATTCACTCTACAGAAAAAAACAAACTATAAAGCTATGTATGAAATATTGTTCAGCAAGGCATCTCTGTTTTCAGGAAGCTGAGCTTATTGTAACAACTGAAAAGAATAACACACATTATAATTCTTATTATTGTTTCAATTCAATTTCTATTATTAATTATTATTATATTTTAATCTTGAAGGGCTAGTCTTTAATTTGTGTGTTGTGTGTGTGTGACTTTATTAGGAGTCAAGTTCAGATTTTCTTTTATTATGAATAAGAGAATGACTTTGCTTACTGGGCATCAATCATCATTAAAAGTACTTTTGTTTAGGTGCTGTTTTGTTGCTTTATTTTATTTTTAAAGAAGTCAATAAAAATTTGTTATTAGTAGAGTAATATGTGACCAATTTCAGTTTGGCTTCAGTTTTACTTAACTTTGTTTATATTTTTTCTCTCAGTATCAATATAAAATGTTTTCTTTAATGTTTATTATGTTTATTTTTTCTTTTTAAATAGAAGTGAAATTATTTTTACTGGGGGAAAAAACATTATTTTGTCTCTTGATGCAGAAGTGAAAAATTTTAACTGTTAGACCCTTGTTTTGCCTCTCTAGATACTGAGATGTTTGAGGAAACCTATTTGTATCCCTAGGTACTGAGATAAAGATATTTGGCTGAGAAAACTTATTTGGAGGGGTGGGGGGAATGTCCCAAGGTACAGAGATGAAATGATTAAGTAAATATTTTTTGTCTCTCAGTACTGAGATGAAATGATTAAGTAAACATCTTTTGTTTCTCAATCCTGAGATGAAATGATTAAGTAAACATTTTTTGTCTCTCAGTACTGAGATGAAATGATTAAGTAAACATCTTTTGTTTCTCAATCCTGAGATAAAATGATTAAGTAAACATCTTTTGTCTCTCAGTACTGAGATGAAATGATTAAGTAAACATCTTTTGTTTCTCAATCCTGAGATGAAATGATTAAGTAAACATCTTTTGTTTCTCAATCCTGAGATGAAATGATTAAGTAAACATCTTTTGTTTCTCAATCCTGAGATGAAATGGTTAAGTAAACATCTTTTGTCTCTCAGTACTGAGATGAAATGATTAAGTAACATCTTTTGTTTCTCAATCCTGAGATGAAATGATTAAGTAAACATCTTTTGTCTCAGTACTGTGATGAAATAATAAAGAAAATATTTTTTTGTCTCTAAATACTAATATGAAATGGTTAAGTAAATATCTTTTGTCTCTCAGTACTGAGATAAAATGTTTTACTGGGAAAACTTTTTTTAAAATATCTTTAGGTACTGAGATGAAAATGTTTGATTGGGGTCCTTACCTGGTTAACTGTGTTGCTCAAGCAGCCCCTGTCTACTGCTTCAAACATGTGAGTCTTTTGAAAAGCATTGATGATTGTTTGTATGATTATCAACAGTTGTGTTACCATGAACTTTTTTGAAAAGCCCTGATAATTGTGTGGCTGTGATTAGAAGTCTTTAATGTAGGGGCTTGTGTTTTGTATGTTAGTATGCTTGTGTTTGAGTATTAAATAATAAATATTTTACTTAGGTTTTAATGTCAAAAATGAAGATTGAATTGATAGATATTGTTATACTTCTTTGTATATTGTAATTTAACTTAAGCCTGATGGTAGAAACATGCAACAGAGAGGCTAGACTGCATATATTGTTAGAATGGGAGATTTACTACTGTGGCATCTGATAACACTTTAAAGTTTGAGAAAAGTATTTGACATGTGACTACTCACTGTGAATATTTCTTTGAGAGATTATTCTGTAAATGATTAAGTGGTGAGAGTGAGTAAATTCTGGAATGAGAGATTCTTATTGTCTGTGCAAATAATTAATCAGCTGAAGAATCCTATGTAGATAATATTTACTTGCTACTATGTAATTAATATTTACTGGCTAAAGATGTCTGTGCAGTTAATATTTATTTGCTAAAAGCAGTTTTTAACACAAACATATTTTAGGTACCAATGGATGACTCATGGGAACAGATATCAGTGGGAATGAAAGTTGAAGTGGTGAATATCGATTGTGACTTGCCCAATCCTGTTTACTGGATTGCATCAGTCATTAGGATTGCAGGTAATTTGTTTTTCCTTTTGCTAGCTTAAAACTTTTGTATATTTTCTTTCTTGCATTACGTGTTTTCAGTATCTTGATATTACCCAGTCTTATTATTGATGAGATATTCAGCATGTTTGAGATGAGTACAGATGTTAGGCAGTATGTTTTTATTTTACATAAAAGCTTATTTTTTGAGGATTTCTTTCTCATTCAGGTTATTTGGCACTGATGCGCTATGAAGGTTTTGGCAATGATGCATCACATGACTTCTGGATAAATTTGGTCTCTGAAGATGTGCATCCTGTAGGCTGGTGTGCTACCATTGGCAAGCCTCTAGTGCCACCCCAGTGTGAGTTTACTATTACTGGCGTTGATACTTGAGAGCATTTTGACAGAATAGTGTATCTATATATAACCATTTGCAAATCTTTAGTGCCATGTCAGTTTACGTTTGCTATTCCTATTGGCATTGACACTTGAGAATCATTTTTTCTGAATATATTATCTACCATTGACAAGTTTCTAGTGCCTCCCCATCTAACTGATGTTATATAACCTATCTTTATTTTAGGGCACTGAAGTGTACAACAAAAGTCCTATCAGAATCTGTGCATTAGTTTTTTGCTTAGCTTCATCCAACCCACAGATGTAAAAATGTTACTATTATTAATGTATAACATGAGATTCATTTTGTCAGAACATTTCTAAATGTTGTTGTTAAATTTTCTTTTTGTCACTTG
Source organism: Sinotaia quadrata (assembly GCA_028829895.1). Taxonomy (NCBI): domain Eukaryota; kingdom Metazoa; phylum Mollusca; class Gastropoda; order Architaenioglossa; family Viviparidae; genus Sinotaia; species Sinotaia quadrata. The sequence continues at coordinate 65,473,075 of CM054183.1, forward strand.
ATTATGTTGAATTACCAATATAACCAATTTTATTTTTTAATATGAAAATTAATTGGATAATTTGATCTATTTATAAATTCAACTTAAAATATGAATAAGCACTGTTATTTTGTTGCTGTTATCTATAAATAAAATAAAATTAGGACTGTGGTTTTGGGTGGGGCTAAGTGAAAACACTATGGCACAGATTTTGATTTGACTTCATATACCATAGTGTAGAATCAAGGTAGACTATATAACATTATGCTATCCTACAAGTAACTCACCAATAGCCCCAAATTTACAAGAATAGTAAAGCACATACATGACTAAAAACATGAAATAGTAAAGTGTTTGCGCATGGGCCATGGTTTCATACATGATGTGGCACAACAGGCTCCACAGAGCGGCACATGCGGCAACAAACACAACTCTCAGGCTTCACTTGCATTACACAAAATCAACCTCCACTTTTTCATCTTTCACTGACACCACTGCTACTTCAAACATTCCACCAAAGCACTACACCAACAATGGTGCAGTTCCAAAAGCAGACAAATTTAAGCTTCCACCATGCAAGCCACACTTACCAAAAGGAAATATGCATTCATCTTCATTCTCATTGCTTATAGTTAGCATATGCAACACCAAACACCACCAAGGACACAAAGGCTGGTAGGTCTGCTGGCCTTATGCCTAGTTTTTTTTTTAAAAAAGAAAAAAGAAAACTGCTATTGTACTACTGGACCACAGTAGAAGCTAGCAGTGGTGACTCAGAAGAAAGCTAGTTAATGTGCACATCAGATTCTAAACCTAAATTCAATCAACCTTTAAAATAAAAGTTGGCATTTAAGATTTCCATGACCCTATGACCCTTAGATATTAAAAAAATCAACATATTTTTGACATTATTATGGTACTTACCTGGGGGGGGGAACTATGAAATAAGTTTACTCTAAACACCTTATTCTGAGTAAAAAAAGCATTTATACAAGCAAATCCACAGGCAAAAGCTAGTATATAAATATTTGTTCTTGTTTTCAGAGGGTATTAAATGATCCCAGAATCAGAAAAAATCATAATAAACAGTCTTATAATTAGATATTATAATATTCCCAGTTACATTGCTAAATTGTAGTCTGATATAGACTAGTAGAATAACCCTGTTTTAAAAAATTTGAAAACCCAATGCACTTTATTTGTTTTCCTTTTAGATTTAATTTTTCTTTATTTCCTTTTAATGCTACTTATCTAATTTTTTTTTTTTTGGTACAAAAAAATTAAAAAATTCTCTTTTACTGCTATTGGATAGAGGGAGTTTGGGATATTAGATTAAATTTGGCATTTAAATCAATGAGAATAGCTAACTTTAAAAAAAGTACGTAGTAAAATTGTCTGGTTAGAAGTGCTTCACTTGAATGTATTGCATGGCACAAGCAGAATGGTGCGTGCACATTGCTATATGAGTAGATAAGCATCCCGATGCTATCAAAAATTTACATACGAGAAATGAATTAACCTTTCTCCATTTGGAGCATTCACGATCAAATTTGGAGTGATAATATCTTTTCCAGACTCAAGTGTGGTTTCCTCCATCAAGTAAGCATCACCACTACCTGAATCCAGCTCAATATCAGACTTATAATCAAAACGAGAATTCATTAGAATAATATTCATGAAGCAAATGTAATACCATAATTCAAGAAAAATTCAAGATGGCAGTCAAGGATGCATCCTTTGTTTATGAGATTAATATGAGATTATGAGCATAAAATAATGAAACATAACTTTTTAACAAGATTAGTTATATAAATTAATGTCTAGTTTTGATGTACAACTGGTTTTTAAAGTAAAATGTTTAAAAAATAATATTTTGTAGTTAATCTTAAGCGGCAGCCAAAAGTGGCCAATTTTCTTTGTTGCCAAAATGAGAAGAGTTAAGCTCGTCATATATTGTAGAGCTTTAAGTTGAAATGCAAGATTGAAATTTTCTCAGAGTTATCTACCCTTTGACTTAGCATTAGATCTTTGGTAGCAAGGTCAAGCCTGATAGTAGTGAATTTCTGCGTGGATTTCAAGGACACTACACATTGTGGCTAAAGCTACCAAAAATAGAGTTTTATAGTGTCAATTTTAAAATCATTCTCTGGGAATTCAGAATGACTGGAGTGTATAATCCAGAATATTTCTGAGATCCCAAATCAGTATGCTCTTCATTGTGTATCTCTTTCTAGTGGGTGTGTGGGGCTTTAGAGAGACTGGTTTGTAAGCATATGATTCCTAAAGTATATTCTGCTGATATTATCCATTAAAAGCTTATTTTGTATGGAAATAAAATCATATTTTGTTGCGTGGTACTTCTAAATTTTGTCATTTATTCGATAAATTAAATTAGATACAAATATGAAAGAAAAATTAATTTAACAGATAAATTTTTTTGTCACCCAGATATTGAAATCTCAGAAAAAGTTGCCATCCAAATACTGAAATCTCTAAAAGAGTTATCGGGCAAAGTAAATATTTGATTTTGTTTCTTTCTTTATTCCTTTCTATTATTCTCTTTGCAGCAATCCAAAATAAATATACAGACTGGAAGGATTTCTTAGTAAAAAGGCTTACTGGCTCAAGGACACTGCCTGGAAATTTTTATGCTAAGGTATTTTTCTTTCATCAACAGTTAAGGTTTCATACAAACAGCACTATCTTAACTACCTACAAGAATGTTTAGGGAAATAAATTGGATAATTGGTTAGGTTGTTAAGTTAGTCAATAGGTTTTGATAAATAGTTAAGAAATAAAGTATTTAATTTTACTTAATTTTTAAAAAAAATTATACAGTAGTCATGTTCTGAGACCCTGTGTGACATTGTTTTCTAGATTTGAAGCAAACGTCAAATAAGTCAGGATGCAATACTATATATAAGATATATTCCGTTAATTGTATATTCACTTGTAGTTTCATGAATGCATTGGAGACCACAAGTTAAAAGTGGGAATGAAGATAGAAGTAATGGACAAGATGTGCGTCTCTGCTATGCGAGTGGCCGTGATTGAAGAAATTGTTGGTGGACGACTCAGGCTAACTTACATTGATAGCAAGGTAATGATCCTAAGATCTTATTTTTCATACTCATTCACACAAGCACGCACACCTGCACACACCTGCAAGTTTTTAAAATCTATGTTTAAATTTTTGATTTTTTTAACCTGTTAGTAGTATATGTGATAGTAAAAGAACTAGTGCTAGCCGCATTTAATTATTTTCATCATCTAACTTACATTTATTTTTTAATTAGAAACATATCCATGCCTAATAAGCCCTAAAGAAATGAAAATAAAAAAATAAATTTTGAAATAACAAAACAGAAAAATTGCTTTCCTATTTGCATTCAAGTGATAAAAACATCATTCTGGACAGTCACCTTTCAGTCTTTTTCTGGAATTCAGAGAATTGGAGACTGGTGGATAGTCTGTAACATTAAACATTTCAAAATATTATTGCCCATTTTACTGAATACCATTCTTGTGAAAGATTTTGCAATTATCTTAGTTAGGCACTGTAATATTTTAAAGATTGGACATTTAAACTTAAGTTTACAAGTAATCTTTTCCCTAATAATTGTGACATACTTATTATTTTATTGTAGTACATTGAAAATGTTTTGTATTGTTTTTGTGAAATGCCTAGAGCTTTTCAAGGTTAGGCATATTGTTGATGTTCTCTTTATTATTTATTTTAATTTTATTAAAGACACAATAATATTTAAAAATAATTCAGTCAGTTTTTATGGTTTGGCCTTATATTTATTTTAATTAATTTTTTGAAAGTTTAGGGGCTGATTGACATATATGTTTTTGTATTAAGAGAATAGGTATATATACATGAGCATTATTTGTCTTTATCTCTGCTTATTTTGTGTCATTCACAAGAGTGTGACTAGTAAAACTGAAATCCTTGATCCTACACAGCATAAAGAGTGTGACTAGTAAAACTAAAGTCCTTGATGATCCTACACAATATAAAGAGTGTGACTAGAAAAACAGAAATCCTTTGATGCTCCTACGCAACATAAAGAGTGTGATTAGCAAAACTAAAATCTTTGATGCTCCTAAACAACACAAAGAGTGTGACTAGAAGAACTGAAATCCTTTGATGCTCCTGTACAATACAAAGAGTGTGATTAGCAAAACTGAAGTCCTTGTGAAGTGTGACTTCATGTGAAGTCCTTGATGCTCAAATACAGCACAAGAGTAAAATTGAAATCCTAAAGTTCCTAAACAGCACAAAGAATGTGACTAATTAAACTGATATCCTTGATGCTTCTATACAACACAGTGTGACTAATGAAAACAGAAGTTGCTAATGCTCCTGTTTATCTTCTTGTGTTGTCAGGATGAAGGAGATGAATTTTGGTGCCACATGAAATCACCTTTGATTCATCCAGTGGGATGGTCTCAAACAGTTGGACACAAGTTACATGGCTCACAGGGTGAGATTTATTTGTTATTATAATCACCAGATCATTATTAATGTCCGTCTTCAAATAAGATATTTTTTTAATTCTGTTTGTTTGGGGAATGCAAAATACAAAAATGCATTTAAATTCTGTTTATTGCAATGCAGAGTACAGGAATGCATGTCAATTCTGTTTATTTTAATATGAAGTACAGAAATACATGTGAATGCTATGTTTATTTTAATACGAATTACAGAAATACATGTAAATGCTATGTTTATTTTAATATGAAGTACAGAAATACATGTAAATGCTATGTTTATTTTAATATGAAGTACAGGAATGCATGTAAATGCTACGTTTATTTTTACATGAAGTACAGGAATGCATGTAAATTCTATGTTTATTTTAGTATAAAGTACAGGAATGCATGTAAATTCTATGTTTATTTTAGTACTAAGTACAGGAATGCATGTAAATGCAATGTTTATTTTTATATGAACTACAGGAATGCACATAAATTCTGTTTATTTTAGTACAAAGTACAGGAATGTATGTAAATGCTATATGAAGTACAGGAATACATGTAAATCCTATGTTTATTTTAGTACAAAGTACAGGAGTGCATGTAAATGCAATGTTTATTTTAAATACAAAGTACAGGAATGCATTTAAATTCATTTTTTATTTATGAATGCAGAATACAGGAATGCATGTCTGAGCAAGATTGCTATGCAGAAATACAGCACAGATGATGTCAGTCCTGATATGCTTCCAAAAGTAAGTTGTTTTTGTAAAAGAAAAATTCTCACTTCTTATAAATTAGAATAACTATTCCCTTTATAGAAGCATTTATACAAGTAGGCCCTGATTGACACTGGAATTACGTTCCATCCCATCAGGATCGTTAGCTGAAGTGGTATTTATACAATTATAATGTATTTGAATGAGATAGATACTTCACTACAAAATTGAACCAAAAGATTAATTTAAATGCCTTAAATATTTATGGTTATTATATAATTAACTTTTGGAATACGGAGAAAATAATCCTCTACACCTGCAGTGTTACTGCCACCTCATCGGTAAGTTTTATATTGTGAATTCTGGTCCAGTTTTTGAATCGGGAGGGACCAGCCCCTGAAGCCAAAAATGATTCAGTCCCTCCAATTCCTTATTAATTGAACATACTTCATAGCCTTGTCTTTAACCACTGCCTGTGCTACAGGAATTTTATTTTGGTTCATATCAACTGTACCATAACAATTCCTGTATGTGACTACTTGATCTCAGCCTTAATCATAATAGGGGATCCCTGCAGTGGACAACTGCCAACACAACAACTGAAAACTCGACAAAGTCCATAATATAGTATTGCAAGACTGCTGAATTAAAGTGTGTGAAATTAGTAATGTTATGTACATCTCAGTTTAACTGTCACTCTTGTTTCTTAACACAAAAATTGAGTATGCCAAAGGTCTCTGCGAGATGGGTGCCACATTGATACCAGAACAAAAATACATTTAATGTCAAATTTCAAAGGAGTGTTTGGAGTGTTTTAAGAAGAATTCATCTGATTTTCTGAGGAAATATGTTGCTGTGGATGAGACATGGATCCACCAGAGACAAAAGAAAGTCAGTACAGTGGAAACATACCAACGCTTCCACTCCAAAGGAGGCAAAGTTATTTGCATCAGTTGGCAAGATTATTGCATCAGTCTTCTGGGATTCCAAGGGGGTAATAATGATTATCTTTCAAAGAGCCAAATTGTAACTGGAGAATACTAAACTAATCAAGTATACAATTGCAAGAAAAGCACATTAAACAAGGCCAAGAACATCCAAGAAAAGGGTGCTATTCCATCATAACATTACACCTGCTCACATATATGCAATTGCAATGGCCAAAATACATTAACTGTTGTGTCATGCATCTTAATTGCTGGATTTGGCTTCCAGACTTCTTCCTGTTCCCAAAGTTGAACAATATTTTTGGCCAAAAGGGAAATTTTTTATGAATGGAAAGGTCACTGCTGCAGCAGAGAGCTTTTCTTTGCAGAGCTGGAAGAAATGGCCAATAAGGAAGAGATAACTGCGATGAAATACTGTGGACTATGTGCATTAGAGGAAAAATAAAAGCACATTCAAATAAATATATTGTGTATTTCTATATCTGGACATGAACCTATCAAACACCTCTTGTATATCAGTAAGTTAAGGGCTTACTTGGAGCCCTTTGATTTTGTTTTATATATCAGTATGATAAGAGCTTACTTGGAGGGTTTGGGTTTGTCTATCATAAGATAAGTGTTTACTTGGAGCCCTTTGGTCTTGATTATATATCACCAAGACAAGGGTGTACTTGGAGTCCTTTTGTTTTGGTTTATATATCAGAATTGTAAGGGTTTATTTGGAGCCTATTTTTCTGCTGACATTTCCTCAGAGGGTGCAAGAAGCTTTTTATCCTTGGATATTCTCGGCTTTGGTGGTCTCTGAAGAAACTTCCTCTCCTCACTGTATTCTGGAGGTGGGGGTTAGAGTTGTGTTGAGTGGTATGTTGAAGTTTGTGGCTCATTTTGTAGATTGTTGTGGTAGTGAAGATGTGATATATCTTGTCGCTGTGGTGTCTGTCGAAGATTTCCAGAAGAATGTTTATGTCCGTGCGTGTGACTGGTGTTTGATCTCTCATCTGTTGAGATGCATGTTGGGTTGGTGGAGGCTGGTTTTAGTCCGGAGTTCTGTTGACTAAATCATTGTTGAATGTCGTTGTTGTGGCAGGGTGTGTGTGTGTGTGTGTGTTTGTGTGCGCACGCAAAGTGTGTGCGTGTGTTGCGTGTTGTTTGTGTGTTTTACAGAGTCCAGGCTAGAACACACCAAGTCTTTACTTAGCATGTATGTGTGCCCAGGATGTTCAACCCCCTTTCCTGCTTAGTGGTGTTGGCACTTTTGTTGGCGCTGTTGTTGTTGTTGTCCCCGGTGTCCATTGGGGTGTATAAAGGTGTGTGCTGGTAGCCAGTATAGGTGATCTAGCAGCAGTTGAATCATATCTGCAATGGGGTGATTGTAATAACCTCACTGCATGTACTGATGCTCACTGTGCCTTTGTTGTCGGCGGTGGTTGTTGTTGTGGTATTGATGTTGTTAAGGTTCCTTTTGGCACTGTTAGTTGTTGTTGTTGATCTTGGTGTTTTCTTCTGATGCGTTGTGGTGTGCGCTGTCATTTCGATTGTGTATTATTGTTTTGGCTATCTGTTGTGGTTGTTGTTGGTGTTGTTGTTATAGTAGCCCTTGGGGGAGACTCTGATAGTGGTAAGAGGGCCGGAGCCACTCGTGTTTTTGCAAGTTCATCGATGGCTACCTTGAGTTCTGTCGGTTGTCTTCCTCCTTTGGGGAGTCAGCTGATTGGATGCAATTTTCCTTTTTTTCTTTCTTCAAACATATCTTACTAATAGACAAACCCAAACCCTCCAAGTAATCCCTTATTATACTGATATACAAACCAAAATCAAAGAGCTCCATGAAAGTTTGTGTATTTAGAAGGTCTATGTAGGTTTGTTTGTATGTATTTAGAGAAGTTCTATATAGGTTTATTTGTGTGTTTAGAGAAGGTCTGTATAGGTTTGTTTGTATGTATTTAGAGAAGGTCTACTATATAGGTTTGTTTGTATGTATTTAGAGGTCTATATAGGTTTGTTTGTATGTGTATTTAGAGAACGTCTCTGTAGGTTTGTTTGGAGGATGTATGTTTACACATGTCTTCATGATGGTGGGCACGCATTCATAGATGCATACTTGAAGGGTGGATGATTGAGTGTTAGGATACTTTCTAAAAGTTGTCTTATCTCCCATTTGGCATTGGTTAACAGCCATTTGTGATGTCTTGACTTGCAATAAGTACAGAACCACTTCTAGTAGTATAATTATTTATTAAATATTTGAGATCAGTATCTTATATTAAATATTATTTTGTTTTGTTATAGGTGAAAGATCCACCACATGGAGTTACCTTTCTGGTTGGCATGAAACTCGAAGCCATTGATCCCCTTAATCTTTCAGCCATATGTGTGGCTACTGTGATGAAGGTATATTAATATTATGGTGCTTAGTATTTTAGTTCACATGACATATTGTCATCTGTGAAATTTCAGTATTCAAGCTGTAGATACCCTAACAACCTCGCCTTCCTTTTTTATTTTTTAAATTTTAAATCTCAGTAAAATCTTGAATGACTCTCTTAACCCGTTCGTCGTCATAACGAAAAACGCGTCATGGCAGCACTGTGTCACGCATATTTGCCGCCCAGCAACAATTTTGTCGGTAGCCGTATTTAAAAATGAAAAACGAGTGTGATTTATAATAGATTTTCAAAATTTTAAGTTTAAACTATTGTAGACATATTATAGAATTATTAAACTTTCTTTAAAAGTTATTTTAAAATTGAAAAATAAGTAAATAATAAAATTTTTTCTTACCTTTTTGTTGAACTTCCGATTTTTATCATCCTTGTCCAAATTTTTATCACTGTTGTTTATTTCAAATTTTGTGGGGGTGTTTCATTCATAATCCCACCGTCAGTCAGTGTTTTGTGGGGGTCGATATTCAAAAAAAGTTCCACTTTCAGTCCTAAAACACAGAGCATCAAGCATGCAACCACCAAGTACTTTTACTCAGTGACTACAGCGCCCGAGATGTGTCTGATGAAAGCTTCCAAATGTAGAAAAATAGATCTAATTTTTATTTATATGACAGTTTACAAGTTCAATTGAAGAAATTCTAGTTGCGCACATTTCCAGTTGAACAATATTTTTTTCCAAAATCCAGGAACAGAAAAATGAAGAAGAAAATAGTGTCCTCCCCTACCCAAGAAAATGTTACATGTAGATAACACATATCAGTCAAAGTTAGTAAAGCACAAATTGAAGTGACGTGAATACTGGTTGCACATATTTTCAAGAATATTCTTTTTCAAAAATCCAAGACACAAATGAAGAAGGAAACAATGCCAGCCACTTGCTTGGTAAAGGTAAGATGATTTATATATAATACAATTGTACATGTAGATAACACACCAGTCACGGTTACTGAAGTGAAGTGAAGAAAGCACAAATATGTTTTTTCAAAAATCCAAGGCACAAATGAAGAAGGAAACAATGTCAGCCACTTGCTTGGTAAACTAAAGGTAAGATGATTTATATATAAGAAAATTGTACATGTAGATAACACACCAAATACTAGTTGCACACATGTCCAATTTTTCACAAATTCCAATGCAGAAAATGAAGAAGGTAGCACTGCTAGGTAAGTTGATTTATATATATATAATAAAATTGCAGATGTAGACTTAGTGAAGCAGAAATGCAGATGCAGAAAATTTTATTATGGAAATCAACATCAGTAAAGTTTAGAAATTTTGTATACTCTGCTATTCTGTATTGTACAATGAATACACAGGTAACTTGTCAGGTAAAAATAAAAAAATACTGAGTATGTATTCGATTTCATCAGGAGTAAAAGAAGAAAATATAGGCTACAAATAAATTTTTGTACATAATGAAAAGAAAATAAATATAAAGTATTATGTTGCTGAATTACATATGTTTTATATATATATATATATATATATATGTTGTAAATTATGAAACTAAATATAAAGTATTATGTTGCTGAATTGCATATGTTTTACATGTATATATGTGGTAAATTATGAAAATAAATGTTCAAAATGCTCCTATAATACAAAGAAGAAAATAGACAAAAACAGGAAAGAAGAATTAGAAAAAAAGAATTTACAATGTCTGCTTTGAATGAAATTTTTCAAAGCAGGGGGTAAGACAAAGGGCAACATCACATGTTGGGCACAGGTGACGTGTCCTTTTCTCAACTTTGTGGTCTGCACAAAGGCGACATCTTTTCCTCGGTGTTGGTTTACTTGTATCAATACGAGGAAAAAGTGTAATGTAATGTTTACCCATCAGTCTCGATGGTGGCAAACTGTCAGCAGAAGCGTGACCACCTTTAGAAACATTGACCTCAGGATATTTTTCTAGTATTTGCTTCAATACTGCATCTCTGAAATCTAGCAATGTCATTGATTTACCTGTGTGTTTCTTGTAAACAACACAGGCATTGTACAGTGCAATGTCAAGAATGTGAAAGAAAACTTTCTTGTACCACTTTATTGTTTTTCTGATGCTAGGGTATGCAGTTGTTACACTGTCACACAAATCCACCCCTCCCATATATTTGTTGTAATCACAAATGCAAGCTGGTTTCAGAATTGGTTCTTTTGTTTTGTAATGATTTTTGCCTGTATTTATTATTGTACTGTCATGATGCATTGTGCTTAGCATGAGTATCTGTTTCTTGTCTTGCCATGCAAAACAAGAAACACCATCATTATGGACAATTGCAATTTGTCCTGGAGTGAGCTTAGTGCCTGGAAAGTTCTTTGGCATGTCTTTTCTGTTTCCCATGACAGTTCCACATATGTATGTGTTGTTTGCCAAAAGAATGCGTGCTAAGGTGGGGCTAGTGAAAAAGCGATCTGTGTACACCTTGTAATATTTCCCTAGAAGTGGTTCTAAAAGAGTTAGAACAACTTTCTCACCCTGATTTCCATCAGTAAAAGTGTACTCAGTGTCTTTCCCCGTGTACATAATGAAATCGTAAACATACCCTGTAAGACTCTCACAAATTTCGTATGATTTGATTCCAAATCTAGCCCGTTTAGATTTTATATACTGCCTGAATCCTAAACGACCTTTCCACAACATCAGGGATTCATCCACACAAATATTTTCTCCAGGCACATAAATGGATGAAAATACTTGTCTGAAATGATCAATAATCAATCGAATTTTGTGGATACGGTCGGTAGGATCGGAGACAGCGTTATCGCAAAAATGTAGGCAATTTAGTAACAAATAAAATCTACGGCCAGACATTACTTTACGAAATAAAGGTTGGCCATAGGCTTCATCTTTACAAAAATAATGTTTCAATGTGGGTAGTCTACATATTCCCATCAAAAATATAAGTGCCAAAAATTGATATATTTCAGACACCTGTGTATCGTGCCATTTCTTGATACGACTTGTAGCACAAAGGTTATCGTGCAAAAGTTGCTGAGAAGCATATATATTAGTGTACTCGACAATCTTTTGTACAAAATTCTCTGGTAAAAATGCCTGAAAAATGTCAAGTACTGTAGCATTTTCTGGAAACTGCATTTTTACCCCACTACAGCCTGCAAATGTTTGAATCTCCATGCTCGCGGCGACGCGTGCGTCACTCGATACACTCAAAATGTCGCCATGCGGGCGACCGGTTTCGTTACTAGATTCAGTGGCATTGGTGTCACCTCTTTCATCTAAAAGTGGAATATCCTCTTGTTCAATATCCTCTTCTTCTGAAGAAAAACTACTCTCCTCACACTCTGATCCAGCCGTAGAAGCAAATTCACAATAATCCAACTGAAAATGTGCGCTTGCCATATTTATATAGATTACGTAATCCTAAAGTCTGCCAAAAACTTTCCAGGAAGCTGCAGGGTTGTGTTACAAACCGCGGGAATTCAGTCACATGAGCTTCCTAATTATAATATCTAAAGATAGAATTTAGAGCACAGTGGTTGCTGAGGCAGACCACATATTTCTTTCACTCCGGTTGGATCTCTTTTAATAGCATGATCGTTTTAGCCACGCCTGCGAGCGTGGCGTCCCATTTCGTCCCGAAGACGTGTGTAGAATTTTTTTTAAGACCCCAAAATCGTCCCGAAGACGACGAACGGGTTAAAAAGAAATAATCATAAATCACAAAGTCTTCATTTGCATCCATGTGAATTTTATTTTCTTAGTACAAAGATGTATGTTGTCAGTTTCATTTTTTTATAATTTTTTTCTATACTAATCATGTGCACCTGTTTTAACTGTATGTTATACAGATGGTTTTGGGGGGTATTTTGATTAATTTTTGTTTTTATAAAAAGTCTCAAGTTTTATTTTGTGTTTAGATATATAAAACAATACTTGGTCTGTCATAATACAGGTTAAAACAATGAAAACTGAACCTAACATGAATGGTTCAGTAGTAATCCTCTAGCAATGATAAACATTTCTCTTTTCTACACTTGAAATAGTTTCATTGTTACTTTTCTTTTAAAAAGGTTAAACGAATTTCTTTCTGTAGTATGTTTGTCATTCTAAAACTTTATATGTGGTTTATATTCCTTATTTAATCAGATTCATGTATATTTCTGTCTCTTCTCCAGTCATTTCATTCATCAATCATGCCATTCATGCTATGTCTCCTTTCTATCTAATAATCAGGAGCATTTATATATACGCCATGCTTCTATTCTTTTTGTGTTCACTTTATCCATCAGTTGTACCATTTATCTGTCCCTTCTACATTCACTTTATTCATCATTGATCATGTCATGTTTCCACCCCCTCTATCCTGTTTATGTGATATTCCTATCCCTTCTATACTCACTTTATTTGCCATCAATCATGCTGTTTCCATCCTTTCTGTTCTGAGTTTATTTACCATCAATCATGCTGTTTCCATCCCTTCCAATTCTGAGTTTATTTACCATCAATCATGCTGTTTATGTCCTTTCTATTCTGAATTTATTTGCCATCAATCAACTGTTTCTATCCCTTCTCCACTAACTTTATTTACCATCAATCATGCTGTTTCTATCCCTTCTCTACTAACTTTATTTACCATCACTTATGCCTATATTGCAGCCTTTCTGCTCTCATTTAATTGAAGTTCTAAATCTTTCTATGACTTTCTAATATATTTTGCTGTGTGCTGCTTTGTGACAAATTGTTCAGGTGTTACGAAACAATTACTTGATGATTGGTATTGATGGATCCATGGCTGAGACTGGATCAGATTGGTTTTGTTATCCCTCTACATCACCTTGCATCTTTCCCGTCGGCTTCTGTGAGATCAATAACATTGACCTCACTCCTCCAAGAGGTATCATTTACTTTTTCTTTTTATTCTCTTCTTATATTTAAAATTGTTATAATTATTAGCTTTTAACTCTTAACATTCTTCATATTGGATTTTGTAATTTATATTATGGTGACTTTCAGATGCAGTAATTTAAAGATTTTTAAAAATAAATTAATTCTAATACTAATTTTATCTATAAATAATAAGTAATATATTTTTCTTTTGAAAGATAAAAATTGTGTTATTTATTAAAACGAATGATGTCATTGTAATGAAGCGGTAATTACTCCTCCTGCCATCTTTGTCGTCATTGTATTGACTTCGATAAAGAATCACAACAAAATATCATCTAGCGAAAATTCTGACCCTGAGGCTGCAAATGACGATTGATCATAATGACTTGGAACCAGAGAATCTGTTTAATGTGTCAGACGATGACAATATTTTATCTCCTACACCAGATGTAATCAAGGCATCTTGGTCAAGGTTAGTACACACTAGCCTACTTTGAGAAAATTCAGCACAACACAGCTTTGAGTGTCAAAATGTTTTACTGAAATCTAGATAATGGCTGCATAATTTATTACTATAATTCTAAGAACTGTACTCGTAAATTCTCCAGTCTTTGTCATAACTTATTTCATTTGTATCACACAATATATTCACATAGCACAAACATATTTGTATTTCAGTTACCTAGCAGCAAGTGCTGGTGTGTTTTGTTTATTTTTATTTACTCTAGGCTAGATTGCCTGTAAATGTAAAACACAAATGATTTGAAATCTAGTATTTATTATGCTATTCCAAATGAATGTAACATTTGAAATTATTAAAACATAAATAGATCTTTTTTTTTGTTGTTTATAATAGTGTTATGACACCTACTGATATGGATCCAGGCCCACTGAACCAACCCTTCAGGGAAAATATTGCCCAAAGAAGTCGGGACTAGAGAAGGAATAAGGAAATTTCTTTGAGCCATTAACTTTTTTCCCTACTTTTTAGTACAGATTTCTTACAACACGTGTAATTTTTTACAGTGAATATGCAGGATTAGTAAGACATACAAAACCATCCATGAATGATGAATGCGAAGATATTGATATTGATGGAATGTGTAAATTTATTGGTTTGCTTATGTATATGGGATTATTGCAAGTTCCATATACTGAAAGATATTGATATACTAAATCATTATGTCATGGCTTATGACACAAAAAGATATTCAAACAAATAATGTTTTTTGAAAACATCTTGACCAGGCCAAGACCCCTAATTTTCACAATAAATTGGATAAAATTAGACTTCTCTTTGAAATTATAAGGAGAAAATTCAACTATACATGATGCTAATAATGCATTTGCTACTCAAAGAGGAACTAAAATGAACAGCTAGTTTCAAATAATTACATTTGGGCAACCTGAAGTTATTAAAAATTATAACACATTTATAGCTGGTGTTGATAAATCTGATCAGCCAATCAGTGAATTAATATGCTTAGAAAAACTAGTAGTTATTGGAAGGTTTTATTTTTCATTTTATTGACAATATTCACTAGTTTCATTCTATATCAAGATTTTGGAAAGAGAAATACTGATATTCTAGAATTACAAAGAAATAATAGATATACACAGTAAGAATTTACTAAAAAATTAATTAGGCACTTAGTTGAAATAAGCATTAATAAACCAGTTCCATCTACATATATAAAAACTACATTTTTATTCCACCCCATAATACCAGTTATGACTGCATTAAAAAAGGAATTGTAAACTTAGCTATATAAAATTGAAAGAATAACATACACCAAATGTGGAAAACGTGGCATGCATTTATTAATAGTAGCAGAAATTGTCTTCTTAACCATCATAAAAGTTTGTAATATCGCTAATAAAATATAATATTTTAAATTAAAAGCTGTCAGAACATTCTTATTTTACTTATAAATTTATATATTAATGTATAAGTAAAATAAGAATGTTCTGACAGCTTTTATATTTACACCTTCAAAGAAAAACGTTTTATCACAATATGGCTACATGCAATAATTTTTCTACAGTGAATAGAAGTTTTCATTTTTTTAACATCTGTTTATATTTTTGTAACACTAAAATTATTGAGGTATTTGTTGGATTATTTCCTTAATATTTTACTTATTACAAAATGTTTTTAAATATACAGTATTCTTTGTCATATAAGATATCAAGGGGAAATGCTTAACTCTTGCAAATAAACATAATTTGTATTTTTGTATATATATATATTGTAGTTTTTTGCTTAATTGCCATTTTTGTTATTGATGTAACTGTTAATTTTTTCCTGCTCAGTTTTATTTTAAATCATTCAACATACATATAATATACAAAATGGTATTTTTTTAATTAAAAAAATATTCATTATTCTTAACTGCAAATATTGCAGTGAAACCACCCAAAACATGAATTAAAATCATGAAAATAGAAGAACTGTTGAAAGTTAAATATAAATTATTTTAATTGTAAATTTTAAAGTTTATGGAAGAATTTGATGGTTGAAGGATGGTGTTTTATTATAGAATTTGGTGAAGTAAATGAACTTTTGTTTCCTGTTGTATGTAAGTAAAGATATTGTTTGATTCACACACTTTTTTATGTGCCATTTATAATTAATTTGTAATTTATCAGTTTGCATTGGCTGTGCTGTCATCTGGTTTGTACTCTGCTTGTTTACATTTTTCTTGAAAATTATGCACAAATAACCATTACTTGACAATACTTTGCCCTATAATTTCATGCTCCATGTAAATTCCTAAATTGAGCAGTACCTGCATATAGAGAAATAAATAAACTGTTATTACCTCTCTTGTGTGTGGATTTGTCTTCCTTGTTTGTTGTGCATATTCCAGGTTGCAAAGGTGTGTTCAAATGGTTTGTTTTGTTGCATGTTTCCAATTACAAAGGTGTTGATACGGTTTGTTTTGCTGTGCATGTTTCCGGTTACAAAGATGTGTTAAAATGGTTTGTTGTATACGTTTCAGGTTACAAAAGCATGTTCAAATGGTTTGTTTTGCTGTGTATGTTTCAGTCTACAAAGGTGTGTTCAATTGGTTTGTTTTGCTGTGTATGTTTCAGGCTACAAAGGCATGTTCAAATGGTTTGACTATCTAAAGCAGACGAAGTCAGTTGCTGCACCTGTTAAATTGTTTGACAAGGTAAAACATGTTAGGTTGTAATGTTTGCTAAGAGTTTAGACAACCTACAGGTTTTTTGAGCAATTTTGTTTACTTGTTTCATTCAGTAGACATAGTGTAATTTGCTACCTCATGTGTTGACTAAAGATGTTGACATGATTTATATTTGCAGGAGATTCCAAAACATGGCTTTCGACCAGGTTTGAAGTTGGAGGCAGTTGATTTGATGGAACCACGGTTGATTTGTGTTGCTACAGTGACTCGCATTGTTGGCAGGCTGTTGCGTATCCACTTTGACGGTTGGGACAATGAATATGATCAGTGGGTTGATTGCCAGTCACCTGATGTCTACCCAGTGGGCTGGTGCCAAATCATGAACTATGCATTAGAAGGACCTCGCATTAAAGGTGTGAGAATAGCATAGGATAGGATAATAAATTGTTGAAATTCTAAATACTTTTTTTAACCTTCACTAAAGTAGGTTGTTTTTTCTTTCTCCAAATATTTTTAGCTATTGATACTAGCAGGAGAATTCCTACTGAGTTTGGACCTAGAGAATAAGTAGTAAGTAATACTAAGGACTGTCATGAAATACTTATATCATAAAAATTGCCTCTCTGTTTATGGTTTGAAAACAAAAGTACCATTCTTTGGCCTAGAATGTGTCGAAACTACATATATGAAAAGACTTTCACTTCATCATGACTAGGTGAGAGCTAGCAAAGGTAAGAATTGTAACCAACCATAAGTTAACTTTGCCAGAAGGTAACAAAGCCTGAGAAGGAATATAATTGAAAGTTGTTATGTGAATGACAATAGTTAATTTTTTAAAATTATTATAAAGTGAAGAAAAATAAGATAATGGCCTGAAATTGAATTTTTCTGTAATCTACTGCATTTAATATGATCAGGGCCAAAAAAGAAAAAGGAGATTAAAGCATGAAATAAAATTTCCATAATCTATAAATTGCATTTAATAGGATCAGGGTAAAAAAATAACTGCCAATCAGTTATGAATGCATGCAATTCCATTATAATTGTACACTTCTTGTCTAGAATGTCGTTAGAAATGTTTTTCCTACAGTGAATTCAGTCCACTTATGTAACAAAGAATGAAATCCAAACTTTACAGATATGACCTAAATTTGTTGCTAAGTAGTTGTATGAGTTGTTTGTTTGGGTTTTTATCAACAGAAAGCTTTGCGCCTGCTCCTCTCGTGCAAAAGAAAAAGAAAACCAAAAATCAGATTTACAAAGGGCCAAGGAAGAGTGAGTTTTATTCACTATTTCTTAGGGGTGGTGGTGGTGGTGGTGAATTGTTTGAATTTTATTTTGATCTGCATTATTTTATTTTATTACAATGGTGACTTATGTTTTTTTTACTGTAGGATGATACTTGAAATATTGTTTTGTTTGTTACATTTTTGTTGGTTTCAGCTTTTGTTTTGAAAGATTTATAAATTGAGGTTTTTGTTGTTGTTAATTTAGTATGTTAAAGGTGCAGTCCGTCCATTCATATATGACACATTTGACTGTGTTTTTAAAGGCACTATCTATCCATTATAAATGTCACATATTTAGCTTTGTTTTTTTTAAAATAGGCTGTTCTAACCTTATTGACAGCGTTTATATATATGCCAATAGACTGCTATTCAAAATGCAACTTATTTCACACACAATATGTTCTCATTACAAATTTTAGTCACTACATGTTAAGCAGTAGGCCTACAATGATATTAATCGTTCAATAAACCCTAGTGTTTAATTGTAAGGTAGACCTACTTAATAGCTTAGTACTTGTCACCACTCTATCTTTTTTTTTTGTATCTTTATGCAACAAAGATGAGAATAAAACCTCTTTTTAATACTTTTCCTAAAATAATATTTGATTAGATTGATATAGGCCACTTCATGTTATATAGTAATATATCTACAAATTGGAAAAGTTTTGCGAAATTTCATTTATAGTGTACCCTATATAAATAAATTTGTGCTTCTGGCATACCTTTATAGGCCTTTTAAAGACTGAGTGAACAAAATTATTACCATACATTGTATATATTTATAAAAACAAATCTTGTCAGTAATTTAAATTTTTAGAAAATCATGGCAAAATTAAGTAGCCAATTACTGTCGTCAATGTTATTATTTTTACTAACAAGATAAAATTAAAATTAAATTTCTCTGTAATTACACTCTGTGTGTGTGTGTGTGTGTGTGTGTGTGTGTGTGCGTGCGTGCGTGCGTGCGTGCGTGCGTGCGTGCGTGCATGCATGCGTGTGTGTGAAAACAATCACGATTAGTTTATAAATCAATAAACCAGGCAGAAAATCCAGAAATTCCAGAAATTCTAGAAACACTGTTTCTTCCCAGTAAAATATAATTGGGAACAAATGCTAAGTTTTCCAGTTTATCATCTCCATTCTTTCTTTCATTCAAGTCTCAACTTAACAAGGTTTTTGCAACAGTATTTATTAGATCAATAAACACATACAGCATAATAAATACAACATAATAATTTATGAATGTGTTCGCACTAGAAACAATGTCATGTATTTAATATATTACTTACAAGCATCATAATTCACAATTGTAGAAGTAATAGTCTTCTCAATACATCTCTACATAAAACACAAGTATAATATATCAATAGCAAAATGCACATGAATGTTAAAACAGCAGATGAACTGAAAGGAGTATTTGCTCTCGATAATTACTACCCACTTACATATTTTAATTTTAGGACTTGTGTCAGTCTGTTGAAAGTTTATCCACTGTATTACAATAACCATAATTACCAGTTAGAGACAGTGACTTACTTTCTTCGCATTTGAGCAGCTGTCCTATAATACAGTAAAATGACACTGATTCTTATGCATAATGATTAACTGGATTGTTTGGTTACTGTGATAGATACAAGAAAATTATTGAAGTCTAAATGAAAAGAGGTCTGCTCCCCCCCCCCGCCACACCTTTATTCAGGAACAGTTTTGAGTTGTATTCTAGTTTGCTGAACTGACATATATTGGCAGTTTATGATACTATATATGGCATATAAATTGTGATCTATTAACTTTGAACATATTATTCACATGCATACATTTTCCTTAATATTCACATATCTGCAAGGTGAAAGAGTTCCATATTATATTAATAGGTTAATTTTGAATAATCTGTGCTAATAAAATTTGATCTACACGATTTATGAAATATCTCTTCAATATATTTTATGTTTATCGGAGATGGAACTCATTAATAAAAACTTCCTAACAAGACATAAGGTATGTAACTCATAACCACCTTATCTGTTGGGAAATTTAAAGATAATTTGAGAATATGATTCAGAATTTAATTATCAAATTTGCTTTAATGTGGCAAAGAGCACTTATCAATGATATTTGGATTGTTTGACAGTATTAGGGGTGTCAATTTTTTTCTAAAATGCTGCCCAGGTACCCATCCAAATTTTGAACGGGTACCCACTTGAATATTAGTATAATCTCCATCGCAAATGGTGATCTCTACACAAAGCTACTTAACCATTAAGCATGTGCTCTATTTCACACAGTAGCCAATGGTATGCATCTAGTGACTTACTATTAGTTATGATCTTTAAATGTACAACGCAAACTTTAATTTTAAAATGATCAATCATTACATAAACTAAACTAAAACTAAATAAAATGTCAACAACAATAACATATTTAAAAGTAGAGTATCAAGTTCAATCGTCATTTGCCGACAGAATTTCATCGCACAGATTGCATATTGCCATGTCACTATCCAATCACTTGGGTGTGAAGATGATGTCTTATATATTAAAAATATATTAAAAATATTACAATGTTATTTAATTTATTGATGTTAAAATACTGACAAGTATTACTTTAGTCTTATTAATATGCTACACGTGTTAATGAGCACAGGAAATGATGCAAGCTATGGTGATCCATGTCGTCCATAATTAGATCTAGGTACAGTGGCTGCTATTGCCAGCACGATTTAGCAGGCCGCCATCTACGAACAGGATGCGAATGTGACTGGAGGGGTGTGTGTGCATGTGTGCTAAACAGAGACAACCAGTGTCGGTTCGCTCATCTATCAAGTGATTGGCTTGCCTCTGTTGGTTTCCCATGCACCCCACTCTACATTGCCCATTTCTGTGCCAAAGGCCACATTATCACAGATACCTGGTCCACAATTTTACTACCCGGATATTAGCATGGCAACCCACTAGACAATAAGTTCTTAAAACGGTTCCAATTTTGTAAGCATTAAGTCTTTAACCCCTTGAGAGTCATGTTCTATTATAAAATGCCGAAAATGGATTCCATTCCATTGCTTTCTAGCTTTTTCTTATGATTTTTAAAGATTAGTTTTTATTCTCCTGCTAGTAACTTTTATGTTGAAGGTAAAATGCATGTAATGTTCATGACTAATTACCTAAAGTTGTAATTTAAGAATCAGAATTTTGAGAAAAATAGATATACAATATACATTTTCTTAAAATTTTTAATTTTTGGTTTCCCTTTAATAAAGAAATGCAAAATACATTAATTTAAAACTATAAGTAATGAACAAATGTTTGACTTAAAGTAGGAAAGCAACTTTTTAAATTCACACTTTAAAAAAGTAATATTTTTACACCCCTTACTTATTTCAGTGATATCTCAAAACTATAAAATGTGAATAAAAAGTCTCGAAATGACACGAACAAAAACATTTGTTAAATATGTACACTCTCCATCTGATATATTTGTACATTTTAATTTATCATATTCATACTCCAAATATTCTATTTATGTTCATAATCTAGGTAATGTTTGTTTTTTTTATTCTAGTCTGATTTTTATTTGTATTCAGCATGCTCATAGAATCCAATATCTGATGTATTTGAAATTAGCATGTTCATATTTCTGACATTTGATGGTATTTGTTTGTAGAGCAAAAGTCCTAGGCACCAAAATCTGATGGTATTTAAATTAGCATATTAATAATCCTACTATCTGATGGTGTTTATTTATTTGAACTCAGTATATTCATAGAAACCTGACTGATATGTGTTTACAGAGCGAAAATCCAAGCCACCACCAGGTAAACCTTTTCCACCAGGATTTCGCTTTTTATCCATGTCTTCATCCAGTTCAGGTCTTCAAGAAAATAGCAAGAGTGGAAGAGAACGGGCTTCCTCTATACGCCCTCCACATGTACCATTGCCACCAGAGACAGTGGCAGCCACACTTCCACCTTTATTGGATCAAGACTTTCCACTTTCTAAAAAAGGTTGATTCTTGTTTTTATTCACTTAATATCAACTTACATTTGATTGGTCCTTTTTTTGGTAAAAACTGGGAACTCTGCCACACATTTGATTTTAATGTAGGTTTCTTTTAAAATGTATGTTATTGCATTAGGCAGTCATATATTGTTTTGTTTGTGTTGACATGCCATTAGCAAAATAAATTAATGATTTGCACAGGAAAGTACATTAATTACACATAGCATTGTCAGATATTTTTGTTGTATATCTTCAGTAAAGTCATCTTTGTAACTAAAAATTTTTTGTAAGTATTTAATTTAAATTTGAGTTATTTTGGAATCTGCAACAATAAAAATTGTTTCTATCACCTAAATCTTTAAAAAAAATATAATTTTAAAAAAAAAAATGTTATAACATATTTGGCTTTTGTTATTTGTGTGTGTGTGTGTGCCTGCGTGAGAATGTACTGTATATACATTTATAAATGTATACAGAAATGCGATAATTTAGTCTTGTTTATTGAGAACTAGTTAAAATTTTTGCCACAATCATAGTCTCATTGAATTATACCAATTTGTAATTTATCCTCACTATGAGAAAAACTACTTTTAACTTTTTGGTGTGATGAGACACCTTTGAAAAGGGAGGAATGAGTGTTTTATTTTGTTTCTTACTTTGATAAAGGGTAACAACTAGAGACATCCTAAAATTTCAGATATTAACATGAGAGGGTATTGCTAGAATTTTGGAACAGAGTAAAAAAAAAAAATAAAGGTAAACATTATTTTTATTTTATACTCATTGAACTTTTTTTTTACAGAACAGATAGTGAATAAATAACTTAATAAATATATAAAAAATAATAAGTTGATTGTATAAGCCTGAGCTAATTTGTTTCATTTCTTGCCCTCACCACCAGTTAAGCCAGAGCCTGATAAAACTTCACTCATTGAAAAGATGTCTTCTGTGGCAAACACTGGAACCTCTATGACTCATGCATCAAGTTCAGAATCTGTGAAAAGCTTAATTCCGAAAGGATCCAATTCATTGAGCACTCCTGGAAATGCAGAACTTAGATCTCCTGTGAAAGTGGAATTAGAATCTGAAGCTTTACAGCCTCAAATATTCACTTCCTCAAGTGGCATACAAAGCTGTGCTGGTACCAATGACATTGGACAAGTTACAAATACTAATGGCAATGGACTGCTTAGGTCAGCAGAACTGGATAAACTTCCTGCAAGCAGCTTTGATGAGGTTGCTGACTGGAGCACTGTATCTTCTGCTGCTTCTTCCAGTAGTTTTCTTGATTCTTCCATTATTTCTGTAGATCACTTGAAGACAAAGGCATTAAACTTTGCATCAATGGGACGGTCAGCCCCAATACTGGAGGGCACATCTGGTCACGTGACTTTGACCCCTTCTCAAGATGCAGTGCTGTCCTTAACTCCTGAGTTGCAAAGGGTTGCACCAGAGCTTTGGAGTGTGCAAGATGTCTGTTTATTTCTCCGCATCAATGACTGTGGGACTTCTGTTGATGCCATCTTGAAAAAGGTATTTTCTTCTCTACATCCATCATTCTTGTGTAGATGTTAATTCTCAAGATAGAGATGTCTGTTGTTTTTGTACTGCTTGAAATGAAGTGGAGTTCAGTTAAATTACTTTATAGATTGATTAGCTCTGAGTTCACTCATTTACAGTTATTGTTGTGGTTGATTGTTAAATATTGTGGTTGCCAGGTACATCCTCAATAAAGCCGTTGTTGCTAATGCATAGCTAACTATTCCATAATTATAATTAGAATTAATAGTGAACTGTTGCCAAATTATTCATGTACGAGCTTCACCAAATATTTTGTTTAAAAAATCACATTGCATTCACTGATTCAGGCATCAACAAATCGTGAATTTTGATTAGTTGTAGCTTCAAATACATCTGCTCTTGTTCTCATTGTTGATATACTGGTTCTTTGGACTATTTTATTTTGAACTTTGTGAATTTTGCCAGTGCATTTGATCGAGGAAAATTATAATCAACAACTGGAGTAAGACATAAAATGGCCAAATGAATATTCAATCTTTCTTTTCCAACTCAGTCTATCACTCAGCTGTAGATAAACTGATATTGTGTAGGTCATTTATTTTCTCAAAAGTTACTCTTAGTACAATATCACTTTCTCTTGAATTTATTAAAGATATTTCAAAGGGGAAGATAAGAGTTGATTTGACATTTGCTTGGTTGTTATTTGTGAACTGTTTAAAATTGATAAGATTTGCCTGTGTAGATAGGGTTTGGCAAAATAAAATGTCACAACAAAACAATAATTCTTTTTAATAAATAATATACTTTTCATTCAGAGTGGAAAGTGTTTTATTTGTGAATTCTGAGCAGCTAATCCCAGCTAGACGTTAAGCAAGCTGTGCTGCTCATTTTTGTAGTCTGTGATTTTTGCTTATTAATTATCAGATCTTATCAGTCATCTTTATTGTCATTATATACATCATAATAAGTGACTGATTTTTTGTTTTTTAAAGCTCATTGCTTGATACTGAATTTTTTTCCCCATTTATGGCTGGTATATGTTCCATCACTCCACTTTGGTTTATATTTACAGTGTACTGATATATTTGATGGTTGTATACATATATTTCATTTTATTTTGCTAAATTATTTTGTTTTATTCTCTACGCATTATGTTGCTCTTGTGCATTTTCAGAGCATTGTTTTAAATGCAAAATATAGACTAGCCCAATTAAATCAATACAAATGTTCCATTTCTTGCAACAAGTGTAAATTTGGTTTTGTAGTCTTTATTGTGTAACTATATACCAACATTTATTTGTATATAAATATAAAAACAGATTGTAGAGGTATACAATTTTTCAATCTAATTTTCTACAGAACATAGATGGAAAACAGTTAATGGAACTCAGTTCTGAGCAGATCATAAGTTTAGCTGGAACCAAGGTGGGTCCTTCTCTTCGTATTACCCAGCTTCTCCAGCAGTTGAGGACCTACAGTTCTGGAAGAAAGACAGTAGCAAGCTCTGGAACTAGCCATGCTTCTGTAGCTCAGACCCCAATGGAAATTGACTGAAGTTTTCATTGTCACCTGTGGATGATGTTTTTGTTTATCTTCACATTGAGGGACTAGCCTTAATTTTTATTAAATGTTCACTTCAACCCTTGTCACCATTTGTCCATTAAATGTTTTGGCCAAGGGGCTCATTTCATTCAAAGTATATTTGAAATGACAGCAATTGTTTAATCAGTATCTAAGTTTAAATTGTAAAACTAAAAACCTTGACAGGTTCAGAAAAAAAATAAAATGAACTGTTTTCTCTAATTCAGCATGAGCATTTGCTGAAAGTGAAATCAAAATCCCCATCTTTTTATGTCCTTTTGATCTGACAGTGCACATTGTACATAGCCAAGACTGACATCATAAAATTTGCTTTTGTATATAATGCATAACCTAAACATCATTTCACCAAAATAATTTCATACCAGTTTGCATAACTCATGTTCATCTCATTTTAGAATTCTGTTAGTCTTAGGCAGTCACAGAATGGTCACCTAAACATTTATTTTAATGTAGAAAAGCATCATATTGTAAATCATTCCTCTTGGGTTTTATAAATAAGAAAATAAATTTCATGTTCTTATTTTTTTAACTGATATTAAAATTTAAAAATGGACAATAATCACATCTATTTAATTCTGCATAAAGTATTGAATAAATACAATTATTTTATTTTGTGCTCAGAATGTTTTGATTATTAACGCCTTCTAAGGACTTTTTTTTTGTTTGTGCTCATACTTATATACATCAGGTTAAAAAAAAATAAAGATAACTGAATTTTTTGCAACAGTTCAATAATTTACCTAATGAAGAAAAAAAATTAAAATAAAAAGGCATTGAATCCATCTACCCTTAAGTGCTTGCACTAAATTGTTCAAGTGTAAGGCTTTCTCTCTCCCCATCCCTCCAAAACTATTAACAAGTACAAATTTATAATTATTTTTTTAAAATCATCTTTACAAAAATACTCTATCATAGATAATCACTTATTTACATAATTTTCTCATCTGCAAATTTGTGCTTAAGTCATAAATAGATAATTAAATATAGAAGAAATGCCATGGGATCAGTATATTTCATACTAAAATATAATATATAATATTTGTATTCATGGAAAACTCCAGTTTTCATATTTTAACTTACCTTCTAGTTGTAAATATTGTATGTTGTATTATATTTAGTACATCTCCCATGTATGTACAGCCAGGCTTGCTTTCTTTTAATAGCAGCATTATTTTCTATATTCACAAATAGTATATATTTTTCTAAGTTAACATAATGGAACCTAAATCATTATCTTCAAAAAAGCCAAATGGCTGATGGGTTAGAATCGGTAATTTACCTGTGTGTCTTTTTATCTCTGTAAATAATATATATATAAAAAAAAAAATTATAAAAACATTTAAAAGCTTCACACACACACATTTTTATATATGTATATATTCTAATATTTTGTTATCAGATTTTAAAGAACAAAAATTGAAAGAAAACTCATTAAATGTTAGAAACAAAGGAATAAATAAATTAGCGTGAATCTTACATTTTCTTTTAAAGTGCCACAAGCCCCAGGGTGATTCCCAAAAAATTTGTTTGCTAGAAATATTAAACCTAATTCAAACATACATAATCTACAAGTGCATCCTATGAGAAATATTCACACAAAAGTCAATAGAGATGGGATTGGTTTTTGTGTTTTTTTTGGTGGGGGAAGATATTAATTTTTTAATGATTTTACAAATATATTTTGAATGTATTGTTTAATGTTAAGATTTCTCGTACTTTTGGGAATGACATGCTTTTGGTAAAACAAAGGTGATACTGGTCAGATACTTTGATTTTATGATTTATGTAGATGAGCAAACTAGATCTGCTGTGACTTATTACAATCACTATTATATGCTTAGTAGAGATAATGAATGAATGAAAG
The DNA here is from genome assembly GCA_028829895.1 of Sinotaia quadrata. Classification (NCBI taxonomy): domain Eukaryota; kingdom Metazoa; phylum Mollusca; class Gastropoda; order Architaenioglossa; family Viviparidae; genus Sinotaia; species Sinotaia quadrata. The sequence goes on from CM054183.1 coordinate 65,499,912, forward strand.
GAGGAAAATAACTCGTGAAACCGACACATTAAAAATAAATGCAAGATCTAAACAGCCACTGAAAATATAAAAGTAATTTTTAAAAAATTAAATCACCCTTACGTTTAAATGTGATCACAGAATTAACTCTTCATTTAAATGTAATTGCAGATTTTGACAAGCAACCTCATTTAGCAATGATTGTAAAATTAACACAAGTACATATAGTTCAAATAGAAAACCAGTTACTATTAAATGTTCTTGTCGGAAGCTATCCAGTTTGTACCATGTATTTATATATATACACACACACATACACTATGAAAATATACTCTCTGTTGCTTCAACTTACTGATTGAAGACATCAAATAGAGAATAAAGGCAAACCTAATTCACGGAGCATCCCTTAAAGATTGGTAGAATCGGCATAATAGTTTTTCTTATCTTTAAATTATAGTGAAGAATGTACTCTCTCAAGACCACCAAGCAAAAGATTCCCTGTATAAATAAGTTAGTGATAAATAATATATTAGTACTTTTTCAAGTAAAGTCATAAGATTAAAATTTCTAACAGTGAATAAATAAATATCCATTATAGGTAGATCTTCCGTACAGTTTAGTAAATCTCTCCTATAAGTAGTTTTACTCTATGGAAGAGAACATCTTATAGTTTAACCAAATGAGAAATAAACATCTATAAATACTTTAAATACCAAGTGTGTGAAGTCAGGTCAAAAATTTCAGACACCTAAAATTTTAAGTCCAACTCCAGACTGACAATAGTTTATTACTAATAATATAAAATTATGTACTTCTACATATGAGAATAGTATAGATGTAGGTTTTTTTAGATTTCATCTTTAAACTATTTTTCGATCATACAATACAAAAGAACTCAAAATATAATTATGTGTAATATGTTTTCTAAATTGATTTAGTTCTTGAAAAAGACCACTTCTAATAGGTCTGGTTCTATTGCTGCTCTCAAATTGGATTTGACAATTCTTATGGCAGAAAACAAACATTCCACACTGATTTTAGTCTGTGGTAAAGCTGTGTCAGTCACATCAGCATCTTGAATAATCTCGGGTAGAGGGGCACTTTTAGGAGTTTGTTCAAATTTCTTAACTTCTTTCAGTTTGGTAAAAAATTATTTGAATTTATATGGTGCAGTTATTCTTTCTCAGAAATTTTCCAAATTTAACCATCAATGTTTTGATGAATCCTGTATGTGAAGATATATTTTAAAAATGAAGATGAATGAATGCTGACATTTAGTGACCTGCCTAATGTTCCATTTTCCCCTTGTATACCCTTTAATTAAACTTCTAATTTATACAGCAGATTATTTTGTTTTTTGCTCACTATTTCAATAACTCCACAAGGTACTTATTTTCCTTTTATTTACTAAATTAATAATAAACAACTAAATTGAGGTGCTTTTTTTTTTTTTTTTATCCCCTTATGGTTTAAACATGGATCTGTCTTAGCCACAAGTCTCATAAAATTTTGATTTGGGACATTTATACTGACTACAATTCAAAAAACAAAACAAGAAGACTTTACAGCCCTGGTAAATATGCATCTAATAGTTTAACTATATATGGTTGGTAACTATTTATTTTGACCACCACTAGTACAAGTACACAGATAAACTTTTTTCAGATAAATACTGGACTGCAGGAAGTGTTTAGGGTAAATGCGATCACCTCCAATACCTTGATTACAGAATGCTTCTCATTTTAATTAAGACAAGGCTAGCTCGAAATGTTATTTCTAGGTGAATGAATCCCTGCAAAAATGGTGCCATACTCTATTTTTGTGCAAGATAACTTTTGTTATAGAAAATTACTAGCCTGGAGAACCAACATATAATCTCTCACGACAGATGGGATTACTATTAAAGGTGAATATGTCGATATTTACGAAATAACTGTGGGTAAAAGAAATAGTTGCAAGGTTATAAAGAAAATCTATACAAATTCTTTTTTATGTACCGAATTAAATATTTTTTAAACTTAATGTTCTTGAAAACAATTATTCTTGTTCATTTGCTCCTCTGTCCTGCATTGAATTCTTAAACTATTATGTTATTTTACTACTAAAATTGTAGAATACTTTCAAAATATATATTTTTAATTGTGCAAAATAATATGGGTTGTAAAAGGAAACCCATAATGATACTGCTGATACATGCGGTATTAAAAGGTCTCATTAAGCATTTAAAATTCACTTAGTAAACAGGCATCATTAGAACAAAATATACAGCAGACTATTTTATTCTGCCATTAACAAATTTCAATAAAAAATATTTTTAAGCTGTTAACTACTCTTAAGTCAGCAGCCATTTTAAAATTTAGATTTTTTAGTCCATCCCTTGGTTTCTGTTAATTATTACGGAAATGATTACAATTATAATTAAAAAATGCTTTTTTTAAAAATCCAAATCATAATGATGGAATGTGAAACATGGCCCAAAAGCAAGTCATCTTGTTATATTCTACACCTTTCTTAACTCTCTTGCACTATTTATTTATTTTAGAAGCTATAGATCACTTGCAATTTTAAAGGCCTCCAAAATAAATGTATTATCTAAAAAGCAACAAAATGACACCTCAATTAAAACAATGCTATTTATTGTCTACAAAATATATGATGTTATTATAATGTAGTATAATTGCTTAACTTTGGTTGAAATAATTATAATTGGTAAAGATCTATTAGATTAATTGTGCCGAGTCAAAACTAGGGGATTCACCTGTATATTAAGATTTGTATAAAACTGATAATTGATTGCTAAATTTTATCTTAACTAGTTTTATTTTGAGCACTAAGTAAAAGAATGATGCCTAGAGATCTGAACATTTGAATATACAAAGAAAAACACTACACTAGATTACATCATTGAATTTGTCTCATGTTGGCACATTTTTACTATCATTTATTTCAGTGGTACAGTAGTGTGAATTTATTTCTTCTCAGTATTAGCTTTAAGAGATTTGATTATAGAATTAAAATGACTAACAGTGGATGCTCTGTTGATGAAAAGTGTTAATTTCCCAAATGGTATTATATATGGCACACCTACTTGCCACATTATCATCAAAGAATAAATCATTACATTAAAAAATGAATTCTAATGCAAATAAGCGTACATTCACCAAAAGTTAACATTTTAATTAAATATATATACAATTGATTATTTGTATGTAAAGTGAATTTACAAGTTCACAATAATCTATAGTAATTATTTGTTTATCAATAATTAAAAGTATTTAAATATTAAAATGCTTGTTAGTTTAACAGATGTAAGCATCTTTAGCTTTCTATTTAATCCATTTAACTGTCTTGCAATAGTTTTTATATTTTAATGTATATTCAAAGGCAGCTTGGTAACATTGCAGGAGGCTGTGGTCCATAGTATAATTTATCCCTCTCCATCTACCCCACCCCAAACAAGGGCTCTGGTGCTAACATACTCTTGTATTGTTGTTATATACCTGTGCAGAATTTCCATTTGAACAGTTTTGCATAGCTGCTGCACTTTATTGTGTGTTGTATTTGAATTTAATTGTACAGTGATATTGGTTACTCTACGACCCCTAAAATAGAAGAAAAATTGCCCCAATAAAAAGAATTATTTTTTTAATTCAAATCAAAGTTTTTATTTAGCAGTAAAGGTATTGATCTATTATGTTGGTAGATTTAATTTTTACAATAATAAACCAACAAATTATGTTGTTTTAAGGCAAAATTTTTATATTTAGAGTCCAATCAGAAAACCAAACTGAATGCAAAACAGCTTACATTAAAAAAATGAAATTACAAATAAACTTTTAATTGGAGCTGAAACAGATTTTATCAACTATATTTATGAAACAGTAGTAGACATTCATAAAAATTTTCTGGTAGATAATAAACAAATATTTTTGTTATTTGCTGAAAATGTTAATAGCTGTATAATTTTACATATGTAATGCACAATCTAATGTATTGAAAGAGGAGACCCCAGAATCATTAAAATTTATATTGACAACTCAGATTCTTTTTTCCCCCTTTATGGTAAAAAAAGGGAGGGAGATCCATTATAGATCTGAATCCAAATCTTTGAATGGTTTCATTTATCTGTACAAAATAAATATGAAATATTAAAATACTGTATATTCTTTTATTTGTGTGTACAAGTGTAACAAAGTATGTTGTTATTTGCTATTTTCACAAATAATCTAATGATTTTTTAAATGTCATTTTCCCCAAAGTAGCCTTAAGCTTTTCAAGATTTTTAAAATTATAATACTGGAGAACTGTTTCTTGAAGACTGGCTTATTTTTAAAAGGTTAGCTTGAAAAATAAAAACATAACAGATCCTAAAATATATCTAACTTTTTTACAAATGAAATCTGTTGTGGTTTTATTTCCAAACTCTTACTATTTAAAAGTATGATGAAGATACTAATTGAGATGCTCTTTGTGTGAATGATGTGGAAGTGCAATTATGAGGTCTTGAATGTGGGAATTCATCCATACCTTAAAGGTATCACCAATGATACAAAGTGAGCTGTTATGCTTATGACACACAAGATATTTTGTGTAATAATAGTCTTACACAAATGGTTTTTTCCCCACCTACAAGCTCCAACTTTATACATCACTTTTACAATTTTTTGCTTAAAAAAAAATAAATAAATAAAAATATTACTAGAAACCAAAACTGGTAAATTCTGGTCCAGATTTTTAACGACCAATATACTTAATTTAAAATGCAATTGAAATGATTGCATTGTAAGTTTATTTGTAGCACTACTAAACAAAAATTATTAATTTTAAAAGATTTTAGTTGTATTTTTCTCCAGTGACAAAAAATTGTCAATAAGATGAGAATTTTATACTTTTTTAAAAAAAATTAAAAAATTATTTTTAAGAAACATATACACCACACATAGCTTTATAGGGTGGATAGTTAATGAAGACCTTATTTTTCAAACCGCAATTATATGAAAACACGAAACAACTTACAAGTGATGCTTTAGAACTAAGAACTGAATGACAATCAACTTTTATAGCTTTTCACTCCCCAATACCAAGAAAACAACACTACACAACTTACAATTCCAAAACTGGAATGATGAATTTGAATTGGGGAATGGGGGAGAAGTTGTCTAGTTATGCCCATTTAATTAAAACGATGTCAGAAAACCTAAACAGATGTATTCCACACCCAAAAAACAACCAAACTGGTTCCTGTTTAGAAACCAAATAACCTTAAAAGCAAGAGTGGATATTATAAACTGAAATATATCCACATAGAAAAATAATTCACATAAACAAAATTTACTGTTTTGTAAAACTAATCAGGCCAATTAACACACATGCTAACAGTAAGCTGTAACCAATTTCTATAAGCAAATATATCTCGTATATTCATAAATGATATGAAAGACATGATTTATTCAACTTTATTTTAATGTTAATGATGATGTTAAAAGATGTCTTTCAATGAAATAATAATTAAAAAAGATTTCAACTGATAGATGAAGCAAACATATAACTGGTGGCAACACGAAGAACAGCTGCAGTCCATCCATGGTGTGCTGGAGGAATCTACCAGCCATAGTTAACTTTATACAATTTAAAGGAAAAAAATGAGAGTTCAATGTTTTCAATCCACAAAATCCTAATACTATGCAATATTTTCTTGTTTTTGATATAGTAATTATTTTTATATTTAAAGTTGTAATGTGACATGAAGTAAAGCAAAATTAAACAAAAGATTGTCTTTTAGATATAAGTGTAATGTGTTTTATCTTATAAATTGTATCTTTCCAGAATTTAATCTTGAGAAGAAAAAAAAAAAAGAGTGCCACAATTATATCTGATATGTGGCACAAGATCCATGCAGCCTTTCCAGCAAGAAGCGTGCGAAGTCGCATGGCTGAAGTGTAGTCATTATGAAAATGCAAATGCAATGCCAGTGGTCACAATAAATTTACAGACGATGACTACAACAAACATATGTAGTGTCCAATTGTAATTTCCACCCATTTGCCAGTCCACAGTTCCTCGAGGACAGTCTTAACTTTTCACTCTCACTAATATTGTTACATTTTTCCACAGCATGAAGTGAAGGCAGATGAAGTTCATAAGTGAAGACCACCTGTTTGCTGTTGAAAGACATCTATTGAGTCACCATCCTCCATTTCCAACTGAAATCAGAAATACCTTTTGGTAAAGTAAATGTAACCATTATTTCATCTGAAACAAACTAAAAATAATGCAAAATGATTATACTACAGACTTCACAAAATTGCAATGTAGCTACAAATTCAACTACAATATATACTTTTAGTCCCAATTGTCTGCAACAGTAAAGTTAAAACAATTTGTAATAGTATCTTACAACTATTGAATTTCTTTATTTAAATACTGTCTACTCCATCTCTACTTCTAGCCAGCTTTCAATAGTAAGCCTTTGACTTTCAGAAAACAAGAGGCAAGATACTGCATCCATCCTGGGGGAAATACGTCAGTACAGTCACTAAGAGCTGTGAATAAAGATAAACATTTGTACATCTTTACATCAATTTACTTCGAATAAAATCCAAGTTTACAGACCTTGATTTTTGTTAAATATTGGCACACAAAAATAGCTTTAATCAAATACTACAGAAATAATTAGCAGTTCACATCTATCTCATTAAGATTATTTAGGACTATAGAAACAAAAAGAGATACATGAAGATATAGTCAATTGGGCAATGGTGTGTAGAGTTAAAAAAACAAAAACAATTTTCAAATTAATGTTTACAAGTATATAAAAGTATACAAAAATCAGTAAGCACAGTTCTTGTATTTAAGTAACCAACAAGTATAAGAATACATTATGTATTCTTTGATTCTTTTTCACAGGATTCTTTATAAAATAAATGCAAATAGAAATTATGAAGAAAAAAATCATACTTTTTTCTTTTAATCTTAACCTCACAATGAGCCTATGGATGCCAAAGCAGTGATAATAAATGGTGGAAGATCTTTTTTTGCATCTTATTGACATTGCTAAGGTTATTTCATACATTTTATACCTAGAATTTAGAAAGAAAAGCTCAGATTTAACTTAGTAAAAAGACTTACCAAGTACAACCAATTAGACTTCACGTCTGAGTTAAGCGGATAACCTGGGGGGGGGGGGGAGGGAGGGGAGGGAGAGACTCACAGGGGAAGGACAAAATTATCACAAAATCATTCTATTCTGCCTGCTGTTTTTAAAGAAAGAAATAATTATAAACTTTGTTTTTTAAAAACAAAAGATAACTGTAATGCATTTGAAACATTTCTTCGTTTTCAAGGATAGAAATTGTTCATGTGACAGTTGAGATTCAGTAATTATAATACATTTTAACTGTAATGCTTAGTATTCTAATCTGTCAATGTACAGACACATTTCTGTTACTTAATTATTTTTTTAAAATCTCTCTTATAGTTAATTTTGAATCAATCAATAGTGAAAAGAGAGTGAGCACGTAGTATAATGTAGATCAGGTGGTGACAATTTTATAAAATCTTAATAGGTAGTCCCACTCATTTTTTTCTACTTCAAATAGTACAAATATTTTATGCTCAAAATATGTGTACTGATAAATTAAATACTTTTTGAGATATCAATAATTTAGTGAATTTTGTGATCAACTTTTTTTTAGACGTAATGAAAGTGTGATTTTCCAAGTTTATTACAAGTAAACTATAAACCACACTAAACAGTCCAACAATTCTAATAAACATAGTCACATACAACAAGAAAAAACATATAGTGCAAAATTTACTTTTCAGTTTATTATAAATTGCAAAAGAAAATGGGCTTTTATTTCATAAAATTGCTCGCAAAATGCAGCAAAAAGGAACATTCATGGCATCATAACATATGCAAGTGATGAACAAAGTACAACCAAAAAGCATATTATTAAATCATTTACTATGTAGTTAATGCTTATTTTTTCCCAAAGGCATTGCAAAGAAAATGTGGAAATTACTGGATGCTGAAAATGACCATTTCAGCAAATTTTAACAAAGAAAAGGCATTAACGAAGTTTAACACAGAAAATGTACACAAGCAAACTGCCATATCTCTGAAACTATAAATCATACAGAGTTGGTTTACATATCAAAATGATCAGCAAACTATATCTATATGTATAAAGATAATTTCTGTCTATTCACATACTAAGTTAGATTTCTTATTTTACTGTACAATTTTTATTTACAAAGAAAATTAAAACAGCTAAACGGTCACATCTCAGAAACTATGCATAACTATACAGTTATGGTTCACATATCAAAATGATCAGTAAATTATAGTCCTTCTACATGTATAAAGATAATTCCTGTTTAATCACATATTAAGTTACATTTTTCATTTTACTGTACAATTTTTATTTACAAAGAAAATTAAAAAGGATAAATGATCACATCTTATTAGCATAGTTATGGTTCACCTATTAAAATGATCAGCAGAAAGTTATCCATTTATCTAAAGACAGATCACTTATCTATGTTTAACTGAATTAATATTTTTACAATAGAAACTTTCATTTAAAAATTTTTTAATTTTATGCTCGGTATTCTTTATGTATAATTCATATATATAAAAACATGCACAAGACATACTATTATAAATTAATAAAAATAATAAGTAATACATATATTTATGTTTTCAAAGTTTTGTGACAAGTAAATTGAAGCCTTGAAATATAACGAAAATAATATATGGATAACTTTATTGCTAAAACTCTATCCACATTTACATGAATTAAGTACTTATTAGTGACATGATATTTAATATAATAATAATGTACACTATAAATATAATTTAATTAGGTGATATTTATTTCCAACAATGAATATGCATAACACAGATACAAAAATTAATCATAGTACATGTTTTTATAAATAGAAAATTCTTCATGTAATGCACTAAACAGCTGTCCAGGTTCTTCTGTTGGATGTCACCATTGTTTAAACCCCATTTAAAAACAAACTTAGCATCCACATCATAACAGTCCATGCCATCACCCCACTTAAAAATATTATTATTTCTATACTGTTCCACAAATATTATCTTAGCACTGTTTGTACTGAGAACTGCTAATTCCTCACCAATGAAAAATTCTACAACAATTAATAGGTCTGATTCAATAATGTGAAGACAAAACTATAGGCTGTTCATCAACCAGTTTTTTATTTATTAAAGGAAAATATACAAGAATTAATGATAAATCTGCTGTCTTTAATAATTAAATAGTGTAATTAAAAGTCCTCATGTGAACTTATTCTTCATTTATGTACCACCAACGAAATTAAAAGATTCGTGAAACCAAAACAAAGGCAGAAGCTTGACAAATTTTAATAATTAAAAGAAAAACAAGTTCAAATTCAAAACAAAACAAGCTAAAATTATTATAAATCCACTGCATGAAATAAACATTTCACAGACCCAAGTATTTCGGTTGTTTACTATTTTTGCATCAAGAGTTATCTTTTCTTTTTTAAAATTATCGTAAGAAAATGATTTTCCTAAATAATAAGATTACCATCATGACTAAAATTAATTAAGTAAATAAAATAATATATTTAAATACGATCTGCGACTTAAAAATATATATTGCAAGGAAAGAGCAATCAAACTTTATGATAGATGCACCAACTAACCTATTTTCAAACTAAAGAAGAGATAGTGATAAGGACAAAATTAATAATCATTATTAAATGCTTTCAGAAAGATCTTACTAATAAGAGGTTTCAATTGTTCATATAAAATGTCAGAAAAATCAGCCGTAGTGTAAACACGCTTTTCGCACATGGAAGTCATGACTGAAACTGTCACTTCAAGAGGTCAACGTTTTCCTAGTATTGCGATATAATTCATCAAAGTAGTTCGTTTCGGACCGATAATTTCTGAAGAATATTGCTTATATTGTCTTACAAGTAAGCTGGATATTATTTATTACAATAAATATTTCATAATTATCAAAATGACATGGTGTATGTACTATCGCTACCCGGCCGCCATTTTGAAAATGCGAACATCGTCTATCTGTCGAATGGGCAGTAGAATTGTTATGTGCCGAATTTTGCTTATCCCATCAAGCTCTGACTTCTAAACATAAATAAATATTTAAAGATAACGTTTATTTCATGCACAAAATTGTATTTTGTCAATTAAAAGTAATAACGGCCGACGAATTGGATACCGGAAGTGTTAAAAACAGACTGGTATATTGAAGAGCTCTTAGCAGACGACAGTCTCGACCAATCAGATCCAGTCTTTTGCATGATTTGCATAAAATCCGATCATTCAGGCATTAGGTTATGTCGGAGTTTCACACGAAACTGGACTTTAAAAATGGTTAGAGGCAGTATTATAATGATAATAATGAAAGGGAGATAATCCTCTCTTGTTTCCGTGTGCCATGTTCCTTTCTACAGTACAAATAATGGTGGTAATCGGGAGTCAAAGTTTTGCGTTTTCGACGATATTTGGCTTAGGAAATAAATTTTTCAGCAGAGATGGGTTCAAAAAGCATCTTTATTAACATAAACAATTGCATTTTGTACAGTAAAAAAATATAAAATCCTGAAAGAGAAGACATTGAACAATGTAAATATATAATAATCTCAAAAGTGAAAAATTTTTTAAAAATTTTTTTCTTCCACTGGCTCATGCTGTCTATGGCCTTAATGTTAAGAAAACCGCTCTGGAGTAAAGTTTAGCAATTTTGTGTGCATTTGCGAGTTTTTGCCTATAAAGCAGTGGAGTTGGGACTAACTAATCTTAAGATCATGTCCAAAATTGTTTCAAAAGAAAGCCAGTAAAGATCCTCAGATCAAACATAGATTAAAAAAATGTAACACTTCAGTCAGAAAAAACTATTTAAATGGTAATTCATTGAAAACAAATAAAACATATGCACCTCATTCAATTTATTTTAAATAACTACAAACTAAAGCACACAGGCCTTCCAATCACTCAATTCAAAAGTATAACAGCATTATTTTTTTTTTATTGAAAGAGAAATATTTGCTAACTTCCATTATACATGAAAGAGGCATTTCCCAAAAATTGCTGTGGATATCAAATCCTCAGAAAACAAGATCACTTCAGCATATAATAATAAGACAAAGGTTTCAAACAGTAGGGGAAAATGGTGCAATAATCTCTATATGCTTATGCTGAAAACAATTGTCCACTTTAAAAAAAAACTTGATGAAAAAAACATATATGGTGAGCAGCAAATGCAGGTCATGTGACAAGTACTATCCACTTAAAATAAAACTGAACAATAAGAAAAAATATAATAATCAACAAAAAATATATATATATATAATAATCAGCCATTCCAAGAGAATCTTTGATTTCTACTAAAAGCTTTATAATAAACAGCAAAGGAAGATAAATTATATTAAATATTTTTTTAAAATAGGCTTACTAAAGCAGGTGTGTCTTCATCATTGATTGGATTGCCATCAAAACGAAACCTCACAGCTCCCGTTGTAATACCCTGAAAAAATTTAAAACATAAAAAAACCAATATAATCAGTTTAAATTTTTTTTTATTTTAAAGAAAAGTTGTTTATTTATAGAAAAGCCAATTGGAAAAGAGATATAAATACAAATAATTATTCTGATTTCAAATTTCAAGGAACAATAAATGATGTTCTCAAAACAGAAACTCTTTCAACAAACAACAAAAATTGAAAAACGACTTCTCCAAGCATAAATATAAATGATCAAATTTGCAACACTAAACGACAGAAAAGAATGCATAACCTGAAGAAATGATAATTAACTCTAGTTTGGTGGTATTTTTATTTCTAAATCAATGGTAGGCATCAAAGTGTCCACTATTTGTGTGCGAAAAATAAAAATTAAAGCAAATAGCTTTGAAGCAGTGGCATAATCAGTGCTTGGGGGGCCTTTCAAAAGGAGCCCAATATTTGTTCCCTTTTTTAAAAAAAAAGTTGTGCTTGAAATACAAAACCTTACAAATAATCAAGTCTCACAAAGTGTATGCAAGATGATTCTCTGAAACTCTATGTGTGTCACCATTCGAAGTTACACTACTCTTCCATATATTGCTAGCTGCACAGTGTCAGTGACATAGGTGCTCTCAGCAAGAGCGACTGGGTATGCATGGAAATGTTTAGCTTTCTCACGCAGTTGATTGTAAATGTTATCTGACAGATCGGAAATGCACTCTTCTACTGTGTTGGCAGAGAGGCTGATGTTGCTAAACTGACTGTTCCTTTCTGGACAGAATATATTTGCAGCCTGTAACATGCACATTTTGATGAACTCGCCGTCTTTAAATGGCTTTCCTGCTTTAGCAATCATCTCACCACACAGCTAGCTTTGACTGCCGCATCACTCTTTGCTTGCTTTCTTGAAAAAAATCTTGTTGCCTCAGTAAACATGTTTTTAAGTTTGGCAACTCGGTCCTCTCTCATCTCCCTGTTATTTTGCATACTCCTCAGCATGTCTAGTTGAGTAATGACGTCTGATGTACTCCTTATGCACTGCAACTTTCTCTGTGTATATAAGACATGTCGGGATGTCCCTGTGCTCAACAAAAAAGTAGTCCGTCTCCCACTTCTCCTGAAATTGTCTGTGCTCATCGCCAACCTTTATCTTCACGGCAGATTTTGAGTATGACATGACTGGGGATGGGTTACTAAATAAAACAAAAACAAAGAAAAGTATTTGCACTGGGTGACAGGATGCATTTTCTCTCCACTCGATGACAATCACGTTTCAAGTGACTAACTTTCAGCACGTTTCCTACTTTGCGGCGTGTAACAGTCAAAAGCTCTTCTGGTCAAAAACAGTTTCTGTGAGAGTTAGCTACCTGCTAATGTATGCAATATACTATAGGAGCCTGTCAAAGCATAGGCATACAACAAAAAGCATTCACTCGATTAGGAATCACATCAGCATTTCAAGTACTTTTTTTTGTAATTACTTTTATATAATCTTTCTTTTTTGTTGGTATATTGCTTAATTACTTTAATATTTCTTATTTGTTTAAACATATTTAGTTATTTAGATTGTTGTATTCCTTTATTTATTTACTTTTCTGTTCTATGAGTCTACTATTTTTCTTCTTTGCTAAACCCATTCACCTGCTTTTTCTGTCTTTTCTAAACAATTCATCTGTGTGTAGGCCTGTAGGGTCTATAATCTATACAGAATCAGCTTGCTAGATCTGGATGCTTTAGCAATATGTAACAGGCTTGGTGAAAGAAAGTCGCCGAGTTTGGCAACATTAACATGCTTTTTTGGTTGTTAATTTGCCTTGCTGTCACGATCCTGAGGTATGGTAGCCCACAGGTGACAAAAACTATAAAACTACCAAGGTGCGTGAGAAAAACGTGCAGGCCGCATTATCACTAAACTATGATATCAAGTGGGGGGACACAAAATATTGTCACACATGGGCCGCAAGTTTGAGACCCCTGGTTTTGGTGATGTTTGTAATTCTAGTAGGGACTTCTCATAATTATAGCAGGGACTTTAAAAGCAAAAGACAAAACAAGAATTTGAAAAGCAGGGCACTGTGATCCCTTGAGGGAAAAAAAAACAAAACATAGCCCCATATTCCCAAGTTTAGAGCTGAACATGACTAAAAATATTAAAAATTCTGAAAGATTAGGTGTCAAACTTTCCAAACCATGTGAAATCTTAAAACCGACCTTATACCCCCACATCACCAGTCTATTTTAGCTGCTAACAAAAAAAGAGAGCTGATATAAATTTTCCCTCAGGTTACACATTTCACAACCACTAATCACAAACAAAGACCTGTTAACACTTGGAACTATAAAATAGAGTCATATTCAAACTTGACTGAATTGCACACAAAAATGTTTAGGGTCAATAGATAAAAAAATTCATAAACTGAATAATATGGTTTAATGAGAAAAAGTTGGCAACAATGGCTGTCACTTTCACAGAAGGGATGTTGTTTATTCTAGCACTGCAAAAAAGAAGAATTTAGTATGCCAAATGTTAAGAATCAGATATATTGTATTTACCGCTCTATTGCAATAAGCTCCCATTAATTTTCGCAAAGGTGTGTTCTTTTTGATTTTGAAGTGAACAACACTGCCATCTTGTCCTGTTACTTTCAAGTTGATGTGTTCACTTTCTGGCTTGCAGTCTTCAATCTGAAAAACAAATTTGTAAAGAAATGAATGCAGCATTCATAACAATGCAATATTATGGAAAAGACTGAAAAAAGGCAGATCAATAATGAAAAATATGTTGAATCAATAAGGGTTTGGTGTCTTGAAGTTGAATATGTATAGCAAATTCCAAATAGCAATTAAAACAAGAAAATTTCTGTCAAGATTTTCAATTTTTGCAATGAACTCGTGGAAAAGTAATGGTATATAAACATTCTTTAACCAGTTCCACCTTAAGGATTTTTTTTAAATTGGCCTTTGGCTTTAATTCAGTCACCAGTTAGAAATTTAATAAGCCACTTTCATAAATTCCCCCAAATGGTAGCCATTAACTTTTAGCATAAATGATGAGAGATGAAATGCACAAAATAAAAATGAACATATACAGTTATTGTATTAATTTGTGTGGAGAGACACAAGAGAAAAAGAGAGAGAGATTATATATAATATAATCTTCTTTTATATACATCTCCTATAAACTTCTCAAATAAAAATGAACATATACAGTTATTTTATTAATTTGTGTGGAGAGAGATGAGAGAAATTATTGTATAATTTAATCTTCCTTCAAATACATCTATAAACTTCTTACTTTTTCACGAGAGAATATATGCTATAATAATGCACAAAATAAATTATCTGAAATATCACTATTAGAACTTAGTAGAACTTTTAGAAACAGTATTTTTATTATCAGATATATGGGTGGGTAAATAAGAGCATGTTAAAAACCCAACAAGGGTATATAACAGGGGTGCACAGACATTTTAGGCCAGAGGGCCAAATTTCCAATTGATAGTGCATGGAGGGCCGCCACATGGATGGCTCAGTAGAAAAAAAACAACACAAATAATGTTCTTTACATTCGTAATATTGGTAACATCAAAAGTCCTCCGGGGGCTGCATAGAGCTCTGTCTCGGGCCGCAGTTTGTGCACCCCTGGTATATAAAGAGTACAAAGGAGTAGTTCATTTTTAAACATTAAGCACAGAAACATGCAAAGTCACTCCTGATTAAACACCATTTGTAGCTATATCCAATACACAGATGAGGCCTGGTCAGGAAAAAGAGTTACAAAATTATACTTTAAACACAATGTATTTCATAATTCATAAGCTTAATAGCATACCTTTGAAATACATTGGAATAAGTATATATGAAAATTAATTCAGGGATATGCCAGACAATAAGACATACATATACATATTTGCCTATTAAATAAAAATACACAAAACACAAACTAATCAAACAAGCCATTCTACTAGTCTTTTCTTTAACTGCCCACAAAGCAACCTCACATTTTAAAATCCAATATATGTTATTTGCATTATATGCATAACAGCTCGGAAAGCATTGCTGCCTTTCTTGATGTCAGTTTTCTCAAGAGAATATCTTTTCTGGGTGTCATATCCCACATACTGTACAATTTGCTATTATCTAAGCATAAAGTGACTATCAGCACCTACTAATACCTGTGCCATACTCAGATACTGTGGGATATGCATCATAAAAAATATGTTCATGCGAGATCCCAATAATGCCATGATCCACAAGTTTAAAATTTTTAATTATAAACTTTTCAGCCAAGGTTTCTTCAGACAATTCAGGGAAATTTTTGTGAGCACATGATAAAATCAAGGCCAGCAATTTGAAAAACAATATTTTAAAGTGGACCTGAGAAAAGCAAATTTACTTTGGTTTTGCTTTATTCTGCAACATGTGAACAGTAGTGAGTACCCAGAACTCAATATGACACTTGTCACTAAAACTATGGACACTCCTACTTTTATAAAATGTTATGCAAATATAAATTATTCTGGAATACTGTGGATATAGTATTTTTAATATGATTTTACTGTAAAATATATTTTTAATCTGATCTTTCTGTATATAAGTAGATGACAAGATCTACCTATCTACCATCTCTGCAATCCAGAAAGGAAAATATAATGTTAGGTCATCTAGTATACTGACATACTACTTTTACTAGATTAGATATGTGCCCATACTTTGCTTGTGTAAAAAAAAAACTGGTGGTTTTTAAAATATGTTGCTTAAACTTAAAGTACAATTTTTCACAGTAATTTTTTTTAAATCACAAGGTAAGAACCATAATACAGCATGCTCAGTGAGCTGCCTAAGTCAGTTTCTCTTTGCATTCACTAAAACTGAATTATGGTTATCTCTTTTGTGAAGGCAGTGCAAAAAGCAGGAATTTAACACACAAGCACAATGCAACCTATCAATATCCAAAACACAATATTTACTACAGCCTAAAATCTAATACCCAGAATGAGAAATGCAATCTGAATGAAACAAATCATCCACTGTGCATGGAGATAACAGCAAGGCACCAAGGACTGCATTATGTGCTTTGTTTCAAGTAGCCACTCCCTTTCATAGTTTTAGGACTATTGCTGTCCCTTATTGGACAGCATAATGTTATATAGCCTATCTTGATTCTAGGACACAAGGTATATAACTAAAAATCCTATCAAAATCTACCAGTACTTTTTTTATTTAAGCAAACACAAACCACAGAAGTAACAATTTTATTACATGTATATGTAAAGATCACAAATGAAGTTGGTAGATGTACATCAGTTTAGCCTGTAATAAAGATCAACAGGATTGCTGGAGTAAAAGAGAAGCTACTGATTTCAATAACATTTTTTGTGTGTGTACATTTGAATACAATGCACTTGAAATACTTAAGAGCAGTGCTGTTTATACTTGTAGTTAATATATGCTTTTTAATGTTACTTAGTAACAGTTTATGTTCATTGAGAAGGCAATATGTGTCAGTGTTTCAGCCTAGTTCTTCGGTACACTGGTTAACATACAGGACAACAAATTTTGAAACTGTAAACAGCAAAAATTGAATGTCCATTTGTTTATCAGCCAAAAAATCAATAGATTCGTCTTGACAGGTTTAAACATGCTCAGCAGCACTAACTGGAATTTTAAGATACAACCCCCTCCCAAATAACTTTTTTTTTTTTACTCAATTCATTTCACACAATGGTATTCTCTCTGGAAGTGGAAGGTCTACTGATGTTCAGAATAAAGAACAGGTGATTGTCAGACATTTCACACAGGTATTTTTGGTAAAGAACTTTCCACCAATTAGCCCAGTTGATTTTTCAATGACAAAAAAGAGCTCTGGCAACAAAGCATGTTTATGGAGGTAAAGGGGAGATGTGTTGGAATGCGCATGTGGACTTTTCATAATGGAACCAAAAAAAATATCAGGGCCATTTACTGAATACAACACATATTTACAGAACAGAATAAAAATTAAAACTACCAACATCTGCTATGTTCGCTTCAGATTGTAAAAATGAAATATTTACTCAACACGTCGAATAGGACTTCAGACAGTAAAATAAAAGAAAATCAAATAAACACAATATACTTAATGAACACTTTGTGAATACGTACAAGTCAATGAAATGGGAGAATTGTAGGCTGTATTTAATGCGAACATAATATATATCAACAGATAGTCCAAATGTCACTGATTTGCAGGAATAAATAGCGATTAGTGCAAAAATTTGGTTATTTTCTGAGGTGAAGTGTGATATCTTAATACTTTTATTTGTTGAGGCAACTGGTTAAAATTAAAGATAATTCTTTAATTAACATGCTGTTGTATTTTATTTAATGTAACTTAAACCATGTTTGAAAGAAAAATAATTACACTTATTAAGTTTTGGAAGTGTTTTTGCTAAAAATGGGGCCATACAGACATATATCGACATGATCACAAAAAAATTGCACGACTTTTTCTTATTGTGGTACAGCGATTTTGTTTTGTTTGACGGTAGCAACAAAATTAGGTCAGCGCTCGCTTTGTTTATCACGCGGCACGATGTCAGTGTTTAATGTGTAGTATGCTGTGTTAGAGAATATGCTTTTATTGTTGTACAATGTTTTAGGGAGTTATTAACTAAAGTTGATATTTATGTATTTAGATAGGAAGTAGTTTATAATTATTAATTATATACTTTTGTATGCTACTTTTGCTAGTTTATATTATTTTCTTTGTGTAATTTAGGATGTATTCATATAAGAATGGATTTTACATGGCACACGAATATAGTTATTTAATTTATTTTGTACTTTATCTTATAAATTATACATTAGGAAAGAGTTATATTTAAAGAGTATTTAGTATAGTTTCCTGAGATAGTAAAAATATAATACAACCCTAAGAAGTTTAGGAGTAATTCACAGCAAAACAAAAGAAAGCACAGAAGCTCAATTAACTTTCAGTCATCTGTGTCTGAGTTGTCTACTGTGGCTCTCTTTGATGCCGGCGCATTCAGAATATATTGGCGAAGACATGGTGTGTTTGAGTGTCTAAACAGCAGTGCTCTACATGAATTGCCTATCCCTAAACTTAATAATTATATATTTATTGCCACTTTTAACATGACCCTACCTTCAGCACTCCTTTTGATATTTTTTCAAAGTTTTAAGTAAACAACCTAAATGGAGAATATACTAGAAATTGTTGATGCAATCCAAACCAGTTCTAACTGGATGAGTAGTTTTTCTGACTAATACTAAATAGTCGCACCTGTTCATAACAATTTCATCCAATGGGGAAGGACCGAAAGTAACTTTGTTGAAGTACTCTATTCTAATCAATTTCATTTTTTCAAAATTAGAGTTTGGTCATAAAGGTGATTGTTAGTTTATGGTAAGTTAATTGACTGATAAAAAAAAGAATGGACTTATAACATTTTGTATGTTTGCTTTTATGGTTTGAATTGGAGAATGCTTTATGTAATTGAACCATTATTTCTACGTTCACTAATTTGATTATGTTGTACATTATACTTGTGAATTTTGATCAATGTTATACTTCTTATGCTGTGTGTGTTGGGCTAACAAAATTGTTGAAGGATTTGTAAAGTGAGAATGTAGAGAAAGGAGGTTTAGAGATGTGAAATATGCCTGAAACTTAATGCGGTCTTAATTTGACTTTTTAAAAAAAGTGTGCCTTTTTCACTTCAAGCTTCAGTGACTATTGTACTCTATCTGATTATGTTGGTGTGTGAATCCAGCATTATCGTCGAACTTATCAGAAAACATTTTGCTGTAAGTTGATTCCTGAGTTCTACTCAAGAGCCAATATGGTAAAAACTGAAGCTTTAGTTTGGTCTTGAAAATTCAAGATATTATTTTGAACATTTCTCATGGTGTGTTGAGTAAACGCACATAAAGATTGTAGAACACTTTGCGTGATGTGCTTTTGTTAATGCATGCAATGTTCTGGACGATTCTCTAAAGTGTGCTTTATGAGCACTTAGAAGATTCTGGAACAGTTGTGTAATGTGCCTAGAACAGGGTGCATTGGACCGTCATTCAAATAAGAATGACAATGACTTGTTGCAAGCCACACGATTATGAACACGTGCTAGTGACAGCAGCCATCAAAGAAAAGGTTATGTACATTGACTTTAAATTATTTTTCTAAAAATCTACTCTCGATTCTGTGATGCATATCCATGAACTTGATTATAAGTACATATATGTTAGATTGACTGCTAATGTCTCTGCTAGAATAAACTGAACGATTGCCTAGCTTTAAATGAATACTGTTGTGATGTAAATGTCAATGCTCTTTTGATTATATTCATATGTTGCATATTGGATTGTTGATTTAATAAATTTATTGACCTCACACATTGATAACCTTATGTTGGAGAGATAGTGGGTGGATGGGTGCTTGCTAAAAATAAGATGGATTTATCTTCTCCCATGGTAAGAAGTTTTCCACCTATGGAAATATTGTGTGATGGTAAATTTTGTCTTTAATGTTGTGGAAGAGATATTTACCAAGTGAGAGAGATGAGTGGTGTCTTCTGAAGAATTATTAATAACATAAATTAAGACTCTCAAGTCTCATTACTTGTAATTAGTTATGGATGATTAATTAATAATAATAATAATCATCATCATAACCAACAAATAGGGTGGCACTGCATCACACAAACAATCTACTATTGTACTAAGCAACCACAGAAATAATAACTAAGAAGAAGTAGTAATGTAATTATGAACAATGAACTACTTATGAAGACACATCATTTTTTATAAACTCCTAAGCATTTTACAATAGCTACACATAAAACCATATACTTAAACACATAAAGAAACCTACTACTGATACTTCATATGTAATATGACAAAACAATTAAAACAAATAAATGTATTTACAAACACAACATAAAGAATATGAATTTACAAATATATACTCTGAACAAACAATTAAAAAAATCTTACTAATAAAACTTTTAAAAGAATGACGAGAGAGTTCTCACAAATCTACCAGTTCTAATAAGGAACTACCCACTAAAGTATGAAAAGAGGGTAACTATAAAATGAGCTCAAAAGCAACCAACAAAATAAGAAAATGACAACTATAGCAAAATCTACAAAACTATCATTAACAGAATGGCACAAAATATCTTTAAAACAAACATTAAAAAAAGTAATTTACCAGGATCAGGGTGTATAAACTGTCTGGCTTACTTATGATTCTTTCAAGTTCAGTCAGTACTCATTGGTCAGATTGGTCATACTGTACACAATTAATACTAATTCACAGTTATATTGACGCTGGTAGTTACATACATTTCTTTTCTAATTTCCTATCGGCAAGGATACTGGTAGTGAATGCATTCTTTAAAATTCTGTCAGTATTAAGTTTGATTAAAATTAACTAGTTTAGCACTAGCCAATAAATGTAGTAAAACACTTTCTCTAAATATAACAAAAATTAAGTCAATTTTAAAATTTTTAAAGGCATCAAAAGAGTTGATTTAGTCTTTACTGAGCATCAAACTTTTTAAACTGCCCCACCTGTATGTTTTACTGTTCTTTTATGTACTATTTATTTAAACATATACTCTTGTCTATGCTCAATCATCAGAAGTCCATGCCAATAATGATTTTTTGAAAAAATGTGCACAATGGTGGAAGTGTGTCAACAAGCACCATCTTACAAATTTAAAATTTTCGAAGAAACAATCACAAGATTTATTCAGCCTGATGTAAATAAACCGGTTAATAAATCCAGTATAGGTGTTATCTGGTTTGATGTCACTTTCACTATATATGAGCTGATCAGTTAAAGTTGAATGAAAGGATAAAAGCATAAGTGTCGAAATCTTGAAAAGACAGAAAAAGAATTATTTAAAAGCTGAACTGTTCAAGCCATAATCAATTATTAAATATAGACTAAAGAAAATCAAAATTAATAGCCAACAATTTGTATATTCTGGTTTTATCTAATAGTTTCTACAGTCTACACTAGCAAAGCAAATTGCAACAATCTTATTAAATTATTATCCAGGCTCATATTGATTTGTTGTATATGCCAGGCT
Organism: Sinotaia quadrata; assembly: GCA_028829895.1. Classification (NCBI taxonomy): domain Eukaryota; kingdom Metazoa; phylum Mollusca; class Gastropoda; order Architaenioglossa; family Viviparidae; genus Sinotaia; species Sinotaia quadrata. The sequence continues at coordinate 65,521,517 of CM054183.1, forward strand.
TTGTTTTGTGATATTTAGCTTGTTTTTTCTTAATCAGTAATGTGTAAAATAATGCCATTAAAAATGCAAGCCAATTACTGCATTTCAATAGTGGCTACAAACTGAAGACTGAACCAGCAATCTCCCATAACCTATAATACATATTTTTTCCTTTCACTAGAGCAAGAATAGGAATTTTTCAAATACTAAAAAGAGAAAAAATAGGTAGCTAATACTTTTGTAAAATCACATTCAATCCCACCACCCAAGTTCAATCATCACTTGATTTTTTTCACATGCAAACTTTTGAGTCTATCTAGTATTATGCCCCCTTATGAAATAATACTCTGATACAGTGTTATTTCAAAACAAAACTTACTGATAGGCCTAATGTGTGGTGGTCGGCACATACTCTTATAAAAACCCTATTTATAAAACTAAACACGAAATGTAAGATTTAATTAATTTGATATATTTAATGTATCATTTATAGCTTATTTGTACATGTACTCAAGAAACGGCAACTCTTTAAATGATAATTGTAAAAGAATTATACATAGGCCTACAAAGAATGAAAGATGCTTTTGTAAAGAAAATATCGCCTATACATACAATTTACAATGTCAGTCTCTACCAAAACTAAAAAAGGTACTACGTTGTAATACTAAATATAACACTAACAAAGAACTAACACTAAATACTAGTAACAGTGCAACTCAGGTAATTTTTGGCAGTAAATACGTTTTCGAAATAACCTAAATAATCACAACAAAACGACAGCTTGCACTAAATGAACTGCACTAAAAGCCTCCACTTCGATTCAGGTCGAAGTGAACGAGTAGAACCATTGAGTTCCGTTCACATGTTTATACTTCCGTTCAAAAAACGATTTTTGTCAATACTGAACGCAGATTATAAACACAACAGTCACAGGTCAAAACACTACTATAATAAACTTCAAATCGTGTATGCTAATTACTAATACTATGGACATAAATAGAAATGAACACAACACTTATTCAGTACAATTAATGAGCATGTTCAAACTACACACTATGAACACGGCACACAACATTTGTCAGTCAATTTTTGTCATGACAGTTTGCCCCACTATGTCTGAAATGTACTAAAAGAAATTATTCTCACATAAACGGGATATTCATTTTGTGAGGTTAGAAGATTAAGATGACAAAATAATATACTCACCTTTTTTTGATTCTGTTGTTGATCATCCATGTTGATTTGGTTGATTTGCTCGCACACTAGCACTGCAAAAATGGCGCACAAAGAGAGAACGCTGGGATATACAGATGATTTCTGGTTGGTCAACGGCTTGACCTTGAAACTATCTTCTCTCAAACGCTCCTTTTGCGCTGTAAACGTACTTCATTATCAAGCGGAACAGATCTACTTAAAAAAAAAAAGAAATATATGAGATGTCCTGTGTGTTTAACTTATTGGTTTTCAAACAGTGAATAGTTTGCTTATTATTTTTCAATTTAGGCACATGTATTAAACAGCCAATGAAAAGTTGCCTTTCGAATTCAATGTAACCGTGAACTGGGATTGTGAGCTATTACTGTGCATACACGATTTAATGGCACGTGTTACTTAAAGCTGGGTTGTTTATTAAGTTTTGTAAAAATCAAACCGAAATAAGCAAATCAATACAATTTAGTGCAACTAATATGTTTTTTTCTTAATAGACGTTTGGAGAGTGTGTGTGTAGAGACTAAGTAGATTTTTTTTTGGGGGGGAGGGGGGTTGCGTTTGTGTATGTGGGTGTGGGTGTGGGCTAGTTTTAATTGATGCCGATTCTTGTATTATACTTTTCGTCTAGTTGTATAAACTTTAAATGTTTGCGGCATTATTGCACTGATGCTTAACCCAATTTTGAAACAAAATAAAAAGTAAACCAAAATAACGTTATGGGATTGTAAACTCTTTTCTCTTAACCACATAATCAAATAAAGTGTTTTTGAAACATATACACGATAAATAAAAAGACGGGATCGCAAAATGCCAATACTTTGGAGAGAAAACAACGATCATGATAGACTCAATTTGAAAACACTGCCAATTCTTCTAACTATATATAAAGAACGCTGCCTAAATAAAGTAAAACTATTATTCATTGATGACTGTACTTTTAACTTTAGCAGGTCTTAATGTATTAACATGTATATACATAGATCATTTTCTCGTGCTCTAGTAATTCTAAACGCCTTGCAAACCCTGATCGGTAATGGGTTGTTCGAAATTATTATGAGAGCACTTTTCAACTTTCTTATTTTATATACTACTTCTACAGGTTGACCAAGTAGATGACCTTAGACGCCATGATACTGAAGGCAATATATTAGAAAGAGCCATCTGTATTGTTCTTATCCATCGAGGCGACTTGGTGGCGATTGCGTTCTTTTCTGTCCACTACAGAACTTGCTCGCAGCCCAGGATTGTTCTGATGGAACTAGCCTTTCTTCCCTTCACTTTGGGGAGAGGCATTGGGGTAATCTTCATTGCAGTTGCTACAAGTCACAACTTCTGTTGGTTTGTTTCCAAACTGCTCCCACTATTCAGGATTGTGTGTGTGATCAAGCCGTACTATGACTACCCCTTTATTAATTTCTGAACTGGTGACAGCTACTAACTCCTAAAATAAAAGAGCATTCATTGATCCGGTTATCCTTTGTACATGATGGCATGTGTTTAGAACAACAGTATGTGGCACATACTCGCTGCTGTTGGTAATTTAAAGTTTTAATTTCAGCAGGAAGGGCACACTTTTTATTGATTTATTGAGAACTTTGATAAGTCCATCATAACTATTGTCATGTGTCCTTGGAAAGAATGCACCGTATTTAGTTTTGGCCTTAAGAAGAAGTGATTAGAGGGAGTAGGCATATGAAAGGGCGAGTCCTGCATAATAGATACCAGTCGGGTGGAGGCACAGTGTGTGTGTGTGTGTGTAGGGGGGGGAGTTACCCATTGCCGTAAAATCATAAACAGTTTTGTACTGATGGATTGCCACTAGACCATGGCAAATAGCAGACTTCATGGCACCAAACCAGGGTAAAACCCATCGTAGGGTATATGTCACAGTCTGATAAAAATGTCATGACTTCTTGACCCACTTGTTTGTTTTCAAATATTGAGATTTGAAACTCCTTTGTTTGAAATTCTCCCATGATACTTCAGTATCGAGAAGCTTCTAGCAAAGAGGTCAGGAACATTATGTAACTCTTAGGCCATTGTCTAGATTCTCGAACCAACCACATACTACGTGACCAGTCACGTGATGCACTTTATGATTTTTAATAAATACGGTGAGCGCGCCTGTATTATTCACTCTGAACCAGAAGCACCGTGCCGTCGCTTATTCGTTGAGTCACATAGGAAGCCAACGCGATTGCTGAGATAACACTTCGATTTCTCACTAAAGGTACTGAATTTATTTAATTATATTTTGCATTGTTGAACATGTATGTAATTTGTGCTATGCATTGCGACTGTAGCCTAAGCACGGTTCGTTGATAAATGACTAAAACCTATAAGTTATTGTATATAAATTCATTGTAACTCTTTTTCATTGTAACTTTAATTTATATAATTGTAAATTCACTAGAGCCAGGAATGCTGTGCTCGACATGAATTTCCTTGTGTAATTCGAATTATTGCTTGTAATTTTAATGTAAATTGTAAAGCGCTTTGCTTAATTTGAATTGTCCTTTGTATGAACTCTAAAGTTTAACGTTGTAAATATTTAGTAATTCATATGTCCTGCTTGTTAAACGTAACATGCGTGAGATTATATTTCTAATCTAATTGTAAACGACGCCAGTCGAAATTCTAAACTCGAAGCATTTAAAGGCTAATCGTGCTTAGGTTGGCGAACTTTAAACGCAGAACGATTATGGAGACATTCTTGTTTCCAGGTCGGTACCCAGGCTCATGCCTATACCTATGTCTATGATTCCTATCTTGGGATCCACACATTGCCAGGTTCCAAACTCTTGGAGATTGAGTTTGATCCCGCTATAGTCCTACTACCATTGTGAGGCATCGCTGACGAGCAGGTCTGCATGTCTTATTCTACATTCACAGTTCCGTTCAGTGAGGTACTAAGAGACAGTCCCTTTGTTATGCTGTGAGCGCATTTCTACTGACGGGCAAGAAGTGAGGTGGAACCGGTCTGGACTAGATCATGAACCTACACGTGGCAACCTTCGCAAGATAAGTTACCATACTGGTGACAAAAATCATTAGAACTGTTTACGGCAATACTCTCGTAATAATTAAGCACGTTGCTTATCGAGCTCTTAGAATTAGACTTTCGCGCTTGTATATTGAGTAATTTGTTAATTGTTAAAGTTATTAAATCTTATTTTAAATTGTTTATTCTTCTTCGTAGTACATTTTTATGCATATTAGACCTAATGTTAATTCATGGTTTTGGATGGGGGCGAATGAGCAGAATGACGTAACGAATGCATATTAATTTAGAAGAATTTAACGACTCCAAGCCAGCCTTTGTACGCAATTTGTCAGTTCGTAAATCTGTAGTCTGCACTACAAGACACATTTTTAAGCTAGTCGAATGATAAGTTGGGCAGCCAGTCTGTTTAGGACAGAGAGAAGGAATTAATCTAATCTACTATATTTAGAGTCCTTAGAAATCCTAGGCAGGGTCTATAAAGAAATACTGGAAACGTAACAGTATATGAGAATTTAATGACAACCATAAGCAAAAAGGAATAAATACACACAAACAGCCAAAAATCGCCACTTCCAGTTTTGGTCATTTCATGAGCCAGGAAACGTCCATTAACTACGTCACTTTGACTAAAAAAAGAAAGATAGGTGGAACGATTTGATTTCTTTCACAGTGTATAAAGGATTACCCTTAAGGAAGTGTTGTCAAGTTATCATTTTATGAGAGATTGAGTTTAAATTTTGTATTAATGAATGTTTTTGAGAGGAGAAGTTAGCTGAAAATTATGAACATATAAAATAGCCCACTTCACAATTGAATTGTCATATATAGGATAAAATATTTAAAGCTGCATATAAATTATTGTAGGGTTTCAGGTTTGCTTGCTGGTCTGCATTTGGTCCACTTGGAACTGACTGAAGTGTGACATACTTTCCTGGAAGGGGCTCAAGGGAGGCCATCCTGTCCTGAAAGATTGTGGACAAAAAACAGGAGTTGTCTTCACATCACAGGTTGACTTCGAGATAGTTGATTTTTAAAAAAAAAGAATCAGACAGGATTGTGAGGTATAAAAATGGAACCCTGTTCATTTTGACTTGTGTTGTGACCTCTGATCCCAATAGGACTCATACCATTGGAGATCTATTCATCAAAGTCAGGATCATTTTATTTAGTGCCTAGAAGTTTATTGTCAGGCACAGATCATTTACCATCTTGGGGAGTGACTTTGTATGTTAGATGTGTCTATGTAACCATATTAGGGCTGTCCCTAAAATTCAAATACACTTTTTTTTTTTCAAATTTTATCACTGTTGTTCTGTAAAGTTTCTAATTTTACTTTCATTCATCTTGTCAAATTCTTATCATCTCATATTTATGTCTTATTATTCTGTAACTGTAATGTTTGTATTTGTCTACATTTTATGTTAAATGTGGTGGTTAAGCACCTGAGGGAGGGGGGGGGGGGCTGTCAAGCCAGCTAATTATTGTCCAGCATGTGAAACCAATATTGTCTGGCTCTGTGTTCAATCCCATTCAGTTACATCATAGGGAACTTTCTTAAACTGGGAAAGAAAGTGAAGGGCATATGGGCATGGCAGTTACATGGTGAAAGTAGATCAATGCTGCAAATAAGCTATAGATCCATTATTATTAATAGCCTAACGCATAGCAAATTTCAATCCCCATAGTCCCAATTTATTGTAATATAAGTGGGGAAAAAAGGGTGGGGGGAAGTGTTTCTACAAGATTTTCAATTTTACCTATATAAACAAATTATGATCAAACAGACACTCTCTTACATTAAGGGTATGAAACTTGGCAAATGTTAAAATGTGCTCTTAACCCACTGGGCGTCTTGCGTAACAGCACAAGTAAAACGTCTTAAAAACCTACTGGATGTTCACTTAACATGACAAGTAAAACGTCTTCACACCTACTGGATGTTCACTTGACAAGTAAAACGTCTTCACAACCTACTGGATGTTCACTTAACATGACAAGTAAAACGTCTTCACAACCTACTGGATGTTCACTTAACATGACAAGGTAAAACGTCTTCACAACCTACTGGATGTTCACTTAACATGGCAAGTAAAACGTATTCATAATCTACTGGATGTTCACTTAACATGACAAGTAAGCGTCCTCTTAAACTACTGGATGTTCACTCAACATGACAAGCAAAGCATCCTCTTAAACTACCGGATGTTTATGTAACATTACAAGCAAACCTCTCAGACATCTGACAAGCAGAAGGGACTCTTAACCTACTAGGCATCTTTAAACACCACAAACAATTTGTGCTCTTAACCTGCTGGATAATCTTCTTCAAACACCACAAACTAAAACGTGCTCTTAACCTACAGGACCACAAGCTAAAACGTGCTCTTAACCTAGAGGATATCTTCAAACACCACAAATTAAAACGTGCTCTTAACCTACAGGACCACAAACTAAAACGTGCTCTTAACCTAGAGGATATCTTCAAACACCACAAATTAAAACGTTAAAACGTGCTCTTAACCTACAAGACCACAAACTAAAACGTGCTCTTAATCTAATGGGCATCTTCTTCAAACACCACACACTAAAACGTGTTCTTAACCTACAAGACATCTTCAAACACCTCAAACTAAAACGGGCTCTTAACCTTCAAGACATCTTCAAATACCACACACTAAAACGTGCTCTTAACCTACAAGACATCTTCAAACACCTCAAACTAAAACGGGCTCTTAACCTACAAGACATCTTCAAATACCACACACTAAAACGTGCTCTTAATTCACTGGACGTCTGTGCAACAAAACCATTACGCCAAAGCATACGAAAAGAACACTTTGTAATATGGTAAATGAAGTTTGATTGCATTTCTGTAATGCTGTTTTAAAAATAAAAAAAAAAACTATGATCACAATACAACAATCCAAAAGATCACTTTGTAAATCTGACTGTCTTAATTATTTGTGCATATTATAGTAGGACAACCCCCAAATCAATGTTTAAAAGTTACTTTTCCTACCTTAAAGTGTGTATCTGCTGGTTAATTCTTGTTGTTATTAAAACAGCGATGTAGACAATAATTTAAGCATTTCTTACATTCTTTTTTATATTTTATATAGAAATGCTTACACTGCTCGCTATTCGTTTAGAAAGAGTGCTAAAAATGTGACCTTGAGCAAAGGTACAGATTTCCAATAAATACATCCAGGTCGCGGTATGACGTACTATCAAATCAATGATTGTTACCTAGTTATACTGATTCTGCTTGCTAGGACACAGTCATGGTGAATAAATGCGTACTCAAAGACTACTAAGATTGATGGAATAAGCATTCACAGATTCTCAAAAAGATCCCAAAGACTGCGGCAGTAGACACAGTTCTATAAAGTGGTAGGTAAGCATGGAGGAAATACTTTTATTTGACCTAAGAAATTATTCAGTCAAATAATTATTATTTGGTCAAATTGAACGGAATACTTCACCATTATCACTGTCTTATTTGACCACATTCACAATGTTTGGCAAATAAAATGAATTGTGAGCCCAACCGCCAAGGATAACAAGGACAAATCGAAGTTTTCTGAGCCGGAAGATGTGTTTTGTTCAGCGCATTTTCCTACTGAAGTATATACTAATTAATACATTAAACTGTCAGGTCACACTCCAAAGTGACGATTTAAAGAGGACACAGTATCTGCTATTGAGTCTATTCCATCAGAAAAAAAAGCCAAATCCCATCGAAAGAGACAGTACCGAAATGTTTTCCTGATAATACTGCTGCACCAAGAAAACAGAAAAGAACAAAAACAGCGATCGTAAATGTATGCTGCAAAAAGTCATTTTCTTCATTCAAGTCTGCAGAGAATGGGTCAGATAAAGTAAATAAAGGAGTGGCCAAACTTTTTAAGTAAATGTTGTATAAGTTTGCATACGTTCACGTAAAGTCGTGTATTAGCCCATTTGACAATAACCGACGAGTGCATTCTCACACATATAACATTTTACAAAACAAGGATCATTATTTTTTTTATTAAATAACCATGAATCAATATCTAAGTCACAAAGTAATTCGTGCAGTCAACTGAGCCACAGTGAAAGACGAAATACACGCATAATACTAGTTGAACTCATCGCAGGTGTTCTAACTGCTGCTGGCCTGAAGACTGCCGCTGACTGCTATTTGGGATTATGAGCATAGTGGATCAACTACTGCCCCATGCAGTACTTGGGCTCTTTCAACAAAAATTGCCCAATATTTGTTCCTAAAAAAATAAATAGTATTTGAAAACTTAAAAAATATACGCATGTTCAAGTGAAGTTTTCGCGGGGCGCATGACAAAACTTGACTGGCCCACTAGACAGGCTGATTCTCTGTGGAGAGAGAGGTGGGGGGGGGTGACATTCTAGAATTCTTGCAAGGGGGAAGGGGGGGGGGAATTAGGAAGCTGTCACACTTCTGATATCATATTCTTTGAAAACGAGCCGATACTTTGCGACCTTGTGTTCCCAGGACTTAACCTTTTTTAAAAACTGTTTACCTAATTCTGGATCACACTTTTTACAGCTGCAAGGGGCATGAACTATTATTATCCCCCCCCCCCGTCCCCAACACCCGTCTTCTCGTCTATGTTGCTCAAAAGGTGGCTCCAGAAAAACGCGCTCTCACACAACACATTTCGGCTGCCCAAGGGAAATTTTCAGGGCATATGGACTTAAAAGTTGACCATCCTAGGTGTAAGCAAATGACAAATGGCGTTAACTGTCCATAACCTTAAAACAGTTTGTAGTGAACATAACTTTGAATCATCATTGAAGTTTGAATATGCATGCATACCTATTACAACAAAAGCAAACAGTATAAACGACACTAGATAGATAACGCAGAGGTAAACATCTAGGATTTGATTAAAGTTGGTAATAATTTCTTTCTAGAGGACTGGGTTTTCCCTGGAATGCCATTTTCTAGGGTTTGATATTCTGCTGATTCTATAACCACGTTCTATTTTTACTGCAATTCTAGCTTTAAAGAAAATTGGTTGCATAGAACACTTTCCCTGTGATTTCTATTTTTAGTTTGTAAAAAGTCTGTGCCCTAGTACATCATAAGCCTTTGCTACGTTTTTGTTTAGTTTCTGTTTATTGCTGTTGTTGCGTCTGTGATTTTAGTGTAGGATAGTCTGAATAAGTGAATCAGATAGTGGAGTATTGTAGTAAAAAAAAAAAAATCCTTTTGGAAGTGGTGTGATCACAGCTACCTGAGTTGGTGTGAGTGGTATCAGTTCGAGTTCACCAGTGGTGGTGCATGTTTAATTGCTAGAAAGTGTTAAAGGGCAAGTTATGCCTGACCTCCTATCTAAAATTTATTTTCATTGTAGTATTAAGCTCTTTTGAGAGTTTTCATCCTTTGTATTATGCATTTCTTTGCACTAGTGGTTGCAGCCAAGTTATGTAATTGTATGTGTCATGCTGTAGAGTGTAGACTGTGTAGAGGATTACAAGCAATTAGGGAGTGCATACATGTTTAAAAAAGAAATGTCGATTAACACATACCCAGTAATTCTAATGACTTACTGAAATGTATAATAATAATTGTGGAATGTTATTTTGCTTCCACTAAAGAAATGATTAATTTGACCATTGTAAAACACTGTGTGTGTTTGAAACATTTTTGCTAATATAATAATTATAACCCATCTGTGTGTGACATATTTCTATTCTAATTGTAATACACATGTGTGTGGTTTAACCCAATTTTATCTTCCCTTGTAAAAATATGAATTGAGGTCAAATGTAATAGGATACCTATTTGTCTGTTGCCACTATATACGGATCAGCGAACTATTGGCTATCACTCATGGAAATGATTGCCTTTTGTTTCAGAATGGGTTTTTTATATTCTGGATTTTGTTTCCAGTTTGGTTGGAATTCAGTTTGGGAATTCCAGGTTGTCATTTCAGTTGATGCTGAGTTCTATGGCTGTTGATCTGAGGGCCTGATGCTGAGGTACACTATTGAAGTGTGATGAGTTATGCAGACCAGTCGGCTAGAACATTCAATGACAAACTGTTGATATGTGAATTGCCTGAGGGACTTCTCCGATACCTACTGATGAAAGATAAGTGAGCATCTGATAGACCCTGAGATCAGAATTCGTGTTACGATCCGTATAAACATTTAAAAACAGAATAGGTAGTCCTAATGACCTTCATATTGACAAATTGATGTATGGATTCACTATTTTGTTAAATATTACATTTTATATTTTTGTTATCATAATAACGGAAGTTGACTAATTATTAGCGAGAGGAAGACCAAAAGGAATTGGGCTGGGGGCCAGAGTCAAATGTGAATGTTTTGTATGCATAATTAGTCGTTATTAGGATAACGTGCCCTATTCACACAATATTACACAGATTCATCTGTCACTATAATTAATATCTAAACTGAGAGAATTAATTAAGGAGACTGAAGGGTGAGTCTGGTAACCAATCTATCGTCAGCATAGGTGTAATGTTAAAAAATTAACAATCTTTAAATCCTCATGCTGAGACAGGGTCTCTAAACAAACATGGAATGTAACAGAAAGATTGGGGATTGTCTGTTTGTTACTTGTACACTAAGCAATATATACACAGAGTTTGATCATTAGAGGGACTGGGACCTGGGTGTAGTCTGTGTTTTACTTATAAACAATGAATGAATGGGTTTGACTGATCAAGAGATTTGAGACTGGGATTTACAAGTTTGTTACTAACTTGCTTGTTACCAAGCTATTTAAGTAATAATGCTAGAACTGATTCTAAAGATAATAATAGGGATGGTATGATATTTTAGGAAAATGGTTTTTGAAAGTAATCAATTACAGACATTTAAGCCAAAATTAATGCAATATGTATGTGGCATCATCTTGCTGCCCTACAGTTTGCTTTTAAGTGCTTTCCTTTGTTTAGAACAAATGCAAAAATAACTCATTTTGTAGTATTCATATATGTGCATTGTTTAGGTGTTCTCCCCTGATGATAGGTACATATTTGTGATAGTTATAAAGTTAGAATTTAACACAAGTGAAGATTCCCTATAAAGATCCAGAATCAGGAAGCTGATTTCAAGCTCTTTATGTACTTTTAGTGATGCTAATAGTAACACAAAAAAAACCAGTGAAGACGTTTTTCCTTCTAGGTTGCCCAACTTGAGTTCCTCTGACTGAGATTTATCTGTGCAATAACTTATTTATACAGGCTGGATATATGCTCCAGTCAACCATTTCTTAAATTGGCCTTTCAAGAGACTTTGTATACCATAAATGATTTAATAATTTGGCCAGCATACGATAGTTGAGGTTTCTTGACTTGTTTTTATTTGCTTTTCTCTTTATTTTCAAACCATCTAGTGACCGATTTTGTGGTGTTAGCTTTTCTCCTCCCTATAACTCGCAAGGGGTCTTTTGTCTTCTTCCAGCTTTAGTCTTATGCCCTGAATAACTCTGGAGGGAACTGGTTTTCCTCACTATATTCTGGGTTCCAAGCCACCATGTGAACTCTTCAATACTAAAGATCCCCCCCCCTCCTCAAATCACATTTCTCAACCAGACACTTTCTGGAAAACTCCATGAGTATGTTGCTTATTATAAAATTCACAATGCATTTTGGAAGCACAGCAATAAAGTCTTTGCCTCTATTTTTTTTCTTGTCCCTTTATCTTTTCTTTTATTACAAATGCTGTGACAGTATCATTGTTTCTAAGCTAGGTAACAAAACAAACTAATGGAAAAGCTTGGTAAGATGGCGTCATACCAGCATCGAGCTGGACATAAAAACAGTGAGACACAATGTAAAATTAGGAGGTGTAAAACAACAGAAGCTGATGCAAAAGATAAACGGGTGATTCAAATTTGTGTACTGGCTAAAAAACGTTTGTGTACATGAATAATTATATAGCAATTGACTTCAATGTGAAAAAGCAAAAGTGCTAAAGAAGTTTTTTTCTCTTTTTTTTTGCTTTTGGTAAGGGAATCTAATTTCACTGTATGGGAATCTAATTTCCACAGAATTCAATGGAAATAACATTTTATAAATACATCTGCATTATTGCCATTTATACATCAGGCTACTGCTGGTCATCTCTTCCTTTGTTCACCAAAGTAATAATTTTTTACTTACTAAATCAAAATCTGTGCAATTTAGTGAAATCCTGGTATAAAAAAAAAGTTATTTTAAAATGATTATTTAATGTATGTTTTTGTCTTTTTTTATTTTTAGTTATTCCTTGTGAGGGTAGAAAACACAGTATACTGTGTTTATTTTGACGGTACACTTTTGTAGCACAGCCAGTATTGGTAATACTTAGCATGGGGAAACAGAATTAAATCACTTGGCATGCCTAGAAAGCTTTAATAGCACGAATACAAAATTATCTTCAACTTGTACAAGAGTTGGCATATGGCTTATTAACCTTCATTGGACAATACAATTATAACAAAGATATATAAACAAAGAAATTAGTAAGCTTACTGATGAATGATAGTTAATGACTTTATAATGGTTACATCAGGTCTTTATAATTAGATATGTAAGTAGAAGAAATTTCAAAACAATAATAAGACAGACCTGTTATGAAACTATAAGAGATTTCAAAACAAAGGATGGAATCAGTTAATCAGTCTATAAATTTTCATATTGCATATTTTAATTTTTTACAAATTATTTAAGAATAAACAGAAAAATTAAGAAAAAAAGAAAATAAGATATTAAATAGCACTATACAACAATTATGGGGAAAAAACAATATGTATTCATAATTTTGAACCAAGTCATGAAAATGGCCAGGCTGACTGACACACTGAAAAATACTTTATTTTCTAATCAATAAAAATGTCAGTTTTGAATGCAAACAAATTACAAATAAAATTGCAAATCCTTAAGAAATACAAGAAATTTTAATTTATTGCATTAAATACAATTTAATTATCTTAGGTGTCAAAGTGTTTTGCAGCTAATTGCTGTAATCTTACCACAAATTACTTATACCAACTTACAATTCTCAAAACCAACAATACTGTTTTTATATAAGAAATATTATTATTTCAGTATCAACATATTTAGACAATCCTTTATTCTAAAAATGTATGGCAAAAACTGTTTAAGAAAGGAATAACTTAGTACCCTTAACTAAACTCTTTAAAGTCTTTTTAAACAGCTGAGCAGGAACAAATTCAATTAATGTTTGTTAAATTTAATAAATACAGGCTAACAAACACAGTGATCTAGCTTAAAATAATGGTGATATTGAATTACAGAATCATTAAATAACATAAACTGAATAGTGCCATGAGCAAAAGCTAGCTCTATAAGATTCAATGTATCAATATTAAAATACCCAGGATTTCAATGCAGTTTAAATTTAAGTTCAGCTGCTTGCATTCCCATAAATGTAAGTATAAGCACTGCAGAACTATTCATTTTAAGTAACATTATGATTTCATGTTTATTGAATTCTTTAGCAACATATTTTTAACACAGCATTGCAAAAATAAACTTTAAAAAAGTTTAATTCTTATTTATTTAGTGCACTTCCATTTTGACACAATTTCTTTTTAACAATTGAAAAGATGCATATCTTTTTATATATATGTTTGTTATGGTACTGGTATGTGTCTATATGTATTTAATAAAATCTGATTTACTACACAAAGTAGTGGTTTACAAGTAGTTCCTCCAGTCCAATTAAGATGACAAAAGTTAATAAAAATAAAAAATAAACTAATAATAATAATCTAAAACATAATACGTGTAATCTAATAATAATAATAAACTTTGTGTAATAATACTCAGTCTCTAAAACAGGAAGATAATGAAATGAGAACTGAATCTATTTTCAATTATTTTAACAGAAATAAACGTTTAACTGAATTTTAAAAAAAGAAAAAAAATTAGGTTGATTAGAAAATAATAATAATAAAAGAATACCATGCATACCACATACTTAAATCATTCTTTGATATTTGTAATCATGTAGTGTATTAATTTAATCAAAGTTAGCAAAAATATATTGTTATGAGTGAATATTATAACTATATTTTTATAAATTCTTTTTCAAAATAGTGTAAATGAATAAAAATTATTCTTGCTCTGAGAAAGATGATGAGGGGACATTGAGAGGTCGAAGCAAAAGGTGCAAATCATTGGCAGTATGAACTGCCTGCTTGATGTGTGCAACATTTTGTAAATGAGTTGTGATTTTCTTTAACAATGCAGCTATCTGTAGATCTTTCTGGACCTGAAAATATATAAGAAAATGTAAAACAAGCAAGAGTTAACTTTCCAAGAGCAGCAAGTAATATTAGTTTTGATAAAAGTTATGAGACCATTTTATGACATTACAGTAAACCCTTGCTGCAAATATAGAATCTGTGAGTATGGATACTAATAACATATAAAATCGTTTGGTTCCATAACATTATCATTCAAGAAAAATAAATAAAGAATGTAATAGTAGGTTATGATGGGGACTATATAAATATAATTATTAATAATTATTGGAATATATTATATTATATAAATAAAAATGCATGTGATGAAGTGAATATATTGGGGTTTTTTTCTCTTTTTTGTAACATGTTTTGGAGTAATTTTGGAGGTGAGAAAACTGAAAGACCATGATTAGAATTTTGAAGGAACAACCCAAACGTACTGATTTACATAATTATTCTGACATGTGCCATTTATGCAAAGCTGCTTTATTTCAGTGTTTCTCAAACTATCTGATGTAGTGGATCAGCAATGTTTTGTATATACCAGTATGTCAGGGACTGGTGTTGCCAATGTAATTTTGTAAGGATATTAAATAACTGAATTGAAGAATTATGGATTTTTAATAATATTACTAATATGTATGCAAGATGGCAAAGATATCAGCCAAATAAGTCAGCCTGGCTATAATATCTAGTCTACAGTTCGAAATAGTTTTAACCAATTTGCTTTTATTTGTCCTAAAGGAATATGGAGTGTTCATTTTAGAACTAAAACTCTCTCATCTGAATTTTGCCCCGTATCAAAGAATGCACATTAGCACACAACAGGAATTGCTGAAGGTCAGTTTCCATATAACTTATAAGCACTCAATGCAGTGAATAATCTTGAATTTAAAATGTTTGCCTTTACATAGTACACACTTTGAAACTTCTCTTTCCTTTGAAGCAAGATTTTCTCAGTGAATGAAACAGTGCATTGACTTACCCATGAGTGCAAGAGCCTTAGTCTGGATAACCACCAAGGAATGCCACTTTATCCTTGCCATCAGAATATATGCCTACATAAAACTTAAAATTCAACCTACTGTGACCAACAATGTAGTCTTTCAAGGCCTTGAACATGTCAAACTAGTTGAATTTGTTGGTGGTGAAGATGAAAACAAATATTCTTTTTTTCAAATCACCATTATGTTCAAACCACATACACCATTAGAACTGCCATGCTAACAACAACTTCTGTACACTCACAAAGCTGCAAGGTAAAAGTTCTTGGTTAATTTAATTTATTCCATGAGCTGATCTTCCATAGCTAGCCAGATCATGAATTGGTCGAGCTATAGTATCATGTGAGAGTGGCACATGGGCTACTTTCTTTGCTGCCAGTTTGTCCATTTTCAAACAGACATCCTTCAAACAACCCATCACCAGGGTCTCAACAGCTGTGTATGGCTATTTACATTAGCAATTCAAAGGGTTACTTTCCAAGAAGTTCACAAAGCATGAGTACCAAAGCTCTGTTTCTGATGGCCTTTTAAATCAGCATCATACTGTTCCAACAGCTCTTTCTGTTTTGAACTCAGTCTTTATGTTTAGTAATGAAATGCTAAAATTTTGAAGGTTTCACTGCATCGTTATATGAAACACCAAAACAAATAATGCACTGAGGTGTTGGTACTACACCAGCCATCTATGGCTAAAATCAGCAACAACTCAACTTACTATTCAAAGAGTCATATTTCTGAGTGAATTTGTACAAATTATTTTTGTTGTTGATGTTTCAATTTTATGTACACGCCATCATCTGATGTTTCTCTATTTAAAGATTCTAGCATACATAGAGTGCATGAATGGCTTTAAAAATAAAATATTAGATAGATGAATATTTATAATTTCAAAAAATATTTTTAAAGTACTTGAAAACAATTGACCAATTCTCTATTTTCCCATGTTTGCCCTACTCACGCTCAGTGACTCTGCCCAGGTTTATGAGAACAAGTCACACACACATATATATAAATTTTAAAGTAAAAACAATAAAAATATTTGAAAAAAATCCTTGTTAATTGCTTTTTTATGTTTATGGCTATTAATAATAATTATTTTGTTTTATATAATTAATTAATTATTATAATTAATACTGACTTTCTCATATCTGATAGCAAGCAGTTCACGAGTGGAGCTTAATGTCCATGATTTCAAAATTACAAGATCACTAGAATAGTAGAAAAATCACTAACATTGTAACAGGTTATTTGTTTGAAAATTACTAGTGATATAATTCTCAAAACTCTAAATTAATTTATAAAAATCACCAGAAGTGTCTGAAATTTATATTTATAACTCTAGACTAAGGTTAACAACTCCAGAGTTAGATATAAACAACACACTGGCAACACTAGAAGCTTGTTCGTGTATACCTAACACTGTGGGCCATGCAAGTGCATGGAGCTGTTCACCAGTTGTTGCCTAAGTTTCAAGTTGAATGTGCTTACAAGTGCAAACTATAGGGCTATGGCATATCAAATTTCTTTTCATTCCTGAAGGGTTGCAGGAGATGGGCATCAGTCTGGAGACTACCACTTTGAGAAGCACCACTTTATTTGATGTCAAAGACTGAGTGAAAGTGAAAAATGCAGCAATGGACAAAAGTTACTATACATTAACTCTCAGTGGGTTAGCACACCCTCCTACACAAGATGGTGTTGAATTTAATAGGGTTTAAAGAAGATGAAGATGGAATTTCACAGACAGAACTTCAGCATTTGGGTAAACACAAATTGTAATGCAATTGCATATGATGAAATAAAACACTATTTTACAAGGATCTCATTAAGACATTAGAAAGGGGAGAATGATCTCAAATCATTCACAAATAGCGTTGCAATGTTTTGCATTCATCATTTTAAACATTTTGCATGCAATAACTCGTTTACTAGCAAATGTAAATGTGTGCACTTTATGTTAGGTTAATTTCAGCATTACTGAACACAAGGCTACATTTTCTCATCAATTAACTAGTGCAGTTAAAAAGAAAGCAAAAAAACCAAACACACTACAATGACATTGTAGCAATATCTGAACTGCATACATATTGTTTATACTTGTGGGTACATGCAGAAAAGCTGTCTGTATAATTGATTATGTTAAACAGTTATACAATATGATATTACTGGCCATAATATTGCTGCACCAATCTCAGTAAAATTTAAAAAAATATGTTAAATTAGCCAAAGCAAATAAGGAATAATTCTAGAGATTAGTACTGCCACACTGGGAAACATCTCTGCAAATATAGAGCATACAGGCAGAAAAAATCTTGCAGATTAGAATGTAAACACTGAGTGCTAATAGTAATACAAATCAGGCATATTGGAAAAAAACTTGCAAATATGTGAACTGAAAATGCAAAAACTGCAAATACAGAATAGGCATACTGAATAAAACTTGTAAATACAGAAGATTTACTGTATTTCATTTATAATTCAAATAAATACAATGCACATAAAATGAAGATGTCTGTATTTCATAAAAACATGTTTCCCCCCCCCCCCCTTCCCCTAAAGAAGTAAACTAAAAATAAGTAATCTTATGATATAATGATCTGAGTGAAATTTTATTTTACCCTCATATCATAGTCACAAGACAGGGGAAAGTTGTTAATGCTTTACCAAGGAAGTCAAGCAAGTACTACCAATATTTGAAAACCAAACTTTCACTATAGTGCCAGTTACACTAGACTGACTAGTGAAAGTGCCTGATCTTGATCAATAATCTGAGGTGAATGTTAAGAGTGTAAGAATGTAATGCAAATAGCAAAATATTCATTCTAATTAAAATAGTGGGGATACTATATGAGGAGCCTAAAATTTAACCCAAATGTGCATTTAAAAAAAAAATGTGAATGCCGCATACACTCGCACACACATGCACTTATACAATGGTTTGTTTCTAGGGATACACAGAGCATTTTGGCAGCAGATTACTGGTATTTGCAGAGGATTGTAGAATAGGAGAATAAGTAAAAAAAACATCAAACTTTTATTGTTTTACTATAAACACCTTCCTGCATCCTAACATTAGTCTATGTATATAAACTTTTAAAATCAATTTAAAATATTTAATGTATGGCTTTTGAAAACTTTTATTATTAATTCTAGACAATTCTTCTGGAGTTTTACTACTTTTACATCAATAAGATTATGAATAGCCCAACCAGTAACAAGGGATGTAACTCAATATAGTATACAATACAGTGAACTAAAAAAAGCTCAACACAATTATCTCTTCAGTATAATCATTAGATATAATGGTAGTGAAAGGGATAATAATGAAATAACACTTAAAGTATTCCTGACTGCAGGTTTAAAAATGTAGGCAGCAAATATTTTCTAACTCTTAATCATGTCAGATTTAATTCAACTTACCCCATCCAATTTTTTCTGGCCCTTGATTGCTAGTTTTATGTGATCACCATGACTAATGACCTCCTTCATATGTTTAATTTTGATTTCAAGGTCATGGTCAGAAATATTTGAGGTCAGTCGAAATTCTTTTTCCTTCACCTTTTCAGTTTTTTCACTCTTTCGCTGTTTCATACTTTCCTGAGCCAGGTCATGACCGGACATCAATGTAAATGATGCAAGTCCGTCTTGGTTTTCACCCATGCTAACAAGTCTAAGATTTTCCTTTTTTGCTAGTTCTTCAGCTGCATTAAATGTCATAACCCCAATTAATTTTTCACTTGAATCAAAAACCTGACACATTGATTTCGATTTTGAAGCAGTTTTAGATGCATCTGCTTTTGAAGGTGGCTGACTTTTAGCAAAGATGGTGCAAGAAAGTGAAAGGTTTCTATCATGAATGTAATTTGCAGACATTAATTGAAGCTGGTAACTTTTTTTAGAACAGGAATAGAAGGTCTGGAAACATCTTGGCAAATGAAATAAACGTAAGCACAAGCCTGATGGAGATATTTTATTAGACAAGTAAGTAGACCACAGTCCTGAACATACTGGTCTGTTTGTAAGAAGGTAAAATCTGGCCAGCACTTGCTTCTTGAATCCAGCTTGCATATTGCTAGCAAACATCTGTAGAAAATAACAAATACTGGACTGATTTATCAATATCCAAATTTCAAAACTTTCATGTTTCATAAAAAAAATAAAATAAAATTAATAATTGATAAAAATTAATTCATAAAATTAATCTAACTTTTGTGTTATACTTTATAATAATCTTTGGGTTTAAATAGGTCTAATATTATTTTAACAAATAATTTTCAATGTCCAAATGTTAAAACTTTTATGTTACATTAAAACTAATCTAATTTAACTTTTTGTTTTGTGTTATACTTTATAGTTTTTGGGTTCATATAGGTAACTATAATATTATTACCAGTTAGAATTTTTTCTCATGTTTCTTTCTTGCTCCTGTAAAATGCTAAATAGCAATACTTTTAATAGCACTAAACAACATAAGACCCCTTGTCTTGTAGACTACAGATCACAGTCACAGTCTCACACTATATTAAGTGACTGCTCAACATGTACATTGTAGTTGTACACATGTACACTTACAAATTTTCATTTACTAAACGCCACAGTTCAATATCAGACTATTATATTGAGTAAAATAAGTGTATAAAATATGATTACTCAATAAAGAACATAAAGTAATAGTACCATATCATTAGAGTCCTAAGACTGATCACTGCACTAAACTTTACTGATGTAGTTCGAGTTCTGAAAATTTATCTCGTTAGAGGTGCCGTAATGTCCGAGTGGCAAACTTTGTGCAGCTGTTAAGTGTCACTTTCAGTGCTGAGGTAAACCATTCACTTAACTTTGTTATGTTTATTCTTGCACCATACTCCGTTAATCTAAGTAAATTTGTTTATAAATGTCAATGTTGCCAAATAACAGACCTTAGTACTAATGGCAGAAGTCTATACTTAGGCCATATTTATTGATTTTAAATTATAAAATCCATATCGTGTTTGCCTATTTTACATCGCTGATAAAGACAAGGAATTATAAGTTTTCTTGTTTTAATCGGCTCAATTTTTGTAGGAATGAGAATACCATTTAAACAAATTAAAATGTTGTTGCTCTCACATTTTCTTGATTCTTCAAACACTTTTATTATTTTTGTTGTAGGAGGGAGCTTACCCTCCAAGAGCATTTTCTGAAAAGTAAAATTAACTATTAAAAATAAAAACCAGTGTGACCATCTAAACTCGTAAATCTTTCAGTCTTTTATCAGGATGTTTTCGTGCTAAATAGTTTTAACGATCAGTTTCGATTTGCTTACCAAAAACAAATACCAGGCTGAGTAATAATAATAACAAAAATCAGTAGAATCACGATCTATTACTCTATTACACTTCAGAGTTGTCCTCTCTAAAAGCTTTGATTTTGCAGAGACATGAGCGTTTGGTGCAACTCTGTTAAACATCACGATGACTTTGTCAATAAAATAAATATAACATAAAAATTATGTACATGTAGTTTATAATTAGGTTTAGAATTAATGGTTTGTGCTTGTTTAGTTGAATATCCTGAAACGCTTATACAATTTGCAGCAGGCGATTACCGGTAAATGTACAAATTTTCACCGCAGTTGTGAACGGTGCTTAGCTAATGATAACTGATTTGGCTTTGCGCATTAAAACTATATACTTTTTTTTATTGTTGTTAAAAAGGGATAAACCGATAGGAAATATTATAGAACATGCATGTATTTGATAAATAAACATCGAAGAGCATCATTATTGGGATCTAATATCATGGAAATT
This sequence comes from Sinotaia quadrata, assembly GCA_028829895.1. Taxonomy (NCBI): domain Eukaryota; kingdom Metazoa; phylum Mollusca; class Gastropoda; order Architaenioglossa; family Viviparidae; genus Sinotaia; species Sinotaia quadrata. The sequence continues at coordinate 65,542,754 of CM054183.1, forward strand.
GAGGCTTGAGTTTGGTCTCAAGAATTCACAAAGATTTTTTAACCTTCCTCGTGGTGTATTTGGGTAGCGCACACAAAGATTCTGAAACATTCCTCGTGCTGTGCTTTGATAGCGCATATGAAGTTTTGGACAATTCTCCATGGTGTGCTTTGTGAGCGCATCAAACATTCTGGAAGATTGTGTAATGTGCCATTGGAAGGGATACATTGGACCATAGCCTAATAAAACCTGGGATTGTGAATACATGCTAGTGACAGCTGCCATCATTGAAAAGGTTATGTACATTTGTCACAGATATAGGGGAGCGAACTAAAGATATTTTTTTAATTATTAACAGTGCAAAACACCTTTCCTTCATCTTATTGTGTCACGAGCGCACACAGAACGCGAAGTTTTTCCTATTTTTGAATCACGCCAGACAGTCGGCTGGAGTTTTTAAAATGATAGTTGAGCATGCAATTTGTACATGACTAATAAACCCTCACTACATTTCTTTAGAATAGCTTATAATTTAAAAGCTGCATTGAGACTGTTGTTAATAAAAGTACTTTGTTAATTATTCATATAAAGTTATGTCCATAAGGTTTCATATGTACAAGTTTTTATTGCCACTTATTTCACGATTATCAATATTTTAGTGAAATGGTGTTTAAGAAGAATTGTTATTTTGAAATGCCTTTCGTCGAATGTACTATTTGTAGATTAAAAGTGCACTGAGTGTAATTAGATTAAGGTGCCTGAGGTTGATAGGAAGTGTAAAAGATATTTTTCACTTGCAAAAATCACTCAAGGAATGAATAATTAGAAATGAAAGAGGTTTTTCAAATGTGGAACCACTCAAGGAAGCGAGTAAAGGGGATAATTATGTAAATTCCATGCATTGAGAGTATTTTTTCCTCTTCCACAATACTTTCACACGTCAAGTGTTCAGACTTCAATTGTAAATAAAAGGGGAGAGAATTTGCCTTTGATTTTTATCACAGTGGAAATCTCAGTGAAGAGACAGCAGAAGATTGGACCTCTTTCTCTGTGGTCCTTGCCAATTTTGAGTGCCCATATAGTTATGTTGGGAAATAACTCGGCTGCTTTAAAACATTGAAAGTTTGCCAGTACACAAGATTGTCTCCAGGAGGTAGTCCTAAAAAAAGAAGTGGTGGATGCCAGGAACTCGACTAAATGAAAGTTTTAGATCAAATGAAATTCATTTACGCAAATTCACAAACGTCAAAAGAACTGTCATAATGGATCATCTGCTTTGACCTCAGTTGAAGAAACCACACATGTCTGAGTATCAGTTACAGAGTGGTGTTTCTGCAGCCATGTGCTGGTGTATTTTGTTGGATTCCATGACTTCACTGGAGGTCCGTGTAACTTGAGACATAAGCGAAGATGCATGACAAATAAGCAGCAAACTGTGTATCTGGTGACTGGCTATTGATCAAACTCTGCGAACAGGGAACAAAAGTACTGGGGATGCGTCCACATCATACAAAAATGTAAGGGGATGCTGTCCCCCTCCACCCCCGCCCCACTACACCTCTGATTGTCTCACATTCTAAAGGAAAGAGAGAGCTCGAAACCATACATTGTCGAGGTAAAGCAGTCATATAGGACACTCTCAACCTGGAGTTTTAGCCAGTGGTCTTGAACTGGACCTATTCCGTGGGTAGACCAATTGCACCCCTGCAATGTATTGATGGCCGGCAATATCACGCTATGAGGACACACTCACTGATGGCAAGATGCAACATCAACCCATCGCCATTACAGCAGTATGTTGTGAAACCACTAGGACCCAACCTATAGACACGTGGTCAACATTATTGGATTGTGTTCAATACTACTTCAGTAATAGTGTGCATGCTTCAAGGGAAGGCCAGATGTGCAACCACCACCCCAGGTCTACGTGTAATCTAAGATTCTACTCCAATTATTTGTGAAAAACCAACCTACAGACAGGCAGTCAACGTTATTGGACTACATCCAATATTGAGGTGTTTGGACCCAGTGAATGAGAGAGAGAGATGTGTGCAAGTCCCCCCCCCCCCCCGGTCTACCACTCCAATTGTCTCCCCTGTTTCTGCACAGTGTTCTTGATATCCTTTTTCATTGGACTGAACTTACCCAATTTCTAAAGGGTGTGTAAGTACATGTAATCATAACTGAACTATTTAGAAAAACCTCAGTTCACTTAATTGATTAGGAATTTAATTGCTTTTTGTAGTAAGGCTTAATAGCCACACTTTTCATTGACACCTTTTTTAAACTGAATTTTATGCTAGTAATATTATTGCTGATAGCAGAAGTTGCCACATTATTGTGTTGCTTAAATTTGCCATTTTTCTTTTGCAATGTTTATATCACCATATTATTTAAGGATATTGCACCCCCCCCCCCCAGAGAGCATGTTACAAATGAATGATTTGCAGGATGAGTGATTATCACTGCACGAAAGAAAATTCATGTTAATAAAAATTGAATCATATTCTTTCAAAAAGTCGTATCTCGTCTGCTTTTGGTTTTGAAAGAGTGTGTGCTTGCCATCTTCCATTCTGTTCTGCATTTTATTTACGTTCCATTCCATATGCAATCTCGCATACACACGCCAGCATACGTAACCCTTGCATGAATAAATAAAAAGAGCCAGACAAACATCCATGGAGAGTGCATGTGGATTTGTGACAAACAACTAACAGTCCTACATAGTGTTGACAAATGACAAGACCGCTAAGTCCTTTGGGTGAAGTGAGTTTATTTTGTGACATCTGGTGATCCTTTGACGTGATATTACCCCCACCTCCCCTAGAGAGTGGCATTGGCTTCTTGTGACAACATTGACCATAATTATCTCTCTAAAACTCCACTCTAATTTCTATGATGAAACTACATCTATGCACTTGTTTGTGTGTGTGTGTGTGTGTGTTAATTTGACTGTTGATGTCTATGCTAGGATAACTGAATGAATGTCTAACATTTAATCAAACATTGTTGTGAAGTGATGTAAATGTCAATGTTGTTTTGATTATATTCATATGTTGTATATTTGATTGCTGATTTAATAAATTTATTGTTACATTTATTGACCTTCTTGCATATATATTAAAACTTTATGTTGGAGTAATAGTGGGTGGGTGGATGCTCATTAAATATAAATAAAAGACAGATTTTTATTATTCCTTTATTAAGAGGTTTCCACCTGCAGAAAAACTAAGTGATAGTAAAACATCTATCTTATTATTGTGTAAAGCAGGGGTCACCAACATGGTGCCCGCGGGCACCAGGTCACCCGCAAAGACTACATGAATCACCCGCAGGCCTTTTCTAAGGCTTCACATTATTAATAATGTATAAAGGCAAACTAGAAGAGTGTATCAAACTGGTAGCCCTTTATATGACTCCGTACCCATGAAGTAGCTCTCAGTATCAAAAAGGTTGGTGACCCCTGGTGTAAAGAGTAGTATTTTACAATTTACAACGCCCTAATAATCTGCCAAGTGAGAGACATGTTGGTGTTGTGGAGAATTATTAATAACTATAAATTAAGATTCTCGATCTCTTGTAATTAGTTATGTGTTATTAATTAATAAATAATAATCATAACAAGTGAAAGGTGCCCAGAGGTGTCACACTGTGTAAGCATAAACACTACTGCAAATGAATATGTTATCTGTGTGTATACCATATACTAAAATGGATCAATGTACATCTGGACTGACAGTGAGACATTCAAAACAAAAAATGCTTTATTTGCATCAATGGTACATAATACTATGAATAGATGTTATACTTACATATGGGATATTTATATTACATACACTATGGATGAATGTGTTATCTTTGTACACTGTATGCATTATTAATGTGGATGAACTCTAAGCTTCAATGTAGGTGAATGTGTTTTCGTATATTCTCAAATACATCTAATGTAATGGATGTGTTATTTATGTTTATATTCTATACATTAGTGAGTATGGATGTGTTATGTATGTTTATACTCTTCACATTAGAGATGCAGAAGTATTTATATTTATACTCTACACACTAGTGATGATGGATGTATTAATATTTATACTCTATACACTAGTGATGATGAATGTATTAATATTTATACTCTATACACTAGTGAAATTGGATGTGTTAATATTTATACTCTACACCCTAGTAATGATGGATATGTTTATATTTAGACACTATACACTAGTGTGGATGGATATGTTCAAGCTTGAGCAATTTCATGCTTTCTTCTCGCATCTTGAACTTCTGTATTTTTCCCGTCACCGTCATAGGGAAGACATCCACAAACTGAATATATCTTGGTACCTTAAATTTAGCAAGCTGGGGGAAAAAAACAAGTAAAAAGAATTAACTCAAAATCTACAACAGCAACAAATATTGAATATAAATGATTAATATATAATATTTAATTAATTATTTTTACATTCTGATAAAGAAATAGTATTAACATTATTTTTATATACAACATCCAGTCTAATTAATGTATCTTAATCTGAAAATATACAAATATGGTTGTAGTTGTTAGGATTTCCAATCCACTTACTATTTTTGCTGATTTTGTGACAAAGCATGAACATCTAGGGATAGATTTTAATTTTAGAAAGAAGAAATACTCTGTAGCCTGAGTAGGAAGAGTCAAAGTGTAATGTTAAGGGGTAGAGGTTTTATTGGCAATTTTACTCAGGCAGCACCAAACAGCGAACTCATTCTAATGCTAATCTAAATTATCTTTAGTCTGGGAAACACAGAAGCATGACTATACTGTCAAGATAGATGGGGGTATTCACTAATCAAATGGGGACTCATTAATTTGATTTTTGGTTGTCACAGGGGCCCAAAGCAAGGTGAATGGCAAGAGGGCAGGCACAGGTGAGCACTTGCTCCCACAGTTGTGATTTTCCTACTTCTACTTTACTGCCTCATGTGACAGACAAGATACTATCCCACTACTGTATTTAGTGTTTATTGTCCCAGTCAACCAGACCCTAAGTCATAAGTGTTGCTAGTTGTGGCAAAATAAATTTACCTATCCCTATTTTTAAACTTAATTGTTATACAAACTGTTAAATTGTCAAAGTGACCTTACCTTGGGCACTCCTTATGATGGTATTTTTGAAAGTGTCAGAGTTGGAGTAAACACTTGAGTTCAGAATATGCTAGAAACTGCTTATGCAATGCAAACCAGTTCCAACTGGATGAGTAGTTTTATTATCCAATGGTTAATATTTATGAGAACGAGACCAGCCAATGGGCTGAGATCAAAAGTTTATATGCTATAGATAATTCTATTGTCTAATCACTTTGAATTTGGTGTGGCAAGAAGTCCGTTCATGAAAGGTAGCCATTAGCTTAATGGTGAGTTAACTGACAGAGAGAAAGAAATATTTTGTGCATTTTTGCTATTAATGTGTTATATTTGCATTTATGTAGAGATGTATTATGTGACTAGACTGTTATTTTTACAAATTGTAAACTATGATGCTTATATATGATATGCTAAACACTTATCATTGTTTCTAATGAACCCGCTCAAAAAACTATTATGCTGTATTTGTTATTTGCTGTGTGCATGTATCAGGCTAATAAATACTGTTGCATGAAACTGTGAGATGATACTTGAATGTAAGAAAGAATGGAGTTAAAGGGAACATACTGGAAACTTAGCATTTGTTCCCTGATTATATTTTTACATGGAAAAAGCTGCCTTTCCTTGTCTTATCAGAATCTCCTGGTTCACTGATTATAGACCACTACGATTGTGGTGGATGTGAGAGGTGTCTGCTGCAGTGTGTGAAAGTGTAAAAGATACACTACACTCCATTGATGTATGGTGGCAAGGTATGCTGACTACATCGAGCAATTTCTGGTACAAGAAGGTTACTGGAAATTTCTACAATTGTTGCTCTGCTTGAGGGAGCTATTATGGCAGAGCACCAGATTAGCTTTGAGAGAATAGCAGCAAATCAATGTTCTACAAAGTGAGGAGGGAAATCTATGGAAATGATGTGAACAATAACTTGTGACTTTGTTATAAAAGTGCATGAAAGACTATTGAGACAGCACCTAAACCAGGTTACATAGAAGCTATTATCACTTTTCTCTAATAACTCCATTTCTATTCTCTGATAAGAACTGTCCTGTGATTTGTATTGACACTAATTTATTGAACTGTGTGTTAGGATATAAGACTCTTAGATATTAACATTATTCTAACATGGTTTCATGGGAATATTGATGTCAAATAATCTTTTTCATTGTATTTGTTATATGTATATTTGATTGTTGATTTAATAAATTTATTGTTAAATTTATTGACCTTCTTACTGATAACCTCATGTTGGAGGATAAAGTTAGTGGATGAGGGCTCCACTCTACCATTCCAATCAAGTTAATGCTGTCATCACTGTCACAAGTATCCACTTTACTGTCCCAACAGACTAAATATTAAGTTTCTACTGTAGATACATGTACCCCACTGTCCCAACAGATTAGATATGAAATCCATCAGTTTAGCTAGTATTCAGTGTTTATTGCCCCAGCTAACTAGACAGTTAAGTTAGCACTTCACAATATCCAAAACTTTACTGTCCCAACAAACTAGACATTAAATTTTCACTATAGTTTTATGTACCATAATGCCCCAACAGATTAGACACTAAGCCCAACAATGTCTCTAGTATTAATGTTTATTGCCCGAATTAACTAGATAGTAAGTCACCAATGTCACAAGAATTCACTTTACTGTCCAAACAGGCTAGACATTAAGTTTCCACTGTAGCTATATGAATTATAATGTACCAACACACTAGATATTGCAGCTAGTATCCATTTTATTATTCCATCAAAACAGATATTAGCCAACCACTATATCATCACAAAAGACTAGACACTAAGTCACCACTGTGGCTAGTTTACATTTTACTATCCTGACACACTAGATTTGTTAGGCATGCCACTTCAGGTAATATACACTTTATCATTCCAACAGACTTGATTATAGATGCCAAGCCCAAACACTGTAGGTAGCATTCACTTTGCTCCGAACACACTAGATGTCATCACCATTGTGGCTAGAATTCAGTTTACAACAGACTAGACTAGCCTGTTACCATGTACTGTAGCTAGTATCCAGTATATATGGTTCCCAACAGATGTCCACCACTGTCATTTCATCACTCCTAAAGACAATAAACACACCATGTTGATAGTATCCATTTTACTGTCCCAATAGGTTAAACACTAAACTTATCACTGTAGCACTGTGCCAAAAGACTAGATGTCACCACTGTAGCCAGTATACACATTACTGTGCCAAAAGACTTGATGTCTACCACTGTAGCCAGTATATATTTTACTGTGCCAAAAGACTAGGTGTCTACTGCTGTAGCCAGTATACACTTTATTGTGCGAAAAGACTAGATGTTCACTACTGAGCTAGTATTCACTTCATTGTCCTAATAGACTAAAATCTTAGCCCACCATTATAGCTAGTATCCACTTTATTGTCTTAAATGATTAGTCACTAAACCCACCATTGCTGCTAGAATCCACTTTATTGTTGACCCAACAGACTCTATGCCCACCACAGTGACAAGTATCCACTGTCAAAAGACACTTAACCTACCATCTGACTAGTATCCACTTTAAATAGACACTCAGCCCACCACTGTGACTAGTATCCACTTTAAATAGACATAAGCCCATCACTGTGCCTAAAATCCACGTTAAAGAAACAGTAAGCCAACCATTGTGACTAGTATCTACTTTAAATAGATGCCAAGCCCACCATTGTGACTAGTGTTCTCTTTAAGTAGACACTAACCCACAAATGTAGCAAAAAATTCACTTGATCATTTCAACAGTAAACCCTCTACAATAAGCCAGAGAATAGTTATGAGACATCTGTACACTTCTTCACCCAACCTGTGCTCAAACCCCACATCTCCCATTTATTTAAATTCACTTTTTAAATGTCTGATGTCATTTGTGCCAATGTGCAACCATTCTGAGGTACTAACTTTCTTCTTACAGAACTCTTTCAGTTCAGTGTCTGTAGCAGTCTGACCAGACTTCAGTTGCACCCAGGCACACAACTCTTCTCCGAGTCGAGCATCTGGTACACCTATAACCTGCAAAATAAATGCAAATAAATATAATTAAATAAAATTTTGTAATGATATTTGATATTTCATTGTTTTTGTTGATCTTTTAGGGCCCAAATTTTATTAATTAAAATAAAATATATTAAACTGATTATATAAATATAATTTTCAAACTTCATTAATACATGAGCTAGTTGGGTTAACAAATCAGAGAACAAATTGTGGATGGATGTGGGTGAATAGATAATTCATGAGGGAAACTAAATAATCTTTCAAAAGTTTACCAAAAATGTTCTAGATCTGTGGGTAAAAATGGAGTCTAAAATAAAACATAAATTTAACACAGGACAAAATATACTTCTCACTCATTATGGCAAACAGATTTAAAGTGACTTTCATCTTGCTTTTGTAAGTTAGCTTTAGTTAATTTTTAGAATCTTTTGCTGTCATTTTAAAACAATTAAAAGGAATCTTTAAATAAAGAAAATGCTGAATTCTTAAGAAAAATAACCCATATTGTTTAAGCAGTGTGCTTCAACCAATTCCTAGTTAATACATAGGAATGATTAAAGAATGAACAGATGAAACAAAAGTATCAGAACATATATTATATAACAAATCATGTGTACTCCTATGCATGCCATAATTTATAATTTAATAATATATTAAATGTAGTGTTCAACACTTTATACTTTACAAAAAAATTAGAAGTGTTAGAAAATAGATTTGCAGATATTATTTTTATTAATTACATCCTGATATTCTTTTGTTGAACATTCACTTGAAAATCTGTTGTTGAACACTCATTTCAACATCTATATTTGAACACTCACCTGAACACCTTTTGCTAAACACTCACCTGAACATCTTTGATCTTGGGATGCTCATAGAGAATTTGCTCAATCTCAAGTGGGTAGATGTTCTCTCCACCTTTTATGACCATGTCTTTGAGACGTCCAGTTATGCGACAATATCCCTCTTCATCCATGACCCCCTGATCACTGGGGGTAAAAGAAATCCAGTATTTTCATTAAACGTTGTCTTCAGCATCACTGAGTCAGATTCAGAGAAATTTGAGCTAAAGATGCACAATTTCTATAGAGTACACTAAACATCTGCCGGCCCCACTAAATGCCAGTCCATTCCATTAAATATCAGTCAGACCAACTAAACATCAGCTAACTCCACTGAACACCAGTAACCCCAATAAACTCCAGTGAACCCCATTAAACATTAGTCAACCCCAATTATTAACAAGATAAAATGGTTCTATTAAGAACCATGTTTTAAAAACATTTTCCTTTGTAATGCATTACTGAGAGAAAATTGTTGTTTAGAGATGAAATATGGAGTTTAGAGATGAAATATGCCTGAAATTTAGTGCTGTCTTAATTTGACTTTTGCAGAGCAAAACAAGCCTTTTTGTTTTTGGTTGTCACTTCAAGCTACAGAGACTACTGTACTATAATTAAATACGTTGCTGTGTGCATCTAGCATTGTTGTCAACTTAATCAGTAAATTGTGTTGCTGTACGTTGATTCCCATGAATTCCATTAGATAACCAATATGGCAGAGATTTATGGCCTGAATTTGGTCTCAAGAACTCACAGAGCTCTGTAATCAACACGGAATGATGATAAAAATTATTAAAAAAGCACTAGCATTAAGAATAATCTACTATCTGACAATTAAAGGTAATGTCCCTTGCTTTGATCTATTTATAGGCCAATGGCTTGTGACCTCAACACACATAAGACAATATTTAACCAGCAACTTGAAATCACCTGTAAGCATAAAAAGCTAACTTTTGCTTCAACTTATCTTTATATATCAAGGGGAAAGGAAGCTTCTAAAACCTGCGCAAAAGAACTAACACCATATTTTAGTATTCTTACTTTTCAAGCTTTCTTAAACCAAGAAAGCATCCCAGATGTTAAGAAATTGCATTAGAATACTGCATTAGCATCTAGCATCTAAATCATCATAATGCATTAACTATCAACTAACATCTAGACCAGAATACTGCATTAGCATCTAGCATCTAAATCATCATAATGCATTAACTATCATCTAACATCTAGGACAGCATAATGAAATAACTGACATCTAACATTTATACCAGCATAATGCATTAACTGGCATCTAATATCTAGATCAATATATAATGCATTATGTAACATCTAGACCAGCATAATGCATTAACTGACATCTAGACCAGTATAATGTGTTAACTATAACCTAACATCTAGACCAATATAATGCATTAACTGTTATCTAGCATATAGATCTAACATGATACAATAACTATCATTTAGACCAGCATGATTCAACAAGCTTGATACAGTAATCCATCATTTAAACCAGCATGATTCAATAAATGGCATCTATCATTTAGACTAGCATGATGCAATAACTGACATCCACCATTTAGACCAGCATGACACAGTTACTGATGTCCATCATTTAGACTAACATGATTCAGTAAATGACATCCATCATTTAGACCAGCATGATTCAATAAATGGCATCTATCATTTAGACTAGCATGATGCAATAAATGACATCCACCATTTAGACCAGCATGACACAGTTAATGATGTCCATAATTTAGACTAACATGATTCACTAAATGACATCCATCGATTAGACCAGCATGATTCAATAAATGACATCTATCATTTAGACCAGCATGATTCAATAAATGACATCTTATCATATAGACCAGCATGATGCAATAATTGGCATCCAACACCTGCACCACGTATGATACATTCACTATTATTAAAGGAAAGACAGTCAAACCTCACCAAAAAATATTTCTGAAATGTCAGCAACATTCAATAGTATTTTATTTACATAATCTTTACATTTCACCAATTCAAAATAAAAAACATTTATTATCCACTTGCCTACAAATGGTGAAAGTTTCATGAATATATTTGCATGTTTAAACAGGTTATGTCAATTTCAAAGTTGGTATGTGATGCTTCTGGAAAAAATAACTTAGTTTGCTCAAAGTTAAATTAATATGGAAAACTGTTAAAATCAGTGTGCAATCAAGGGTTTATTACTCTTTGAAAAATTTGAACAGTGCAATGTATATCAGACTAAAATATTGATTCACAATAGTCAGCTCTACTTCAGGCAGTGTAAACAATATATATCAGCCTAAAATATTGATTCACAATAGTCAGCTCTACTTCAGGCAATATATATCAGCTTAAAATATTAATACACAATAATGAACTCTAATTCAGGCAGTGTCAATAATGAATATGGAACACACCTTTTCATTTCTGTATAAAGTGTCTTAATTTACACATGCATTTCTATGCAATCAAGAGCTGAATATTTTAAAACATATACACTGTCTATACTAGCTAAATATAGTTACTAATATTGGGCACTGGCTATGGCTCTCTTTTATACCTAATTAAGATATAGGGCAGAAATGAAAATAATGCATTGATATTGAACTATAGACAGTTTAATATCTATGAGTTTGCTAAAAGTTATTAACATGTCCTTTTATTGAAAGAATTCATTTGCAAATGCCGATTTTTAAAGTCATAATTACTTCTCATATTTACCAATAATTGAAAAAAATACTACAAAGTCACATACAGTCATAAATAATTATTAAATTATATGTAGCTGAAATTTTCTAATTTCCAAACATCAAATGATTTCACTTCAAGATGAAATGATACATACCCTGTGTAGTACCATCTATCTTGCTTGAGAACTTCAGCAGTTTTTGTTGTGTCCTTCCAGTACCCAAGCATAGTGGTGTAGCCTCGGGTACAGAGCTGTCCCACTGTTCCAACTGGAACTATGTTGCCATTCTCATCCACTATTTTGGCCTAAAAATCCCAACATCCCGCATTTAAGTGAAATGATTAATGGGTCATCTAGGAATTTACTGTCAGCAACAAACATATGACCAATGGGTTTTTAGTTTATAACTGACCCATTGTGCCAGCTGCACTGGTTTCTATGTTCATCTGTAACTTTAGCCTAAAGGAAAAGAAAGTTTGTTGGTAGATGTTACACGTAAAAAGTCAGCTTTAAATGAACAATATAGCAGTAAACAATTAGACAGCCACACTCTACTGAAATGCAATGGTGTAGAATTTTCAAACAGGCCCAAAGCATTATATATTTCAGTCCTTATTCAACTTAACATTAAGAATTCCATATTAGTATAAGTGAAAATTTCAATGCCCATATCCAAGAATCACTGTTTTCCACATTACGTCAGGTGGCAATAACTCCCCAAAAAGTTCAGTTCTAAATTTCTAATCCAAAATTAATTCATAAGACTGTATTGTATCATGAATAACATAGTCACCACTCTTATGTCTGTAAATGATTAATTTTTATATTTAATTAAATGTATTTTGCTGTTTTTTAAAAAAAATGTTAGTATCTTTAAGGAAGCTTATTAGAGTTATTTTTTTCTCTAGTGGTTATAGCACCTTGAAATATTGTTAAGTTTTTATTAAGTGAAGAAAACCCAACAAGCCTAAAGTGATACTGTCCTGTTTAAGCAATAGAAATTTACAAGGCAGTTAAATTCAAATAATAAGTGGAAACTGACTTAAGTTTCAACAATAGATTTTTTAAAACCTTTTTGCCAGTCTTAATAAACCAGACTAGACATTTTCTTAAGAAAATTCAGAGATTGGGAACCAAGTTTAAATTATCTCAGTCAGAGACTGGAAACCAAGTTTAAACTGCTTGAGTCAGAGGCTGGGAACCATATTTAAATTGCTTGAGTCAGAGGCTGGAAACCAACTTTAAATTGCCATAATCAGAGGCTGGAAACCAAGTTTAAATTCCATAATCAGAGGCTGGAAACCAAGTTAAGTAAGTAGATTTCTGGAGGCAGATACTAGGCTGATATTGGGTTGATACTAGGCTGACACTGGGTTGATACTAGGTTGATACTGGACTAAGTGATTCATGGCATAGTCTAATCAATGCTGCACATTGTTGAAACAGTATGGGACAGTTCTGGTATTGTGGAAAGTAAAGTTTAAATGTATATTTCTTATTCTGACCAGCATTTAAACTTTTAACATTTCTATTATTACTGTTTTGATATTTTTTTCTAGTTCACAAATTCTGAGGTATAGTTTTGTTGTGCATTGCAATTTTATATAGTTGTAGAGTGAATATTGAAAGTCATTTGGCTTGTAAGAGTGACAGTTTAGTATTTGTTTAAAATTTTGAGAAGTATTTATGAATTTTACACATCAGGGCTGTAATTCAGTGCAGCAGTACATCTGAGATATGTTATTCATTCAAGAATTAAGCAAAACTGACTTAGAAAAAAAGACTTGATTCATTCAGTTTTATTAAGCCAATTGTGACATTGAATACTTGTGAGTTAATGTTTGAATGTGCTAGTTATATATATGTTTGCTTGATTCATTCAATTTTATTAAGCCAATATGAATACTTTAAGAGTTAATGTTAGTTTGTGCTAGTTATATGTATGTTTGTTTCTGTTGATTAGTAAATTTGTCTTGATTCATTCAATTTTATTAAGCCAAGTGTAACAATGAAGATTTAATGAGTTAATGTTGGAATATTTATTTTATCGATTAGTAAATTTGTTTCTTGTTTCACTGTCTTCTTGATTTTTTTTAAGCTTGTGTTTTTCATTTTATTTTTCTGCCTGTCTCTTTTGTTCCCAGTACACATTGTCAAATGTAGTATCCAGAGATGGAAATTAATCTAATCTAATCTATCTATCTATCTATCTATCTATCTATCTATCTATCTATCTATCTATCTATCTATCTATCTATCTATCTATCTATCTATCTATCTATCTATCTATCTGTCTGTCTGTCTGTTTGTCTATCCGTCCATCCATCCATCCATCCATCCATCATTCCATCTATATATATATATATATACACATTGGCAGCATATGCATAAAGTATATAGTGAATGGTAATAAATAACTAAGTAACTTTTCTCCTATTTATAGCTTTAATAGAGATGCATACTGATGTACTAATTAGTGACAATTAACTATTATGAAGTATTCTGCAATAAACATCCATTATGCAAGAATTCAAAGGCTTACAGTTCACAAGCAGAATTTTCATAGTAATTTCTTGAATGCTATGTCCATCACCCATGCTATTAATCATGAAAGACTTGAAACTGCCAAAATAAATGTCCACTACAGAGTCAACAATTATTATTCATGAATTAGTTCAAAGTCTCTGACTGCAAGTCTTATGATTTACACTTTGCAAATCAAGAAACTGATGACAGAAAGTGGTGTCATGGTTACATTGACAAAAGTATTGTACAGCTGTTCTTTACCTCAACATGGTCAGACACCCGGCCAACTGTAGTCACTCTTTTCTCAACTGGGCTGTCACTTAAACTTTGGAAAGTTGTCGGACTTGTCTCTGTTGAGCCATAGCATACCTAAATAACAAACAACATGGAAAAATTAATTTGAGAGAGAAAAGAATGAAATAAATTTGCATACATGCAAAAAAGCAAATTGAAGAAAGAAAGTACTGATAAAAATATCAGAATGAAAAAAATGACATAAGAGCCAATAATAAAAATAGAGAAAGCCAATTATTGCAACAACTTAACACATTCACACAGCTGCAAAAAATAATTTTTGCAAGTTGACACACTAAAGTCGATGTCAGCAGTGATGTAACACCTGCTCATAAAGTAAAAAGCAGAGCATAATGGCGCATTACAATCTGACAGCAGCTGTCACCAGTCATGCAACATTTTTAAAAGTAAAATTACATTACTTGATTGTAAATTAACACAACAAAATGCAGAGTTACAAACACCAAAAACCTAACCAATACAAATGTTTATTTTTCAATTAAAGAGTAGTTTTCTAATATTTAAAGAATTACAACTAGAGAGTATAAGATCACACTTGTCACTTGATGGTGCTCATCTAATTTTCTCTCTAATATATCTCTCTTCCCCTCTCCCCCCCCCCCAACCCTACCCTCACTCCCCCTTACATGTACAACATTTATCCTCTTTCAAGAGCACTGATAGGAAATCCAAACAAATAAAACAAACAAAAAAATCCTCTCACAGTAACTTCATTCATATGCATTTTGCTGATGACTCTTTGCATGATCTCAATGGGGCAACATGATCCACCAACGATTCCTGTGTACAAAGTTGAAAGGTCAAACTTCTCAAGGTCTTTATGGTTCAGCATGTCAATGAACATGGTAGGCACACCATATAATGATGTGCACCTGCAGAATTTATATAAAAGTAAATCTATAAATATAATAAATTGTCTCTTTCTGTATGTATGTGCATGCTCTACACACACACACACACACACACACACATATTAAAGCAGAAATTAAAATATCACTACATGTATATGTTCTAAAACAGATAGTTCTCTCTGTTGCTACCTCTCCACAGAGGCAAACAAGGGAGATCAGTCTATGTTTGATAGTTATGTTTCTAGCAGCCTACAAATAACTTCTATCACATACAGTCTAAATTAAAATAACTGAATTTTTTTTAAATGTGGAGAATACAAACTAAATTACTAAACATAGGAAATAATCATTTGAATTCACACATATCCTTTTGTTCCAAGTATTTGCATTTCATTAACTTGTTTCACATTCATGCTGCTCAGCATTTTTTAAAAAAGAAAAAAATATGAAAAATATACTTTCAACAGAGATGATTTTATGACAGAGATCAATTTCCTATTAATCTGCATAAGCAAAGAGTTTGTTATTGAGTTTGACCACTTCGATGGTACTTTCCAGTGTATCTTTGATCTTCATTTTTAATTTACTGTCACTTTCCAATTTGTCTTTGATCTTCATTTTTAATTTACTGTCACTTTTTCCAATCCATCTTTGGTCTTAATTTTAATTTACTGTCACTTTTTCCAGTCCGTCTTTGATCTTAATTTTAATTTACTGTCACTTTATCCAGTCCATCTTTGATCTTAATTTTAATTTACTGTCACTTTTTCCAATCCATCTTTGGTCTTAATTTTAATTTGCTGTCACTTTTTCCAGTCCATCTTTGGTCTTAATTTTAATTTACTGTCACTTTTTCTAATCCATCTTTGATCTTAATTTTAATTTACTGTCACTTTTTCCAATCCATCTTTGATCTTAATTTTAATTTACAGTCACTTTTTCCAATCCATCTTTGATCTTTAGTTTGGACGAGTGAAATGTGCTCATACTAAAGGTGCTTCAAATATAAAGAGGCATAAAAGACAATCATGTCCAGATGACAAATTTTTAAATATAATACTCTGCAAACTCTTACATTCTGGGTCAGGATTAATGCAGCAAAGTTGCTTAATAGCTAACCTCTGACCTCAGATCTATTTTCATATATCTAGTTTCAAGAAACTATATCATCAAAAGTTCAGTTTCTTGCAAGTCTGTCCAAGAGTCCAGATTAAAGAAATTTGTATAATATGACTTCACACATCCATTATAATGAAACTGAAATCTGAACTCCTTATTTAGAAATAATAAGATTTAAGTCTCTGAAACTCATTAGATGAAAAATTCTGAAAGAATTTTATGCTGTGAACTATTGCTTAGATGATGGGTCTACTGAACCAGCAAGCATCAAATCTTGAGAATATTGTTACATCCACTGTTGGTATTTTCAGCTCTTGTAAGCAGCGTGATACTTAACAAAATTTTAAAAAATCTGCTAGATCATTTATTACAAATGCAAGAATGAAAACAGATATGCTTTCAAAACTGAGACAAAATATCAAGAAAAGTTTACAAACTTTTCTTCTTCAACAGCTTTCAGAGTAATTCCAGCATTAAAACCTCGAGAAGGGAGGACAACTGTTGCACCATGGGCAGGGATTTGCAGACAGCCAGCAACCATGCCAAAACAATGATAGAGTGGCACTGTACAACAGAGGCGTGTTTCCTGCAGGTAAATAAACATAACTTTTTGTTCACTGTTCAACTTACTAGTAATTTTCATTAGAAAATTAAGCTTTAAAAAAAAGCACGTTTAAAACTACAATCTATGTATTTGTTCATGTGTGTGTGTGTGTGTGTGTGTGTGTGTGTTATGCAAATGACATATCTTATCTGTCTGTTCGTTTGTCGTGTGGTCTGTGTGATTCTAGGTTTTGGGGGTTAATTCATTTTGACTAGACTTAACATGTCAGAAGTGGTATATTTTGCTTTGATTTAAAACGTAGTGTAATAACTTTTTTTTTTATATCAGCTGCCATAGTTTTATTTTCTTTAGTGAGTGAGGGGAGAAGTTGAGCAATAGTTTAGATACGTTAGTTTTGATGCAATAGGCTTCTTCCATGGATGATTTCTTTGGATGTGGTATCACTAACTTCTATTAAATTATGCCCAAAGTTTATAAAAGAAGGACTTGATATCCAGTCAAGAAAGCTGAAAGCAAGGAGAAAAAAAAGCTGATTTAGTCATCTCTGGATCTGTAGTTGTAAATAAGATGTTACTGCTAGGGTCATCATGACCCTGGAACTATATTTTATCAGCCCAGAAAAGTATGGTCCTATGCCATATCTAAAATCCTCTTGTGACAGTATTCCAGATTTGCCTTATTGTGTAATATGTTAAAGGTGTATGCTCCAAGATATGGTAATATGCTAACATAAACTGCTGTGTAATTAGTCAGATGTATCCTGTTGTCATAACAGGTTACACTTATCAGTTGTAATAATATTGCTAGAAATTCCCTTTATGGTAGCAAGTTAAGCCTACCCTGTTACAATAATAATGTTGTGATAGTCTATACACATATGCACCCTGTTGTGGCAGTCTATACAAATACATACCCTGTTGCAGTAGCCATACGTACCCTGTTGTGGTAGTCCATACGCATTCCCATGAAGTAGCTGTTGTTGAGAATGCTGTGATGTGAGAGAGTAGCACCTTTCGGAACACCTGTGGTTCCCTTCAAAAATTAATTAATCTCATCTCAGAAACTCAGGAGAAGTTTAAAAGAAACACATAAAGAATTGCTACTGATTGTAGAATGTTATGTTAAATTTATGTTCTTAAAATAGTCACTTTCAATAGCATCTCATTTTCAATTATATTGCAGATTTCTTTTAATTTCCAAACATTAAATAAATAATATATTAGAAATAATCAGAACACACAAACAGTTTTATCATATCTTTTAATGAAGATGTTTTCAGTAATTAAAAGCAAGGAGAACAATAAAATGTTTGATAGACACAATAAATACCGAAGTAAATTGAATGTTGACTGGATCATCAAACTGCAAAGTATTCTGAAGATCTGTTATAGCCTTGACCTCCGAACTTCCTGCAGCATCTAAGATGTCATGAAAGTTATATGCCCCACGGAACTTTTCCTTGCCTAACATGATCAATGCTTTCAAATCTGGCAGCCTGTCATAATTTTTTTATTATTATTTAAATAATTAATAAAGAAAACTCATTACAATAAGAATTTAAAGGTTAGACAATCATAATAGTTTCCAAATGAGTGCAGAAATGCTATCCAATGTGACTTCTAAAATGTCTGGAGACTTGAAATACTTCTAATGGGACACTAAGGGAAACAACTGTACCTGGATCTTTTAGATAAGCTGTACATATGCAAAATAAATTTAACAAAAATGAATAGAAAAAAAATATTTTAAAATCTTTGCTCAATAAATACCTATGTCATGAGTCTGCAGGCTTCTTTATATTTCTTTTTTAAAAATTAAAAGTCATTGGTTTTTCCTTTAAATCAGTGTGTCAGTGGCCATATGTACACATTTTTTTAAAATTTGTAATTTATGTATGTTTAGTAATTGTTCATATTAAACTGATCTGTCATTACCTCTTGTATTCATAAAGGTTAAATACCTATTTAATTTATTATTTATAATATTGACTGTATATTAATATGATTGTTGATAAATGGGAGATACAGAGCCATAATCCTTATTCTATCATTCAAATCTATCCACCTGTTGAGAGAAAAGGATGGTAGAGGGGCGTGTATCACATTTATCACCATCAACACAGTAAACATCATTCCTATCAACTACTTTTGTAAAGTGAACTTCCTATCATATCAAGTCTTTTGTGTGTTTGCATATTTTATAATCATGTGAACTGAACATTCTACCCTGTCAGGTGTTTCATGAACATACATATATTTACCACTATCTACAGAGAATATTTATTCCTAGAAATACATGTACTTCAATCATATATAAATACTATATTATCACAAAAATAAATATTTCACCATAATCTCTAATGAAAATTAGTCCCTATGAAATGGATAAAAGCGCACATATGCATGTATACACATACACACACACTCACTAAAACATACACTCAAACACAACACACACACACACACACACGCATGCATGCATGCACGCGCGCACACACACACACACACACACACATATACATATACATACACACACACCATCTATAATGAGTATCCAGTCCTATGTGATGTTTAATGCAATTAAATAGTTTATCATTATGTATTGTGAACATCCATCTCCATCATATCTGTCACAATTTGAGATATTTATCCACTAACTGAAGTGAGTAATCTTCCCTTCTGTAGTAAATATTCTGTCTTTAAAATATATGTATTATCACAGTCTGTAGTACTGTCCACTCTAGTGTTTCGTGAAGTTACTATTTCAGGAACACTACAATACAAATGGTCTTGAATTTCAAGTTTCTTATATTTTGAGAAAATAGTTTTGAGTAAACAACAACAATACTGTCAAGAGGCTTCATTTTTAAATATTTAGAACTTGAAAATTAATTCTGTCATTCAGTGTCACAAAGTTTTAATAAGACACCTGTATATTTAGTACCATACACAACCATACATAGAGCCAATATCTTTCAAAATTGTAATACCATTCTTGAAAATACAATAAAGCAGTGAGTCTTTTTTAGGAGTAAGACATACGAAATTAACAATGGAAAAATAAATGAATAGTATTACATGTATAAAGTAATCAAAATTAAATGTGTGTGTGTGTGTGTGTGTGTGTGTGTGTGTGTGTGTGTGTGTGTGTGTGTATGTGTGTGCATTTGTGTGTGTGTGTTTGTGTTGTGTTTGTGTGCACATATGTGCGCATAGGCAAGTATATTAATTTGTTTCACAGAAATTAAATTATATGTATATATTATATTCTGTGTCTGTGAGAGAGAATATGCTGAATTGTATATGTGTGTGTATATGCTTTCATGTGCAGTTGTGTGAGTGTGTATGTATGAATTTGCATGTTTATTTGTCTTACATGTGACTCCTGATGTTTCCAGGTGTGCATGATGCAAGCTCAGGAATGAGATCATACAGAATCTCATAATAGTCTATGTCTCTGAAGCTTACATCAGAAACCAGAGCCTTACAGTCAACCTGCAATGTAGAGGTCCAGAAAATGTTCAAGCATTTGATTTAAATGTACCATAACTGAGTCATTACATTCACTGAGAACAATAAATCTAGTTCACTAAGCATAATCATAATTAATTAAAAGGCATTTATTTTGTTAGAGGTTCAATGCTTTTTGTTGGATCTTAGTCCAGCCAGTCTGGCCTTGAGAAAAAGATATTTTTGGTTGTTGATAATGGTCAGTCATCTTCATTGATCATAGTCAGTCACTGGGGTAAAAGCCATTTTGGTTTTTCATGATCAATTTCAGTCAACAGGAAAAGGATATTCCCCTTTGTTAACTATGATTAGTCATCTTTATTGATCATAGTCAGTCCAAAGGAAAAAGAAATTTGGTTTGCTATGATCAACTTAAGTCAATAGGAAAAGGATGTTTTTTCTCTTTGTTAGCCATGTTCAGTCAATAAGAAAAAGACATTTCTGTTTGCTGATCAAATTTAATCAATAGAGTGAATAGGATATTTCTATGAAAAGGACATCTCTGCTTGTGACCACTCTAAGGAAAAGGACAATTCTGGCAAAATAAGTGCAAGCTTTGGATGTGTTCATACCACTTAAGAAAAGTTTGCCATCAATAATTGTGCAAATTGTTTTAATTCACTGACAATCTCTCATATATTATATCTAGCTAAATGCCCCATTACTTTACAGAAAAAGACTTATTTTAACAGTAATAATATTAAAATAATTAGTAACATCAAGCAAGATTTACAAGGGATGACAAATTAAAGTGATGTTATAAGAAAACTTAAAAACAATTCTCATTTGTTCAACATTTATACACTTTGAATTTTCATTTCAAACCTGGAATCTAGAAATCTTTTGAAATAAAACTATAATTGATATTTATTTTAAAATTGCATTTTCAGGTATAATCTGCAATATTTACTTTTAGAATTAAAAATTGCGTTAAGTCAAAAACAAAATTTGTTAGCTTGATCCTGTTCAAGTAGGTTTAGAGTTCACTATGACTGAATGATTACTAGATACACATATCTGGTATCTTAAATTTACATTTTGGTAATTTAATAATAATGTATCAAACTGTGCATCTAAACTTCTGAAATGACATATAATGAGAAATACATGAGTGAACTTCTAAAATGACATTTCATGAACTTGGTGGCTGTGGGGTATGAATAAAGGTGATAGTCTCAAATGCCAAAGGTTCCCATCATCATCATCACTGTCATCATCAAAGGGGGATAATAATTTAATGTATTAACAACTACTACACTATGAATGATGTCATGAGGGGGGATACTAGGGTTCAGGTAATCAACAATACAAGGAATAAATCTGAAAAACTAAAAACACTTCTTTACTCTTCTCTCATTAATCTTCCATCAACTCAAAATTCTTACCATTTTTAAAACATACTGCAGTTCAAATCTGAGATATAAAGGGTTGATGCTTACCTGTTTCAAAACAAGAAAAGAGAAAAGATTTAATAAATATACCTCTTTAGAAAACATGTCAACGGGTCAGTTCTACCTTAAAGATAAAAAAAACTGAAATGGTTGAATCCTATCTATTCAGTAAAAGTTAATGCATACCTTTCTGAAGACTTAATGTTCAGAAAAAGTTAATTGATTCAAGTGTATTTGTTCTCAGAAAAGTACAGGGGATAATGATTGTTCATTTATTTGTTCTTAGAAAAATAAAAGGATCCTGATTGTTGGTTTATTTATTTTTGAGAAAAGAACAAGGGATCATGATTGTTGGTTTATTTGTTTGTTCCAAGAAAAGTGAAAAAAAAAGGATCATGATTGTTCATTTATTTGTTCTCATAAAAGCACAAGGAGTCATGATTGCTAGTTTATTTTCTCAGAAAATTATGAGGGATAAAGATTGTTGGTTTATTTGTTCTCAGAAAGTTACAAGGAATAAAGATTGTTAGTTTATTTGTTCCCAGAAAAGTACAAGGAATCATGATTGTTGGTTTATTTGTTCTCAGAAAAGTACAAGGAATCATGATTGTTGGTTTATTTTCTCAGAAAATTACAAGGGATAAAGATTGTTGGTTTATTTGTTCTCAGAAAGTTACAAGGAATAAAGATTGTTGGTTTATTTGTTCCCAGTAAGTAATGAGTGCCATGATTGTTATTTTAGCCAAAAACATAACAAACAAACAAAAAAATAAATGACAGATGCTTACAAGTAAAAGCTTTGAAATGGTTCAGATTTACATGCTTAGAGATCATGGAAAAATAGCTATTGACTAATGACTATAGTCAATGTTTTCCTGTTCAGAGTAAAAGTAAAATGATTGAGATTTACATGTTTAGAAACCATGCAAAAAGGGTGACTGATTTTGAATTAAGAGTGAAAGCAAAATAGTTGAGATTTACCTGTTTACAATCGAGGTGAAAAGGGTTGATGCTTTCTTATTCAGTAAAAAAATTGAGATTTAAATGTTTGAAATAATGATCTATTGACTTCAGCTAACTTGTTTAGAAAAAGGTGAAATGATTTATGCTAATATATATACATTTGTTTAGAGAAAAGCAAAAGAGCTTAGTTTATCTTTTCCGGGAAAGGGCTTATGTTTCTAAATTGAATGAAAGAGTTTCTGTTCAGTAAAGATGAAAAAAAACCTTATGCTTGTATGTCTAGAGAAAGATGAAAGAGTTAATTATCTGTTTACAGAAAAGTGAAAGGGCTTATGATAATCTGTTTATAAAAAGATAAAAGGGATTTTGCTGATCTGTTTATAGACAGATTAAAGCTTTTGTCTGTCTGTTTAGAGAAAGATAAAAAGGTGTATGTTTATCTGTTTAGTGAAAGATAAAAAGGTGTTTATCTGTTTAGTGAAAGATAAAAAGGTGTGTGTTTATCTGTTTAGTGAAAGAGAAAGATGAAAGAGCTAATTATTTTTTGCTTGTTTAGAGACAGTTAAAAGATTCATGTTTTAGTATCAGTTTAAGATGTTTGTTACAAGGGAATTATAAAGATGAAATGGTTTATGTTGGCATTAACTTGTTTAGAGATGGTTAAAGATTCAAGCATCAATAGAAGTTCCAGTTTGATAGAAGGGTTCTTGCTTGCTGTATGACCTTGCTTATTCCTTAATGCCTAAAGACCCAAAACTAGACAAACGGAGACAAAATTAAACGCTTATTCTGCTCTTCAATCACTAGCATCTCAAAATTAATTAAAATCTTCAAACGTATTGGACATGGATACAGAACTGAATGCAAATTAATCTTTAATTTGTAGTTTATTTCAGAATATAATAAGATAGGCCTACTTGTATCTTACCATATCACGATCTGTTGATTTGGAAAAATAAAAACCCACCAAAGATTGTTTCTGTCCAATTACACATATTCATAAAATTATTGCTGACACTGAAATCAATATTTATTGAATAAAGAAAAGTGTGTAAGGTAATCTAATGTTTTGTGATTCTGTACGATTTTATCAATAACTCGTGGTTTTGTGTGTGTGCGTGCGTGCGTGCGTGTGTTTACCCACCAAGATCAACCCAGCCCTTGCAGTGGCATACTGCGTGATGACCCATTCTCTAGAGTTGGGACCCAACATTCCAACTCTGTCCCCTTTTTTCAGCCCTAGGGAAAGTAGGCCAGCGGCCAGCCGGTCAGCCTGATCAACGAACGAGAAACAACTGTTTAACAATATCAATGAAGTGTAACGTGAATTTATTATAAAATGTTTGTTTTCTTTCTGACACCGACTTCGGGCAGTGAACCATATATTCAGAGGCCAATGACTTGACAATAGTGCTCAATTTGAAAAACACTTCGACATTTTATTGTTCAGCTGTACGGTCATGCCACCTGTAATTAACACTCTTGTAATAACGTCACTTATTATTAACACTTGCAATGACGTCACTTACTACTAACGCTCTTGTAACAATGTCATTTACTATTAATTATCTTGTAATGACGTCACTTACTACCATCACTCTTGTAATAACGTCACTTACTACCATCACTCTTGTAATAACATCAATTACCATTAACACTCTTGCAATAACGTCACTTACTACTAACACTCTTGTCATACTCTGTCACTTATTAGTGACACTTGTCATACTAATTCGCTTATTAGCACTACTGTAGTACTAAGTCACTTACTACTAACATTCTTGTCATACCAATTGTCGTAAATTTAACACTACTGTAACATGATACTACGTCATTTACTACTAACTCTTGAAACAATACGTGTTTTACAACAATTAACACTCTGTGTGCTGTGGCACTTAGTATTAATACTGCAGTAAAATTACTTCTCTTAGTATTAACACCCCTACAACATTACATCGCTTGCTACTAACACTACAGTAAAATTAGTTCTCTTAGTATTTACACTCCTAAAACATTACATTGCTTGCTACTAACGCTACGTAAAAATTGGTTCTCCTAGTATTTACACTCCTATAACATTACATTGCTTGCTACTAACACTACGTAAAATTAGTTCTCCTAGTATTTACACTCCTATAACATTACATTGCTTGCTACTAACACTACGTAAAATTATTTCTCTTAGTATTTACACTCCTATAACATTACATTTCTTACTTTTAACAACACGGTAAAATTACCACTCTAAAAATCAACACTCCTGCAACATTACATTGCTTACTATTAACACTACAGTAATAATATTATTACTTCGCTTAGTATTAAGATTGCTGTAACAAAATGTCATTTATTATTTATATTCTTAAATACTATTTCTCTTACTTACTATTCAATATGCAGTATCACTAGGTCACTTACTATTAATCCTACTCAGTGTAACACTACATTAAATCTTTATTAGAAAGTGATTGCTGGAAGTAGACCTTCATTTTCAAAACGTCAATATTATCCCTTGCCGTTCTGACCTTAGATCAACAGTATACAGATCGCTCATATAAAACAATCACCGTAAAGATCTATAAATACAATACACCAAACAAACTATTAAGAACGTCATATATTAAACATACAGTTATAAATCAGTTTATAGTACAACACACACACAAGCGTCCAATCACGAATTAAAATAAAACTGTTGTAAATGTCATTTTATGAAAATAAAAATTGCACGAACACCAGATTACAAACTCTTTATTATCATGTATTTTTTTTTTAAAAATCATACTTTAATTTCTTACGAACATAACATGGAATATTACGATCGTTATTTTAAAAGTATTACAAAAATCAATGCAAACAGTCTGTAACGAACATAATTTCATAACCAATTACTGACATAAATTAATAACCAATTACTGACATAATTTAATAACCAATTACTGACATAATTTAATAACCAATTACTGACATAATTTAATAACCAATTACTAACATAATTTAATAACCAATTACTGACACAATTTAATAACCAACTACTGACATAATTTAATAACCAATTACTGACATAATTTAATAACCTATTACTGACAATTTCATAACCAATTACTGACATAATTTCATAAACAAACTATACAGAAGTCTTCTTCCAGACAGGCTGTTACGTAGCTGCGCAATGCTTCTGAAACTTCGTCAGTTTGCTTATTTTTTTTTTTACAAATATATTACATAATTACAAACAACATTAAGAACATTACATCACAAACTGTTAAGAACGTCTTTTCATAAATTGCCAGAGAACAATTATAAAGTACTTTTACAAACATTATATCACAATCCCCCACTATTAGGAACATCATTTCACAAATGTCAGAGAGCATAATATTTCAGAATACATTTTAAAAAAATATCACATCACAAAATACAAACT
Organism: Sinotaia quadrata; assembly: GCA_028829895.1. Lineage (NCBI taxonomy): Eukaryota > Metazoa > Mollusca > Gastropoda > Architaenioglossa > Viviparidae > Sinotaia > Sinotaia quadrata. Next base: position 65,569,098 of record CM054183.1, read on the forward strand.
GTTACCAAAGTCATAACAGTGAACCACAAGCAAACTGTTATAAACACCATTATCAGAAAATGTTATAAAAGTATTAACACAAACTGCTACAAAATTCATACTACAAGCAAACTGTTAATTGACACCACATAAAAACATTTACATAAGTCATAATACAAAATGTTTCCAAAATAACTGTACAAACTCCTACACAATTCCTATAAAAAGCAAACTATTATTAATATCACATGTACAAACTAATATGAAAATCTTATCAGAAACTGTTGCAAAAAGTCATATCAAAAATACATTGTTTCGAATAATTATTATTTCCAAACAATCTTTTGCAAAAGTACGCAACAGAGACATGGCTACAAAGGGATGTGGTAATTTTAAAACAAGTTTACCTCGCGTAAAAGTTCTGCGAAAGTCAGTCGTTCTCCATCCTGAAAACAGACGACTGCTTCTCTGTCTGGGTGCTTTTCTGTCTGTATTTGCAGTTGGTTGCCAATGGTAACACCCAACAGAGGGTGCTGTGAAACACCATGTGTGAAGCTCCATTTTAATTTTTTCTCAGAAGCAGTGTGGTGAACTGGGCTTTAAAAAATATAACAACAAAATTTCACTTGTTTTAATGAGTTAATTAATTGTTAGTCACTAAGTTCTTCACAACTATGGTGACATTAGTATAATCATACAGAACTCGCAGGGTCAATACTTTTCATGAACAATCCTTTCTTTTTTTGCCAGGGGGGAAAGTCCCTGATACCCATGCAACCCAATTGCAAAATGAGAAACCATGTGCCTTTGGGGTCTGCTTACTGACAAGCTATAAAGGCTTCACCTTGGTTATGGAAAGTGATATGGAGAATAATTACATGGCCCAGTATATACATGTAAATTGCATGGACTTTTCCTTAGCACCATTTGTCTTGCTTTCTTCGCATTAGTAATCTTTGTTCTTTTTTTTAACCTGTATTGCCTTAATACTATTTATCTTCCTCTCTCTTTGTTTTTACAGCCTTTGATGTTTTTTATTGCTCTCTTAGTTTTCTTAGTGTTTTCTATATTGCTCTATTTGCATAGTGTTTGTAGGGCTTTCTATATCACTCTCTTAGTTTTCATTTTGTTTGTAGTGTTTTCCATATTGCTCTCTTTGTTTGCATAGTGTTTGTAGTGCTTTCTATATTGTTCTCTTTGTTTTCGTAGTGTTTGCTGTGTTTACAGTGTTTTCTATATTGCTCTCTTTGTTTTCATAGTGTTTGTTGTGCTTTATTTTTAGTGTTTTCCATATTGCTCTCTTTGATTTCATAGCGTTTGTAGTGTTTTCTGCATTGCTCTCTTTGTCATAGTTTGTTGTTGTTTTTTTTAGTGTTTTATGTATTGATCTCTTTGTTTTCATAGTGTTTTGTTTTTAGTATTCCTCTTTTTTTTAGTTTTTGTGTTGTGTTTTATTTTTAGTGGGGTTTTTTTTTGTACCATTCTTTTTGTTTTCAAACTTTGCTATGTATGTTTTTTTTCCTTAGAGTTTTTCTTATTGCTCTTTTTGTTTTTGTAGTGTTTGTTTTGTTTTGTTTCTAGTGTTTTCTTATTACAATCTTTGTTTTCATAGTCTTTGTTGTGTTTTGCTTTTTAGTAGAATTTTATTTTGTATTTCTCACTTTGTTTTTGAAATCTTCCTTGTGTCTTGTTTTTGGTAACATATAAAAGTAGTCTTGTTGCTTTATTTTTAGTAACATTTATTTTGCTCTCTCTGTTTTCATAGTCTTTGTTGTGTTTGTTGTTAGTGTTTTTTTGCACTGGTCTCTTTGTTTTTGTAGTCTTTGTTGTTTTGTTATTAATGACAATTGTCTCTTGCTTCTGTTTTTGTGGTATTTCTTGTGTTTTGTATTGCTTTGTTTCCTTTTGTATTCTTTGTTGTTTTATTTATTAGAAACATTTGCCTTGATCTGTCTTTCTTGTGGTGACTATTTAATAACTTGTCTGTGTGCACTTCATGCTGCAAGAAGGCAAGCTTTTTACTTGGCCAAGTGAAGTCTTTTAAAGGCCATCTTGTCAGTGTGCACTTTATGCTGCAAGAAGGCAAGCTTTTTACTTGGCCAAGTGAAGTCTTTTAAAGGCCATCTTGTCTGTGTGTGCTTTATTCTGCAAGAAGGCAAGCTTTTTACTTGGCCAAGTAAACAAGATACATATGGTTTTGTAGACGTAGTAATCCTGTAAAACATTTACTCTGTAAAAGCCACTCCACCCAAAGAAAATAATATCTTCAAAAGCTTGAGTTAGACTGAAAAAAATGTATTTCTTTCTATTTTCAGATCTTACATTGTTTATTTCTTTAAATTAATTTTTTGTGTGTATTTTTTGCTTGTTACTAGTGAGTGTTCTGTTTAATTTCATATAATTATTGACTACTATCTTCGTTAAAAAAAATAAAATATATTATTTTTCAAAATTATAATTATTTCAGTCTTTATATTAAGAAATAAGGTTAACGTAATAAATTAGCATGTAATATCAACTGAATATGTAGTCACACATTATTCTGTCAGAGAAAACATTCATTAAGCAGACATAGGTTTTGTCGGTCATCAGATTAAACTGTTTGAATAATTTAATATTTTCTGCTGTGTTTTTTCATTTCTTGAACTGACATGATTTTTTATCTTTAGTTATTAACTAATTAAGTGTTAGGTTGGTATCGGTCATTTGTGACATGTGACACCAATTTTGACATCTGTCGCGAGAGATTAGTCAGGGGTAATACAAACCAAATAGAATGTTTTAAAGCATTGTTTACTTGTGTTAATGTTCGACTGCATAGTTATGTATATGAATATAAATGATTTTTCAGGTTTTTATTTTGCAATTAATTTCTTGTAGGCCTATACTAAACAATCACTATAAAGTATGTTACCTATGACAGGTGACACAATTTGTTAAGTGTTAACCCACACAAAATGTTTGCATTTAATGGTGCTTTATTTAGATGATATATCTATTTTGTTTTGTTCTTTCAAATAATAAAGTTAAAGTTTATGTTCAATTTTCTGTGTAAAGAGTATGATTTTTGTCTTAAATTTAGAATGTGTCACCTCTGACCGTTACGACAAAAACATCATGAATCTATTCTATTGCTTTAATACATCATATAATCTTTTTAATTAACATAGAATAAGAAACAATGTACATATAGAAATAAAAAAGCTAAGGCAACCAATAATTAAGGAAGGGTACTTTTGCGTTCGTCGTCACAGGTCACACTTTGCAAGTTGTCCTATTCAAACAGCAATATTTAAAAAATAATCCTCAAGAACATGTCAGTTATATGTTTTATTTTAAGGTGAGTCACAGAGCATCTTTTGACCCTTAGTCAAATATACAATAAAACAAAACAGCGTTTCGAATTTTCAACTGCTACCAACAACACGCACCGGCCTCCACCACCCTACCCCACCCCTCACATCTTAATCATCACAGGTTGATGATATTTCACCAAACTTATCAAATAACTCCTTCAATCAAATCAGACAACACACCACGTCAAACATTAATCGCCCAATACAAAAAAACTAGAACAAGACGGAACACGTACTACACTATGGGATCTTCAGTAGTATACTAGGACTATAAACATACTAGAACACGACATAGTAGCATACTAGGACTAAAAAACATACTAGGACACGACATAGTAGTATACTAGGACTATAAACATACTAGGACACGACATAGTAGTATACTAGGACTAAAAACATACTAGGACACGACATGGTAGTATACTAGGACTAAAAAACATACTAGCACACGACATAGTACATACTAGGACACGACATGGTAGTAGTATACTAGGACTAAAAACATACTAGGACACGACATAGTAGTATACTAGGACTAAAAACATACTAGGACACGACATGGTAGTATACTAGGACTATAAACATACTAGGACACGACATAGTAGTATACTAGGACTAAAAACATACTAGGACACGACATAGCAGACCCTGGCGCTAAATGCGCAGCCACACGGCAAATCATACGGTGCACTAATATAAGCAACAACACATGGCAAATCCCACGATACACTAATATTCACTACAAAACTCAGCCAAATACACAACCACACAAATGGCAAACCAAACGACACACTACTGAACTCACTTTCTAATACAACAATTTCAAAAAGAACGTAAACCACCACCACCACCACCACCAAAATGCAGAATAGAATTTATACAACACACAGATTAAGATTTATAGTAGTATTTATTTGTAGTATCCTACATTCTTACTTTACACACCTAAGCACAAAACAGAGAGGACTTAGCAGTAGCCCACACTTTATTTCATACACCAAAAACACACAACAGACTAGAACTTTCATACACCAATACACAATAAACAGACTAGAATAATATCAATAATAATATAAATAACACATGCAAATTCGCATAAACAAAAACTAGATGAAGAAAGAAATGCTAATAAAAAGACAACTCAAATTTAATGTATGAATTTCTTTTTATTTTTATTTGCAGCTAATCCTAAACCTAACTTTTCTCTTTAATCACCCTCCCTCAACCTATCTGTAAAAAGCCATAATCCTACTCTAAAAAGAACCTCACGACAGTCGTATATACAGAGCTTGTTGGGTTTTCGGTCCACGACGGTCGTGTACAGAGACACCGATTTTTGTGTAGTGCTCGCCACAACAGACTAAACTGTATCAGTGCGTAACGACCGAACTGACCTAAATACGAATTATCATTTTAGCTTCTTAGGGGTGTGTTAAAGTATTATTATTAATACTAACTCACAAGCAGACACTGAGGCCAGTGTTTATGACTAATTCACAAGCAGACACCGGGCCAGTGTTTATGACTAACTCACAAGCTGACACTGGGGCCAGTGTTTATGACTAATTTACAAGCTGACACTGCGTCAGTGTTTATTTATAACTCAAAAGAGGACAACAAAGCTAATGTTTATTACTTTCTCACAAATAGGCACTGGGGATAATTTTTATTTCTAACTCACAAGAGGACATAAAACTAATGCTTATGACTAACACAAGCAAATACTGGAACCTGTGCTTACTGTGTGCGTTAAAGAGAATAACCTATTAACATGTAGAACATTAAGGGAAAAAAACTTAAGTAACCCACTCCCAGTTAATTCACAGGTAAACTAATTCACAAGGGTCAATTCCGACTGCAGAACTAATACACCTGGAGGTCACACAATTAGTAATAGGGGCCTACTAATTTGAGTCATTTTTCTATTATTGTTGTTAACTGTTGAACCATGCATTTATATCACGTGTTAATGTTGTCAAACATTCAATAAGATGAAAAGTAGATGGATACTATTAAAATCAATTGCAAATTGTGAATAGCGTTAAGTTAAAAACAGAGATATATATTCTGCACCAAATAAGTTTTAAATCTTAAATACAAAATGTAATATAATATGACATATTCAATCAATTCGTTTTTCTTTAGTCAATTAACACATTTAATTAATGCAGGTTATAAGTACTTGATGCTGGTTGCGTTTTGTCCACCACCAAGTCTATCCCAACGAGAACTGTTCTTATACAATACTAGTTGATATTCCCGGCGTTGCCTCTAAAAAAGAACATAACTGAACTTTTAATAGAGTAACTATTTCATTTTTACCATCATCTGCACCTGGCTGATTATGGTAGTTTTATTGTGTTGTGTAAATATATGTTGTACTAAAAATAAATGGCTGACGTTTTTTCGCTATAAGGGACAATGTTTTCCTTCTGAGGCAGTTTTATTTATCTACTTAAGAGCAGTAACATTGACGTATTTACGCAGATGACCACATGGGTAATCGCTTAATACTCGCCTGATGAACAATAGGTCATTTGTTGGTAACATTGGACAGGAGGTCTGGGATGGGGACTGGTGGCAGATTCTGGCATTTATTATTATAAGCACTTATATTTACTGAACCCAATAAAACTATCATCATTTGCCATGTGTAAATATGAACAGTCTGTATGGGGACATCACTTATAGCCAAATATCTTATTCTAATGCATATATTTAATCCTCGACAAATGAGCTTCTGATCCGATAAACCAAAAGTCCGTCCTTTGAAGAAAAGTGTACCAAATGACCTATCTACCAAAAGTCCTAGGTTGAAATGTCCTTCATGAAAAGTCCACATGTGAAATGTCCAGCAGTAACCGGCAACGTAAACCAATCTAAGAGATATGCGCTCTAACTATACTAAAATATTAGAAAGTCAATTCCACCACCTCTCCTCTTCACCTCCATAAACATATTCTCTGCCAGAGTTCTTTTGTCATTGAACAAGTATTATCTGGGGCTGTATACCATACCAGTCTTGCCCTGCTTTTGAATGAATAAAGGGATACTACTACACAAAATGAAATACATTCTTCTTGAGTTGTCTATCTTGAGTGAAATTTCGTTATTTTTTTTTAGGGTTTTGGAGTCTAAAATCCCTGTTCAAGCTCTGAGCATGCCTAAAAGCTTCCTGTCATCAAGACAAATCTATTAATATGTTGGGCTTAAAATGAAAATTCTTAGGTTTTATATTGCACAGACTGAAAAATTCGTTATTTTGGGGAGTTCGGAGCCTAAAATTTCTTCTGAGCATGTGTAAAAGTTTCCTGTCATTAAGACAAATTCATTGACGTATGACATGTTGGACTTAAAATTCCTTGCTAGATAGTGGACAAACAGACATTCAAAATTATATGCGTAGATATTGTATATGTATCTTCTCACTATAACTGTTCATTAGTTCATATAGTACATTTAATTATACTCTCTTTCTACACACACACACACACACACACAGAGGAATAAATGGAGTGATAGTTCAACATAGTAATCAGTAAGTAAATATTTCAATTAATATAACCTCGTAGGTATTGAATTTCATTCAAATGTAGTTTTGCTTGGATTGTTTCTCTTGATGCATGAAACCCGAACTGTCTATTGAAGGGCTATCACCTTCACAGACAGCAATTAATATTAAAAAGTACTTGATAAACAAAAATATTCAATCAGCTACAAAGTGCTAATAATGCCAGAAATCTTAGCTTATTTAACTTTTAAATATGGCTATGGTGCTAACGAGTACCAAAAAGAAAACACCTCAAACTTATCTCACTTCTAAACTCTACTTGCTTCGAAATATATTTATTAGAAATGCATGGAAAGGCGGCTTCGGCACCCACCCACTGATGGAGGGCAGTTGAGGGTGTGCGCCAAACTGGTGCGACATGTTTCACCACTTCCGCCAGCCCTCCACCTCAGACGCACCACGAAGCTAATCATCATCATATTAGTAATGCCTCCAACTGAACAAAAATCTACACACAGCAAGACAACGCACATCTATTGCTAGACTCGTATTGCCTTGTGTACCTAATGCATGCAATACTTACACCAACATTTCTGGAGGAAAGTTTAAATCGTCTTGAGGACAGTTCAGCATATTTAGTGGTAAAATAAAATTTAAAGAACTTTGCACTGAATGAAATTGTTGTATCCTGATGTTACAGACATTTTATTCATTTATAAACTCCACAGTGTTTAAATTCAATGATTTCTTTAGACTGATGTTATGGATGTCTTTTTATTTCAAAGTCCTACTATTTGACTTCTGATTCAATGACTTCTGGCTAAAATTAAGGATGACTTTTTGTTTCAAAGTCCCACTCTGACAGACATGGATAAAATAAAATAAACAGAAGAGTTCCAATTTTTTCCTTCTTTATTATATTTTATAGTAAGATTATTCAAACTTCTGTTTAATTCAAATTAAGATGAAATTGATTCTAAGCAGCAAAAGGTAAATGGGTTCCTCTGTTTATACCTAACTGAAGATTATCATACAAGAATGTAAAATAAAATATATATGCACATATTGATATCACACTTATTTTTGGGGGGGGAGGGGGTAAATACACATCTCTCTATCTATCTACACCCAAATGAGAAATATACAAGAAAACAGACTGTACAGAGAAATATATTAATGTCGAGCTTATTTTAAAAAATATTTTGTAAATATACCTTTGTATTTATGCATATATTTACATTATATAATGATACCATTGATGAAGAACATTTGTGTGGGCAGGATTTTGCTTGAATGATTGGACAAGTGTGAGCAGAATTTTGCTTGAATGATTGGACAAGACTTTGTGTGGGCAGAATTTTGCTTGAATGATTGGACAAGACCTTGTGTGGGCAGAATTTTGCTTGAATGATTGGACAAGACTTTGTGTGGGCAGGATTTTGCTTGAATGATTGGACAAGACTTTGTGTGGGCAGGATTTTGCTTAGGGGTGAAAGATTTGTCAATGATTTTGGATGAACATTGTGATCACTTGATGTTTTGATTAAATAACAACAAATTAAAAACCTTATCATGAAGTCTTTCAATTAAGCATTTACAAACAGAGTGTTATATCGTTTTTGTATAATCATATTTGATGTGAGTGCCTTACTGTAATTTGTAGAACCTAACTACTCTATACTTATGTTAAGACACTATATACTAGTGTGGATGGATGTGTTCAAGCTTGAGCAATTTTATGCTTTCTTCACGCATCTTGAACTTCTGTATCTTTCCCGTCACTGTCATAGGAAAGGAATCAACAAAAATAATATGCCTAGGTATCTTGAATCTAGCAAGCTGAAAAAAAAACCCAAACAAATAATGAACCTACTGACAAAAACAAAAGATTACTGATTAATTATTAATTCAAAATATATTTAAAATAATCTTTGCCTATTGATAAATATTTAAAATATCTTTCAAACACATTTACACATCTTACAACCAAGCATCCATTTTACATGTTTAACTATCCGCATAAAATTGTAAGCAAAGCAATAACCAAAGTACGGAACTGAAATTCAATGTTTTAGGGTTATCTCCCTACTTCATTAACCTGTGTGAGTGAGAAAGATTTTGTTTGCTTAATGGGATGTATAATAATATGCAAAAGTTCAAAATTTTCTTGATGTTGCTGATGCTTCTCTGATGAATCAAATGACAGTAATAAATGCTTTTTTCTTTTTCAAGCATTCATACGTCTTTTTTCTCTTCCCTACTCTTGAATGTGTTTGAGAGAGCAAGTAAAATGAAAAAAATGGATTTAAGAAGACATAATGAGAAGTAATCCTGTGAAGTATTTGATTTCAGTTATCGCTTCTTTGGATGTGCCAAGAATACAGCTGTGGTAAATACTCACAATAAACTCATTTTAATTATTGCTTTTTAATATGTACACATTTAATGTATAATTCAAATCAATACAATTTCTCAATCTAATACACATGCATGCACATACACACACAGACACACTATCTGTATACACAGCTGATGCACTTCTTCTACGAACAAAGCTATTATCATCTGCTTTTCTTGAATGCTTGTTTCTGTGGTACAAACCTTCTTCTGACAGAACTCTTTCAGCTCAGCCTCTGTAGCAGTTTGGTTGGACTTCAGTTGCACCCATGCACATAGTTCTTCTCCTAGACGAGCATCTGGTACACCTATAACCTGAAAAATAAAATAATTTATTATTAAAACTGTAAAAACAAATTATAATTTCGCTAGAATAAACTGTCTGGTAGATATATAGAAAAATAGAGGGGATAAATAAATAAAACTAATTTAAAGTGCTGAGACTGTGTACATCAGGGGTCTCAAACTCATTTTACCTGGGGGCCGCTGGAAGTAGAGTCTGGGTGAAGCTGGGCCGCATCATTATTCCCTGCTGCCAGAGATCTGGCAACGCTTCCTCTTACACAGCTCAGACACATTTGGCTCCAGGAAGCCACTAAGACCCTCAGTATGGCTTGAAGATGCTCATCAGTAAGTTTGTCCTTGAATTTTGACTTATTCAAGTTCATGGTGGAGAAGAGCTTTACACACAGATAGGTGCTCCCCAAAAGGCACTTGGTCTGCTTGAACATCCTGGATAGCTCAGGGAAGGTAAGGGGCAATGCTCTTAAAAACTGCCCAAACTTTTCTGCTTTTCCACTCACCTCCCTGAACTTGGCTTTGAGTTCAGAATTACAATGTATGTCAATTAGCTCCATTTGAAGCACAGGAGGGGAATCTTCCACATCGAAGAAGAAGGGGTTGGCAAATATTTGAAAGGTGGTTCTGTGTTTCTTGAATTCTGCAAACCTGTAATCAAATTCTTCATGCAGCTTTACAATGGCATCAACATACGTCTCACCACTGAATGGTGTGCCACAATCCATGAGTGCCTTACATGCTGGGAAATGGCAGAGGTTTGTCTGAGAAAGCTGGGCTTTCCACAACACAAGTTTTGTGGAAAATGCTCTGACATTGTCATATGCTGCGCTGACAAGCTGCCCCTGGCCTTGTAATTTCTTGTTCAGTACATTCAGCTCTTGTATGATGTCAACAAGAAAAGCTAAATCCATGAGCCATTTGGGATCACTTAGTACAGGAACAGCCATCCCATCCTTCTCCATGAAGGTTTTCACTTCTGCTCTCAACTCATAAAACCTCTTCAAGAACTGTCCCTTGCTAAGCCAATGTACCTTGGTTATTTTTCTGTTCTTCCTTTTCTGTTCTTTCAGTCTACTATTTTTCTTCTTTGCTAAACCATTCACCTGCTTTTTCGATATGAAAATGCTGTTTTTTCCGAACCACTCATCAGTGTGTAGGCCTGTAGAGTCTATAATCTATATAGAATTAGCTTGCTAGATCTGGATGCTTTTGAACTTTGCTAAATGGTAGCAATATGTAACAGAAAAAAAGTGAGTTTGGCAACACACCGTTACTGTCACGATCCTGAGGTATGGTAGCCCACAAGTGACAAAAACTATAAAACTCCCAAGCTGCTGAGAAAAACGTGCGGGCCACACTATCACTAAACTTTGATATCAAGTGGGGGCCACAAAATATCGTCACGCGGGCTGCAAATGGCCCGCGGGCCGCGAGTTTGAGACCCCTGGTGTACATAGTCCGTACTGATTAATTAGCAGAACACATCAACATGTGTCACTGTATTGATAGATCAGGAATACAGTCAGTGGTGCCCAGGTTATGCAGGGGGGTTGTGTTCTGAAAAGTTTTATATAAGATGACTTAGTGTATATTGCAAACAGCCATAAGCAATAAAGATATATAGAATACACACTAACTAAAAGGTTCCCTTGGGTGGCTGCATCTGCCTGTTGTAGAATGTTTCCTGTGTAAAGTCAAATATGTACAATTTGTCTTGCAAAACCTGGAGCCATCTGTTCATAAGGAAATTAAATCAAATCTGCATGTCTATCTGCCTGTATGTCTATCAATCTAATCTATATAAAATTATTGTATCCTTATATATGCTAATTTGTATGTATTAACTTGTTTTACTTACTAGTATATTCTGTGATAGATAATACAATATTCAAATTTAGAAGATTTAAGAATAATTCAAAATGTTGTTTTATTAAAACAAATTTCACCTGAATATCTTTAATCTTGGGGTGCTGATATAGAACTTGTTCAATCTCTATGGGGTAGATGTTCTCTCCTCCCCTAATGACCATATCCTTAAGGCGTCCAACTATACGACAGTAACCATCTTCATCCAAAACAGCCTGGTCACTGGAAATAAGAACAAGTTTCTCTCCTATTTAAATAACATCAAAGTAAGGATCTCATTTCTTTCTTAGAATAGTTAACCAACTACATTTAAAAATCGAAATTAATACTTATAAGAACTTACTTCTGTTTAACAATGAAGTTTTGTTGTTCTTTTCTTTCTGTGGCTTCACAAAACAGATCACCCTTTATGTCGAATTTACATTTGCAAATCTTGAAGCTGTATAATTGTTGAATTTAAAAACTACTCCAGGACTTTGAATTGACTAATTTAAAAGCAAATGTTGCAAAACAATTTAATGGCATTTGACAATAAAGATTTACAAAACAAACATTTTTGACAAGAGTACTGATATTTATTTACCTTCCTTTGTATATGCTCTAGAAATGCTGTCAATGTTACTAATATTATGGCTCTAGATATGTTGTCAGTATTACTACTATTCTGGCTCTAGATATGTTGTCAGTATTACTACTATTCTGGCTCTAGATATGTTGTCAATGTTACTACTATTCTGGCTCTAGATATGTTGTCAGTATTACTACTATTCTGTCTCTAGATATGCCATCAATATTACTACTATTCTGGCTCTAGAAATGGACCTTTCACCAAAAAAAAAATCACTGTGAACCTTCTTCAAATTTATAAGGTGAATACTCAAATAAAACTATAATCATTGAGTAAAATGTTAATTTTAATGCTAAGATAATTTTTAATTTTTAATTTTAAATAATTTTGATTTCTTGTCAGATTTCATCAAATATATCATCAAACAACCCTTACTACCCACCCACTCCCAGACTTCAGAATTATATACCCAGGATAAAACACAGAGTACTTACCCTGTATAGTACCAACGATCCTTTTTGATAACTTCAGCAGTTTTTTCTGTATCATTCCAATAACCAATCATGGTGGTATAGCCACGGGTACAGAGCTCTCCCACTGTTCCATATGGAACTATGTTTCCATCTGCATCCACAACTTTAGCCTAAATATTAAAAATTAAAAGAGAGAGGGGATAAAACCCAAACAAAACATTCAGCAAGAAAGAGAAATGAGTAAAGTGTATTGGGTTTTTGTGTTTAAGCAAGGTTTCATATCTGCTGCCAATTTTGACTGATTTTCAGACAGGTGCAAGTGCCTAGGGGAAAGGAATTTCATTTTAGTTTTGGAAAAGAGAAAGAAATACAGTTCTCCAGATGGGGAGACTGAAGAGTTTAGCGTGAAATATTTTTGTGCCATTAATCTGGGTAGATGGAATGCTGCTTGCTCTTTTTTGCTCTTTTTTGCTCTAAAATTATCAAATGGCAAAATCTCTGTATAACCTGTAGCTATTCTGTGTAAAGGAAAGTCATGAGGTGCAACAGTTTGTAATTTGATGCAGTTTATACAGTAGCAATCATCATGATATATGAAATTTTGCGTGATCATTGTATACTAACTTAAATGGAAGATAACTGTATCATCATACATGAAAGTTTATGTGATCATCGTGTACTAACCTAAATGGAAGATAACTGTATCACAAAGACATATAAGATCTTCTAAATTTCATTTTTATTATACTGTGATTTTACAAAATGGAACATTTTTTTCTAAAATCCTGGCTTTTGCAGAATCATGTGGTGATCAGTGAAAGAAAAAATAATTGTATTAAAAGACTGAAGCAAATAATCTGCAGAACGTCTGTTCCAGAACAGATTTTACTCACTAAGAAGGGCAGCTGGGTACATACAATAATCTATACTACTACAGAAGTAAGGATTGAAGAGACAGAATGGGTCTGGATTTGATTTGCCATTTTCCTCCCATCAACAGTGTCTGGAGTCCTGGCTGCTTTGATGCACGAAATATGAATGAGTGATGACAAAGTCAATGGAGATGAATGTACAAAATATGAATGAGTGATGACAAAGTCAATGGAGATGAATGTACAAAATATGAATGAGTGATGACAAAGTCAATGGAGATGAATGTACAAAATATGAATGAGTCATGACAAAGTCAATGGAGATGAATGGACAAAGGCTAGAATGTTTCTATTACTCACTCCTGCAACCACCACCCAGCTAGGGGTCTTGCAACAATAAGAGTGGATGGAGCCCGTACAAGTCAGAACCCTCTTTTACTGAGAATGACACCATCGAATAGGAGCAGATAACAATCTATTCTTCAAGATTTTAATTAAGGGAGCAGAAATCAAAGTAACACATGCTGAGTCATCCTGGCATTTATTATCATCATGAGCATAAATATGAATCATGTCTCTTGGTCAACAAAGACTTCTTTATTGTTTTCTTAAAGACTCCTCTAGCACTCACTATGGACTGTACTGAATAAATTGTGTGAAAACCTCCTCACACTAAATGAGGAGAGTCACTGATTCCAAATACAAAGGAACCTATGGTAAAATATTTTATAGCAGATTAAGAAATTTTTCGATTATTTTTTATGGGAAAGTTTTCTGGTTTTTATACTGTGTTCAAATCTGATTTTAAAAATTAATACACAAGTCTGTGTAAATAATAGTTGTAATAAGATTTTTAATAAATATATCAATCAATCTGCATATAAAAAACTAGAGACAAAATACATTAAGCAATCTAAATATGCGATTTTTATAAAGTTAATAAAATATAATTTTAAAAAATTCATTCTTTCTTCTGAATTAAATTTTCATTTATAATCTGTGATGCTGATATTATCTCTATTATTAACTTTGAAAAGAATCCAAATGTGCAATGTATTTGAGGTGTGATAAACATGGTAAGCAATAGGAAGAGTTTCAACAAGCTGTTTTACTTTTCCACCACTCATTGAGTCTACATTCTCAAAGAAGAAAGAGATTTTGAGAAATTCTTTCATTCACTGAGTTCACAGAAGCTGCCATATAAACTGGTCACAAAGGCACAGATACCTAGATTAAATGAGAATAATCTCCCCTGTTAATTCTTAGGAATTGTTACCCCAATGTATTGTGGTAAAAATGTTAGTCTAAGGTCTAAGAAATATAAGTCAACAGGCAGTGTAACAGACTTGTGACCCAATACCAAAAACCTTCTATTCTCAACAACATTACTTGCACAAGTGATTTATTTCTATTAATAAGCTATTTGTCAAGTGTTATTTCTAATCAAAATCAGGTTCCATCATTTATTCAGTAAAGAACACTTTCACATTTCCAACAATGTCAGGGACCATAATGCTGTCTCAGCATTAACAATAGCTGAAACCAAACATTTATAAATTTAACCTTGATGTGATAGCATATATAAAACAGACTAAAGGAATGTACTTTACCTCAGTGTGTCAACATACATGAAACAGACTAAAGGAATGTACTTTACCTCAGTGTGTCAACATACATGAAACAGACTAAAGGAATGTACTTTACCTCAGTGTGTCAACATACATAAAAAAGACCAAAGAAATGCACTTTAACTTTAAAACAGACTAAAGGAATGCACTTTACCTCAGTTTGACAACATACATGAAACAGACTAAAGGAATAAACTTTACCTCAGTTTGACAACATACATGAAACAGACTAAAGGAATGCACTTTAACTTTAAAACAGACTAAAGGAATGCACTTTACCTCAGTTTGACAACATACATGAAACAGACTAAAGGAATGTACTTTACCTCAGTTTGACAACATACATGAAACAGACTAAAGGAATGAACTTTACCTCAGTTTGACAACATACATGAAACAGACTAAAGGAATAAACTTTACCTCAGTTTGACAACATACATGAAACAGACTAAAGGAATGCATTTTACTTCAGTCTGACAATATACATGAAACAGACTAAAGAAATGCACTAAATGCATGCACTTTACCTCAATGTGATCAGCTGCAAGCCCTACAGTAGAAACTCTTTTTTCCACAGGACTGTTACTGAAGCTTTGGAAAGTTACGGGACTTGTCTCTGTTGAACCATAGCAAACCTGGGCTTACACAAAGAATAAATGTATGACCAGAGAGCAGTAAATTTTATCTTTGAACTAAAAGGGAAGACAACTAAAGACACATACTTACCACAGCAAAATGGCTTCCTGCAATTTACAATTATGAAAGAAATATGTGTACAACAGAAAATAAAACAGAAATATTCACAACAATTTCAAACTAAAGGTAAATAACAAAAAGCATATAATGGAATTACAGGCACAACAGAAAATAACACAAATATAATCAACTGCTTACATAGCACTGAATAACAGCTATATACAACAATTGTATGTACAAAAGCAAATAACAAAATATAAAAAAACTATGTACAAAGAGTAAATATAACAGTAATATACACAATAATTGTTATATACAACATCAAATAACTAAAATAAACAAAGCAATTATGTAGTAATAGCAAAATACACAACAATTAACCAAATAGTGTGTAACAAAAGTATACACAACAATTAACAAAAGTATACACAACAAAGCACACAAGCCACTACATAGTTCATAATATACACAACAAACTGTATTAAACAATAGTAAATAAAAATATAATCATAAATACTGATTTTTATAATACATTAATATAAAACTTTTAAAGTTGACTACACTCTCAATTCCATTTAAATTGTACAGCACATCATTTCTTTAAGCGTACCTGTGGCAAGACTGACAGGATTGTAGGAAGATATATAAATAGTTCGCAGCTGATTTAAAATAATCTATAAACAGCCCTTATCTGTATCCTAGCAAGAAAACAATGAAACTAAAAACAGTGAAGTAGATATCTCAATAAACTCACGGTAACGTCACTCATGTGCATTTTGCTGATGACCTTCTGCATAATCTCTGTGGGGCAAGTTGACCCAGCCATGACCCCTGTGTAGAGAGTTGAAAGGTTAAACTTCTCAAGGTCTTTGTGATTCAGCATGTCAATGAACATTGTGGGCACGCCATACAAGGATGTACACCTGAAGAAGCAAACAGTAAGCAGAACTAAATAACAAAAACAAATTTCTTAAAGACATAATTATTTTCCTATTTACTAAGATATCTACAGTACTGGATGCATTTAACAATCTTAAATCTAAACAGGAGAAACACCCCCCTGTCCACTCCAACAAAACAAAACAACACTTTAAAAGTCATGTTGTCAAAATGAAATGAAAAAATAATGTACAAACCGTTCTTCTTGAACAGCTTTCAGAGCATAAGTAGCATCAAAACCTCGAGAAGGGAAGACAACTGTGGCACCATGGGCTGGGATTTGCAGACAGCCAATAACCATGCCAAAACAATGGTAGAGAGGCACTGGGCAGCAGATGCGTGTTTCCTATATGTAATGAAATTCTGATAAATGGGACAATGTCAAATACTTATTTATATTTATTTTATTCCCTAACAAAGTTTTCTGTACAATCAAGAATATGCATAAGTCACAGGAAAGAGTAATATAATAATATGTAATTTTACATACTGTATACTGGAAAATTTCAACATTATAAATCTTGTAGGTGACTCATTTACTTATCATTTTGTTTTCTCTGTCTTCTTGATTCCGTTATACAGCAGTCATCATCTTACCTATCTATAAATTTGCCAATAGGAAATTATATATTATCAGAAGCTAAATAAAGCATGAAAGAAGTAATTTCCTATCTGGAAGTAAAAGATTACTGATTTCAGCCAGAGGTAGCATAAAACAATACAAATAAGACATGAATTTTCCTTCTAAATTGGATACCTCTATATTTTATATCTTGGAATGTAGTAACCCCAACTCTGATTACCCTTTGAAAGTTAAAAAAATGTAATTGTGACAATATACTAGACTCACCCTGTTATGGTAGTCCAACCTTAATCCAATAAAAAAACTGTTGTTCATAATGTTGTGATGTGACAATGTGGCGCCTTTAGGGAGACCTGTGGTTCCCTAAATGAAATTAAATCATAAAGAAATCCTACTAGTGATACAACATGGACAATTATTATCTTAGTATAACAACTTGAACAACTAATAGTAACACTTTTAAAAGTAAGAAATTTCTTTTTAAAAATTCAATAATAACAAATAAATTTCATCATGGGTACAATTATGGGTACAATTTGAAGATCAAAACCATTTATAAAGTAATATAAGAAAAAAACATTAAAAAATTTCAAAGATGCACATACACACACATGAAAAGATGCACTCACACACACACACACACACTCTCTCTCTCACTCACTCACACATCTATGGACTTAATGACAAACTTCAAGCATATTCAGTGATTAAAAACTGTCATGGCCTTCCCTCCTGGATGGGGGGGGGGGGGGGCAGCAGTGATGTCGATGACATCAGATGTGGCAAGATGTAAAAGTATACCAACTCTTGCACACAGATACCATGATGTTCTTGTGGTTGGAAGGGGGGGGGGGGATTTTGCGTGCAAGGTAAAGTGTGAAGGTTGGCTGTGAGTATGAGTGTGCAGGTATGAATGTGAATATGAGGGACTAATGGGACAAACGGACAAACAACCGCACTACGCACTTTCTTGCGCCAAAGAAAGTGAGACTCTTGAAAAAGAGTTAACAAGAATTTTATTCTTAACAATATGGGCCTACTTTCACACGGCTGTTAGTCATTCATCCAGAAGCATCCACACATAATATTCATGGGATGGGGGATCAGAGCAATGAAATATGAATTTTAAAAAAAGAATTAAAGAATGAAAGAGATAAAGCATTAATAACAGCGATAGTGCAAAATATGACAATATATATATATATACACTCAAATATGTGGGTGGAAACCCAACACAGTTTCTCTAAATATACAATATAACTAGTGGTGATGACCGCAAACAATTAGCTATATATAGGTAAAAACCCCAAATTTATCAATTAAAAAAAAAAGCATAAAGGATGTCCACCAAAATTAAATGTCAAAGTTAAAGTCTTAATGTTATAATACATCTTGTGAGAGGAGAAGGGGAAGTAGAAATACCTTGGAAAAAAATCAAAAAAGAATAAATTTTAAGGATGACTCCCCTTTGACCGTGACAAAAAAACAATACCGAAGTAAACTGAATGTTGACTGGTTCATCAAACTGTATAGTATTCTGAAGATCAGTAATGGCCTTGACCTCTGAAGTCCCTGCAGCATTTAATATATCAATGAATGTATATGCCCCTCGATATTTTTCTTGGCTCAGCATGATTAATGTCTTCAGCTCTGGAAGTCTGTTGTAAATAAAACCCAGTAGCATTAGATCTTCACTGCTAGACTGATTTCATTCAAGAGTTCAAGAGATATCTGCATAAATGTCATTAAAAGTATGCTGTAAGTGTCACAAGGCAAAGTATGTGACCTGTGGATATGCAGGAAATGAATCACGTTCATGCTCATTTCATGATTTAATGTAGAAAAAGTCTACTAAATCATATACTGTTGCATCTGGCTTAGCAAATGCTCAAAGTTACATATAGTATATCTTTCCTCATAATAATGATATACAAATTCAGTAACCAAATAGAAAATATATTTTGCCTTTAACTGTTGTAGTACATCTTTCCTGATGATAGTTATATACAGATTAAATAGCCAAATAGAAAATACATCTTGGCCTTTAACTGAATTGCAGATTTGTAGTATATATCTTTCCTCATAATATTTAAACACAGATTAAAAAAAGCAGATAGAAAATATATCTTGTTTTTAATTGAATTGCAGCTTCATAGTAAAAGAGTATTATTTACAGATGGCAGCAAATATGTTAAAAACAGTTTCACAACCATAATAAAATAACACAAATGGTATATGTATAATATTTAGTGTGCGCTTGGGCTCATACTTCATAACCTATCATGGCAGAGAAGACAGACTAGAGAAACTGTAAGAAGTTATGCCAAGGACTTGTCTCCTGGCAACTTAACACTTGCACCTAACAATAGAAAAATCCTGAACTGAATCTTAGGAAGTTGTATATCTTTTTATAGCCACCCTGGTCAATACTACTTTGTGCATAGCCTGTAATCTCATTCCTTAACTGTTTGTTATATTAAATTCTTAACAAACATTTGTCTCATTTTTAGATAAAACGTCTAGTTGGAGAACCCAATGGATGTGAAGATGCCAGCCTAGCACATATCTCTTTGGAGAATTAGCACCAAAAAATATGCATTATTATTATCATCTGAATATTCTAGCTGCATCCTACTTACAAGTCAAAGTCTGAGTGTTCGTCACAACATATAGTTGTCAGGAACTTGTTCAGTCACATACTACTTGGGATAGTAGGTCTTTCCTAGGGCACATTTGTTGAGTGCGTGCTACATATTACCACCCATTGGGAGTTGCATTCAACCCAGCATGCCATAAAGACAAGAAAAAAGACACCGTAAAGAATGGCTGGTCTATAAACTAGGCAAACAGATGTGCAACTATTTCAAGTTCTGTCCTTCAATAATCTCCCCTTAGGTTGTCTTTTTTCAAAACTCTGAAGGCTCAGTGATTAAATACAAAGGGCATAGTGTGGCTCATTGTCAGATAGTGGCAAAGAGGTAGGACAGTCACTTCTCATTTAATAGGTTTGATTCCAAATTGGAGTGAAAAGCTTATGGGTGATCCCTACCTCAATATTGTGAGTTTATAGTCTAATTTACTGAATAGTAAATAAAATGCTCTTGTGTACTAGCCACACACACTAAAGATCTTTTGGCCAATGAAAAATTGAAAAGAGTAGATCAACGATTGGTGCTTGGCACAATTTCACAACAAATTCTCTACCTTCAATTGTGGCACTAAAACTGCCCTTTCCATCTCTCCCTAGTTGAACTCACACATAAAATCTAAATTAAACAGGAAACAAAATTATTGTTGTAGAAATCAGGAAACTGTTCCTCTACATTAAAAAAAACATCTTTCTCTTTTAATGCCACCTTTTCTAATAAAGATCAAAACCTGTATCCTCTAAGTGCTTCTTACTTACATATGACTCTTGATTTTCCCAGGTGTACAAGAGGCCAACTCAGGAATGAGTTCATAAAGAATCTCATAGTAGTCCACATCTTTGAAGCTGGTTGCTGAAATAAGAGCCTTGCAGCCTACCTGTAACAGAACAGTCAATTACCAACTATGGTATAACCATTCATAGGAAACATCAAAGATGAGCACATTACTAAGAGCTAGGTAATCATGTGATCCATTAAATCACACTCTGCAATTCTACTCAACAAAAGTGTACTAATTATCTGAACCAATGTGGATGATTCCGAAAACTGATAGTTTGAAGAGTCAAGCATTATACTGACATATAACATTTAAAAATTCCACACAATTTATACTCATTAACACAATATTTAGCATAACTATTAGTTCACAAAAGTACTACTATAGTTTTGCACAAAAAGTGGACTGCATAAAATTCAAGGAGAATGGGTTGGGTTAAGAGCAAGAGCTGCACAGAGATTTGTGAAGTAAGGGTTGTGCAGCAAAACCCATTAAAATATTGTTGTGCAGCAAAAGCCATTAAAATATTATTGTGCAGCAAAAACCATTAAAGGATTGCTATACAGCAAAACCTATAAAAATTGTGTGCAGCAAAAACCATAAAAATATTGTTGTGCAGCAAAACCATTAAAATACTGTTGTGTAGTAAAAACCATTAAAAAAATTGTTATGCAGCCAAAACCATTAAAAGATTGCTATGCAACAAAAAACGTTAAAAGATTCTGTGCAGCAAAACCCATTAAAATATTGTTGTGCAGCTAAAACCATTAAAAGATTGTTTTGTTGCTCAACATATTAAGAGAATAATTTGTGGCTCAACAAATTTTCACAGATTTGGAGCAACTAAAATCATCCAAAGACTGTCTGTGGCTCAACACATGCTGAAAAACTGTTTCACAGCTTACACCATTTAAAGATTAGTTTGTGGCTCAACCCATTATAAGATTGTTTTATATTACCATTATATCTCAGCAGTAGTGTTATTTCTCTTTTGTCAAAACAGAATTTGTACATTTTTTCATCAGTTTGCTCTTAAAAACATCCCTGTCCTATTCTTCTATCTAATATTTTAATTTTTTAACATCCTTTCCAATTAACTGCATCAAGATTAAAAAATCATATATATATCAGATAGTAATGAAGAGTTCAGATAACAATGTGTTTTTGTGCATTAATACACAGTATTAATACAGTATTCTGCATTAAAGACAACAACAAAAAAAAGATTTTAAATATCTTAACCCTTTGCCATTAACCATGAGTTAACTTGTCCACCAAAAATGTCACCTATCCTGTGTATCAAGAGTTATCTCGTTCTCAGGTATTAAAGTTATTTATGCAATGTAGAACCCGAATAAACTCATAATGCTGTAAAGCATTGAAAATGGATAACAATGTAAATCAAACTGTGGAACATGGAACCCAAATAAACTCATAATGCTGTAAGGCATTGAAAATGGATAACATTGTAAATCAAACTGGGCATGGAGGCTAAGGCAAACAATCAGTGGAAGGCAACAGCCAATAATGAAACAAAACAAGTCATTAACTAAAAAGCTAAAGTTCAAAAGTCTTTTGCTTGTTTTGATTTTTTCTTGAATTTTTGAATAAAATAAGTAAAATAATTATAAAATCAGTAAATAAAGATTTACAGGTAAAATGAGTAAATGTAAGTAATCAAATCAACAAATTGAAGAGCTGTCATTTGCAGAAGAAGGTGATGATGGTGAAAATGATGAAAACAATGTTGGACCTGTTGTTTACAATAAATTTGATTGGAGAAGTGATGACTTCACCAGACGCTCACGAAAAGTGTTCACAAAACTCCTGGATTTTTGTTTATTTAATTTTTCTACATAACTTCTATATTATACTGTAATATCACTCTAAATATCATTTTATATTATCACAACAACTTAACATATCAAATAAAATATCTTTAAAAAAACATACTGTTTTTTATTTTTTCCCCCCACTGTAAAAGGGTTAATTAAAGCAAGAAATGTGCAGTGTCAACACATACACACCTCCCGAATTCTTCCAGACAAAATTGGCTTAGAAATAATACACATATGGATGTACCACACACATTTCATACACAAAACCCCAACACACATAAAAGCATTCAACTTGGTCTAAGGGTTTGATCTAACGGTTTTGTTTAAGTGGTAGTGATTTTCACCTTTCCATACCAGTGTAACTATGCATGCATAGAAACACAAACTTAAAATGTAAAAACCTTACAAACTACCTTGGGAAATCATGTTCTGTTACAACACTCATGTATAGACAAACAAAAATGACCATTGTGTAAATTCCATAGCAAATAACGGTAATTTTATATCAAATATTTTTCTGTTAATTTTGAACATGAAATTCACCAACCTAGAGCAATACAATCATTCTCTTATTCTTACCCTTTTCAAAGAATACTCAAGCTCATGCTGGAGATATAATGGATTGATGTTTACCTGTTAACAGAGTATTAAAGTTTTAAATGTCTAAATGTCTAAACTCACTAATATATATATATATATATATATATAAGTTAAAATGGCTGACATTTTTATTTACTAAGATGATCTTTGATAACCAGCAGCTTTAGCCATAAGCTAAAAAAACAAAACAAAGGAACATAATAACTATTTTTCAAAATATGAAGCCTCATAAAATAAAATATAAAATTTTGTAAAATAAAATATACACAATTCAGCATAAACTAAAGGTAAAGATAATTATAATTATATGTTTGTTCAACTAGTTAGTTTTCTCTAAAACAAAAAATTTAATTCTGATTTTGATGACAAATATTGAGTCTCATGATGATACAAACACAAATAAGACTCCCTTAATCCTATAAATGTGCCAAACATAAACTTAAGAAAAAAAATATCAAAGTATTTCAATATTCTATTTAATTTATTATGTGTTACTAAACTGAATTAATATTCTATTTCTTCTTTGATCTGATTGTCAGTTTTGCTCTGGGATCTCTGGTTTCTGACTTCCTATAAATAAAGCGTTACTAATTCTCCTTGTTATGACTAGTCAGGAATGGGTATTTTAATAGAGATCAGGCATATTTTTTTTATTTTCCTGTGTTCTGAAATCTCCTATAGTTGCATGAGGTATTCTATCTTTATTCTGAAATCTCTTCTAGTTACATAATAGATCTTGCAAAAACTGATGAATCACTTTTAATGTGAAGGATCTGTCAGATAAATCCATCATTAACCAATAGGCTTGTTCATTTATTGTCCTCATGAAAGTCGTTCAAGCCAAACATTGAATCTTATAGATGTATTTGTATTGCATCCTTAAAGAAAGCATTTTGATTTTTCATATTGCATTGAATATTTTTTAAAAAAACAAATTGCTTACGAAGTAAGCTGGAACATCAGGAATGAACTTTGATTCATTCTCCCTATGAACTGCACTAATTTCAAAGGAGTTAACTTTGATTGGATTTTAACTTCAACTCTTTTGAGCTCAATCAGAGTTTTGGGAAAGAAGCACACAAAACACTTGAAAGATAATGTTCATTTCTGATTGGAAATGATTGTTTAAAAATAGATTTCAAAATGACTTTGACAAAGATCAAAATGAAAATAATTAGACAGACAGCAATAACAAAATAAAAAAGGAAGATTGATAAAATGTTTGTCAATTTATGTACTACATTTTTCAGCATCTGCTCAAAACCAAAATGTAATTTTTGGCAGAACATACTTGCAACAGTATCACTAAATAAAATTACACATGATTAATGCCTTCTGGCAGATATTGAATTAATTTTTAATTCTCTTTAGGTGAGAAGATAACTAAAATGGTAATTTTTATTCTAAATTTTACAACTGAATAACAGAGATTGTAGGTAGAGGACAGCAACACTAAACTGCCTTATTGCTTATCAAAAAACTGATATTTGAAAAAATATATAATTTCATAATCTTATTTTAGAAAGAATACTATTTGATAAGAATAAATACTTTAATACCATTTAATCCGAAAAGAAAGCAATAATTTAATGTTCCATGCATCCTGTTCTGCCTTTTAAGAAAGGAGTCTGCCATTACAATAACAAAGTGAATGCAAATTCTCCAGAAAGAAATCTGGCATAAAAAACAACAAAGTGAATTCAACAACCAACCAAACCAACCAAAATGAATCCAGCTCTGGCAGTAGCATACATAGTGATGACCCATTCTTTACAGTTTGGACCCCACATGCCAATACGATCACCTTTTTTCAGTCCTAAGGAAAAAAGTCCTGCAGCCAGTTTATCAGCCTTTATAAAATAAAAAGAACATTTTAAAACAGTACAAGAAAGAATCTATTAGGCCTTTTTTTTAAAGATGAAGTGTGTGTTGGCAAAATGGTTTTCTGGTATGCTAGGATTCTTTGGGAATTAGAGATCTAAAGAATATAGTTTATACTACGTTGTTATGTAGTTAAGTGCACATGCTGCCTGCTTTGCTATTCTTGATTTATGTGGACACACTATGCTATTCTATATTGCAGTGAGTAAGCTTAGCTATTTTAGATTAATGTGAAAACACTTTGCTATTCTGAATTTCAGTGGGAAAGATTAGCTTCTATAGATTTATACAAAAACACACTCATCCAGTTTGTATATCAGTAGATAAGGTCAACTATTCTTTATTCTTGTGAACACTTAGCAATGGTTGCACTTAGCTATTCTAATTAAATGATTGCACACCACGAATTTGAGTGGTTGGTTGGTTGGGTATAATTAGCTTTTCTTAGATTAATTGGGTATGCTATCTACTTTGGATTTTTGTAGATTTGCTGAACTAGGCTATACTGAAGTGGGTATATCTAACAAATCTGCTAGATAACCATGGCATTTTTCTTATGTACTTATCTATATAAATGATCTAAATAAAACATTTGTATGCTTTTAACTTTAATTATTTTGTACATTAATTCTTTCTGTTATTATGATTATTTCATCAAAGAACATTGGCTATAATGCAAATGATGAATAGGTGAATGATGTTTGTAAAATATATTTTGGGTATTATATGATTCCACCCCCAGACTTTAATAAGCAAGTGACAGGAATCCACTTTAAACATATATATATTTATAAAATCCAGGTAATTCAGATAAGCTAACATTCTAAATGTTCTGGTTAAATTTCAAAAGCCAGCAACTTTTATAAATATTACTATTTTAATAAAAAGAAATTTATTTAGTAGAAAGCACAGTTCTTGTTCACGCCCAAGACTGCCGAATGATGACACAAAGAGGTTAAAATGCTCTTGGATATAGTCAGGTTGAGGCTGTTTCTTTGCTTTGCATGCAGTTAACATATATATACATTATCAGGAAACCTAACCTGTTTGATTCACATATAAATAGTTGACCTAAATTTCTCTTCTCTTGGTCTTTAATTGTTGCAGTGCAGAGAAAGAAAGAAATGTTTGCGCTAATAGTCTCCATGTCGACTTTACATTCCATTTGACCCAAATAGAAGACAATAATTACAATGCACAATGCAGCAGGATAACTGCTCATGGAATAAGGTCTTATTTGGCGTCCTATCAACAAATTCTTTATGAGGGACAACAAATGGCAAAGCATAACAAAATAGAAGTCTTTATTTAAGCCATTCCCCAGGAAACAGTCAGAAATCAATGAACCATAATCATCCACTTCTGGATGGACTATTTTTTGTCCTACACTACAACACCCGAACCTGAATATGATGATGGTGACCTTCAGCCCATCTTCAGAATTCAACAAACTCCATTTACTGTATTAATTTATTTGACATGAATTTAACTTTTATTAAAAATGAGCTATTCTTTGTATTAAGATAATACTATATGTTTTGATTTTGAAATATTTTTTAATTATTTTTTCTCTATAAGTCCTATAACTTTTATTGCATGATTTTCTATAGTATGAGGTCTCACAAAAATGTAACTATTTCATTGTATTTATAACAAAAAGGATAGTACATATCTATTCTGAGATGGGCAATTTTAACTGCTCTTATATGTAGGCTCATCAATTTTGAATGAAATGGATAATTTTAGCTACTTTTATTTTAGGACATTCTTATCAATAATGTATGAAATAAATAATTTTTGTTATTCTTCTTTGTGGACTTACCTCTCAGTAATAAATGAAATGGATAATTTTAGTTATGCTGGATCTGGAAGGAGGGTATGAGAGAAAGATTTTAATCTGTTCTGAGTAAAATAGCATTTGTAGCATAATCAATAGTTATTCAGAATTTGCATGGATATACTGTTCTATTCTGTGGTAAATATGATTTGGATTTCTCTGGATGTTAAAGAGTTATATATTTTGTTAATAATATGATATAGAGCACAAACATAAAATAAAATTTAACAATTTATTCATTTATACAAATAAATTCTAAACCATTTACCTCATGCAAGAGTTCTGCAAAGGTCAGCCGTTCACCATCCTGCAAGAAGATGGCTGCTATTCGATCTGGGTGCTTCTCTGTTTGCAACTGCAGCTGGTTGCCAATGGTAATGCCCATTAATGGATGTCTCGGAAGACCATGTGTGTAGCTCCATTTTTTATTCTTGGTAAAATCTTGGTTAACCTTGCTTACGCACCTAAATTGTTGCAATAATAATAATAATAATAATAATAATAATAATAACTGCAAACCCCCCTGCAGACACTGTAGATGACCAAACTTAAACATCTTGAGTGTCATGAGCATATATCATGTGTATCACTGGATGACAACTTATGTTGCAAGAGTTATCTCTAGAAGAGGAGTAAAACCATCCTGCAACTGAACCTTGTAAAGCACCAAAGTAGAGCTAGGCTAGTTTGGAGTTTTTGCCATTTATGGATAATAAAATATCTGTATTCTATCACACAGATAGGATGACAAGGCTGTGCCACAAATGCCAAATATTTGCAAAGGTGAAGTATTAATTAATATTCATGGCCAAGTATGGCAGTTTCATGATAACAGCTGTGTCAAATAGTGATAAATAAATAAATGGGTAAATCAAAAAAAGCAACACCTTGTCAAATGACATATCAGTTTATTTGAATGTACTACTATTACACTGAGAATGCTGCATGAGAAGTTAAAATGTGCATACTCACAAATTCATACTCAAATGTATATTATACATGTAATTAAGAAGCTAACAAGAGAAAAGGGAAATAAAGCTCTCCAACTTCATTAGCTCTATCAGATGAGTATTTTACTGGGGTATTATTGAACATTTTAAAAATTAGGTCACCTTTAACAGATATCAGAACTGGTGTCCTCTAAAGTCAACAACGATGACATCAAACCCAGTGAATACCTACCTGAGAATTTTAATTTTAACTCATAGAACATCCAAATATAATTTGTTTAAATAAGAAACCCTCAACAAATGAAAAACTAAAAACATTTACGAGTGATGACAGATTTCCAACTCTTCAGTGAAAACATTTCTCTAAAAATCAACAGACCCAAACACTAACACAATAACACCAGGGCATGCATGTCCATCAACTGTGGATAAATATCCTACTACTCAACTAACGCCTAAGCATAATTTCATTGAAAAATAAAAATTAAACAAAAAAACTTTACGATAAAATCTGTTCAGTAAAGCATATGAAAGGCGTTGTACTCTCTTCATTTGAGTTATGACAAGCATGTATTTCCACCTCTTCACACTATAGTATCCCTGAAATAATAGATCCGACTATAGCATAGACTTGAGATCAATACTCTAAATTCTAAAATAAAATGAACGTAACGAGGTGCGTTGATGAAACTGAGGACAGCATGACGGGGCGGATAGGAGGGGCGGGAGCAAATTACTATTATAAAATATATATTGAAAGTACCGGCTAAATGGGACAGTCCTAAATATACATTATGAATTTTGCTGTTCGTGATTTCAACTTACCGTGTAACTCCAAACGACAAAGATTTTCGAATGATCCGGAACGAACAGTCACCATTTCGAGGTACAGGTATCTTGTGTCCTATTGCAAACGCTCTTGTCGAATTGAACATGTCAGCTCACTTCGTAATAAAATAACTTGAACACCACCAACGTGTATTCGTATTGGATCCGCGTTTCCGTGTTAAGCTTGTCGACACATACTATTGTTGTGTTTTTTTTACGTTTATATTGGGGATTGCAAAAGGCAACAACAACACGAGACTAAGAAGACATTAGAATATCACCCCTTGCGCTTATAAACAGCGGTAGACTGATTGTTGTTGTTTTTAATAATAGTGACAATTTAAAAAAAATATATAGTCGATGATAAGGATTTTTTAGTTGTGATCGGAGTGTCATAAATCAACACAGCGTGACGAATAGGGAAACCAGCCGTGTCTTTGAAGGTTAGACTGAATGAGACGGACCGGTTCAAGTTTCAAGACAAGAATTTTAGACTCTCGTCAAGACATGACTTTACCCACAAAGTAGTTTGTACGCAGTAATTTTTGCGGAGAATAATATCGGGCCATTGTAATTAATCCCGTTTCTATTACGAAACGGACGTCACTTTGTTGGATTGAGGTAACTCTACATATACAATTGTCCCGATCTTAACAAAGTTAGTCCGTCGGTTTCTGGCATTTCATTTTTTAGTATTGTTACGGTTTTATTGCAATTTTATTTAATTTTAAAACTAAATTGGAATGTAAAGTATAATGACGTACATATGGTCCGACGTCATATATACAGTGACGATTACAGACGAGAACAGCTTTTGACTACATATCAAGAAGAGTTTTCCACTTGAGTCCCTTTCCAGGCATCCCATCAGGGGAACAGGCAATAACAACCAGGCAGCCAGATTGAACTCGAGTTTGACTTAAAATTGCATAGGTGACTCGACACGGGTTCATAATGAGACTTCCTAAATAAAAATATGCCGTTAGTACATATACAAACTTTTAGATTCCTAA
The DNA here is from genome assembly GCA_028829895.1 of Sinotaia quadrata. NCBI lineage: Eukaryota > Metazoa > Mollusca > Gastropoda > Architaenioglossa > Viviparidae > Sinotaia > Sinotaia quadrata. The sequence goes on from CM054183.1 coordinate 65,598,639, forward strand.
ACGAAGCCCATCTAGCAGCCGGCTGCGATTTGTAGGCTGTACTTAGGACTTTCTCAACCTTTTTACATTGGATGAACCCTAGAAATAAAGTGCAGGACTCAGGAAACCCCTGATTAAAAATTACTAATATCTATGATGTTATTTTATTATCATGATCTCTCGGGTAACCCCTGATGTTAAGTAACCACAGCTAGTGTCTTAAAGTCCAACGCAATAAGCTACAGTAGACCATGGAAAAACTTTACAACTTACTCAAGCAATGCCCATACGAAGTAAAGGAAAATTTATTATATACGCCTTACGACAAAATGTCAACACTAATGAAAGTAATCGTGACAACATTGCAATAATAATAAGAGCAATATTTATGATTAGGACAAAATTAAATATGTTATATTATTTTCTTTTACTTTGTTACTCTTTATTATAACATTTTCACCTCACCCAAAATTAAAATAAATAAATCCATTAGTAAGCCCCAAATTCTACCGCACTAATACCCTCATTCTGACGCGAAATCGGCGCAAGTCGAAAGCGTTCCTAATTTAATTCGAAGAAGATGATAATGAATTAAAACGGTTTTTTAGTAACGGTTTGCCTTTTTTTTTTCTGTAATAAGAATCGATCGGTAGTCTCACTGCGCTGCTTGACGCGTTCATTGTGGTAAAAAGACCCGCCCTTGCAACTCACTAATTGTTTTAGCGATATAAATACATGACCTTAATTATAACTGAGTTGATGCATACACATGATTACAAATTCCTATTGTCACCAACATAGTTCAGTAGTGTCCTTGCAAACTTTAAAAAAAAGAAGTAAATATATTCCGAGGGTAGTGGTGAAGGTCTTGTTTCTATACTATTACGAACAGTAGAATAATTTTAAATTAAACATTTTTGTTTTTGTTGAATAGCTTGGTAACAAAATAAACCAATACTATACGAACAGTAAAATAATTTTAAATTAAACATTTTCTTTGTTGAATAGTTTGATAACAAAACAAACCAATGCCATACGAACAGTAGAATAATTTTAAATTAATCATTTCCTTTGTTGAATAGTTTGATAACAAAACAAACCAATGCCACATGAACAGTAGAATAATTTAAAATTAATTTTGTTGTTGAATAGTTGTTAACAACAAATGTGATGTCACGATTTCTATTCTCTAATTTCCCCTACGCACTTATCTCGGTCACATTTTCTTGATATACTCAGCAATGATTTATAATTACTAATTTTTTTTTAAATCGAACGTGTGTTTACTGATGCACCGGAAGGGGTTTGATAAAAGTGTATCTCGTAACTAGTTAAAAAGGAGTGGTCAAAATTACTATAATGCAGCCTAAAAAATCAAGTCAATCTCATTAACTTTTACGTCATAGGTGTTTTAATGCAGCCTAAAATTCACGTCAGTCTTATTAACATTGAAGTCATCATTTGAAATCTTATCCCAGCCTAAAATTATCGCCAGTTTTACTAACTCTGGGATCATCAGTTGAGATCTAGGGCTCTATTGTAGCCTAAAAATCAAGTCAATCTTACCAACTCTAGAGTCATGAATTGAGATATAGGAATCCAATGCGGCCTAAATATCAAGTCAGTCTTAACAAACTTAATAGGTTTAGATCAAAGGCTCTAATGCAGCTAAAAATCAAATCGGTTTTAGTAACCATGCTATTTATGAATTTAGAATAGAGTTCTGCACCAGCCAAATATGGCTGATGGAATTGTGAGAGAGTCGTCTGAGTAGGGTTAGACGACCACCTGTATAATACGGTTATTAATTACTAAAGATGAATAGTGTGCTGTCACAAGATCTTTGATACTTGTGGAGCTAGATAAGTCATCACCATTTGCAAGTTTCTCAAAGCTGATTCTATGAAAGCCCTTGTAAGCTCACTGGCACTCTCTTGACCCGACTGTTATAATCTTCTCTCTGCCTACCTGCTTGTGTCTTGTGAAGAAAGGTTCAAAACTCTGCTGGGATTATTCTTTGCTAATGGCGATCATGTCACCCCCATTCTTCCACACAGTCTTCATTGGGTACCTTTTTACAGCAAAGTCCTCTTTTTTTTTAAAGTTAGGCCTCACTGTCTGGTTCTAAACAGGTCTGATAACTAACTGTACACTAATGTGCTTAAACCAATCATCAAGTACATACATTTTCGATTACATTTACACATTTACAAAGCAAAGTATATGATATGACCAATTCCATTTCTTATCTGGGTTTGTCTGCCAGGAATTTTTTCTGACTTTTCAGCTGCTACAAGGAGACCATATCATTGTGATTAAGAGGGTGATTAAGACATAAGAGGATTTCTCCTGTTATCATTTGTTCAAACTGTCCATTTGCAAATGTTTTATTCATGCTCCATTTTGTTAGTTCATTTGCTTGTTTTACATAATTTTGCATCGCAGATCCATATTTTGTTTTGTTACACTGTCTTCAGTTCTTTCTATGTCTTGCATAGATCATACTAAGACTTTTGGTGTATTTATGTGCAAATGCTGCAAAGTACTTACTGATTGCATAAGAATCAGTGCTATACTGCTATTGTCATTATATTACTCAATAATTTCTAATATCATAAACCTCTAATCAACTTAATTTTAATCCTAATATAATCCACTGATCGTTGCTTTATTTGTACACCAATGAACCGAACTCTGTCAAAGTTAATTTTAAAAAAATATATATATATATATAAACAAATCATTTCCATCATCTGGTGAAAAGAATTATATCATGATAAAAACTTGTAAAAATATCAAGAACAAGGGGAAAAAAGAAAGAATGAAAAATAAAATTAAAAAACCCCAGAATAATCATAAATTTTTTTAGACTACTGTAAGTACTTATAATAATAAGCATTATGTTAAGCAACAGTACATGAATCTCCCATCTCATCACCCTTCATGATACAAAATTTATCATATTATATTATTTATATACAATCCCTTGTCTTTATCATATTCCATACACTCTTCCATGACTTTACCATTCATCATCAAAAGTCTTTATCATATTCCAAACACTCTTCCATGACTTTACCATTCATCATCAAAAGTCTTTATCATATTCCATACACTCTTCCATGACTTTACCATTCATCATCAAAAGTCTTTATCATATTCCATACACTCTTCCATGACTTCACTCTCAATCATCATGTCTATCATATTACATACCCATTCTTCAATGTCTTCGCCCTCCATATTCAACCATTTTTATAATTTTCACACTTCCTCAGCTCTCCAGCATCAGTTAAAAGTTTTATTGTTTTCAATATTTTCTTCCATCTGTTCACCCTCCATGGTCAGCAGTCTTTATCACATTCCAGACTTATATAGTTATAAGCACATTGTGCTAGTTCACAAAATTAACAAACACTGAAAGTAGACATTCAGCAAATTGACCATTTACAAAAAGAGTGCAACAAGAAGAACTGTTTTGTTATACATTTTCAATTTTATTGAATATTTAGAGGGAAACAGATGCCTGGTGCATAGTACTGGGTGTTAACACAAGTGTCTACAGCAGCACTCTACATTCACACAGCAACGTGTAAATACAAAACAACAAGAACAGTATCGGGTTTGAGTGTCTATAGCAGCACTCTCCACTCACACAGGAACATGTTAATACAAAATATCAAAAACAGTAGTGGACATGAGTTTCTACAGCATCACTCTCCACTCACATAGGGACGTGTTAATACAAAATACTAAGAACAGAAATTGGGTTTAAAAAAAAAAAATCAATAATTCATATAAACAGTTAAATATTTAAATTAATACAACATATGGCATGTTATTATTAGTAATGTATGAAGGTAACTATATACATTTATTCAAATAAAAAGAAGAAATACAATTGAAATGTTCACACACAAACTGATAATTCCAGAGTAAGTCTTGGAATGGAGAGGCCTATGAAAGCATTATCATAGAACAGTATTCAAGTATATTGTTTGTCAAAGCTATCACTGCAAGCAATTTAGTGTATTTCAATGCAAAGTCTGTTATATAACATTTAAAAAAACAAGAATTACTTTTGTTAGTAAAAAAGTCCTTCCTACAACTACAAGCATTTTGTTACATAAATTTTATCACTAACATTTGATTAAGGTTTCTTATTTTATGACATTAACTTTTATTACTAAAATAATATATCTTATTTTCTTATATTTTATCACTAAATATATTATTAAGATGTTTTATTTCTTTATATTAAATTTTATCACCAAAATACAACAAATATTTCTTATTTCATTAAATGAAATTTTATCACTAAAAGTACAATTAATATTTTTTAAGTGATTTTATTTATAGTTTGATGAACAATTTTTTCAAGAAAAAGTAAATTAAAAAAAGCAAAATGCATTTTGAATATTTACTTTCATCTGAAAAAATTTCAGTGAAAAGAAACAAACAGCTCATTTTAACAAAATGTTGAAGATAAAACTGCTGATTAGAATTACACTCTTATTTGTAACACAGTCATATCATATTTTTCTCTTGAAAAAATTCACTGGCAATTTGTATGCATTAATGTGCACATACACCGACATGCACACACATATTTTAAAAACATACACTCCTATCATCTTTGAAACACACACACACACACACACAATCACATAAATAAGGTTTTAATCTTTTAACATCACAAAACCGGTAAAGTTTATTTTATATTTAGTGTCACAGAAATTATCCAAAACACACATAAACACACACACTCTCACAAAACCAATAATTCAACAGATTTATAACAATAACAATGTTAATAAAGAATTGATTTGGATGTAAATGTAGCTTCAGTTGAAAGATAATAAAAGCAGTCTTGTTTCTTTCTTTCTTTTTTAAACAAAGAAGAACTTATTTGTTATATATGCCACAGCATATCAGCAGTCTAATGAGAGAGTAATTTATAAAAATGATATGCCTTAAAAATATATATTCACTTTCATATCCTCCCAAAAAAGTAATTTTAATTTGTAAACATTAATACTGCATATATAACCAGCAGCAATTTTCAATCGTTACTTTCAAGATAAATCTGGAGGAATTATGGATTTTCTTCACTAGTCCTACAAACTGCTGAGTAAACAGCTATATCTCAAAGCTCTTTTCAGGTGGATTCTCTTTTATTAGTCTCACAGCCAAATGAATAAACATCCAATTATGAAAGTTTTTCTTTTTCATTCTGGGATTTACTTTGAAAGCAGTCTTTGCTGTGAATATATTCCCCCGCCAAAAAAAAAACAAAACAACCCCCCCCCCCAAACCTCGATATTAATTTTAAATATAACAGATATTACTATATTGTGCTTTTTGTCATTGTACTTTACTGCACAAGGAGAAGAAAGATATTGAAAACACCATTGTACAATACTTTTGTACTAGTAAAAGACACAAGGTGTCATTCGCATCATTATTAAAAAAGCAACAATGAAAATTCTCCTCAAAGAACATATTTTTGTTTTTGTTTCTGTTATTTGAAATATTATTCTAAAATATATTTGCGTAATTTATAATGAAATGAAATTATATATTTGTTTTATAAGAGAACAGGGAGTTGATTTGAGATTAAATAAAAGTACAAGGGAGTTATCCATTCATTCATGGAGAAAACACTGATTAAGTGAGAACACACAGGAATTAAACACTGATTAAATGAGAAGACATGATATGGGAATTTTAGAATCATAGATAAGAATGTATTGATACCATGTATGTGTACAGAAGCAAGCTTGTACAATTTTAACAAATATAGCACTATTTATTAAGTCATATACCACATAAACAAGAGTAATGTGTACATCATTTTTTTTCTCCAAACAATTTGGCAGAACGCCATAGTACCCTATATAAAGAACTTAAAAATTAGAAAATCTTTTTGTCTTTCAGGCAAAATAAAAGTTGAGAAAAAGGGCATCATATAAAACTATACACAAATATAACAAACAGCATAAAATTAAACGAATCATTAAAAAATATGATTATGAAACTTTCTAGAAAAATTATATTTAGTGTTTAAAATTTATTACAGATTGTATTTTATTTTGAAAAATAAATATTTATTATCAGTATATTATGAGCATGCTATAGTCAATTAAATCATACTATAGTGAATATGCCAATTTTCATTTCACAGTAAGTTACTGACTGCTTTTAATTATTCTTATTATCTTAACATAGAAAAGGAAAGCGAACAGGGCATTTAGAAATGAGTCTTACAGCTACAGTAATTAGTTAATGTGAAAAAAGTTCTGGCAATGGATAACCCAACAGAATTCACAAAAGCAAAGCTGATTCTCTAGATGAGGTGTGTTTTGATGTGTGTTCAGTGAGTATTTATAATAAATAAATTTTACAAAAGTTAACAGTCTGACACTGTTTTGTGGGTTTTTTTTTAAATAAAAAATAAATTTTACTAAGGTCAACAGTCTGACATTTTGTGTTTGGTGGGTTTTATAAGAAATAAATTTTACCAAGGTTAATAACAGTCTGACACTTTGTGTTTGGTGGGTTTTTCTAAGAAATAAATTTTACTGGTGGGTTTTTCTAAGAAATAAATTTTACTAAGGTCAACAGTCTGACATTTTGTGTTTGGTGGGTTTTATAAAAGTCTGACAGGTTTGAAGATAATTCTAGTGTGCTAAAGAGATGTCTTGCATAGCCACATAAAATCTTTATTGTTGTGGGCAAATCACTTCAACTGTATTCAAATGGTACACACTATATACTATTTCCCTCCAATTATAATCTAATGTACAAATTTCTGCAAATTTACTTAGTGCTATGAATGCTGCATGAAAATAATTTTAACACCTAATTATTAACAGAGTAATATAGACTTATGACCTAATAACATTTTTAGAGTATTTCCCACCTTCTACAAAAAAATTACTTTATTGATAGTTTGTCTTAGTTTCAATTATTTCTCTTTCTCAAGGACAGTGGCTGAAATGTATATTTAATGTAGCATATTGTATTTATCATTTAATTTAATTATGACTTTTAAAAACTTTTATATGACTCTTAAAAAAAGTTAAATAAGAAATTAAAAATAAACTATATATTATAACCAAAAATTAGAATCAAAATGTACAAGACAGAAATCTCAAACATATACAGTCATATATTAGTTTACAAGTTAAAAATACCCAACAAAAATAAATAATTAATGCAACATTTTCAAAAATACTTTTGAAAGAATAAACCAAACACAAAAAAAGCAAAAATCCACCAACAAACTGCTATGTATAATTCAAACAAACAAGACATGATGCAAATATTCAATCACAGTAAATTAAGATTTCAAATAAGCCAAAATGATATCTGAACCCAAGCTATAAAGCTATAAAGTATTACATGTATTTTTATTATTATTCAGTTACACATGTATTTTTATTATTATTCAGTTACACATGTATTTTTATTATTATTCAGTTACAAAATCCTGAAACACAATAAATGTTTTATTACTACAAAGAGTAAAACTGACTAAAAATCTGATAAAAAGAAAGAGCAATTTTTAAGTGCAGAGAGCGTGAACAGCTGCATTTTTTTAATAATTACAGTTTGTAAACTAACTGAAAAATCACAGCAAAAGAAAATGTGTTTGGCATTAACTTGTATAGCAATTGAATAGCCTTACAAAGGATCTAATTTTACTCTATTCTAAAAGTTATTATGCCTGATAGTAAAACAACCATGAAAATAAAAACTGGCATCGATTTCTGATTTATTCTTTGATCAAGATGATTTCTGTTTTAAATGGAGGCCAAAATTAATCACAAGCACTTATGCACTTCACACATCAACCAGTTCAGTAAAATAAATTTTAATGGACTAGAATTAAAAAATGCATTAAAAAGAATGTGTGCAAAGAGAGAATATAAGAAGAAAAAACGTCTGTGGTAATTTTAAAAATCTCTTTTTTTCAATCATGGACCTGAAGGGGTGAACCTCTCTCACACACTTTTCAAACTATTTAAATATTTTATTTTATTTATAATAAAAGCAGGAAATGCAACACCTCTGGATATTAAAAAAAAAAAAGTTAGCATCTGATTCAAAGCTATCTCATCTATGATAAAGTAGGAATATGAGATAAGTAATTATATTAATTTACCATCATCATACTAATTAATAATTTATCAATATACTATAATTATGATAATTAACATTCATTTATCAACAATTTGTTTCTATTAATATTATTTTTAATAAAGTGTGAAAGTCAAAAGATTATGTTGAGAAATAAAATATATTATGCACAATCTAAAAAGGAAAGAGAGTAAAAATGCAAATAAATTAGTTGTGTAGCAAACGTAAAGATTTGTACTTTTAATCTGAAACAAGAATATATTAATTTAATACCACAATCAGCATCATATTATTATTATAATATTAATTCATTTATTAAACTGGCAAGAACCACTCTCTATCCTCTCCCATGTCCTAATATGTCTAGTTTTAACATGTAAATAAAATGAGAAAAAGCAACTGACAATATGACGACAAAACTCCAAAATACTCATACACAACAAATTTTAATTAAATGTAAATTACCATTCAAATGAAACATTCTAATTAGAAACTTTAATTATAATATATATACCTTTAAAACTTTTAAAACAAATTAAACTTAGTTGAATGAAAACACCATTCTAAACAATTTCTAAATAAACTGTTTTTGTATACCAGTTCTAATTCAGTAGTTTACATCAGATTCTTAAAATAATTCATGTGAACTGTTTCTTGAATAACCATCATCATGACTTCTGATTCACAAAAAAGTAAATATGTTAAAAAAATATCATTTGCTTTGTATTTAATATTAAATTATAATAAATCTTTCTTTGAAACACTAAAGCCAACTTCAGTATAACATGTTCAGCATATCTCAATCTGTAGATAAAAAAAATACGAAAACAAGAATTCAACAATATTTAACAATTGCTCTTAAGTACAGCAAATGGTTCCAAAGACTAGAGTGTCAGCAAAAAGTCCAAAAGAAAAGATTGGTTGGAAAAAGTCCCCAAGAACAGATTGAAAAGAAAAAGTTATAAAGAAAAGATTGACAGCAAAAAGTCCCCAAAAAGGATAATAAATAGAAATAAAGAACAGAATGAAAACAAAAAGTCCATAAGAATAGACTGACAGCAAAAAAGTCCAAAACAGACTGACAGCAAAAAGTTCTAAAATACAGATTGACAATGAAAAGTTCTAAAGAATAGGCAGGCTGACAGCAAAAAAGTCCTAAGGAACAGAGCAAAAAATCCTAAAGAACAAATTGACATCAAAAAGTCATAAAGAACAGATTGACAGCAAAAAGTCCTAAAGAACAAATTGACAGCAAAAAGTCCTAAAGAACAAATTGACAGCAAAAAGTCCTAAAGAACAAATTGACAGCAAAAAGTCCTAAAGAACAAATTGACAGCAAAATGTCCTAAAGAACAGGTTGACAGCAAAAAGTCCTAAAGAACAAATTGACAGCAAAAAGTCCTCAAGAACAAATTGACAGCAAAAAGTCCTAAAGAACAAATTGACAGCAAAAAGTCCTAAAGAACAGGTTGACAGCAAAAAGTCCTCAAAAATAGACTGACAGCAAAATGTCTTAAGAACAAAATTCTTAAAGAACAAAACTAACAGCAAAAGTTCCCTAGAATAGAGTGATAGCAAATGGAGATAAAGAAAAGATTGTTAGCAAACGTTTCTTTAGAAGAGACTGATAAAACAGAAATTAATAAAAATTAACAACAAATAGACCAACAGGAACTGTTGAAACATTTGACTGCAGACAAAGGTCCTATAAAACGGACTGAAGGTAAATGGGCTTAAGAATAGCAAAACAGTCCTAATGAGCAGACTGATGACAAATAGTTATGAAGAACAGATTAACAGCAAAACAGTCTTAACAAGCAGACTGATGACAAATAGTTATGAAGAACAGATTAACAGCAAAACAGTCTTAACAAGCAGACTGATGACAAATAGTTATGAAGAAAGATTAACAACAAATAGCTTAAAGAAGACATTAATGGAAAACATTCCTCAAGAATGGATTAATGGCACATTGCCTTAATAAATGGACCAACAGAAAATAACGTTTAAAAACAATAATGACAAGATGATCATTAAAAAGTTATTTGACTATGATATTTTTTTAAATGACATATATTGGTAAACAGGGTTAGTTCCCTCAGAATTTGTTAGGGGCTTGATGATAAAATTGTAAAGAATTATGACTGCAAAACATTCTTGAGAACCGCAGTAGTCAACAAAGCTATTTCCATCTGAACTTTTTAGGGGTATGACTACAAAATCATAAAGAATTATGATTGCAAAATGTTCTTGAGAACCGCACTGGTCAAGAAAGCTATTTCTCTCGGAACTTGTTAAGTGTTTGACTACAAAATCATAAAGAATTATGACTGCAAATGTTCTTGAGAACCACATTGGTCAAGAAAGCTATTTCTCTCAGAACTTGTCAAGGGTCTGACTACAAAATCATAAAGAATTATGACTGCAAAATGTTCTTAAAAATTGAGTTGGTCAAGAAAGCTAGCTATTTCTGTCAGGGATTTGCTTCATTTCATAAATATGTTGCAAACTTCATCAACATATTACAAAAGAATTGATTTTATGTTTAGAAGAGAGCAGGTACTGTTTATGACCTAATAAATGAACAGCTATTGCATGCCGATGGCCAGTTAAACCAAAAAAGTACAACCAGAGGTGCTACAAAAAGATGACTAAATTCTATTACAAAAACATAAAATGACTTGCAAGAACAACAAACAGGTCTTAAAGTTTCCTTTCTCTTGTACTCATACCTAATCTAAATGTATCTTTGTGTGTGACCACATGAGTGTACTCTGACACTACCAAGATGTCCAAACGCAATGGGCATATCCTAAAACTAAGGTCTCCTTTATGACAGATATATCTTGAGATTAAGGTCTCTTATATGACAGATATATCTCGAGATTGAGGTCTGCTATATGACAGATATATCTTGAGACTAAGGTCTCCTATATGAAAGATATATCTTGAGAATAAGGTCTCCTATATGACAGATATCTTGAGACTAATTCAAGAACCTAATAATGCTGATGTCTCTGAAACATCAGAGATCATTTCTGGAATATAAATATTGGAAACAAAGGATTGGAAGACAAAGTTGGCTGGGAATGAACATAATTGCTGTGCGCAGCCAGCAGTAAAGATGATTGGGTACATGCAAATTTATGTTAATTAAACATTCGCAAAAAATTATTCATATGTGGACACAAACACACAAAGTGTTACATGATCAAAAATAAACATAAATAAAGGAGACTCAATAAAGTAAACACAAAATAAGTGAAATTGATAAGTGTGACTTGTGAGCTACAGAGACAAATTGCAATACAGAAACATTATATGCACATCACAAAAACTAGAAATGTTCTTATGGCTCTAAAGGCAATTACTATTGCAGTATCATGGTTTTGCAAGCAGATGTCACTTAATGCAACAGAGAATTGGCATTTTTTTTTACCAGCTGCATGTCAAACGTGATACAATTTGGTATGGCAAACATAAGGGCAATCCAATCCAGCACAGGAAAAATTTGTTTCGAGTTCTGTCAGCAAAAAGCATAACCCAGCATATGGCACACTTAACTCGCACCAAGTCAAATAAAAGGAAAGTAACACCAACATAGGAAACACGCTATTATACTGTGATTTCTGCTTAAGTGAAATAGCAGATGCATTACATGTAATATAATGCTAGTATAAAGTTAACTTATCATACTATAAACTAACATGAGAGTCTGTTATCCGAACCTAAATGAGATGCTTTACCAGCACAGTGGATGTGTGCCCTAGTACAATGCTTATTAATTGGAAAAGCAAACATATTCCAACAAAAATGCTATCCACACCCCAAAGACCAGGTAATGACTCGCAGAAATTTATTATGGTATCTTAACAAAATTACTAAAATCAGTAAAAACTGCACTGACTACAAGAAGGAAAAATTAAAAACAAAAGTCTCTTTAGCAAGTAAAATTTTCTAATGCATTTTTTTTCATTAAAACAGCACATATTTTACAATGCCAGGTGTGTTTACTATCATAAAGCACAACAGGTCTGTACTTTAAAACTGACCTGATGAAAGTTGAACTTTGCTTGTGGACGGACCAGATCTGTTATCAATCAGTGTTTGTTGCATAATGCCTTTCATCTTCTTTGTTGTTCATTGTGCAAGCAGTTATTGACATGCAGCAGTGACAATCTCATGTTTAAAAGAAAACATGCAGAAAACACAGGCTAGATGAAAATATTTTGGGCAAAAAAAGTGGCGGAATCTTGAAGACAAGTAAGAAGTGATTTCTCCACAGATCAACATTAATTCCAGGTCATTAACAAGAAATGTGCACATGCAGAGACATTCTCTTTAGTCTTAAATGCCATATGTTTTGAAGAAAAACATATCACTGACAGCTGCACAGTGACAAACTTTTAAGTGACATAATGAGATGTTCAACAATAAAGTTCCATGTCACTGGCAGATGCAGGGTGACAAAGGTTCAAATGATGTTGATGCTCACTGATGGAGCTCTGAGGGCAGGGATGATAAAAGACAGGAATGATACAAGACAAAAGTTCCAAGTGCTTTATTTGGATGCCGGTGATGAAGTCTAGAGAGGTGTGTGTTGACAAAATCCAAGTCTGCCATTAATCAGATACTGATGATAAACTTAGAAAAAAGAATAATGACAAAATTACTCATATGCTGGTGATGAAGTGAAGAGATATGCATGGTTGACAAAAAAAAGTACTGTACTGAGATGTCCAATAATGAACCTTCAATTGTAGAAAAAATGCACTGTGGCAAAAGTATCAAGTGCCTTACTCAGATGCTGATGACAAAGTTCAGAGTGTAGAGAGAAGAAGCATGATTACAGTTCAAAGTACTGTAATGAGATACATAGTGATGAAGCAATGAGATAAGAGGGATGCATAGTTACAAAAATTCTAGGTGCAATAAAACTCCAAAATGAAGAGAGAGAGCACGGTGACAAAAGTTCCAAGTCTGATATGACCAAATACAAAGCTGTGAGCATAGAGAGAAGCAGGGTTTTAAGTGATAATACATAGACAACTAGTGACAACAGCAGGTGCATAATGACAACAGTTCTAAGTCATACACTAAATGCCAAGTGTAGAAAGTGTGACACAAATTGTAAGTGCTGTATAGAAATACCTGATGATGCAAGAGTTGAGAGATGAACTGTGAAATAAGTTGGAAGTGCTGTATACAGATGTCTAGTGCTGAAGGTGCAAGTGTAGAGAGATGCCCGGTCTGAATGTCATCATAAAATAAATATAATCACTGTGTCTCATAAATTCGGAATGCTCTGTGTATTGTCAATACCATACTTCTCTTGAGTCAAGCATTCTTTAATGTATGCATTGTTCTGAACACTTTCAATTCTTTCCCTTCACTGATATCTCTGGTAAAGGCTTCATACCACACAATTAAAATCAACATGCTTATGATAATAAATTACAGTCAAAATAAGTTTGTTTCCATACATATTAATGAACATGATTAAGTAAAATGATCCATCTTCATACGTTCTATGTACACCAATCCACACATATACAAAAAACATATCAATTAGCAGTTATAATTAAGTATAATGACCCAAACAAATACTTTCTTATATAGCAAAACACTAATAATACAGTTTGCTCATGATCTGTGACTCATTACAATCATCTAACAATAACTTCAGTGTCAATTTACAACAAACATAAAATAGCATTAATTCTGTTTCCTGGTCCAGTCTTGTGAGCTATTAAGTACAATGTCAGAGATGTAATGCAGAGCAATGCTCACAGACAGAATGAAATTTTAAATACAAAGTGAGGTGGCTTTCCACACAGCAACATTTAGTCACCATGGCTGTCAGTCAGCTTGCACAAACAACTCTGTTTCTTTGACTGCTGCAGTTCAGTCAACCACTTCTCTGGTTGCTTGAAATTATATCACTAATTTCTCATATTGCACAACAGCAATGATAAGTGCAAAAACACCATAAATAAACTCTGATCACTCCTCAGGGATGTCTCAGATGTTTACCAATATGCAGCAATTATTATGCGTGAAATAATTTCTTCTTTCATCAATGAGGGCTAAAGATTAGCCAGATGCTAAAATGATATTGCCTGCATATAAGCAATGCAAAATCATTAGTTTTTAATGGCAGCTGTCACTCCTGTAGAGAATAGGAAATGGCAATCTTAATGACTGGTTTCAGTCCCCTATGACTGGGTAGTCTCCCTCTCGGTTGAGGCCTGAGAGTTGTTTCTGCAGGTCATGAAAACTGGGCCTATATTCAGGATCCTGAAAGAAAATTTCATTTCTTTCTATTAATCAGAGTATTTATGAAGTTGACAATGGAATTAGACGTACATAAAGTGTTTCAGTGCAAAGTACAACAATTGAATAAGATAAAGAGGTAAGCAAAGATCATAAAATACAAATAACAAATTATACTTTTAAAAATCTGATAACAAAAGCAAAATTTGTCCTGAGTGACCATTCCAAAAGTAGAATAAAAATGGTCTTGACTCTTAATGAGAGAAAAGATAATTGTGACCTAAGTCTGCTCTCTTGACATACAACTATGTTCTTTTTAGGCTCAGTCTATGCGATCAGCTTACAAAGGATTCAGGTATATAGTTCTGCCACTCTAGCATGCTCTTGCACGAGTGTTTACAGGATTTGTTATTCAAAGGATTCAGGAATAGAGTTCTGCCACTAGCATGTTGATGCACAGCTGTTTAAAGGATTTGCACTGGACTTGCTCAACTGCAGTCCCCCAAATTGGGATGCTGACCTCTTATTCAAGAGCAATCTAAAAGAACATATTTGCATGTTCAAATGAGTCTAAAGAAAGGGCTATCATCTATATAAATGGACTTGCCCATTTGCAATAAAAGGGTTGTTAAATACATAAGTGGACTTGCACAACTGTGGTTTAAAGATGAGTTGCCAAACTATTTCACTGTTCTTGTTTAATTCCTTTCGTAAAAGGATAGCTGACAACCTCAGTAGATATGCCCAACATAGTCTACAAAATCAGTTGCCAGGTACTAAGGCAAAGGTTGCCAATTATGTTGGTGGACTTGACAAAGAGCGATCTAGAAACAAAGGTGTGTAATTTGTATCTTCAGTCAAATCATGACACCTGTTGAGATAAATGCAGAGGTTCCGAAAGTAAGATTTTGATTACCTACCAATAGCTGAAGACACATCATGTAGATAATAATATATTAATAATATATATATATATATATATATATATATATATATATATATATATATTCCATAATATATTTTGACTAACTATCAATGGATGAAGACACATCAAGCAAATGATGCCTATATTTTGACTACCAATCAATAGTTGAAGACAGCAAGCAGATGATGCCAATATTTTGATAACCTACCAATACTTGAAGACACAGCAAGCAGATGATGTGTATAATATTTTGATAACCTACCAATACTTGAAGACACAGCAAGCAGATGATGTGTATAATATTTTGATAACCTACCACTGGTTGAAGATACATCGAGCAGATGAATCCTATAACAGGTGCTTAAAACAAAAGCATTAAAGTTTTCATAAATAGGGGTTGGTCATTCTAGATTGAAAGTCTGAGGATACAGAGGTCACTCAAGTTGGAAAGTTTTAAAATATAGCAGTCACTCAATCAGAAATTCTTAAAATGAATAATTCCCCTTAAAAAATAAAATATAATAAAAAAAAAAGAGCCAACAAAATAACAAACCTTTTCCCAGCATTTTAGCATTACTTGGTATATGACCATTGGGGCATTGTTGGGTTTCACCAATCGCTTGTTCTGTGTGACAACATATTCCACCACATCAATGTTTCTTTTATCTTTGTAGGGCATTTCTCCACAGGTGAATACCTCCCACATTAGGATTCCTAAAAAAAAAAGATATTCATAGTTTTTAAAAAATATTTTAGGAATACCTCCAACATTAGGATTTTTATAAGAAAAAACTGTACTAAAAAGCATTTGTAGTTTTTTCAACAGTTTGAGGAATATCTCCTACATTAGAATTTCTAAAAAGAAAAAAAAAACAAACCAAAAACTATTTATAGCATTCTTTATAATAGTTTCAGGAACTCCTCCCACATTAGGATTTGTTAAGAGAGATAAAAAAAAAAAAGGTACTAAAAACTATTTATAGTTTTCTTTTTAAAACAAGGGTGACACCTCAGCTGAGGCTCATGAATAGTTGTGGACTATTTAAATTCTGACCTGTCCGAACCAGTGGAAAGTAAAGAGCTTAAAATCTTGAGTTTTAAAACTGTCTTTCTGGGGCCCTTACCATCAGCATACAGGATCAGTGAAATACATGCTTTGGTGGGAGTGCTAGAATTATTTCCCTTAGAAATAGTCCATTCACATTAGTTACAGATCCATTTTTTATTGTAGAGTAAAGACTTAGATTAGTCACATTCAATAAGTCATTATTTTCCTTTGCCAGTGTAAGAAGATGATTAGTTACATTAAAAAGTATCTATGTAAATCAGTCATGTAAAAGAAGTTAAATCAAGTCTATTTCTCTCCTGTCCAAAAGTTAGAGATATCTGCTGTCAGATACTGTCAATAATCTTTGTTCACATGTCTAAAATATAACGATCAGTGGTCAAATCTGATTTCTTTGTGCACTGCATTACTTAAACCTCTAAACAATTTACAAATGGGATACTTTTAACAATCCCAATCAAGGAAAATGTCTGTGTGTATGTGTGTGAATATGCACGCATGCGAGTTGGCAGAAACTCCTATAATCAACATATACGTGAACCTTGATCAAGCAAGACCACCACCTAGACCATCAGGTGCCCAACAAGTCATTAGAGAGACTGTCAATATGAACAAGTCATTAGAAAGACTGTTAATATGAACAAGTCATTAGAAAGACTGTTAATATGAACAAGTCATTAGAAAGACTGTCAATATGAACAAGTCATTAGAGAGACTGCATGCCCAAAGTTTGTCAAAAGCCTACAAAATTAAAGAAATGTCAAAAGCCTACAAAATTAAAGTTTGTAAAAAGCCTACAAAATTAAAGAAATGTCAAAAGCCTACAAAATTAAAGAAATGTCAAAAGCCTACAAAATTAAAGTTTGTAAAAAGCCTACAAAATTAAAGGAAGGTGGTCTTGAATGAGACTGAAGGGTTGGAAGATATTCTATGCCCTTTCTAGATTGCACCTACACAACTATTGTCCACTTTAGACTTTGACAGTTTTCTCTACTGAGTAGGAAGTTTTATTCTAAATGCTTATGCATGTTGCAATTTTGTACATAAAGCAAACTGTATTTCACTGCTTGCAGTAAAATAATTAATAATCAAGTAAACAAAATGCATGTGATCACTTGCCAATACTATCACTTTAAAATAAAAACACAGTAGTGGCAATCAGAGTACTAAACCAATCATATTACTTAACAGAAAAACACTTTCACTCCTGGTTTTCTTTACAAGAATATGTCAATTAATACAAAGATTGAGTGCAGACATTAATTAGGAGATCAGTTATGCACTGGCAAGGAAATCAAAATTGCTGAACTGCAAACTAAGCAAACGAAAACTAAGCAGTGCAAATTTGCTCCACAAAACAAACAAGTTCTGCCTTGAATGAAAAGTATATTATTTATTTAAAAAAAAAAAAAATTATTATTTTACTGTGACATTACAGAACAATATTAAACAGCTATAAATGTCAACCTGACCTACATCATGTCAAAATTATTCAGTTTACTGAAACAATGTCAAGGTATCTCTCCAAGTTCAACAGGTCTACAATCTTTATCCTTTTATTAAGAGAAAATAAAGGTCTTTTATAAAATGACACAGTACTATTTAACATTAGCAAGTAAAGGTAAAGAATAAAAACTGTGTATGACAACTCTGGAGAAAGAGAAAGGTAAGCAACACATACCATACAACAGCGATGCAATTATCAGATGACATGCCGACATGTGTGTACTATATTTCACAGTTATCAGTCATAATACAACTTAAAGTAGTTAGTTCCTGACAAGTGGACATGAGTATCTCACTGCAGTGATATAGTTTAGAAGGTCTGTTGTAGAAACTATGGCTAATCTATACCCCTATACAAGTCTGTTGCATTAAAAAATTACTCAGGTACCTATATACCTTTTACTACTATATTCTGCCACGTGTCTTTTATTTCTAGTTGCCAATTATTTTTATTGCTGGTTGCCTATACAATTAAGTTAATGGAGAAGCTGGGTATTATGTGATTTTTAAAATTACTGATAAGAAAAGATAGGTGCTGTGCAAGCTTACCATATGCCCATACATCAGACTTGCTGGAGAAGCGGGTGTACTGCAAAACTTCAGGTGGTGCCCATTTGACTGGAAACTTGGTACCTGCAGAACTCTGGTACTCATCATCCAACACATACCTGCCCAAGAACCAAAGGGAACTAATCATACAAAGTACAAAGCATGAGTGTAAGCAAGTACAAAAAGCATATTTATGTGCTTGTGTTCATGCAAAATAGTATACACCTAATAAATAACATTTGTGATTTATATTATCAACATGTGAAAACTTTGATTCATAAAACTGTCTGCCATTTTTTAAAGATGATGTACATGTCCTATGTTAAGCATTTCTTTAGAGATGTTTTCAAAAGATCACTTATAAGAAAAGAACTCTGAATCTTTGTTCACATGTCTAAAATATAACGATCAGTGGTCAAATCTGATTTCTTTGTGCACTGCATTACTTAAACCTCTAAACAATTTACAAATGGGATACTTTTAACAATCCCAATCAAGGAAAATGTCTGTGTGTATGTGTGTGAATATGCACGCATGCGAGTTGGCAGAAACTCCTATAATCAACATATACGTGAACCTTGATCAAGCAAGACCACCACCTAGACCTTCAGGTGCCCACATCTTTTGCAAGTTTGATAGCATGGTAAATTGCCTTTAAAAAAAATTTTTTTCAATAATGGATGTCTACAGGATTAGGGGAGAAAAATAACAGCTAACCTTGCGAGTCCAAAGTCTGCAACCTTAACCACTGTATTGTCACCAACGAGACAATTTCTTGCAGCCAAGTCTCGATGGATGCACTTGCGGTCTTCTAGGTAAGCCATCCCCTGGCACACCTGGATACAGAAGTCCAGCAAACGTGATGTCTGAGTGGATAGCCGCGCTTTATGTCGCTGAAGGTAATTGTTTAAAGCACCTGCGGAAATGCACATGTACACACAAAATCAGAAAAATGTGGGTTATAATCACAGGGTTCCTGTCATAAGTTCAAAATGATTTTCCAGACCAAAATTTTAAAAATTCCAAATCTATACTGTGAACAGTGAATATCAACACACTAAATACTGAAGAAAAAATTATAACCAAGATTCTGATGATATATTAATATATAAATTTAAAAAGTAATTTTTAAAAAAATAATTTTTACCTGCAAAATTTTAACATGTACTCTCTTCAAACTGATAGCATCCAAATAAAAAATAAAAATATTAAAAGTCAGAAATTAAAATCACACCTGATATGTGTTTTAAAATATTTGCAAATTTCCAATGAAACAATGATCACACAAATGTACACCATGTACAATACAAAAGTGAATGAAAATAAGTTTATTTACTTCTTCACATTTATCATTAAAGTTTTAGCTACTATGTAACATTCATTCTTTACTTACAATTGCACATTACAGTGAACTATTTACCTACCATTTCTCATTAACTCTGTAACAATGCACATGGGTCGATTTTTGGTAACAACTCCGTACAACTGTACTAAATTCTTGTGACTAAGTTGCCTGCAAAAAATGAAAAGAGAGAGAAGAATTAAGGAAAAGGAATTGCGAAATATAAGAATAATCGTTTTTAGGTAAGAGTTCTAAAATAGTGATTTTTAACTATTTAACAATTAACATTCAATTTACCATCCACTTTTCCTTGCGAATATTGAGAAGAATGAATCAATGGATTAATGAAATTACTTTCTATTTTTACTCAATACATATTTGCTTTTGCTATTAATAAATTCACTCACACCTGATACATATATATATTTATATATATTAACATTATTTGATTAAGATCTTGAACCAAGAATTGAATTATATCTCCAAACTTTCTCATTGAGGTATAAGAGAGCAAGCTTGATAGAATGAATTATTCAAAGGTTGGCTGCCACAACAAATGAGCTTTTCCAACAAGAAATTTAAATTTCTTTGAAAGTCTACATGATTATGGTATTAAATAAAATAATATAATTTACGTCATAGTCTTTGCCTCTTCGGTAAACGAATCTTCTGACATTGTGTTTTCTTTCATTCTTTTTACTGCTACTACCATTCCTCTGAAAGTGCCTTTATGTACACTCTGGAATAAAGAAACAAAACAAACCTGAGAAGAAAATGAAGAATAATCAAATAAGAAGCTATACAGACTGTGAACACTCCCCTCCCCCAACAATATATTTTTTTTTAGCATTGATGAAATCAAAACTCTGGAGATAATTCATATCCAACAGATAGATTCTTTATGTGTTAAGAAAGTTATTGAAGGACGTGAATTCAATACAATATATACATATACTGATTGTCAGTAGTGAACTAGTTCCACAACTCTACAAACTAACCTCAATACATTTACCTCTACATATTTACTTCTACACATTCACCTTTACACATTTCTTTCTACCTATTTACCTCTACATATTTACCTTTACACATTTCTTTCTTCATATTCACTTCTATACATTTACCTCATTATATTAACCTCTATAAGTATCACTCCCACAATTTGCAAATTTGAGTTATTCCACTTGAACCATGTAGTCCCTTACACACCACATTTTGCCTCTCACTATACTGATTATTAACTCTCATAACATTTTATAGAATGTCATAACCCTTAGTATAAAATCCTACTTCCTCAATCAGGCATATATAACTCATTAGTATTCAATATTAATTCCAGAACCAAGTGGATAATTCATTAGTATCTAATTCCATAACATTAAGAGTTTTACAAGGTTTTAGTAGTCAATGAGAGTTTCTTATGAGCACACAAGGCTTTAGTATCCAAAATCAAGTTGAAAAGCCATTAGTATCCAATTCTAATTCCATAACATCAGGAGTTTTACAAGGTTTTAGTAGTCATATTCTGCAAACAGGCACTTGTAATTCCACTCCTAGTTCTATAAAATCAAGAGTGGAGCTTATAAGGATTGGAAGTATTTTATATATAAATTCTACAGCTTCAACAGTTTTTGCTGATATTAGTGTCATCATTTCAGGACATGTTCATAGAGTGCAGATTCTATCAATGAACTATTTTAAATAATTTCACATATCTGCAGTTCAATATATCCATTAAAAAAAATTCAAGCCACCCACTTAAGTAATCAGAAATGTATTCAAGAGGTACCTACATTATAAAGCTAGAAAATACAATATAATATAATATTTTGCATACAAGATTTAGTAGTTTTGCTGTTTTCAGAATATATAAAAAGGGAAAAAACAAATATACTTGCAAATATACCTGCCAAACATCAGATCAAGACATGTTCACACATATAGAGTTCAGATCAAGACACAGACACACTCACACAGTTAATGTCAAGATACAGGCACACAGAATTAACATCAAGACAGACACACATGGTTCATATCAAGACAGAATACACAGAGTTCACATGCAGAGTTTATATCAAGACAGACACATATAGAATAGATCATATCAAGACAATACACACACACATGCATTTCAGCATTTGGACTTGCACCCCATGCCAAAACAAGTCATTAATTAGTGCAGAAGTGTCCAAGTGCTGGAGTGTCTTAGTCAATTTCAATGAATTATCTAGATTTAAGAATGTTAATCATTATTACAAATGGAATGTGTTTTTACAGTATAAGATTACACATGTATTTTTACTTTTTCAAAGCATACTTGTCAGCTAGAAAGCTCACAGCATTCTATGAAAAGTTATCTGATATGTGACAATAATATTCACTGAATATATAAACCTAGGAATGTTGGCAAGTATAATAATACATTTAATGATGGAGTAGCAAGTAGTTTTGTTTCACATTTATTCAGTCAAGGGAAATTAACTCATGTCTAACATCAAAATACTTCATTGCCATCACAGCAGCTGAGACACCAAATACTGATGTAGAACAAGTAATATAACATAATAAACGTCTTTCACATGCTTATTGAAACCTGAAAATTATATATCCAATGTCTGCAATACATGAGATTAACAGGGATTAAAAACACTTCTGAAATAAGAAAAGTTTTGAAAAAAGCAAGTTCATAAAACTATTGTATCTTTCAGTATGTTGCTGTAGGAATCATCAAATACTGTTCAATAATACTATAATACTGTAAATTCAGTAAATCAAAATCTGATAATACTTCATATGTAAAGTAATCATATCAATAATCTAATTTATATTATTTTTTATTTAATGATTAAAATAGTCAAATAATTTTTAATTTAATAAATAAGAAAAAATAAATATAATCTTGTGGGCAAATAAAATCTAAAGAAATAAAAATTTAATGAACTAAGAATCTAGTTTTACAACCAGACACAAAAAAATGAAGACAGTACAGTCTAAAATAAAATTAGAAACTGATTTTTAACTAGATAACAATGAATAAAAACTGATGAACATATACATAAAGACTGTTTCAAATAACAAATCACTACTGCATTTTCTTTTTTACCAAGTCTTATTCTAAATGTTGTTAGACTATTCAAAAAGTAGTTAAAAAGTTAATTTTTAAGTCATAAAATAATCAAAATTCCCATACTATCCAAAGATTTAAAAAAAGAAGATGCATATCTACTAAGTATAAAATTTTTGAAAGAAATAAGGAACTCATTATTTTGATTGGCAAAAATATTTGTGCCATTATTTATGTAAAACAAGAAAGATAAATTTTATAATTTTAGTTAAGTGAAAATCACAATTCCCCAAACAAACAAAAAATTGCTAAAAAGAGAAAAGAAATTGTTTCCTGACATGATTACATTACCGTAAACTGCTGGAACAAAACCAAAACAAAATATAAATTGAAAATAATAAACTACCACATATTTCATTTTTATAGATAAATAATGTTCCTTGTTATATTTAAAGGATGTAAATAAACCTCGTGAGCAACACTGTCTTTAAAATATCCAATTTCATCCTTACATTATTAAACACCCCAAAGTCTAATAAAAAAGTACACCAGTACTGTATTTATTCATTTTCTATACACATCTTGATTCTACCTGCATCTCAGCTCTTTATTAATGAATATGCTCCTAAATAAATGTTTGCAAACATTCAAAAAGAGAATATACAAACAAAATTAAGGAAGGAAAAAGAGAGTAAAGAAAGAAATAAACAACAATGAGGAAAAAATTAATATAGCAAATAGAATTCACAAATAAATATATCAACAACACATCAACATATCATATGCAGTCAAGCATGACCACAATGACTTAGCATGTGTAGACATGCACAGAGATGACCACTTCAGCCAGTTACCCATTTGTGTACTTGTTGTGGACCAGAGTGCTGTGTGTGCTGAGAAGGATACATGATGTTTTAAGTATTTCTGTTGGGTTGTTTACGTTCTTTAGTTGAAGAATGTATCACAGAGGCAGACTGCTAGTTGATGCTTAGATTTTTTTTATCAGCAAGGATGGATGCTGATTGGTTTTTAGTGGCCAGGATTGTGGAAGGCTAGTTAAATTTTTGTTTGTCACCCACCTTGGTACAGCCCTTTTCTCTTGTCTCTGTGAGAGTTACATTAGCAGGCACATATTATCTGCATGGAGCAATCTGACAAGCTCCTTTGTTTCAATTGCACAGGACATTAGCAAGTAAACATCAGTGCTAAATGTGTAGTGCTGTGTTACTGTACACATTTTAATCATTATTTACTGTTTTATACATTTATTAATTGTAGGAGACATTGATATATTTAGACAGGAAATAGTTTATATTTTGTGTGATAGTTTACATCACTTTCTTTGTGTATTTTATGATCTCATAGCAAGCCAATATAGTTTATACCTTATCTTGAAACAGAAAAAAAGATCTTAATTTATTTTAAATAAAAAGTTGATTCTTATTTTAAGCTGGTACACTGGAAATTCTATGTCTGAATGAAATGAAATGTCCCAACTTTAAATGTTGGTACAGAGCTTCTTAAAAATAAAATCATTCTCTCAAATGTTAAAATTTTATAAAGAAATATTATACACACCCCGAAACAGCCTGCTCCCAGCTGTTCTCCAATTGTCAAATCCTTGGGGTCTATCTCCCATTGGCCTGAAGTAAAAATGGTTCAACTATAATTCTTTCAACAGATTTAAATCAAAATGGATTCTTTTTCATTTAAATATTCATATTATGTATGTAAACTGAATCAATGCTTGACAAATTCAAGGCTGAAAAAAATACATAATATGACAACCATAATAACAGAAACATAAAATCAAGACAAAGGCAAAGTTCACTTTTAGAGATTTCAGGTTTGACAGAACTCTTATTTGCTATAAAGTAATCCAAAATAGCACTCTATACGGTAAACTACCATAAATACGTCAGTGACACTGGTGCAAGATACGTGCTCAAAACACTCTCCTCTTTATATATGGGAGAAATAATGTTATAATGTTGGTATACTGCATGATTTGTGTATATGCTTCTGTGTGTCAGAAATAATGTTATAGTATTAGTGTGTGTGTGTGTGTGTGTGTGTGTATATGTGTGTATATATGTATGCTATAATATAATAATATATACTGTAGCTGTAAGTGTGAATGTGTATGTTTCTGTATAAGATTTAATGATGTACTGTTGGTGTATATATGTGTTGAGTGTGAGAAATACTATTATATTATTAGTGCACGTACTTACAATCAAAATCACACATGTACTCTGTTGTGATTATGTTTTGATATATGTAAATGAATTGGTGTTATTGCTTGCTTCAGACAATCAAACTCACTGTGTCCAAAGCCAGCTGTGGTTGGTTTTGTCGTTCTATGTGGTGGCTCTTTTAATCTTGTGACTAGTCCTATAATAACAAGCAAATCAAATGAATATATTATACATGCAGTTGTAGGGAAACAACAGCTCTGGTATAGTTGTGACTGAGTGGGTGACTGAATAAAAATGAATGAATGAATATGAGGACAACTGATACATTTCTGACTGTATACAAGGGACTGAATGGCTAACTATGAGTATTATAAGTACAAATGACTGAATGGCCAACTATGAGTATTATAAGTACAAATGACTGAATGACTGATTATGAGTATTATAAGTACAAATGACTGAAAGGATGACTGTATACAAGGGACTGAAGACTGACTATGAGTATTATTAAGTACAAATGACTGAATGGCTGACTGTATACAAGGGACTGAATGGCTGACTATGAGTATTATTAAGTACAAATGACTGAAAGGCTGACTGTATACAAGGGTCTGAATGGCTGACTATGATATTATTAAGTACAAATGATTGAAAGGCTGACTGTATACAAGGGTCTGAATGGCTGACTATGATATTATTAAGTACAAATGACCGAAAGGCTGACTATGAGTATTATTAAGTACAAATGACTGAAAGGCTGATTGTATACAAGGGTCTGAATGGCTGACTATGATATTATTAAGGTACAAATGACTGAAAGGCTGACTGTATACAAGGGTCTGAATGACTGACTATGAGTATTATTAAGTACAAATGACTGAATGGCTGACTGTAAGCAGACAAGCTGAATGAAAGACTATATGTAAGTACAAGTGAATAAATGAAAAATGACTGAATGACTGAATACAACAGAATGATTATGAAAAAATAATAATTATGAGAAAAAGAATTATTGATTGGCTGTCTGTGAAATAATATGGGGGCTGGGAAGAGAAGGGGACTATGGCTGAGTGTGAAATAATGCAGGGGAAAGGTGTGACTGAATGGCTGGCTGTGAAATAACACAGAGGGGAAAAGTATGACTGAATGGCTGGTTGTGAAATAACACAGAGGAGAAAATATGACTGACTGGCTGGTTGTGAAATAACACAGAGGGGAAAAATATGACTGACTGACTGCTGACTAGCAATAAATATTAAGAAAAGGAAATGGATAAAGGGGGAAAGGGATGATGAGTGGCTATAAAGTAATACAGAGGGAATTGTATAACTGACTGACTGAGAATTAAAGGCAATGAATACATACTTCAGCTGGTTAATGAATGACAGACAGGCAAAGGATATGTCAGAATAGCAAATTCCTTACCGCCTGCGTTAAATTTGTGGTAATTAATGAGTTCAGGAATATTTTCAAATGTGTGGTTTTCTGCAATGTAGAACTGTCCAGCATCATTTTTCCTAATGTGGTAGTGCCGTACAGATATGCCACTGTACATGCAAATAAAATAAACACAATACAAATACAGCAATCCTTTGAGAATCAAAATGCACACAATACAATTATAAGTAAAACATCCTTAAAAAATAAGCTCCAAAAACAATAGCCTCAATATCCTTTTAGAAACAATACTCACACACACACACACACACGCACTAAATCAAAGTATAAATCAATTACCCTTTCAGGAACCCAACACAAACTACAAGCTATTAGAAAGAAAAAAACATAATCAGATTACAAGGAATTAGAAAGAAAAAGCATAATCAAATTACAAGTGATTAATAAGGAAAAAATATAATCAAATTACAAGCACCACATCCTGTTAGAATGAAATAAACACAAACTACAGGCTTAATATCCTTTCATAAACAAAAAAACACAAACTACAGGCTCAACATCTTTTCATAAACAAAAAAACACACAAACTACAGGTTCAACATCATTTTATAAACAAAAACACACAAACTACAGGCTCAACATTCTTTCATAAACAAAAAAACACACAAACTACAGGCTCAACATCGTTTCATAAACAAAAAACCACACAAACTACAGGCTCAACATCATTTTATAAACAAAAAACACACAAACTACAGGCTTAATATCCTTTCATAAACAAAAAACACTAAACTACAGGCTCAACATCCTTTCATAAACAAAAAACACACATACTACAGGCTCATAAACAAAAAAACACACAAACTACAGGCTCAACATCCTTTCATAAATGAAATAAACATCAATTACTAGTCAACGTCCTTCTAGAAATAAAAAAAATAATACAATAAAATTATAAAATTTCTACATTTAAAAAGAAAAATAAATGCAAATACAAGTTTGACACCCTTTTAGAAACACAATTTACAAAATGAAACTGCAAAATCAGCACCCTTTCAAAAACAAATTAAACACAAATGACAAGCTCAACATTCTTTCAGAATAAAGTCAACTTATATGAGGCTAAATTATGTTTAAGCACACAAGTACATAAACAATTTCAAACCTGGAGTTGAAGCTAGCAATAAACTAATGCAATCTCAGTACAATCACTCAATGAAGTTTGATTTCACAACTGTACTATTATTTTCTCCAAAATGTTCTCCATTTAGCATAATTACCTATTTCAATAAAGTATAACTAATATTATTTAAGATTACTAATTTATGCAAAGTAATATCAATAACTGCCACCACAGTTTTACTCATCATTTCCATTAAAATGTAATATCAATAACTATCACAAAAAAGTTACATTTTCTTCAAACAAAAGGCCAATTATTTACTTTTAAAAGTTAAATTCACAAGAACAATATATAAAACCAAGTAATTCTTTCATTATGCAAAGTAAACAAAATCCACCATATGTCTAACAATGTATAATATAAAAAAATCCAGCACATTTTCAATAATGCACATTATCCAAAGCCAGCATTTGTTGGGAGATTGCACACTGTACAAAAACCAGCACAATTCTTAGACTCCATAATTTTGAGAATATATTTAAAAGACAGCAAACAGTATTTAAACAAAAGTCAGCAGCCATCAAGAAAAGAGTTAATTTCAATCAATAATTATATTGGTATTTAATGCTTGAAATATTGTTAACGAGGACAAAAATAGTATGTTATAAAGACTTATATGTGTATATATAAAGAAATACAAACTACACATTACACATAAAATTGTTCTAAGGATGGGCCAAAAAAGCAATAAAGGAAAGCAAACTTATTTTGTTGTAGTTTAGTGGAGGGGTTTGAGTGATGTATCTAAACTCCTTAAAATGTAAAGAAACAAACAGGTTGTGTTGAAAGACAGTAAGTATTGTTGAGAAATAAGTGAATATGTTACAAACACAACTAATTGAGTTTTTTGTAATGCATAAACAGGGCAGGCTTACCTCTCTCTTGTGTACAAAGATAGTGAGTATGACCCCGGAGTGCTGACAGAGTCTCGAACCAAAAAGCAGCCTTCATGAGAGTTGTCCTTTAATATACTCTCTGACTGACCTCGTGAAATGTCTTTGTAATACCAGCTGCAACAGTTATCAAATATTTTGAATAAAATGACATGAAAACATACTTTTTCCCACTTCAATATCTGTATATACCTTTTTAGGCTTTTTGTCTTCTAGTATGCTCTTCAACTCACATCATAAGATATCTTTCAAGAACTTTTCAAAGCTACTGAGAACCCTGATTTTGAAAGAACCCAATATACATGTATTTATAATAAACAACAATTATTTTATTAGGGATTATTACACCATTTAAGAAGTATAAGAAGGTAAACTCTCTCCTCTCTCTTAAGAATATGTACAAACATTTTGATAAAATAGACAGAACATTACAAATATAGTACTGTCTATGAATATGGATCTAATTTATATGAGCATTATACTAAATGAACTCATTTTTAAATTATGGAAACCTATCAGCAATTACTTGCTCGTGTGCATGCACACACGCACACACACACACACACACACACACACACACACACACACACACACACTCAAAAATTAGAAACTCTTACCATAGTTAATTTTAAACATCTTGGAAGCTTTTATGAACATTCACACAATAATTACAACATCCACCGGTACAGAGTCAATGTTTCAGATATGCTAACATGATAGTAAATGACATAAAAACAACATAAAAAAAGTTAAAATCTGTTTGGATCAGATATATATGGATATAACTTACTCGTAAATTTCCAAATCAAACTTCTTCTTGACATAGTTAGAAGGGATGTAGCCTTGTTTCCTGTAAATGACAGGATGAATATATACAAAATAAAAAAACAAACACACATCTGGATTTAAATATCCCTCTGAAACTGAATTTTAACTATAACTGATTTTAACTTTAACTGATTATCAAACTAACCAGTAAAAAAGTGATCCATATAATAATTTTTTTTTAAATGGACAAACAACCTTTTGTGTAGTGAATTTTTTTTTTTTAAGTGCTTGAATCAGCAATGCATGTCAACTTTGAAATGGAAATATCTTTTTAAAAAAAATATATTGAGTGAACTCATGAAACTTGCGCTTATTTTTTTGCTATAAGTGGATAATACTATATCTATACAAGTTTAATTGGTGAAAATTACTTGTATTATTTATATAAATAAAATAATAAAATATAAATAGAATGATATTAAAAATTGATCATGACAAATATTCTTGGTGAATTTTAGTGACTTATCTATGTGTACTGCACAAAAACACAGAAGAATGGCAGGGGAGGAGGGTATTTCAGATTACAAGAGACAGTGAAACAAATTAAAGATTGTGTTGTAAATAAGATATAGCATCAGTGATTTGTCAATCGCTTTTCTATAAACCATATTTTCTGAATTCTGAAGCTCACAAGATAACAGTTGATCTACTCTAGATGTTAGAAACTTAAAGCTGCAATAAATGAGGAGTTAGTAATTTTTTTCCTAAAATCTTTGGTGGTTCTTTACTGGACTATTTTTGTGCTGCAATAGATATGATGGTTCTAAGTTTGGAATATCCAAAATTCATAACATTCCAAATGGAAATCTCCAGTAAACTAAGTGTTATATTATTGTGAAATTTTAAACATTGTCTATAAAATAGTTCAAAGATTTATATTTATTGACTTATGAAGGTGTATAATAATATGCGATCAGATGGGAAAGATTTCAAATCAAACAATAACTGAAAGATGCTAGCAATCCATCAAACAGTCATGAATTAATGTAGCAATCAATCAATGATTTAATGTGTACACTGTAAATTACAGACTGAATACAAATGCTTTGAACAGCATACATCTATCTTACAATGCTGATGAACATTTTGCCACTTTTGTTGTAAACAAAGTAAATAAGGCACTTATTCACCATTTAGCTCTATCAAAATTTTATTTTACAGAATAATTTAAAATTGGCCACAGCTGTTCCTGGTGTAGAAGCTTTCAAAACTTGCATGTGCTACTTCTAATCACAACACTCACTTTTTCAAGGTCGATACTTTACAACATAGATTCAACTTTCATAACCACCAAAAACTGATTGTGACCAATACATGCATGCACACAAACACACTGAGTTAAAGTAAATATAATTTTCATACCCTTCTTTATTTCTGGCCATCCACCAGTGTTCTCGAGAGTCATCTAGAATTTCATACTCATCACCCTAAAATTAAAGGAAGATAAATGCAAAACACGCATGAATAAAATAAGAGTAAACCTTTCATTATCTGAATATATTTGTTCTAAAGACATACTTTAAAAATGCCCAGTACAAACCATCCTTCACTCAGTTGTAAAGACATACTTTTAAAATGCCCAGTTCAAACTAGTCTGACACTCCATTCTAAAGGACATACTTTTAAAATGCCCAGTACAATCCATTTTGCACTCAGTATGTACTGTGGTCAGTGATTAAAAGAATCATCCTTTTCAGAGAACAAAATCAGAGAATAAAATCCTGCTTGCTGACTATGGAGCTCGTAACGTACGACTGTCCATGTGAGAAGCCTGAGACTGAATTAAGGTTTGATCTGTTTCAGAAAAATAACTACCACAGCATAATGCAACCCATCAAAATTCAAAATAAAATATTTACTACAGCCTAAAATCTAATAACCAGAAATTCTGGGTTTTAGATTTTAAGCTGTAGTAAATATTTTATTATTATTTTAATTTTAACGCAATCTGACTAAAAACACAAATAGTGTGCACGGAAATCACAGCAATGTGTAGCCAAGATCTGTGCTCATGTGCTTTACTTTTAATAGAAAATTTTTGTAGTTTTAGGGCTACCAGTGAGTTCCCTTGTGGGATAAGTGTGATGTTATATAGTCTATCTTGAATCTAGGGCACTAAGGTATACAACTCGTCCAATGAAAATCTGCCCAGTACTTTTATATTTAAGCCTGTACAAACCCACAACCATAACAATTTTTTTATACTTATATATTGCAATGCAAACTTGTAGCCAGGCAATTTTATTATAACTGCAATGCAAACTTGTTAACAGGGAATTTTATAATGAAGTGCAATGCAAACTTGTTACAATGAACTATAAATTGCAATGCAAAATATTTGTCAGTGATTTTATGAACTAATTCTCAGTTCTAAGCAAAGATGAACTTTATTTTGTAATTTTTTTTTTTTTATCTACATCTAATAAAAATTATGAATTATAAGGCAATTTGCAATAAATTACATTCTTGCCTCATTTTGTCCAAAGAGGAAACTGCCATATATTCATTTTCTGCTATGTACACCTCTTGCTGAGATCACACACTCATGTAGTGAATCACAAGTGTACAGTAAAGCAATCTATAATTATTTAATAGGTTTACTTTCCACTTTTGATTTACAAAAAACTCTCAGTTTGATTCTGAATCATCCTAATAACTATCAGCATCATGGTTTTAAATACATTTGAATGAGATGGTGAACATTGATCAGCCTATTAAATAGAAAAAGACAATAATGAGAATAATTCCATCATATCTGTAAGAAAATTAAATTATGAGAATTTACAACGGATGAAATCATTTATAATAATATAAACATATGCGGAAAAGGAACACGTTTTGTTTTCCACTGAAAGATGTAACAATTTTCATTATCATTGGGTCAGCTCTGAGACCTGATGCTCATAATACAATTAATTACTCACACACTCATGTGTGTGCGCGCAAGTATGCATTTATGTTCATAAAAGGAGCTTTGGGCATAACAGATAGAATTTGTAAATATAAATCCATGGCACATTTTCGTTTGCAACTAGGTGACGTCCTACTTCTCTTGTCTCTATGCCCTGTCTGAATTATATCTGATTACATAACTGTGTGAAGTATCAACCAAGCCTACTTACAAGCTGATTTCTTATAAAAAATCAGAACAACATTTAAAAATAAAATGTAATCACTGTCAATGAGTAGTAATGCAAATCACCCTCTGTGATGGCAGGTTACGAGAGGGAATTAGTCAAGTCTGCATTGCTTATTAAATTCAGGTCAATAATTAAAAACAAACTGCAATCAACTCACTTTAAACAATTCTAAATCTCCACTTTCAACTGGATCATAGTCATAAATAGCAATGTAGATCACTCTCTGTGGTGGCAGATTACGGGAGGGAAGTTGTGGTGGGGCTGGAGAAGAAGTTACCCTCATCTGGTTGGCGATGTCTGCCAAGGCTACATCTGGAGGGGAAAAATATGGCAGAAAGTCAATGCTAGAATTGCTGGCTATCTATCTTTGTCAAAACCATTATACTATCTGAAAAAAAGAATATGGCAGAAAGTCAATGCTAGAATTAACGGCTATCTTTGTTAAAAAACCATTACATTATTTTGAAAAAAAAAGTATGGCAAGAAGTCAATGCTAGAATTACTATCTTTGTCAAAACCATTACATTATTCTGAAGAAAAAAGTATGGTAGAAAGTCAATGCTAGAATTAGTGGGTATCTTTATCAAAACCATTTCTGAAAATGGCATAAAGTTAATGCTAACGTATTACTTTATCTGGAGAATAAAAACAATAATAAAGGCAATGCTAGCTTTGACAGCTATTTCTGTCAAAACCAAAACTCCGTCTGGAGAATATATCATAAAGGCAATGATAGAAGTGTTTGCTGGCAAAATTATGACTTTGATCTAGAGAATATATCAAAAAGGGAATGATAAAATAGCTGACTATCCCTGTTGAAAGTGAATTCATTTGAGAATATATCATAAAGACTATGTCAGCTGGTTGTCAAAATCATGGCTTTATCTGGAAAATATATTATAAAGACAATGATAGAATTGCTGACTATCACTGTTGTGATTGTAACTTTATTTGGAGAATGCATCATAAAGACAATGAAAAGATTGTTGCTTATAACACAGTGACTTTATCCAGAGAACAGAATTATAGCATAAGAGCAGCATAAGTAGTTGTTGAAGATGTGACAAATTGGACAAAGTTAAGCACTGCCAGATATGTGACAAATTGGACAACGTTAAGTACTGCCAGATATGTGACAAATTGGACAATGTTAAGCACTGCCAGATATGTGATATATTGGACAACGTTAAGCACAGCCAGATATGTGACAAATTGGACAAAACTAAGCAGTGCTGGATCAAAACTTCTCTCAAATCTCTGTCTTGAAATTATGTGACTGATAGAAAGAAACATTGCAAAATAAATTTTGCTAGCTTTTTGTTGATGCTGTGGTTGTTGACATCATGACTACCTTGAAGAAAAATGCAGTTTAATTAACCCTCTAAATGTTGAAGGTCCAATAAAGAAACAAAGAAATCTGTAAATAACAGTTGTAATACTGTAACTCTCATTGTCATATTGCAAGAATTACTTTTCATTCTGAAGGATAAATGCAATGCAAATCATAGACTAGGGGTTAATAACAAAACATTAGTGGCTAGGGGGTAAAAGCAACTCCAGTTTTGTTACTTTAAACCAATGTCTTGACTTTCTTGGAGAACAGAAACATGATTCAAAACAGAAAAAAGTTCAAAAGATTTCTACAGTCTGCAGTGGACAGTTGTTAAATATTTAAAGAGAAATACATTTTACTTAAGTTCTGTTTGGTAACTTAGACTGCTTACAAAGAGAGAAAAATCTTACATAAAACTCTGAATCCAAAATGCCTAGTTCACTCTGAAATGCAATACTTCTGAATCACTGAATGAAAATTCAAAACTGAGGAGCCCAGCTTACCAGCCCCAAATTGTTTTTCTGGAGTAGCCAGCACGCAACCCATGGCACTTCTATCTACTTGGTCACAACAGTTGAATTTGCCCTGAGAGCGTGTCCACACACCGCGGTGATATTTAAGCAGAAACTGAGCATTCTGGTTGGTTGCCTCTGAAGGAATAAAAATGTCATGTGTAAATACACTTTATTACAGATTACAATACCCATTTCAAATAATAGTAATAATAATAACACTGATATTAATTTCAGCAGAACTATTACAAACTGACCCAGGAAAACTGTACCAAGAATTTAAAAGGAATGATAAACAAAGTAAACACCAAACACAGGTACTTAAAGGGAAAGGAAAGAGAATAAATATCAAATAATAGTCAAACTGAGTAAACACAAACACTGAAAATGAAGTCTTTTTAGAGAGATGAATGAAGCAAACTAAGTACGCATAACATCTCGGCATTGTGGTTTTAAAAATTAAAGGGTTATAAAAAAAAAAAACAGAACAGAAATACTGAGTAAACCTGAATAAGCACTAACACTGAAAACATAAAGTCTTTTCAGAAAGATATAACTAAGTATGCATAACACCTCGGTATTGTGGTTAATAAACTTAAAGGGTTAAAAGAAAAGAAAATAAATATTGAGTAGCACATAATCTCAGTAAAAAAAACTAAGACAAACATTAATGAAGATGGCAAAGTGGAATGTCTCAAGCTTGACCAAGTACAGATATTCTGGCTGAAATGTCCAGACATCCTAAAAGCTGACTCTGCAAGAACACAGATGAAAAACAGTTCTGAAAAACAGAACTCTTACTCTCCAGAAGTTAGTCTCTAGCTAGGATAGAATACCATTAGTAGGATTCAAGTGAAAATCCTGAACAGGAGCAAACACTTGTACTGCTGTAGAAAAGAAAAAAAAAACCACAGCAAGAGCAGGAAATGTTTTGGCCATTGAAGTCAATGGAACAGATTAAATCAACATATGGAGGGGAACTGGGATATAATAGATCTTGTAATCCCCATAGAAAGAACTACAATTTAGTTGTCAACTAGACCAACAGAAAGCAACACTCACTGGCATTGAACCAAATGACTGAAACATAAAAGAGAGAAACATATTAGATCTCAGAATAGATATACTGAGTCTAAAGCATGAAAGAAGATGTGGTACCAATAGTACTTCTCATAAGTGTTCTTGTCCTTCATAAAACTCTAAATCTACCAGAATCCTGATAGGATTATGCAACCAAAATTTACAAACAATTAACTTATAATACCAGTAGTTGTGAGAGGAGCCAAACAATAAAATAACACAAATCACAAGAAGAAAAGCAACAAAAATGTAAAAAAATTTTAAGCATTTAATCTCTCAAAGATCTACAATGTTAAGCTTGAAAATCTCAAGTTTTAAAAAAGAAAACCAAAAATTGGACCTGGGGTTGAACCTTCTACCTGTGAGGCAAGCATACACACAACTCAGCTTCATAAGAATTACAAAATAGTTAACATAATAATCTGCCTACAAATATTTCCTGACTAAATAATTATAGAATTCTTAGAATTATTTACCTAGAGTTACTTTGTACTTAAATAACAAGCGAAAAGTTACCAAAATGATTTGCCTAGATCACTGTAGTTTAATGACAAGAATTATTTGCATAAAAGTTACTCTTTATTTTAAGCAGCTAAAGATTTGTTGCCAAGAGTTTCTTCTTGTTGTAAGCAGCTATAGAGTAGTTAGTTGAAATATCTACCTTCTTCTTGTTGTAAGCAGCTATAGTTACTTGAAATATTTACCTAGAATTACTTCTTACTGTTAAGCAGCTTTAGAGTAGTTACCTGAAATATCTGTCTAGAATTACTTCTTGTTGTTAAGCAGTTTTAGAGTGGTTACCTCAAATATCTGTCTAGAATTTTCTTCTTGTTGAGTAGTTACCTGAAATATCTGCCTAGAATTACTTTTTGAGCACTATAGAATAGTAACCTGTCAAGTGCTGAAATGAACCACTGATTAATTTCAAATTCAGTTCAATTAATTTGTATTATTAAATATCTGTCAGCAAACACTGACAGAATTGTCTGTCTTAGACTTTAAACTGACTTGGTCATTTTTTTTACCCCTCCTTTTTCTTTTAATTGCTGAGTGAACTATCCAGAAGCCAACTCAGCTCTTAAACATCCATATTAAAATGCCCTCTGATCTTTGTTTACTGCACTGACCCAGATCTACCATTTAACATCCATATTAAAATGCCCTCTGATCTTTTGCATACTGCACTGACCCACATTTTACATCAAACATCCATATTAAAATGGCCATTAACCTTTGTGTTCTGCACTGACCCAGCGTTTACATTAAACATCTATATTAAAATGTTCACTGACCTTTGCATTTTGCACTGACCCAGATCTTGCATTAAGCATCCATATTAAAACAGCCTACAGCCCTTTATGCATTACAACAACTCAGTTCTCATATTAAACATCCATATTAAACTGCTCACTGACCTTTACGTATTGCATCGACCCAGCTCTCACGTTCTTGAGGGTTGTTGGCCACCATATACAATGTATAAAAGTCACTGTTTTCCTGGTAGGCAATCTGTAATAAATAAACGTACAAACAAATTAACAGACAGTATGCTTTTTTCAAATACAAATTTAAGGATCTTGTGACACAATGTCATCCTAGTTATTGGTTATGATTATAATTATTATTAATCATCCATAACTAATTACAAGTGATGAGAATCTTAATTTATGTTATTAATAATTATCCAGAAAACATTACTCGTCTCACTTGGTGGATATGCAGGAGCTGTAAACATTATCTCTCTTCCACATCATTAAAGACAAGCATTCACTATCATACAATATTTCCAAGGGTGGAAAACTTCTTAACAAAAGAGGAGATAAATTCATCTTTAATCTATATTTAACGAGCCACCCTCCCCTCCACCCACTATCCTCCAACATATGGTTATCAATATGTGTAAGAAGGTCAGTAAATTTAACAATAAATTTATTAAATCAACAATTAAATATACAAATAGCAAATACAATGAAAATATTATTTGACATCAATATTTCCACAAACCATGTTCAAATAATTTCAATGTTTATAACAGTCTTATATCCTAACACATAATTCAACAGATTAGTGTCAATATAAATCAGGTAATTCTTATCAGAGAATTGAAATGGAGTTACAGAGAAATAAGCAATAATAGTTTGTATATAACCTTGTCTAGTTGATGTCACAAAGTCACAAGTTTATTGTCACAATAAAATTGTCAGTTTCACGTTTCCTCTAGCACACTGTAGAGTGTTCCATCAGCCGCTGTTCTCTCTCAAGACTAATTGGGGCACTCCTTCGCCGTATTAGTTCCCTCAAGCAGAGCAACAATGAAGCAATTTCCAGTAACTTCCCTGTACCAGAAATTCCATGATGTAGTTGAGCATACTTTGCTGTCTTATATTAATAGAGTGCAGAGTATCCTTACACACTGGGGGTAGAGATTTCTTGAATCTACCACGATCATAGTGGTTTATAAATCAGGCAGATTCTAGTAAAAAACAAAAGGCTGCTTCTTCTCTGTAAAACATAATCAGGGAACAAATGCTAAGTTTCCAGTTTATCATCTCTAACTCCATTCTTTCTTACATTCAAGTCTCAACTTACAGTTTCCTGCAACAGTATTTATTTGCCTGAAATATGCATACAGAATAATAAATACAACATAACAGTGTATAAACACAAGCATAATATATTGATGGAAAAATGCACAAAATATTTCTAAGTCCATTCTCTCTCACATTCTCCACCTGAGTTCTTTACTCCATCACTGACACTTAAAAATATCAGCATAAGTAGTGCCCAAGGTCGGGTCACTTTAACAATGGCAACAAAGATGTAATTATTAAGTATAGAAATAAGGATGGGCAAATTTACTCCATCACAGATCTATTTATATTTGGTTAGTCAGTTGGATCCACAGAACTAAAAGCTTTTGACACAGAAATGCTTGGATAA
Organism: Sinotaia quadrata; assembly: GCA_028829895.1. NCBI lineage: Eukaryota > Metazoa > Mollusca > Gastropoda > Architaenioglossa > Viviparidae > Sinotaia > Sinotaia quadrata. The sequence continues at coordinate 65,636,990 of CM054183.1, forward strand.
TTATATAATTTTGTTTCTTTTGTCAGATCTTATTTTGATCTGTTCCAAAGTATTTGATACAACTGAAATAATGAGATTACCAAATCTTTTGTTTAGATCTCATAGATAAGTAGATCTGTTCCAGTGCAACTCAAATGCTGAAATACCAAGAATATACATGCACACATACACACAAATTCAAAATGAAATTGATAAGGACTTCCACAGGAGCCTAAAGCAGTGCCATATCCTTGGGAAACTCTAGACTAATGCTTATGTTCATATACTTGGTAACTAATTCAATGAAATCAATTTAACTCAAACTCAAAGAATGAGTTAGTGTCTTGATTCTAAGGAACTGGTAATGATGATGACAATGACAAAGATGATGACAAATTATGATTAAAAAAGATCACAAATAATGATGGTAAATGATGACAGAAAAATAATAGTATTCACTGATGATAACAAAAATGATAAAAATGATTATGAAAAATTCTCCTACTGTTGATAAATCATTAAGATGACACATATAACAATAAATTATATGATACTTATTGTGGTGATGATGATGATAGCAAGTAAACCATATTTCATAATGATGATGACAAGAGATGGTGATGAGAAAGATGATACTAAATAATGTAAAATTATGAAATAAAATTATGATTATGTCAAACACGAAGACAAATAATGATGAAGGCAATCATAATGACAACAAAAAGATTATGACAGTGATCAAAAGGCTATATCAATGATAATGATGACAATGTAGAAAATGATAAGCACATCTCTGAAATTTAAAAAAAAAATTTCTCGATAGTAATTTTTAAGATGGAAAATGTTGCAGAAGATGACGACAAGTACAACATTTCTGAATTGTATTTTATAAGATGGTGAACTTTTGTTTCCAACTATTAGAAAGTGTTACATTTAACTTAAATCAGAAATTCTATAAGAACTGCAGCAACCAAACATGAAAATGTCATAAATTGTACTAAAACACAAGTGACCTTCATTGGCAAATGGATGAACACATCACAATCACATACTTTCAGAATCATCATAAATTATTATAGGAGCACAAATATCTATGTAAAACTTACTAATTATAATGTTAATCCATGTTCCTTGATCTGTATTTTAGTGCTTGTTAAAACTTTCTGTTCATCAGCAAAACACACTTACGGTTATGTTTTTTTTCATGAAAAGGTCTTTTTCAAGAAAAATTTTAAAAAGAGAATACTGAAGTTATAGAAAAGTTAACTTCTCTTACTAGCAGAGTTGCCAGCTAGAACTATATCTTTTCTTGTACTATAAATCAAAGACATACCTGAAAGGCATTCTCCTTGTTTTCAAGCATGTAATCATCCACATACTCGACCACTTTGACATTCTTCAGCAGTATCTCGCCTTTTTTTTTCCCAAGTTTCTGAAAAAATGGCAATAGTTAACTAAGGATAGGATATAAATTAAGCAGCAACAGTCAATACATAGTAAGCTATTTCCAAAATAAGTCATCAGTATCTCTCCTCTTTTTTCAAAAGTTTCTGAAAAAATGGCAACAGTTAACTGAGGATAGATCTAAATTAAGCAGCAACAGCCAACACATAGTAAGCTATTTCCAAAATAAGTCATCAGTATCTCTCCTCTTTTTTCCAAAGTTTCTTTACAAAACAGTAACAATAAATTGAGGACGGGATCTAAACTGAGGAGCAATAGTGAATACCTGGAAAGTTATTGCCATAGTAAGCAAGGTGGGATCAAAATGTGAATCTAGTAAAAGAGTGTTGCAGCTATCTTCTGGGTTTGTCAGTGATGAAAAATGAGATATTTTATGGTAATAGGATTATTAAAAAAAGGTGTAGGTGAGGTAGAGAATCCAACTGGCAGCCTTCAAGAAGACTGTTGCATATTAGCTTTTGTAATTGGTGAGATGGGATGTTGTAGATTAAGATGATCAATGTTTGCAGACAAAGACTATTGTCTAAGTGACTTAGAGTTAGACATAAAAATCATACATACACAGTCTTCTAGAACTTTGAAATTAGTCACATTGTTTGACCTGGCTAAACTAAAAACTGGTCTGACAGAATAAATCAATAAGTGAGAAGAGAAATAAAACTACTAAAAAATAGAAAAAATATATCTAATACAGTCAAGATCAACACTAGCCAGCATCTAATGTGGTATTACACTTGTTTAGAGAAAAGTTTTAATATTGTGAGATAATTATATAAATAACCCACCTTATTCAACTTATAATCTTATGAATCTAACAAATGTCTTCTAAAGCAGTATGTGGGAAATAAAAAAACAAAACGTGACACATTAAAAATAAATTTAGATCCTGGTAGTTGTCTTTTTACCAGCATTTTTTTCTTTCCTCTCTATTTTTATGTTTAATACAAATTCCCCAAGAAAACAGGAGTTTCTTTGTTCAAATGCAAATGAAAGGATAAAGGATGGTCTTTATCTGAATGCTTGCAATAGTTAACTAAGGTGATATAAATTACTGTTACAACATTCTGGGAGAAAGAAAGAAAGAAGTATATAACAAATTATAGTATGTAGGTGTTTGTGTGAAATTGTCTCTAATTGTGTTGGTATGTAGATGTTTGTATATGTTGTGAGATTGTGAGTGAAAATATGTATTTGTATAGAGATTTTTGTATATATGTATGTGTGTGAGAGAGAGAGAATGTGTAACTGTGTATTTGTATGTAGATGGTGTGTGTGATAGAGAGTGTGTAACTGTGTTTTTATATGTAGACATTTGTGTGTGTGTGTGTGTGTGTAGATATTTGTGTATGAGAAAGTGTGTAATAATGTATTTGTATACAGATATTTGTGTGTATAAGAAAAATGAGTATTTGTTTGTAGACATTTTTGTATGTAAATGTGACAGAGAATGTGTGTGATTTTGTAAAATGTAATTGTGCATATACGTACATGTAGATGTTTGTGTGCACTGCGTCTACACAGTGTTTGTGATTATACGTACAAGTCTTAATGTGTCTTTAGATGTCTGAGTCTGTACAGACAATCCTTGTACACTAATATTACCTAATGGAAATAGTCAATGCACTCACCCATTACAACATCCTGAATATTAAATCCATGTTCTTTTGCAACATGAAGCTGATCACATTTTAAGCTTCTAACACTCCTAGTTCAGTCTCCATATTTAAGCCTAACACTATTACATCAATCTATAGATTATAAACCTAACATTACTAATTCTGTCTCCATATTTTTAAGCCCTACACTAGTAGTTCAATCTCCACATTTTAAGCCTAACACTATTAGTTCAAACTCTACATTATAAACCTAACATTAATAATTCTGTCTCCACACTTTTAAGCCCAATACTACTAGTTCAGTCTCCATATTTTAAGCACAACACTACTAATTCACCCCTATTTCAGTCTTTATATTTAATACCCCTGTACTGTTTAATGTGTAGGATCGCACAGCATAACTTTTCCTTAAGTACTGCAAGCTGAGCCTCTCCTGGCAGTTAAACCTTGAAATGGGGTTTCCCCCAACACATTATACCCCATCATGCCACACCCTACTAGGCCACATAGGACAGATACTTCCCTGTCAGTTGGCTTTGCCTCTTGGGAGAGAGTTCAGAAGCAATATTCTGAGGTCTTGAGATGCTGAGATGTTTATCGGACTTGTCTGCACTAAAAAACTGAATAGCACTGTATTTAAATGCATATAACTTACATATATAGCTTTTAATATTTATTTATATTTGTCAACACTGTATGTAACTAAAATGTGTTATATAAATGTATTTATAAGATATATTTTATATAATGGTTTAAAGTATGTGCTAGTAAGTCTTTGCATCTGGGAAAATGCATTTTCTTTATGAATAATTACATAAACTGTCGTACCTTAAAAAACAAAATTAGTACAGATATCATGTAGGTACCATTAAATTCAGCAAAGCTCTATGATATGGTATCATTAGACTTTGTAAATGAAACTATAAATACCATTAGCTTCAGCAATTAGACATCTATGTTACTAATCAAATAAGCATTCAAAAAAATATTTTGTAAAATTCTTTCATCACTTTTGGGGTTGACACACATAAAGAAGTGTAAATACATATGTGTAAAGTGTAAAAGATTATACATTATAAATATATAAACAGATCAAAATCAATTTTCACTTATATCACATATATCTACTTATCTTTATATCATTCTATATGTCACCTGTTATAGAAAAATAACTCCTAAGGTAGATTTTGACATTTTTGAATTAATGGCAGTCTTGCATGTGTCAACCATTTCTCTTTAATTTCATAGTAGAAACAATGTTCTAACTTGAAATGTGAGGAAGTTATAAGCATTCTCAAAGAAGAGAGAGCTGATATAAAGGCAAAATGGCATAGAAAGATCCAAGACCCGTTTTAGGTATTTATTTTAGTTTCTCTTTGTTTATCTGAGTTATGAACTACTTAAAAGTATCCATTCATGTTATAAAACCAGGCCATTAATTCGGTTACAATAAGAATGACAAAACAATTTCACAGAAAATGTCATCACTAAATCAGTCCAATTGTATATCAAAATGAATTTTAGAGGTAGGTAAATCAAAATGAATGAGCATATAGGAATATATTTAAACTAATTAAAGGGTGTATAATTCCTCATATTATATATTTAAAGGGAGAATATCTTAAATTTGTGTCTAACTATAATTTAATAAAAGGAATGCAACTGAGATTATACATTAATATACATAAAAGCAAATGATGTATTACAATTCAAACTATGCATATCAATGCATTTAAAAAGTGTGTAATTTAAAATGTGCCTCTAAATGTAACTAGTAAGAATGAAAACACTTCAGTATAGTACATATTTTCTTAATAAAAAATAATATAAGAACCAGCACAAATGCAGCAAGATAAAATTTCACCTAAAACAAAGGAAATTTAACATTTGTTGCAAACAACCATTTGCGCATGACATAGAAACAATTTAGAATCTGATTTAATATATCTAATATATTAAATTAATTTTTTGAAAACCCTCTCTAGGTGTCATGTTTGTTTGGAGGTTATTGGTCATTATTATGTACACATACTTACTTCACTGTAACTTAAACTAAGAGTGTACACAAGGTCAGAAAATAGAAATCCTCAACAGTTTACTTAAATAAGGTATGGTGAGTCCAATCGGGGAAAGAAAGAGGGTGGACTTTGATGAGTTAACTTGGATTTGACATTTGTGTATGGCTAACATTAGACAAGTATACTTGGGGATGACAGCAAAAAAAGGTTAAAAGGGCAATGTAGACCATGCACCAGCCTTGCAATTCAATAGTTTATGTTCTGAAACTACAGCTTCAATAAGTTATATAAATTAGTTAAATTTAAATGCAGTGTTTCAAAAGCACATTATTACTCTTCAATAGTCGACTGACATTTACAAATATAGTCAGAAATTGGTCTTTACTAAAGTTTGATGTGACACTAGATAAAAATAGTGATATATTGAATGACTACACTAGATAAAGATAGTGATATATTGAATGACTGCACTAGATAAAGATAGTGATATATTGAATGACTACATTAGATAAAGATAGTGATATATTGAATGACTGCACTAAAGAGAGATATACTGAATGACTACACTAGATAATACAGTAGTAAAATATTCACTCTGGAGAACAAAGCAACAGAACTGTACATCCCCACCCCTTTCTGGTGACAGGAGTCTGTAGTACAAGTTTCTAAGTCACAGTTGACAACCATTTTTAATATTCATTTCCTTGGGCTACATCTTATAATACATCAAATTCTGAATTTCATTAAGAATGTTCTTTACTGAAATGTGTACAGTTTTGAGACATCCAAAAATAGACAACTGTGTCCATCATTTTGTCATCCGCATTACAGATGTCAAACATTTTTGTAATCCTTCCTCCCCCCACCCCCCACCCCGAGTATATTTCCTTTCTTTTCACCATCATACAATAGCATCCAACATCCAAATATGTCTCTAATGCAAATAAGTAGAACAAATTTTTGGTTGTACATTAACTACAGTAACAAGCAGCTACACTGACAAGGAAAAGGGACCAGCAATTAATAAAACGTGACTTCATTCACAACAGATCTGAAATGGAGATGGAGGATAGGCTATGCATGAGCGAACATTGTATGAATGTGCAATGTTGGGTTATGTGAAAATAAATATTAACCACAAGTGAGGGCTTTCAGATCAAAATGTACATATTCTGTAACTTTTAAAATTTTTTTCACCTAAACTGAGTTAAAATGTGTCAACAAAAACACCGGACAAGCAAAGCATTTTGAGAAAGAACACTGGTGTTATAACTTGGAATCTAAAAAGTCTTTTGCATATTGGTAAAACAAGACAATAATTCTGCTTTAAAATACTGTATTTTGCTAATATTGAAAAACAGTTTTTGTTCTGTTAAACAATTTTTTTTTTTTTACTGCAGTACTCTTATATAAGTATTACATTAAGAAAAATTGATCTAACCGTAAGGGTTGACCAGACTCATTCTTTTAATCAACTCCCAAGCTTTATCATAAAAATAATTTTGTAAGCCAATAGTGCCTTTAGATATTGTTGTCAACTCATCTTAACATTCCATTAATACAACTTACTTTACCTTCAACATACCTAACAATACAACTCACCTTATCCTCAGCACATCTAACAATACAACTCACCAATCATGATACTTATCAATACAAGTTACAATTCAACACTTAGTATACTTAACAATACCACTCACTACTCAGCATACCTCACAATATAACTCACCACTCTGCATATCTAACCATATAACTCACCACTCAGCATACCTAACAATAAACTCACCACTCAGCATACTTAACAATACAACTCACCACTCAGCATACCTAACAGTATAACTCACCACTCAGCATACCGAACAGTATAACTCACCACTTAGTATACCTGACAATACAACTCACCACTCAGCATACCTAACAATACAACTAACCACTCAGCATACCTAACAGTATAACTCACCACTCAGCATACCTAACAATAAACTCACCACTCAGCATACTTAACAATACAACTCACCACTCAGCATACCTAACAGTATAACTCACCACTCAGCATACCGAACAGTATAACTCACCACTTAGTATACCTGACAATACAACTCACCACTCAGCATACCTAACAATACAACTAACCACTCAGCATACCTAACAGTATAACTCACCACTCAGCATACCTAACAGTATAACTCACCACTTAGTATACCTGACAATACATCTCACCACTTAGCATACCTAATAGTATAACTCACCACTCAGCATACCTAACAGTATAACTCACCACTTAGTATACCTGACAATACAACTCACCATTCAGCATACCTAACAATACAACTCACCACTCAACATACCTATCAATATAACTTGTAACTCATCACTCAGTATACCTAACAATACCACTCCCCCACTTAGTATATCTAACAAAACAATTCACTGCTCAGTACACCAAACAATACAACTTACCATTTAGAATATCAATCAAGTTACAACTCATCACTTAGTATGCCAAACAATACCACTCACCACTGAGTACACTTAACAACTCACCATTTAGTATACCATACAATATAACTAAACACTCAGCATACCTAACAATAGTTACAACTCACCACTTAGCATACTTAAAAATATAACCACCCAGCATATCTACTAACAAACCTCACTATCCAGTATACCTATCAACACAACACACATCACTCAGTATACCTATCAACACAACACACATCACTCAGTATACCTATCAACACAACACACATCACTCAGTGTACCTATCAACACAACACACATCACTCAGTATACCTATCAACATAACACACATCACTCAGTATACCTATCAACACATCTTAATGCTCACTATATTTATCAACACAATTCAGCACTCAGCACACTTATCAACATAACTCATATTAACAATCACTATATTTATCAACACAACTCATTTTACTACTCAGTATAATTATCAATATAATTATAACTTGTGACATGAATAACTAAAGTACCTAAAATTACTTGTCTTGTTAAACATTTAGACTTTCACTTTCGGTACAATTTGCTTTTCAAAAATGACTAAGGCATACAAGACCAATTTGATAAAAAATTATATAAATGATATTTAGTCAATTTTAGTAAATAAGATGAAAAAGTTCAACAACGAATAATCTGAAACAACCAGCAGAACACCAACAACGCAAACCAGAAACATCTATGCTTTATTTATTCCAATAACTTAGTAAATCACTCAGTGACATACCAAATTAGACCACAGAAGTTCTATGTGATTAATAATTGAGATACATGTACATTCTTTTTAGAGGATAGTCATGAAGACTTTTAGCAGAAAATTTATAATAAACTCAAAATGACCCTAGATCAGCAATAAATACTGTGACAGCATCCACAAGAAAATGTCAAGGCAGTTCCCAGAATCAGCAGTTGTAAAGCAAGGCAATACACACAACCAAGATTCAATACTGACAGTTCACATGAAATAGGGCAATCCCCACAACAAACAGTAAATACTGACAGTTCACATGATACAACAAAATCCCCAGTCAGTATTGACGAAAGATGACACACTTAAGGCAAGGCAACCCACACACCAAAATCAATACTGACAGTTGACACAAAGCAAGCAATTCCCACATCCAATGATCAGTACTGTCAGTTTACAAGATACAACTATACATACTGCTGGTTATGATTATTATTAATATATTCTAATTAATAATTCATTACAAGTGGTTGGAATCTTAATCCATATAATAATAATAAATCCTAATAGATGCCCAACTTGTCTCCCACTTGGCAGATCATTTGGCGCTGTAGAACTTACTCACAACATTTAGACATTCTACTGACATAATTTCTTCCATAGGTGAAACTTTTTACTTAATTAGATCATCTTTTTTTCAAAAAGCCCCCATCCACCCACTATTACTCCAAACATATAATTTAAGTATGCATAAGAAGGACAAATAAGAAGCAACAATAAATTTATTAAATCAATAATCAAAACATACAAACAAATACAGTTGAAAAAGACACACCACCCAAACTGTTCCAAGAATTCTGCATGTAATCTCTCCAGAACAAAGCCAGACCCAACTCTGCCATATGGTTCTGGAATGGAAATTCACATAACCAATTTCCAGGAAACCTATTGCCAGAAAATGTAACGAAAAGTGTCAGACGTCAGACACTCTGTACTGAACTGATGTAGCTTAGTAGAGTGCAACAGTTCACTGCAGTCTAAAGCGGATAATATAAAAATCCAGAAAGGCTTGCTCTTCTATAAAAAGTCAAATCAAGGTACAGCACATAAGATTCAGGTCTAAAATATTCTACACTCCCAGATCTCTCCACAAACATTCTCAAACTTACATTCCTCTAATAAAATTCATTAGCCCGATTCACATACATGGGCTTAAAATATAACATAATCAAATTCATGAATAACATTTCCACTAAGGGCAAGCCATATGTTCAACAATGCAATATACAAAATCTCCCTAATTACAAATCATAGAACATCAGTTCAAAAACATGAAAACATTTCTAAATCTAATTGCAAACTCATAAAAGTCAACATTCCAAATACATGAAATCATCTTTGAGTCAAATAACAAACCACAAATCAATATTTCTAAGTAACAAATCATAATCAATAGTTCAAAATGTAAGAAAATATTTCTAAGTAACAAATCATAATCAATAGTTCAAAATGTAAGAAAATATTTCTAAGTAACAAATCATAATCAATAGTTCAAAATGCAAGAAAATATTTCCAAATCCAATTTTTTATCAGTCAAATAATTCACCAGCTCACGATCAGCCTTTAATGACCAGATGTGACCACAGACAAAATCAAAGTGATAATAACAAGGGATTTTTCTAAAAGTTCACTGTCTGCCTGAATCTTATTGATTAGATTTGTTATTGACCAGTATTAGATCAATGGTCATTATAACTAGCCAGCCACCTAGAACCAGTTAGCATCACTAGGTAAATTGTTTATTACTCAGCCTGGTTCACTTTCTTCAAGAAACTTTAACCGTGAAAATTCCACAAAGGATGATGTGGTAACCTTGTTTCAGGCTATCATTTAGCTATGGTTTTGGAGAATTTTTACTTTCTTATATGTTATCTTAAAGTGCAGTGCACAGAGTTTGTTCTCAATTCTTAATACATTAAATATTAGCAGCATAAATAAAATAATTGCAGCATAAATATAATAATTATTTCATAAATATGTGCAGGCTACTTTTGCTCTGTCACACCACACACCCACCCACACCCACAAATCCCCAAACCAACAATCTATACTGGAGGAGTACATAATGCAAGGCAATCTTCATAACCAACAATCAGTAGTCAGTCTATACAATGCAAGAATCCCCCCACACACACACACACCCCCCACATCACACCCAACAATCAGTATGTCAGTTTATAAGAAACAAGTATACACATCAATCCCTATATCCAACAATCTGTAACTGCAGGTTTACAAGATACAAAAGTATATGCAGCAATCCCCCCATTTAGCAATAGGGAATACTGACATAAGTCCACCCGACTCTTCAGTTACTGGAAATCCCCACAACCAAGCAGTCAATGGCATTTAAAGAACAAAGGGAAACTAACCACATGCAAATTTAACATTACATGTACAAAAATGGTTATCTTCCCTATACAGTGAATTGAGAAACAGATGTGAAAACTATGATAAAGTAAGCATTACAAAGTTAAAAACATTAAAGACAATGTTAAAAATTATTTGAAAACATTAAAATGGCTGTGGATTTAAGATTAAAAATTATATAAAAAGTAAGATAGAAAACAATGTAAAGAAAGAGAAAACAAAGTTGAAAACTGTTGAAAATACCAAGATAAGAAAATATATAAACAAGGATAATAAATTAAAATATATGAAAATAAGAATTATTATTTTAAAGCACAAGATGTCAAAACAGTAGTTAAAATAAAGATGACAAAACAGTAACTAAAAAATCAGAAGTTACAAAAACAAGAACAGAAATTCAACTTTTTGCTTTTTAAACAAATCACTGGTGAAAAAAAAGTTATAAAGATGTAAAAATAACCATTCTTGTTAGAGAGGTCCAACACTGACCAAAGCAACTCCAACCTTACATATGTTCACTCAAGAACAATTTCTTCAGATTTAATTTGCTCAAAACTACAACATATTAAAATAACAATATAACATAAAAATATTAATAATTAATACAACTAAAGTATTTTCATTATAACTGATTACAAAAATAATATTCTGTATAATGGAATCTCATGCTACCATGATAACATTAATGGAAATTAAGTTAAAACAAAATAAAATCTGGTTATAATAACAAAGAAATACTTCAGGATGGACGTATTCTTTGACTAGTAAATATAAAAATGCAGGAAAACCTGGTGACAGTTATAGTGTGCACTAGCAAGCAAACATACTGACAGTAATGATTTAGTTTTAATTTTTATTCTGCAGAAGGCATAAACTTTTACAGTTACTGCATCTACCAACCTCTGTCCTTAGACATTTGTATCTGTCATGTGTGACATCTGTCAGTCAAGTTTGGAATTTTACCCTCAAAATGAAAGATACAGAAAAACTATTGTAATTTGTACATTATTTTGTAAACATTAAAAAATAAATCTTTTTACTGAAATACTATGGTAAATTAGAACACATCCCTATCAGGTTATATACAAGCACACTTATAAACAGAGACAAAAATAGTTGTGATTAAAGAAAAATATTAATTCTTGTAAGTTATATTTACAACATACATATGTGTACTTACTAAAAAAACCAAATGTCTATGTACAGCTTTTGAAAGTCACAGTTACAATATATCCACACATAAAATTTCTCTCTCTAAATATATATAGTCTAAATATTTATGCATGTGTGTGTGTGTGTGTGTGTGTGTGTGTGTGTGTGTATTCATATGTTTGTGGTAATAAACTAAGTTGTATTTAAATGTCTGTGATAATATGCTAAGTAAATTGTATTTATTTAAGTTACAGTCAAGGTATATTAGAATGTATCTTCATATGCTAAATTTAAGCAAATTTTATTAGTTTTAAAAGACGAGAGATATATTATTGCTGTCATTTTAAAAAACCCACTTTAGTGTGCTATTAATTATCTCAGAGATATATTATTGCTGACATTTTAAAAAACCCACTTTAGTGTGTTATTAATTATCTCCCTCTAAGTCCATAAGTTCCCAAAAGACTGGTTAAAGGATAGGATGACTTACAACACAATTATAGAGTTCAAAGTGTGGCAAAATAAAATGGACCCTGCATTCACATTATTAATTTTACCACTACTACTAAAGAGAACTTAATTGTCCACTGTAAGGTTCAAACTAGAACAACTGCATGCCAAGAGCCACAGCAATTATAAGCGTTCAGAGAAATACTTGTACTGCAGTGATATGCTGTTTAATGTTCAATCCTGAATATTGCATGTGACAAATACAGCGAAGAATAGGAATCTGGGTAAAAGTATTGTAAATATTAACCAAGAATAGACAAAAACTGAAAAAGTTGAATCTGATGAGCATAACAAGGATTAAAACTCCTAGAAACAATATATGGTTTGTCTAAGGACTATGCATAAGGAGTGTAGCAAGGATTAAGGGGTAACAGTATTCTCCACTGTACACATTAATCAGGTAACAAACCAATATCTTTGATGCCATGCCCATCAAGGTTGTCGGCATCTGATAGAGATGCAAGTCATACAATCCCAGCCTATGTAGCAAACATTTAAAAAAAATAATAATTTCTTAATTAAAGGTTAATACATTTTTATGGGAAACAATTTCTTGCCAGCTCTGTGTTATTTTCCTTTGCTAGAACTGAATTTTTTTGTAAGTAATTTTTGGTTACTGAAATAAGCTATGTGTGATAAAACAAGACACAAATAAAGAATGGAGATGTCATTGAAAAAAATGTTTCAGTGATGAATAAAATTAGAATTTATTGTGTGGAAATTATGACTGAGTAGAATTTTTAGCTGTTGAAACTAAGACCAAATAGAGTTTATAAGTGTTAAAACTATAACCAAGCAGAATTTATAATTGTTAAAACTATAACCAAGCAGAATTTATAATTGTTAAAACTATAACCAAGCAGAATTTATAATTGTTAAAACTATAACCAAGCAGAATTTATAATTGTTAAAACTATAACCAAGCAGAATATATAAATTGGTGAAACAATGATCAAAGTAGAATTTATAAATTGTTGAAATGTGACTGTATGGAAATTATAAATAAAGTTAACAATTTTCTATTTTTCTGTTGATTACAATTTTTTAATGTTGGTTAAAAATACCAGTAAAAGTAACTGTCATGAAGTTAAACATTAATTTAGATGTATTATTGTATGCTTATAATTAATTTAAGTGCATTAATGTTTGCTTATAACTCAGCTATGAATATTTATATACTTATGTAGGTAGACTATTGGAATTACAGAGAACAGGTCATAAAAAAATAGACACAAAATAAAATAATAGGAAAAAAGCTTTTATAAAAATCATACCTCAATATATAATTTAATTCTAAGATTTATTGATACTTAGAGTTTGAATATGCTGTTATCACAACAATCTGTGTGGATTGTAAGTCATATCAGAACTCAGTTACTGTGTAAATGACACAAGCAACAGCAAAAGAGTTAACGTCTCGCTCAAGAGAAGTGTGGCTTGGTTCTTGCTCAAGGTGAAAAGCTGTAACCGAATATTCTGCTGTTATATGAGTAGTCCCTCTACTCTTATTTTCCTGTGCTCTAATCAGCAAATTTAAAATTTCAAAGACTATTAACTGATCTGTTACTTGTTTAACAACAAGCTACAAGATGGGTTGGCATGCTTGCATGTATATCATACATGCATTTATAAGTATTTATACTGAACTGATTTAGAAACAGATTTCAGTGACGACTTTTCTATAATATGTACATTTAAATATTATCAATATGTCATGTTCTTTTTCTGCTAGACAGATATACTGATTTATATATATACTAAAGTTACTATTGTGGTCAAAGTTGATTGCATATATATATATATATATAAAGTGATATGGCAAAGTGTTAATTTCTCACTAAAACGGTTCATGGATTGATTTATTCCTAACTCTCTCTCAAACGTGCAAACACACCACACGCTCACACACACACTCTCTCTCTCTCTCTCTCCTGACATTCTTCTAGTTTCTTGGTAGTAAAATTTGTCTTTTGACATTTTTCTTGTGTATTTTCTTGGTAGTAAAATTTGTGTTAGATATTTTTTATACCATGAGGGAAATTAGTTATTTGTAAGTCTATTATAGATATGAAATAACAGTGAACAAGGCAAGCAAAGACAAAAATAAACTTGCTATTAATAAATACATGTATATTATAAATTTTCAGACCAGTCAAGTAGGTAATATTAAACTACTTCTGTTTATATAATTTTGGAGTTAATTTGTCAGTCTTTTCCTGTGAAATTTCTTGTTACTTTTTCCAGTGACTTTCATTCCTAGGTAATCTGTGAATTTTCATAAGAAACAGTCAGAGAAGGTAGTAAACTGGATTTATTTCCTTGTGTATTTTTTAGACATCTTATTGAGTGCCCCATGAAGTTACGATGGTAACTGGGATCATTCAATGCAGTGGAAGTTCGCTGGGGATTCAAACTCTCACACACACACACAGGCATTACTTCATTTATTGTGGTCATTCTTAGTAAAATCAGCAGTATTTTGGAATTAAAATTTAGAACATATTCAAATCACTTAACTACAATATGTTTATACTTTTCTCATTTATTAGAATCAATCTTCAGCTATGATAATTATTTGTAAACTAGTTATTTCTATAGGTACTGTTAGTCAATTCATACCATGAATCTGGTAAACCTTAGAATACACTGAAACTTGCGTTGTTCCAATAAATCATGCAATGCATGTATGCCAATGATACTGTAATAATCCTAATGCATACCATGAAATTAGCAAACACAAGGACATTGAAGACTATGATGCCCAAGTGAATTTCTCATTCACTCCATGGATGAATGGTACTATTAGTCCTAACTCTTAATACCATATACTGACTCTGCCTTAGGACATCAAAAACTATATGTCTCGGTAAATCTCCCACATTACTTTTATTAGTCTCAAGATAAAATTAATAGTATTTATAAGTAAATTTAAAAGGCTTTAATTTTTATAAAATATTTTTATTTATTTTTATAAAATACATCTCTCTCTCTCTCTCCACAACTGTATGCAAAGTATGATCAACACAGAAAGACTGATTGCTACACTTTACAAATTTAAGCAACACACACACCATCAAACATTATGCAGCCCAACAAGCAGCTAAAACTAAAATCAAAGTATCTGAGGCATATATGTAAACATACTCACTTCGCCACTGTTTCCATCATAATATTTGAAGTGTGTTTTATTGAGCACAAAGTAGCGGCGCTTGTAATTCTCAGCAGTGAACCGACCCTTATTTTGTGATCGCTTCTGCAGTGATCCACTCTTTACAGTTGTTGTCATTCTCTTGCTTGCTGTGTGTGAAGGCATCACCAGTTTTTAACTGTATGGTCCCATTACACAAGGACCTTCCCAATGCTGGCTCTCAGCAAGCAGTCTTCTGAATTTCTGCAGACATTTTAAATGTTGTAAACAGTAAATCAATTTTTTTCTTCTAGACATACAACAGATGCATATAAAGTGCATAACATGTGTTCATAAAGTGCTTGTGCACTTTAAAACTTTTAAGAACTTAGGTTCTATATGATATTAAACAATATGCATATGCACTAAAAATGGTGGCAAAAGCTCTGTATTTAAAATAAAAATAGAATCTTTCATATTAAACTTTACAGTTTTGATGCTAGATGAAAAGATGTAAAAATTTAAATAATATTATCATATACAAACATCAACAAAAACAGTTTTATTTTTAAACTGATATTACAAGTACAAGAGTTCCTTGGAAAACCAAGTTAAATAATTATTGTAATGATGCAATAGGAATCAGTTTTAATACTGAGTAGGATTACTGTACACTTCACTTTAGAACTACTCTAGTAGATATACTATTCGTTTCAATTTTCATATAATAATAAGCAGAAAATACACTATTTCACAACTACTCTTGTATACACTATCCATTTCACATACATACTCCAGTAATTTATACACTGTATATTATACTTAATTACTCTAGCGCTATATACATGTACTGTCCATTTTATTTAAGTACTTTAGAAGAACATGTATAAACTATGCATTTCAAAAACAGTAGCACTAGCAGTATACCGTGTCCACTTCACATAACTAGTACTTTCAGTACTAGTAGTATACACTGTACACTTCAAATAACTAGTCTATTAATATAAATTGTGCATTTCATAAAACTACACCAGTAGTATACATCATTACATGTGCATTTTTCACTTAACTAGAAATATATGTATGGACTATGCATTTCACATAATAACTAACCTAACAGTAGACATTGGTGGAGATGTTGTCTTCACCAAACATCACAAGTGAAAAATAAGTTGGTTAACAAAGAATCTAGTCTATAGCTTAAAATGGGCAATTAAAAATATACAGAATGGATTTTTAAAATATTAAGGATTAATATTGCATCTATACACCTTTATTATTGATAGCTTTGAAACAAAATCTTAATTAGAAAAAAACAACTAGTATTGAGAATGAAAGAAAAATACCTTTATGAATGAAAGTATATTTTCATTAGCAGACTATATGCCAAAATGGGTGTTTCTGAATATCAAGCGTGTCTTTGCAAATATATACTAAGCGACATGGTGGTGGGTAGGTGGAGAATCCATTAATAAATGCTAGTGACTGCAAGCATGGGGACTAACCATTCAGGGGACATGTCATTATCAAGAAAGTGGAAGTGAGAGGAGCACTAATGAAACTGATTTACCAAATAAATTCAATTTATCAAAATAATGTCTCTTTATTCTTTTCGGCCTGATGAAGCAGAAAGCAACTGCAACAATGTATACATTCTTTGATCAGGTTCATCAAATGAGCATTTATAGCATAATGCAGTGCTGTCATGACAACAAAGAGTCCTTCATTAAGTCATAGTATTTAGCCGCTTCATAAGTCATAGCATTTAGCTGCTTCATAAGTCATAGTATTTAGCCCCTTCATAAGTCATAGTATTTAGCCCCTTCATAAGTCATAGTATTTAGCCCCTTCACAAGTCAGTATTTAGCCCCTTCACAAGTCATAATATTTAGCCACTTCATAAGTCATAAAATCTAACTGCTTCATTAAGTCATAGTATTTAGTGGCATCATAAAGCCATGTCATTTAGCCCTTCATAATCATAACATTTAGTTTCTTTATAAATCATAACATTTAGCCTCTTCATAAGTCATAACATGTAGATTCTTTAATATAAGTCATAACATTTCACCTCTTCTAAGTCATAACATGTAGTTTCTTTAATATGTCATAACATTTCACCTCTTCATAAGTCATAAAATTTAGCCTCTTTATAAATCATAACATTTAGCTTCTTTATAAGATATACATGTAATAATAATATTTAGCCTCTTCATAAATCATAACATTTAGCTTCTTTATAAGACATAATATTTAGCCTCTTTATGAATCATAACATTTTGTCTCTTTTTAAACTGACTGGAGCATTTACCAAGTTGATATTAAAAAATAAATGTATGCATGTAGTCCCACCCACTGATGTTATCTGATAAGTAAAACTCAATGAACTCACTCTTAAAATTTCTAATATTTAGTGCACTGTCATTTTACCCCTTTCAAAAAAAAAATGTATGGAAAAATGTTTTTTTAATTAAAAAAGAAATAATTTTATGACAAAGATGATAATTCTGCTATTTTGCACTATTTAGCTATAATAGTATGTGCATATGTACTCAATTTGGTCTTGAATATTTTTTCACCTACCAATTTATGATGGTCATGCTTATTTAATATTTTAGTTTTTACAGTAGTGTGTCTAAAATAAAATAAAATAGTGATATCTTTGTGCTCAGATGGAACACTATTTTCTTTAAATCTGCATTTGTATAATTCACTGCAATACAATATCATATCATATTTTTATGAACAAGATTAAAAATCATTCAGCAAGGTAAAAAATCAACCACCACCACCATCACCCCACACACTCAGCTTTGCTTCAGCCATATGTTATAGTGCTTGTGAGATCACAGATTTGTATTTACAACAATTTTGTAAAAGAACGCATGATTGCCCAATTGCACAGTTGAGCAAAAACATGATTTTAATAGCAGACTCACTTAGATGTGTTAATGGGTAGAGATATCTTGAAGTTGAAAACAACATCCAAAAAACGTTCATAAGATTGTTCGGATTTTCTTGGATACAAGTTTTAATACAGTATGTGCTGACATAAGGAATTTTGTAAACACAAAAATTCCCAACCCCTTGACTACTTGGTTTATAAAGGATAATGGTAATAATATTTTTCTTATAATATGGGGAGGGGAGGACAGATGAAAAGAATAATCAAAATGTATCTGCTCTAAATAAAGGGAACAAGTAAAAAAAAAAAAAGTGGCAGAAAAATAATATGAAACAGTAAATATGGGACACTATCTCATCTGCACCAACCACAACCAGAAAAGTTAATTTGCAAAATTTCCACCATCTCTCTAGTAAATGTAGTCAGCCAGGAAACAAAACTAAAAATAAATGCTGAAATGTTCAGTCAGCTTTATAATCATTCTGCTACAAACATGAGAGTTCCAAAGCCTGAATAAAAAATATTTCATAAGCAAGCAGAAGTTAAATTTTACACCAAATCCCACCCACCTCTAACCTTCACCTTCAACAACAACAAAAATTTTTCCTTATTAACACACTCTGCATTGTGTATGTGTGATTGAGTGCATGTGCATATGAGAGAGAGTACTGACAGGGAAAACAAAAAATTAAACATCTCAAGATTTCAAATTATATACTTTTCTAAAATACTAAGCTATATAATATATACTTTAAACACTTTTCTAAAATACCAAACTATATATTATATACTTTAAACACTTTTCTAAAATACCAAACTATATATTATTTACTTTAAACACTTTTCTAAAATACCAAACTATAAAATATATACTTTAAACATTTTTCTAAGTCTTATGTATTAAGTAATACATACAGTTAAAAATAAAGCAAAACAAAAACCAAATAATTACTATGTTCAATGATGAAGTAATTTAGTGTCACACAAACACACTTTGAGAGACAACTTTAAATAATTTCTTGTATATTTGAGACAGTCTTCAAATCATTTCTTGTATACAAGAAATACCCTCACTCTCAATAGATGTTATGAAATTATTTTTTTAAAATTAAAAACAAATAATTATTTAGAAATTAAAAGTATCTCAGCAACGCACAAATCAGTTTAAAAATTGTTCATTTATGATTTCTACTAAACAAAAGCAGAATAGTCTAAGCCAAGCATCAATTTAAAATATTTTTTTAATTTTATATATATATAACTAAACATAATTAATAGTTTGCAGAAACTGCATGTGAGGATGATGTGTGTGAGCGTGGTGTGTGGTGCATGTGAGGGTGGTGGTGGAATTTGCCAAGCTAATTTCAATGACATACTTATTATCAAACTTCAGCATGAGAGTGGTTAAAATCTGATGTTTCCAGAACTTTTATTTGTTTTAATTATGCTTATATCAATGGGTGTAACTGCTCAATTAGTTGTGTGTGTGTGTTTGTATTACACAACAAAACAATAAGCAGATGATCACGTCTAATTTTGAATGATGCTAAACTGGTTCCATTTAGTATACTATATGTTAGCTAAATGCTCCCGTTTAGTTACATTCATGTCAGCTGAATTGTTTCTTGTTTGTACAATCATATCATCCACAGTAATTTCATTTTTCAATTGGAAAACTTAAGTTAATTTGCTTTCATCATATATTTAAGTTGCTTCCATATGCATATGTAAGACAACTAAATTGTTTTCATTTATTGACTTATGTTATCTAAGTTATTTCCATTACTATACTCTTATCAGCTAAACTGCTTGAATTCCATATAATTAACAAATGTAAGCGGAATCATTTCTATTTTGTAATCTTATTTTAACTAAAGCCTTTTTATTTTAATATATAATTCATGCAAGTTAAAATATTTCTATTTTCAATAATGTCACCTAAACTGTCTGCATTTGGTAAAATCAAATCACTTCTCAGTTAAATTATTAGTTCTTTACTTTTCATTTGTGCATTAAGAAGTTAAGTTATGATTATTTAGCATAGACTTATAAACTGTTACCACTTCATGCAACATCATCAGCTCAGTTTTGTATTATATGTATTCAGGATTTATAAACTGTTAGTGTTACCACTTCATGCAACATCACCAGTCCAATTCTGTATTATATCAAATATGTATTCAGAATTTAAAAACTGTTACCATTTTATGCAAAATCATCAGCTCAATTTTTTATTATATATGTTCATAATTTATTTTTAAATAATTAAATTCTCAGCTAATGTTATTTTATATTTTAAATCATAGACTTGCATTGCCTTTCTTTCTCAAAAATTCTTTTTTCTTTCTGAAAAGTTTTAGTTTACCTCCATTTCAGCTATTTAAAAAAATCCCTTGCCCCCTCTCCCCAAAACACACATGCACACACACACACACACACACACACACACACACACACACACACACACACACACACACACACACACACATACACACACACTCTCTCTCTCACACATACACACACACACACTCTCTCTCTCTCTCACACACACACACTTTTCATTACAGGAAATGGAATATTAATGCTACATAATCTTTTATAGATGTATGCTAGCTTAATGATTTTAAACAATTTCTTAATGTTTTCCTTTCTGAAGTGGAGAGTATTTCTTAGTTAAACTGAAGAAATCTGGTGAAAATCCTAATTTCAACAATAAAAATTTGCATTAAAATCAAATTTACACATTATCTAAAGTTATACTATTAATCTGTATACTCCTCTCTTGGAGATCTATGGTCCTTTAATTTATATCTTTAGTTTAACATTTCTGTTTTTCTCATGTCCTTCTATAACTTGGTTAAACTATCATTAAAAAACAAACAAAACAAAACCCCAAATATACAAGCAAAACAGGATTGTAATAATTTCAATAGCACAGCAAGTACACCACACTTGCAAAACATCACCACAATGAATACAGAAACGGGCTAGTAGAAGTAAACTGGTGAAAATTACAAATGATTTCCACACAAATTGTTTCCTTCCTGACATGGTGCAAGCAGAGAGTCACACAAGCCTGATCCCTGTGTGCTGGCATCTGATTAAAAAGAAATGGCAGCTGGTGCTGAACACCATGCCCAGTGTATTTCATCAAGTTAGGAGTCCCTTATAACTTAGGTGTACATGATCAAAGCTGACCAAAATAACAGCATATCCAGAAAAGTCAAACAATTCTGAACAAGTCACCATGAACCATTTGACTATGATTATGCTGACAAAAAAGAAAATCTAAACATAGCAATTAGCATTTTTTGTTTTTGTACCTTTAAAATAAAAATTTCAAGAGTTGTCTATATAAGATATATATTTACATTACAAAAGTTACATTTCAGACAATCAGAACTATTACTACTAGTGATAATAAATAGAATAAAATAAAAACTTAAAATAAAAGCATATGACAAGCATACAACATACATGTGTGTGTGTGTGTGTGTGTGTGTGTGTGTGTGTGTGTGTGTGTGTGTGTGTGTGTGTGTGTGTACAGAGAAAGAGAGAGTTGTGCATATATATTTTCAATTTATTTTCAAATGTGGCAGATGGGAATCTCATTTTCAGAGACTGAGAGAGAAAAAATTTTCACAGTAGTAACTATGACTCAACTAACAGCATATGTTACAGCAATTTAAAGAATAAAAATGTGTGAAGAATCTGCACCACAGTGAGTTATCTTTCCAGAAATCAGTGTATAAAGCTAACATAACAAGAAACATTCCTCACTGTGATTAACACTATAAAAATGGATGATGAATATGCATGGTTTTGTTGACAAGATTTCCTATACCAGCAAGAAAATGAGTGGCATTTTCATCCAATATTTGAATATGGGGTTGTTTTCTTGTTCTTTTAATACTGTTATATTTTAGCTAATTTAACTAAATATGTGATATTTGACAAACAGATTTTCTCTTTCTAGTAATTAGTATGTAGTGTACACCCAATAGACCTTCTCTTTCTAGTTTCTAGTCAAGCCAATAGATTTTTCTCTTACATCTTAGTATACCACATCACTAACAATGTAGTCAGCAGAAGAAAACTATGTGATGGTGTCAAATATACAATATCTGACCAACATATTTTCTCTTTCTAGTATATGGTATACACCCAATAGACTTTCTCTTTCCAGATGTGGTACAATAGATTTTTCTCTTGTGATATGTGTCACGTAGGTTTTTTCTTTCTAGTTTGTAATTGGAGTCTAAAAGACTTTCTCTTTCTAGGTGTGATACAAGTCTAACACATAACAGATTTTTCTCATGCTATATCGATATGTGTCATAATATATATATATCGATTTCCTCTTTCTAATTCTAGCATGTGAATTGTGATACATATTCAACAGATTTTTCTAGTATATGATGTGTGTATGAGTGACAAAACTGATATGAGGATAAATGTTCGTGTGTGTGTGTGTGTGTGTGTGTGTGTGTGTGTAAATTAATTACTTAAATAGTTATCAAACCTGATTTTATGTGGTTTTAATTATATGCTTGAAACTTTACAAGAATTTGAATAAAATAACATATGAAAAAACTGATAAAAAATTCCTTGGAGTAGCCTCAGCATTGAAACTTAAAACTTTTTGATTATTTATTTATTTTATTACATCCATTGCTAAATTAGGAATATATATAGTGTTATTCGTAACTGTAACATCTATATTAAAATAATAATAAATATGCTTATTTTCTTGAACCAACTATAACTGACAAGCACTTGTAATAGTGACCGATCATGACCATTAAATTCAAACTATGTAACTTACAAATACTTATAATCATGACTGTTAAGTTCTGTACTTGTATCTAAGAATGGGTAAGGGTCGATGGAGAAAAACTGTAAATATCAAGACAGGATTTGCACCTATGGTTTTCTAATAGTGCCTTTACCTCATCATCTCAACAATCCTAAATCTTTGTAATTGTAAACTAATGTAATTCACTAATTGGTAAATTAGCTATAACACTGACATATAATTTATATCTGCTACATTTACATTTGTGAACAAGATTTCAAATATCTACAAAAAATAAAACATTGACTTGATACAATAAACAGAAGTGAAAACTAATGACTAATGTATTTTTTTTTTTAACAAACACATATGTGTACCAGCTATCTAAAATTATGATCATTAATTAAACTAATATTTTAAAAGTTAATTAACAATTTGTGTATATATGTATTTTTATTTACTCTTATACTTAGTGAATGACATAAATGTACTATTTATTTTCAATAGGACTTGGCAGAATAAAATAAAAAATTAATGAATTAATTTTATTTTTAAAATTATTTGTATGCTATTTTTGTAAATACAAAATTCAACTTATTCAACTTAGTTCTTGTTTTACCATTACTCATAGTCATAGTCACTGTCAAAATACATGGTGAGTCATATTGTACTTGTAGTATCTGTGTCATATAACGTTATAAGGGAAATTCTGTTAATGTTATAAAGGCATTTCATATGTTGAGCACTATATTCCCAGATTTAACATCAGCACATGATTTTTCACCTCAAGAGAACTATACCATTTCATAAAGTTTATTAAAACTGCAATTATTTGTTCTTCTTCATAATTTCAATCAAGTGCTAAATAAATAATTTTTAGAATAAATTTTAAAAAATAAATACTAAAATAGGGAAAAGAAATATATAATGATCAGAGTTAAAATCCAAAACATATCAGCAAAATCAATCACTTGTTAAATCCACTATAAAGGAATTAAGTTTTAATCTTGTAAATACAGCTGAAAGTAAAATGTGTTTGATTCAAGGGCCAAGTGAAATGAGTGAAAAAGCTGAAATTTTGCATGGAGACATAGATACTGTAGGGATGCAAAGGGGGATCAGGGCCCCACCACCAACATCTACAATATCCCCTCCATCCACTTGTAGAAGATAGGCTATTATTTTACTAAGAGTCACAAATGAAACTATACATAGAGATGTTTTTTTTTTAACCCTGAATGGTCAAAGCGAAGTCATGAAACTATGCATAGAGATGGTTTTTTTTTTTAACCCTGAATGGTCAAAGCAAGGTCAGAGTCTGCCCCAAACCTCAAAATGCCCCTCCATCCATACATATAAAGAATAAAAAGATGGCTATTAATATGACTTATTGTCACAGGGAGAGAGAGAGCACCTGACACATACTACATTTTAAAAATTATTTGTATTATTAATTTAATATCAATTTGTTTTTTCTATACCTGGTCAATGTCCAGTTTTTCCTTTTAATAATTAATAATTAACATAAAACTGGGATCTGCATATTATACCTCTAACTTTTGTCAGAGAATTTCCAACGAGCAAAATTACCTTGGCTTTAGGGCAATGTTTTTTGCTCTAATACTAGCAGAAATATGTCTATTATGGTAAAGAAAATAGCAGAAATAATGCATTATCAAGAAAAAAAATAATAATAATAATAATAATAATAAGCATAAGCACCAGATCTCTGTCATTCAGGACATAACCTCTGACTTTATGGCAATATTTTAGCACTAACTCTAGCAGAAATCTGAATGTGGTAACAAAGAAAACAGCTAAATAATTGTAATATCAAACAGGAACAGCAATAGTAATAGAGCACCAGATCTCTGCCATTCAAGAAACTGAGAGATGCAATTCTATTATTTCCTTTTCTACGTGCCATTAATATTAGTTTATAAAAATTTAAAATATATTATATGCTATGACCATTTATTTACAATATATGGTAAAAATTTTACAGATATTAAGAAAGGGTTTTAAAAACATGCCTATCACTAGTATCAGTTTATTTCTAAACTTTTAAGTGAGATCAGAACATTTATTCATGCTCTTCAAACAGCATTATACTTTCTCAGTACAACTATAGTATAAAGTACAAGTGTAAGTTGGGAGCAGTCATAAGTTAAACCCTTTTTCTGGTTAACTCATTATCCTAAAATATAAATACTGACTAAGAAAAACTAGAGAAATTTTTTTTAAAATTGTAATATATACATTTATAATTATACATAACAAACATTTATTAACTAAAAGAAAATATTAAATATGAAAATAAAGAACAACTATGACTGAATGATGAATCCTAATATGAGATACCATTATTTTAAAAGAAATTAATATAATTTATAAATAGTGATGTTCTGTTGTATTTTTGATCTTACTTCTGAACTTTAATATGACACATGCCATCATAAATGAAATAAAAGTTAAAATAAATAGGGAGATTTTAAAAGCATGGTGCTTTGTAGAGCCTGATATCACCAATGTTGACCTTAGATCTAGATCAGTAGATGTCATAAAACACTGATGTCTTTGAAAGTTGTCCAGATTCCATGGGATTTTTCAGTTTGAAAATTAGCACCAATAGTACTTAAAGGAATCAACACATTCTTATATCAAGTAAGTGTTCTTTCACTTTTCAATGTTTTATATTTCACATTATGATTATCAACAAAAATTATATAGGGCCTACTAATTTTGTAATGCTAATTACTATACTGCAAATAGAAAAGGATAAAATAGTAATACAACTAATGAACTATTATACAATGTATTTTTTAAAAGTGGTGTTCTAATGCAATGGTGTAGTAAACATGACGACATTTTAAAACAAATAATCGTTTTTAAAATGTGTATCTGTCTATTACTTATATTAGTATTAACTATTATTTGGATTCATATAAGCCTACATTAGGGCCTATTCATGGTTCAATTCATAAACTAAAATCCATATGATTTAATCTAACAGATATTTGACTATAAAAAAAACGAAACTCGAAAAAATAAAGTAAAAGAGAAATTTACATTTTTAACTAAGTGACAGACAGTCTTCCTCACACCTATTGATCTACTGAGCAAAGTTGTTTTACAGTTAATAGTTATGTTACAAGTTTGTATCGGAGGCAGAGGGAGAGTGTGACATCGTTTGTATAAAGCAATATAATTTTTTGCATTTTACTTCCATATATACTTAAGTTATAACTTATGTAAACATAAAATAACAATTAAATACTTGCCTCGTACTTCCTCATCCATCTTGTGATATAAAAGATTGCGAAAAGTAGGTCCTAAAACACAAGTGAAAATAAACCAGGAAGTTGTCCCCGTATGCTCTTCTATCATTGCTCGTATTCCTAGTGTCGATGATCCAATAACAATATTGTAAGTTTGAGTATACCAAGAGCTTGGCAACCATTCAAAGACTCTTCCATATACAGATTTTGCTAAATAGGTACTGCATAACTGTATATTTTGGGGATTTTCATGATAAATACAAGTTTTAAAAAGTACATTTTTAGATATTTGTTTGTACATAGAGCAATGAATTTGATTTTTTTTAGAAGTATTAGTAAATTAGGGTGCGGACCGTGGATTGCTTGTAATTGCAGAATATGTACTGGTACCATTTAAGATCCATAGCGGTCAGTTTGGCCGCCTACAAGCTGTTTTGGTAAGCAAGGTAATGACAACATATATGATCAGAGAAATGTTTTCATACTGAAGTATGACACTAAAGAGAAAGATGTTTGTGTTTGCACTAGCGTTTCTTGTTATTTAATACTTCTAACTGAAATAAACAAAAACAGTCTTGACTATTTTCTGCATTGAGTACTGGTTGCAATCTGGTTGCTATGTAGCTTCTCTTATTAAAAGAATCAGTCTGGTTGCCATGTAGTTTCACATAAGAGATAATCAGTCTGATTGCTGGTCAGTTTGGACTTTTGGAATACGAATTTACATATATTAATCCTTTCACTCTAACTAAAATGTATTACTACACGCCTTCTATGCCGTTCATAGTTCGCCTTACCGACACACAACACTGAACAAAAGTTAACGAGCTATATTTACCAAGTATTCAGTGCCGGATTAAACCCTGTGGAGGCTCCTAGGAAGTCGAAATCTCGCAAATTATCTCCTAATACGTTTTTTATTTTAAAGAGCTTACAATCTTAATAAACCAATTTTATTACACAAAAACAAACATTAACAATCTTTAATGTTATTAAATAAAAATATATTAAATATTATTAAAAATATTACACAAACATTTTTAAAATTTAATTTTTATAAACCAACAAAACTTTAAACATTCACTTTCCTCCATTTTTTCATGGTGAAATATTTCAGGATATCTTGGAAGTCTACCTTTTGCAAGACGTATTCAGTGGCAAGTGAGTTCAGTCGTTCTTGTGTCTTTGCAGTTTTTTTTAGTAGATTTAACTTACCAAAAAGGTTCGTTCACTAGTAGCGTTCGTGACCATACCTATAAATTCCTCACGCAGTCATAACATTTGGGAACGTTGATTGCACCATATTTTCAAAAAAGTGTTTGTACAATTGCGATTCTGGCATCGTTTCATCAGAATCTTCTAAATGTGATATGAAATACTTGAACCATTTCCTCTTCAAGCTCCAACTCGATGTCCTCAGGATAATTATCTGTAAACTTTGGGCAGTTTCTTTCATTTCGGTGTCTGTTTTCGATGGGAACTCAACACGAGGAACCCAAATAGAGAATGAACTTTGTTATATGCTTCCACACAACAGGAAAGCTCTGCACATAACTTATCCAATATTGATAGGTAAGTTTCCATCTTGAACTTTTCCCTTCCTCGAATCACAACCTGGCATATCATTGTGATGTCTTTTTCTTATGTGCACACGATTGCTTTCATTAGTGTAATGTACATCAATTTTCTCATTTGCCTTTCTCTCGTAGTTATCAAACATTTCTCTTTGTGATGTTCAAAAATTGAGCAGTGATTTCAGAAAATCGACGGCCGATTGAAGTTCTGTTGTTTCCTTTTGTAGAGATTTGCTGACTCCGTTGACCAGTCTAGGATTACAGCCCAGAAGCCGGCCAAGATGACATTTTCTTTTTTAGTTGAGTCATTTAGTAGACATTTGGCCCCGTGAATTGTCTTTGGCTTGTGATTCACATCTTCAGCAATGACCTGCAAAGCCTTCTGAAAGCTGCTGTTGCCGTGGGTAACGCCTTGGTCGCATCGGCCCTTGCACACCATCAGGAAGATGTTGAAGAGAATAGGCGAAAGTAAGCAGCCTTGTCTGACTCCCACTGTTGTCCTGAACCAATCTCCTATTTGGCCATTGAAGCAGACTGCACTATTGCCTTGCTGTAAAGGCTTTCTATGATTTTGGTTGACATTGATATTATACAGCTCCATGATGAACCAAAGGGCTGCCTGCAACACCTTGTCGAATGCCTTCTTAAAATCTACAAAGACCTGATAAAGGTCTTGTTGGTGCTGAAGGTACTTATCACATAGCAGTCTCAGATTAAAAATCTGTTCAGTTGTGCTTCACCCTGGTCTGAAGCCTGCCTGTTCTTCAGCTATGATTTCCTCTGCCTGCGGCTTCAATCTGTTTAATATGATCATTAGCATGACTTTGCTTGGATGGCATATAAGACTTATTGTACAATAGTTCTGACATTGCTGCAAATTGCCTTTTTTCGGGAGCATTATTATGAGTGACTGAGTCCATGGTGTTGGCCATTCCCCTGTCTGCTAGATCTTATTGCAGATTGTTAGTATGGTGCTTATCATGGCGTCTCCTTCTTCTTGGACTAATTCTGCAGGGATGTTGTCTATTCCTACTGCCTTACCCAATTTATTGATTTCACTGCAGTCTCTATTTCTTCTAGGAGGGTGGTAGTTGTCAGTGTTGATCACTGGTGGGGTGTTGAGTATGTCTGTGGTTGTATAGGTCTGAGCAGTATTCTGTCCATCTCTTAAGAATGTCTTGGTCTTCTGTAAGACAATTCACTCCACTATCTTGAATGATGGAGGAGCGTCCTTGTTTTACACTGGTCAGGTCTTTCACCAGTTGGTATGCTTTTTTGCTATTATTTTTCTTTAGATTATTTTCTATATCTTTACACTGGTCTTCAATTCACGTCTCCTTTGCCCTTTTCATGCATTTCTTGATAATATGATTAATTTCCGTGTATTGTTTTGCTACTTCAATTTCTGATTTCTTCTTCTTTAGCTCTTGAGGTTTGTCACACAGATCAAGGATGTCAGCTGTAACCCAAGGTTTCTTTGCTCGTCTATATTTGCCAAGGATCTCATTCTGTTTGGATCACTGAAGTGTTAAATATTTCAATCAATGTATCTGTGTCTGTGTTCTCTGCACTAAGAAGTAACAGTGGTGCAAATTTTCGTCTTATCTTTGCTTAAAAGGCTTCCGATCCTCTGGGTCTTTTGGCTTGAACTTGATTCTTGTGGGGTCCTGCTTGTTGACTTTCTTTAGACGTAGTCGGAGGGTCATCATCACTAAGTCATGGTCACTTCCAATGTCTGCTCCTGGGAAGCTTCTTGTCTTGGCAATGTTAATTAATTAACATTAATTAAGTTAATTAATTGTTAATTAATTGCCAATTATATAGTTACTCATAAGCAATGCGGTGACTTTGGGGGGTGGGATGGGATGCATTGCCTCTGGGTGTGTCAATAGGACACCACACAGATAAAAAATATATTTAAAAATGTTTTCTACTTCTTTTTTATTTTTGAATGGTCAGTTAAAATTATTTTATTTCAAGGATAAACATGACACAAATGGTCACAGTGTCTAGATCGAATAATAAAATACGTGAGATGTGGGTGGTGATGGTAAATTTGCAACAAGGGAAAATGACTTGCTAAGACAATGCTTCTTCTTCTTTTAATTTTATTATTTTTCCTTTTTGGTAATACCTTGGATCATTCCCTGGCAATGGTAATGATGGTAACAGTAGTCTACTTGGATCATTTCCTGGTAATGGTAAAAACGGTAACTGTAGCCTACTCGCTGACTGACAATGGTAACGACGGTAACTGTATCTTGGAACAATTTCTGGCAATGGTAATGACGCAGTCTACTCGTCAGACGATAACTGTAGTCTACTCGTCTGACAATGGTAATAAAGATAGCTGTAGTCTACTCGTCTGACAATGGTAATAACGATAACTGTTCTACTCGTCTGACAATGGAAATGACGATAGCTGTAGTCTACTCGTCTGACAATGGTAATAAAGATAGATGTAGTCTACTCGTCTGACAATGGTAATAACGATAACTGTTCTACTCGTCTGACAATGGAAATGACGATAGCTGTAGTCTACTCGTCTGACAATGGTAATAACGATAGCTGTAGTCTACTCGTCTGACAATGGTAATAACGATAAGTGTTCTACTCGTCTGACAATGGAAATGACGATAGCTGTAGTCTACTCGTCTGACAATGGTAATAACGATAGCTGTAGTCTACTCATCTGATAATGGTACTGATGATAACTGTAGTCTGCTCATCTGACAATGGTAATAACGATTGATGTAATCTACTCATATGACGATAACTGTAGTCTACTCGTTGTCTGACAAAGGTAATAATGCTAACTGTAGTCGGATACTTGCCTGGCAGGCAGTGGTAATAACGGTAACTGTAGTCTACTTGAATCACTGCCTGGCAATAGTAATGACGGTAACTGTAGCCTACTTGTTGCCTGACAATAGAAATGGCGGTAATTGTAGCCTAATGGTTACTTGGTAATGGTAATGACTGTAACTGTAGTCTGCTCTCTGGCGATAGTAATGAAGGTAACCATAGTCCGCTCGTTGCCTGGCAATAGTAATGACGGTAACTGTAGCCTTCTTAGATCATTCCATGGTAATGGTAAAGACGGTAAATGTAGACTTTTTGGATCATTCCCTAGCAATGGTAAAAAACAGTATCTGTAGACTAGTTGTCTGACAATGGTAATGACAGTAACTGTATCCTGCTTGGATCAATTTCTAACTGTAGTCTATCATTGTCTCACAATGGTAATGACGATAACTGTAGTCATTCATTGTCTCACGATGGTAATGACGATAACCGTAGTCTATCATTGTCTCACGATGGTAATGACGATAACCGTAGTCTATCGTTGTCTCACGATGCTAATGAAGATAACGGTAGTTAACTCGCTGCCTGGCAATAGTAATAATGGTAACTATAGGCTGCTCGTTACCCTTGAATGGTAATGACGGTAAATGTATGTAACCTACTCTTCTGACAAAGATAATAATGATAACTGTAGCCTACTCGAATCATTGCCAGGTTGTACTAATGACGATAACTGTAGCTTATTCAAGGCCTGACAATGTTAATGACGAAACTGTAGCCTGCTCGTTGTCTGACGATAATGACGGTAACTGTAGCCAACTCGATGTCTGACAATAGTAATAATGATAATTGTAACCTACTCGCTGATTGTAACGATAATAACTGTAATCTGCTCGTTGTCCAGCAACACTAATGACTATAACTGTAGCCTATTCGCTGCCTGGTAATGGTAATGTCGATAACTGTAGTTTGCTCGTGGTGTGGCAATATTAATGACGACAACTGTAACCTACTCACTGTCTGGCAGTGATATTGACGATAACTAGTCTGCTCGTTGTCTGGCAATAGTAATGAGTACAGTATCTGTAGCCTACCCACTATCTGGCAATGGTAACAACGATAATTGTAGCCTGCTTGTTGCCTCGCGATGATAATGACGATAACTGTATCATACTCGCTGCTTGGCAATACTATATCGATAACTATATCCAACTCGTTGCCTGGCAGTGTTATTGACGATAACTGTAGAGTGCTTGTTGTCTGACAATGATAATGAGTATAGTAACTGTGGCCTACCAGTTGCCTGGCAATGGTAATGACGGTTTCAGTAGTCAACTCTTTGACTGGCAACGGTAAATGACGGTAAGACTGTAGCTTACTCGCTGCCTGGAAATGGTAATGACGATAATTGTAGTCTGCTCGTTGTTTGGCAATACTAATTTTTACGATAACTGTAGCCTACTCGCTGCCTGGAAATGATAATGGCGATAACTATAGTCTCCTTGTAGTCTGGCAATGGTAATGATGGTTACTGTGGTCTATTCGTTGACTGGCAATTGTAATGATGGTTACTGTAGTCTGCTATTTGCCTGGCAATGTTAATGAAGGTAAATTTAGCTACTCGTTGTCTGACAATGGTTTTGACGATAACTATAGCCTACGCGTTGTCTGACAATGGTAATAAAGGTAACTATAGAATCTTCGTTGTCTCACAATAGTAATGACGATAACTGTAGCCTACTCTCTGTCTGGCAATGGTATTGACGATAACTATAGTCTGCTCGCTGTCTGGCAATGATAAAAACAATGAGTACGGTGTATGTAGCCTACTCGTTGTCTGGCAATGGTAATAAATTTAACTATAACCTACTCACTGTCTGACAATGGTAATGATTGTCACAGTAGTCTGCCAGTTACCTGGTAATGGTAATGAAGGTAAATGTAGTCTGCTCGTTTTCTGGCAATAGTAATGTTAATGATGGTAACTGTGGACTACTCGTTGCCTGGCAATGGTTACCATAGTAACTGTAGCCTACTCGTTTCCTGAAAATCTTGGTATTTGTAGTTTACTCGTTGCCAAGATAGCTGTGTTGCAGCTTGTACATTTTTGATGGAGAAAAGAAAAACAATGTTTTTGTAAGCTTTCTTCTTTTACTGATTGATAGGTATGACGAAACTAA
Source organism: Sinotaia quadrata (assembly GCA_028829895.1). Lineage (NCBI taxonomy): Eukaryota > Metazoa > Mollusca > Gastropoda > Architaenioglossa > Viviparidae > Sinotaia > Sinotaia quadrata. Next base: position 65,670,031 of record CM054183.1, read on the forward strand.
CAGAATGAGTACGTGACGTCACCATGTGTTTGTTTTGTCAACAGTATATGTTGACCCGATAGACTTTGTTTTTATTGGTAAGTTTAAGACTTTGAGTGGTTTATAAGAAGGAGCACAGGATTATTTCTGATTGTGTGTGTATGTGTGTGCGTGCGCATGCATGCGTGTACGTGTGAGAGATCACTATAATTACAGTGCCAGAATAATAATATCTCTAGCCTGAAAATTGATATGCTTGTGAAGTGGTGTAAAACTTACCACAGCATGTAAAAGTCTCGATCAAGATGAGCTAAATAAAGATGGGAAAATGTTGAAAGCTGCATCAATTTGTAAATAAAGAGAGGGAAAGAACAGAAAAAATAAAGAGAGAGAGAGGGGGGATGCCAAAGAAAACTTTCGCTATCAAAAGTAGCAGTCATCCAAGAAGGATAAAAGAAATGAATTTTAGAAAAGACTAAATTCAGCAATTCAACATACTGCAAAAAGAAAAATGATAGCTAAGACACATTTAGTAAAACAGATATTAGTCGCCACAAACAGATATCAGTAGCCCCCATATAGAGGTTAGCAGTCCCAAATCAGGTTATAGCTCACAAACATTCTCAAATGGAGGTTAGTAACTCTAAAGCAAAAGTTAGTAGCCCCTAAAACAGGGGTTAGCAACCCCGCCCCCCAAAAAAAAAAACAAAAACAAAAACAGAGGTCAGCAGCCACCAAACAGAAATTAGTAGTTGTCCCTGGGTAATCTAGCACATCCATTCATTGCATCTGAGTATCACTGGGGTAAATTAGCATACCCACTCATAGTATCTGTGTCTCTGGGTAACCTAGTATATCCATATTTGGTATCTGTGTGTCCATGGTAACCTAGTACACCCATTCATGGCATGAACAGTCCAAAACCATAACTGGACCATCGGAAATGATTTAAAACAGCAGTCTCCTGGTGTGTCAGCTACACAACCTGGGTGGTCTGTTCTAATTGAGCTACATGAAAATAATATTTTCTACAATTACAACATATTCTTGTCACAGTAAGAAGCTGCCAATGCAAGAGTCCATGAAACTTTAGCTGTAAGTGTGATTGGAATGTTTGAAATTTATCAAAAACAAGAAAAAGGATAGTTCTCTCGCTCGTTCACTTCTCTCTCTCTCTCTCTCTCTCTCTCTCTCTCTCTCTCTCTCTCTCTCTCTCTCTCTCTCTCTCTCTCTCTCTCTTATACACACATGCATATGATTACAGAATTTCAAGAGAGTTGATAGACATTCATGTTTCAGAACTTGAGAATTTGCACTTTTACAGCATTGACCTTTCCAGAGGATTCAAATATTTAACATGAGACCAGAAAGAAGCACATTCAATACAGAAGACATATATTAACAACAAAAGAGAAGTCATAAGGGAAAGTATTTGCCCTTGAGAATCATTTTGGGACAGTAAATGCAATATCATTAGGGATGGTAACTGTACAGGGATCAGCAGGCTGCCATTAGGGACAATAGCTGCACAGGGATATCATCTTGGACATTAAGTGCATACAGATGTAATTTAGTGCAGTAAGCTAACAGGATGTCATTAGGGATGTGATTAGTGATAGTCAATGCACAGGGATGTCGTCTGGGATAGTAAATGAAGAGTGTTATGTGTATGGTGTGTGTATGTTATGTGTATGGTGTATACATGACCCTATTATAGTATTATTTATTCAGGTTATTAATGTACATATTTAATACTTTTGACACATGGCCTAGCTCACTCCTCCTATCACTATGTTAAATCCAGTTGCATTAATCTATGGGACAATTAATACAGTGAAAAGCAACCTAGTTAACATTATCTCTCCAGTTTAATTAATTTAGGTTTTTTTTTCGCTCTCTCCAGAGGATGCGGGAAGCCTTTTATTAGAGATATTCTCAGCTTTGGAGGTCCTCTGGAGAAAACTTCCTCTCCTCACTTGTTTCTGGAGAGAGCGGGTGGTGGTGGTGGTTGTGTGTCGAGTAGATGTAGTGTGTGTGTGTGTGTGTGTGTGTCGGTGCGTGTCGTAGGTGATGGTCGATTGTGTGTTGTGCTGCTTGTCGGCATGTCCGGCCGTTGGAGGTGGGCTTTAGTCCGGAGTTCCGTTGACTAAGTCGCCGTTGTAGTTGTCGCCGTTGTTGTAGTGGCGCGCGGGGGGTGGGGGTGGTTTACAGAGCCCAGGCTAATACCTCACCAAGTCTGTGTGTATGTGCGCCCGGGATGTTCAACCCCATGTAATGTTCACCAGTGGTGCTGTCGTTGTTGTTGTTGTTGGCGCTGTTGTTGTTGATGTCCCCGGTGTCTGTTGGGCTGTATGTTGGTGGGTGTTGGCGGCCAGTATAGGCGGTCAAGCATTAGTTGAATTAGATCCGCAATGGGATGATTATAATATCTCCACAGCATGTGATGTTGTTTCCTGTGCTGCTACCATTGTTGTTGTCGTCTGATGTGTTGTGGCGGGCGCCGTCTTTTAGCTTTGGTTTTTCCTTGTGTGTCTGTTGTGGTTGTCCCCTGGTAGAGGATTGGTGGCAGGTGGTGTAGCTGTTGTTACTGTTACTCGTGGTGTAGTTGGAGCGTTGTCGACTTCTGTTTCGGTCTGTGCATCTGTTGTCTTCACTTCTTTTACTGTTTGTATTTTTCTTTCTTGCGTCTTGATATGCACTGTTTGTGTGCTAGAGATTTTTTGGCGTTTCTTCTTATTTTCGGTGGTAGTTGTTTTAATTTCTTTTTCTTTGCTGGTAGAGCTTGTAATCTGCGTTTCCTTGGTGTCTGTTGTGGTTTTTGGTGTTTGCGAGAAAGCCTGACTGATTTCCTGTTTTGCTGTTAGAGTTGAATTCACTTTGGCCGTATGTGGAATTTTCCAGATGATGTTGGTGTTTATTCCCTGTTCTGTAGTAGTGGCTTGTAGAGTTTGGGTGGAAACGTGGCCTTTTCTTAAAGTCTGTTTGATTTATGCTGTCTTTCTGTGTGGGTTTTTGCCTTGTTTGAAGATGTTCTTGGAGTACTTGGTGGAGGTTGACTGCGCTCACTATAGTTTGTCGGATTGTTGTTAGACGTTCTTCACTATCACAGTTGTAATAAAACAGGTTCTACAGCATTTGTTGGAATGTATTTTTCAAGTCTTCATTCTCTGTTGTGAGTTGTAGGTTGAAGGTGTTGAGTTTTTGTTGCAGATACTCGTTTCCTTCACCAGTTTATTGTGCAGTCTTTTTCTGCGTATTTGCCTTGTCAAATTCTTCTTTCCTCTTATCATCGAGTTCTATTAGTTTCATCCGTTGATGAAACGGAGGAAGACAACGATCCCCATGATTATTATCTTACTCCGTCGGTGTAGTGGTTGGGGGCTCATAAAAGGGGTTTAAGTAGTCATCGTCTTCTGCTATTAGTCCTGGTGGGGCTATTTTTTGAGTGGGCAGTCTGAAAAGGGATTAATTGTAGATCGTGTGTGGCGCCATGACATTTTCTCTTCCCGGTAATCCACTGGTCGAGAGTGGTGTGAGCTGTGGATACTTGATATGATGAGAGCTTGAGCTTGTTGGACTTGTGATGGTGGTGTGATGTGTGTAATTAATTTAGGCTCAGCCACTCGATATAAGGGGGATAACCCATGCCAATTTTTTTTTTTTTTTTACATTTGCTTCAGTCGAGGTCATCCAGCCTTAGCTATCAGTGTTTAGGACCGGTATTTTGTGTTTACTACCAGTAATTTGTTTTAGAAGTAAATTGTTTCAAGAAAAATCATAGAAGTTCACCTGTGTTTTATTAGCTCCCAGATTGAAATCTATGTTGACATCTAAGCTGTAAAGTGTATTGTATATTTATGCATGTGAAGTTAAAAGATTTATGCATTGTATGAATGCAGTTGATTTATGCACTGTGAGTGCATTCTATTCAGTATTGACTGTGAGAGATTTATCTAAAGCTGATATTTATAGCATTTATTAATTACATATATAGAATATTCTGTTTAGTATGATAAACGTTATAGTAGAACCTGATAATGTGCTGTAGTAAAGTTAGAAATGCCTGAGGTCTAGAATTGAGATTTTCATGCTGCAACTAGGGGGGAGAGTGTAATAAGTGTGAAGTGCATGAATCTCGATGGCGCATGCTCTAAATGCTGAAAATACAAACTCAGCAGTATTTTTTTGAAACTTTACTGACTGCAATAAAAGGAAGGAAAATATGGTAACTCAGAGACACACCAGAAATTCTTACAGGAGTAGGCCTATACAGTGTGGTTAAGGGGAGAGAAACATGTTTTTTCCTGTCTCTTCCTCATCACGTCAATATGCCAGAGTGTGATGGCTAAACATTTTGGACATATTTGTGACAGTGAAAAGTTCACGGACTGGAGTGTCCCCTCATGTTTGGTGATTACTATAAAACCATTCCTAGTGACAGGTAGAAGCGTTGACCAGGGCTCTCTATCTGGGGATCATATTTATTCATAGTGACAGGTAGAAGAGTCGACCAGGGCTCTTTATATGGGGATCATATTTATTCATAGTGACAGGGAGAAGAGTCAACCAGGGCTCTCTATCCAGCTAACATTAAAATGGTTATATGAAACAATCCTAACTTTTCAAACAAAAGAGCACTTTTAGCTAACATTAAATGGTTATATGAAACAATCCTAACACAAAACATTAAATGGTTATATGAAACAATCCTAACACAAAACATTAAATGGTTATATGAAACAATCCTAACTTTTCAAAAAAGAGCAGTTCTAGATAACATTAAATGGTTATATGAAACAATCCTAACTTTCAGCAAAAGAGCATTTCTAGATAACATTATTAAGGGGCTACATAAAACAAGTGTAACTTGCCATCCATCAAACTACACTGTTGGTTCCTTAAAGCTAAATTACTTTGACTAAATGGTAGATTTTACTGAAAAAGAACAAAGTCACTAAATTAAGAAATGCATCACCACTGAAAGCCTGATGTTTGCTTATTTTTTGGCCTAGATAGATTTTGCAAAGTGGTTCAATCCAAACTTTAATTCTGTAGTACCACCCTGTCTGACTTGACAAAGCACACAATACCCTATAAAGTGAACTGAGTGCTGAAGTGAATTTCAAGTTATAACAAAGGACTGTCTGATTTTATAGTTTAGCTTGGGTATGACCTTACTTTTTTTATTTAACTTTTAACTGTAATATGTCTGCATGTGATTTTATTGCAGGTTAGCATCTCACACAAGTTTTAGTAACAGTTGCTTGCCCAAGCACAAAATAAAGTTGCAGATGCATCTTTTAACTATTATCTTTTTTAATAATAATAATAGTGATTTAAAAGAGCAATTAATCTTCAATAAAAGTGCATCAGTGCTTGAAAATAGTAATATACACACAGTAAAAATAATAATATACACACAGTAAAAATAGTAACATACACACAGTAAAAATAGTAATATACACACAGGAAAAATAGTAACATACACACAGTAAAAATAGTAATATACAGTAAGACAATATTCAAAATGAGCACACAAACTGCATGACCAATATATGTTGTGTCTGGTCTTCCCCACCTGCCAACAATTTACCCATCTCCGTCTTCTCAGCTGCTATCAGGATCTTCAATCACAACAGTTGCTAAAACTAAGTGAGAATCAGCATCTCACATTCTTTGTACGTCTTGTATAAGTTTGCATAATATAACTTGACCTTATTTCATACAAACTTGATAGGTTGCATAATATAACTTGACCTTATTTCACATACAAACTTGATAGTTAGCATAATATAATGACCTTATTTCACATACAAACTCGATAGTTTTGATTTGTAATGTGTCTAGTGTCTTTGAAGAGACCTTACCAAACTACCTTTAACTTGTGATTTTGTTGCCACAAAATCAGACATTGTCATTAATATCAAATTTATTTCAGCTTGCTTTTTTTAAAATCATAATACTTGACTTGTGTCATATGAGCACATTTTAGAATATCATGGGTTAAGTGATAAGTATCAGTCAATTTTGCAAATCAGTAACTTACTGGTAGGTCATTTGACTTCATCAGTTGTGCTGTCATTTCTTTTCAGACTATTCATTGGCCTATAAATTGTTCTACCATACAGTAGTTTAATTGGGAATCTCTGCATGCAAAATGACATAAATATATACACCAATTAAGTGGTCTCCATTCAAAGAGCTTATGAGTTAGTTTCTGCATGTGAATGCAACATTCAACAAGACCATTGCACTGAGAACAGGAAGAATCAAGACATTCATATATATATGTTATGGGGTAAATCATAAGTGAGGGGCAAATATTTGTGTCTGCACTTCTTAGGCGACAAAATAATAGTTGAAATAATTTATATGATATTAATAACAATGACCTCTTGAAGTGTATGAGGTAAAAAATGCCACAAGATAAAGTAAGGAACTGTAATGGTTGGATTTTTCTATATGCTGCTAGGGCAAGAGTGTCACTTGTCACTAGATAAAGTAAGGAACTGTAATGGTTGGATTTTTCTAAATGCTGCTAGCGCAAGAGTGCCACTTGTCACTAGATAAAGTAAGGAACTGTAATGGTTGGATTTTTCTATATGCTGCTAGCGCAAGAGTGCCACTTGTCACTAGACTTTTGTCAGCTCACTGACAGTTTATTGTACGAGGAGCTTTTACATTCCTCAATAAAATAACTCTCAGGCTCAATAAATTCATTTCTTTTATCTGCCTGTCCTTTGGACACTATACAAATAGTGTCTTTCGTCCAGATCTCCATTAAAGAAAACTTATTCATCTAAATCAAAATCAGTAGTTGTGTGTCAGTGTTAATAATAATGGTGATAATGTATGCAGAAGTGGCACTTCATGTGCACAAGAACCACAAAATTAATGATACAAATCTATGTCTTATACTACACATCCAAGCAATTGTCATTAAATTTTAAAATATATAAACATTATTTGAATACATTTAATATCATAACAATTTTTAATAAAAATGATATGACAGTATTCTCCTTACCTGGATTACTGCTCCACTTAAGTAAAATATATTACTGCTCCACTTAAGTAAAATATATTAATAGCAACCATTTTATTGAAAACAAAAGTTATATTTAATGTAAAAACTTGTAAGTATGCAATGTTATTAGAAAAACTTTGGAAAAGCAATATTAAATAGAAAGAAGAAATGGAAAGGCAATATTAAATAGAAAGAAGAAAATTGAAAGTTTAATAATCAGTTCTGTATATTAGAAAACCTGAAAAAGACCATAAATGTCTTTGCTACATATACATATAAGCATATATGTAAATTAATCAGACTTAGTTTTATTAAAAGTGCAACAGCGTGCCTGAACTTCAAATTGAAATCATTTGCAACAACTAGGATTAAAGATGTTAGCCAGCATATTTCATTTTGTCATTTACAAAATGTAAGCAAATAAAAAACATACTTAGCATTTAATACTTGGAAAAATTGAACGCTAGGACAAAAGAAGACATAAGTATAAAAAATTGATGCTTTTTATTTTTTTTAAGCTATAGCTGAGAACAACAGTTAAACAAATTACATACATCTTTGCATAACCAAAAAAATTAAGGGACATGCAAGTTATGTTATGCTGTCAAGGAATTAGCCAAAGAACACAGGAATCCAAGGAAGTAACTCTTGAGTAAAAAATAAGCATATTCTTTCCAGTGAAAGTGTAACATAATAAATGCAAATTAATAAATTATACTGAAATCATTTTGAAGACAACTGCAGTGATGTGAAAAGAATAGATGTCTACCAAAAAATAATCATTTCAAAAAACTAACTTTTAACCTGAATAAAAAACAACTTTTAATGGTTGGGGGTGGTGTGGGGAGTGAAAGAACCTGAATTAAAAAACCTTAATGTGTGCATGTGTGTGTGTGTGTGAACAGTGAAAAGAACCCTAAATAAAAGTAACTTTTAAATTGGGGGGGGGGGGAACAGTAAAGAGTGAGAGGAACCTGAATGATAACTTTTAATTGAGGGGTGGGGGAGAGCAGAGAGAAGAATCTGAATAAAAGCACCTTTAAATGGGGAAAAAAGTTATAAGAGCAACTTGTAATGGGGAGCATTATTTTTGTACCTTTTGTCTTGAATTAGTTATTTAGATAAATGTGTTACAGTCTATTGTGCCCCTGTTAATGCACCACAGTTGATGAGTATCAAAATCTGCCTAAACCTATGCATCCATTTGCATGTTAGTGCACCGTTCTTGCTTAATCTTGTCAGACAAATTTGTCAAAGTTCACTGGTTTGTGTATTAGTATATCACTGTTGTTCATTCTCTTCAGACAAATCTTAAAAAGTTCATTATGTACACACTGCTTAGTCTACTGACAATTTGCCAAAGCTCATTGCATATAGATATGCATATTGGAGCACTCAAATTGTTTATTCTGTTTCAGGACCTCAAGGGTCCTCTATTCTGGCAGTAACAATATCCTCAACTTTAAGTGTATCTTACTAGTTTTAATGTGTCTATTACTGTGTCTCAATCATTTTAAGATGACTCTTACTCTGTAGTTTTGCTGTCTCTTGCCCCTGTAATTTTATGGTGTCTTTAGTTTTATAATTTTTCTTACTGGTCTCAGTACTTTAAAGGTGTCTCTTCCTAGTTTTGATTTGTTTATGCTGTCTCTAATCGTCTCTGTAGTTTGATGGTGTCTCTAACTTGTCTCTGTAGTTTGATGGTGTCTCTAACTTGTCTCTGTAGTTTGATGGTGTCTCTAACTTGTCTCTGTAGTTTGACAGTGTCTCTAACTTGTCTCTGTAGTTTGACGGTGTCTCTAACTTGTCTCTGTAGTTTGATGTGTCTCTAACTTGTCTCTGTAGTTTGATGTGTCTCTAACTTGTCTCTGTAGTTTGATGTGTCTCTAACTTGTCTCTGTAGTTTGATGTGTCTCTAACTTGTCTCTGTAGTTTGATGTGTCTCTAACTTGTCTCTGTAGTTTGATGGTGTCTCTAATGTGTCTCTGTAGTTTTAAGATATCCCTTACTAGTCTCATCAGATTTAAGGTGTCCCTATTTGTTCTGGAATTTTATGGCATCTCTTACCTTGCCTCAGTAATTTCAAGATATCTCTTACTTGTCTCAGTTGTCTAAAGGGATTGCCAACATGTCCCTGTAGTTTTAAAATCTCTGGAGTTTTATACTATCTTTTACTTGTTTCAGTTTTATGGTACTTCTTGCTTGTCTCTGAGTTAAATTTTAAAAATTTTTTTATAGTGTCTCTAGTATTACATGGTGTCTCTAACTTGTCTCTGGAGTTCAATGGTGTCTCTTAATTGTCTCTAGAGTTTTATGGTATCTCTAACTTGACTTTAGAGTTTTATGGTGTTTCTAACGTCTCTAGAGTTTTAAAATTATCTCTGGAGCTTTATGGCATCTCTAACTGGTTTCTAGAGTTTAATAGTCTCTAACTTGTCTCTGAAGTTTTATGGTGTCGTTAACTTGTCTTTTGAGTTTTATAGTCTGTAACTTGTCTTTCGAGTTTGATAGTCTCTAACTTGTCTCTACAGTTTTATGGAGTCTCTAACTTGTCTGTGAAGTTTGATGGTGTCTCTAACTGGTCTCTGTAGTTTTATGGTTTCTTTCAAGTTTTATAGTCTTTAACTTGTCTCCAGAGTTTTACAGTCTCTAACTTGTCTCTGCAGTTTTATGGTGTCTCTAACCTGTCTCTGAAGTTTTTGGCAGTCTTTAACTTGTCTCAGTTTTATGGTCTCTAATATGTCTCTGAAGTTTTATGGTGTTTCTAACTTGTCTCTGAAGTTTTATATTGTCTCTAACTTGTCTAAAGTCTCTTACTAATCCCTGTAGTTTGCTCAGTAGCAATAACCTTTATATTCATCATAGTCTGTAGAGTGAAACCATATCACTAGGCAGGTAGGTTAGATAGACAAATCTGCCACATCATTATGCAGTGGTTTGTGTATTAGTGAAATAATGGTGATGACCAGTTTTATCTAAAAAATACATTTAATACACTGCTTATAGTAATCATCAGCAAATAAAGTTTTTGTTATGCTATTCAAAAATCTACCTGATAAACTGATTCTCTCACTCAATGGCAAACAAATTTCAAAAACCGATTTATGTTTATAGACTGTAAAATAGTATTATCTGAAATATAAAAAAAAAGCATATAACTATTTCCAAAAATGTATTTGTGCTTTTTGTGAAGACAAACTTCACTTTTATGTAAAGGTATAAACTTGCAAATGTAAAGAGTGTAAAAGACAAACATCACTTTGTGAAAAGTTTGCACAAACTTGTATGTGTAAAGTGTAAAAAGACAGAAAGAGGAATGTGCACTTAAGAGTTAAGGCTTCATGTGCCAGTATTAGTACTTTACATTAAAGAACTGAATTCTGTATTAGTACTTTACATTACAGAAAAAAAATTTGCCTGTATTGGTATTATACATTACAGAAGTGAACATTGCCTATATTAATACTTTACATTACAGAACTGAAGAGTGCATATATTAATACTTTACATTACAGAACTGAACACTGTGTTAGTATTTTATAGAAGAGAGCATTGCATATATTAGTACTTTACATTTACAAAACTGAATATTGCCTGTGTTAGCACTTTACAAAACTGATCAACTAGTGTATTAGTACATGTACTGTATATTACAGAACTGAACATAGCTTGTTTCAGTATTTCAGAGTAAAAAAATGAACACTGCCTGTGTTAGTACTTTACAGAATGAACATTGCTTATTAATACTTTGCAGACCTTAAAAGAACATAACATAATACTTTACAGAACTGAACACTACTTGTATGTGTACTTTACAGAACTGAACATGATCTAAATTAGTACTTTATTGAACTGAACAGAACCTGATTTAGAACTTTACAGGTCTGACTGAACATTGCATGTGTTAGTACTTTACAGAATTGAACATTACCTGGTACTAGTCCTTTGCAGAACTGAACACTACCTGTATTGGCACTTTACAGAACTGAACACTACCTGTATTAGCACTTTATAGAACTGAACACTACCTGTATTGGCACTTTACAGAACTGAACTCTACCTGTATTAGCACTTTACAGAACTGAACACTACCTGTATTAGCACTTTACAGAACTGAACACTACCTGTATTAGTACTTTACAGATCTGAACACTACCTGTATCAGCACTGAAAATTAAATGTATTAGTACTTTGCAGAATCAAATCTTACCTGTATTAGTACTTTACAGAACTGAACATTGCATTTGTTTAGTATTTAAAAAAAAGTCAACATTATTTCTTAATCTTAAATATCTATAAGTATATATATTGCTTTCTATTATATTATTAAGTACATAAACCGCATATCTTTTAAAATTGCAAACAACAGAAATAATGGTCTATTTAATTTTAAAAATGTTTTGGACAAAACGCAAACTTTCTGTTTACACCTCAAAGTATATTTTATTAAAAAATAATACCCCAACAACTTATTAGTTGTCGTACAAAATCTAAATAACTGAAAAAAAAAATGGATAATGGATTTACCCTCATATAAAACATGTAATTAGAAAAATCATCAGTATATAAATCTTAATTTAAAGTAGTTTGTATGATGTATATTTTTAATTTATTTGTAAGTTTATGAAATATTTGACAAGAAAATCAAATGTTAATAAATATATTCATCAATACTCAACAACCACTGGCACAGAAAAGAAATAAACTACAAAAAGTACAATTTATATCTGATTACAAAATTTCTCAATATATAACTGTTAATACAGACCCATTTGAATCACAGAATACAATACAGAAAAATTATATTAGTGCCCACACCTCCAAACAAAAGTTTTCCATGAAGATGAAAAATCAAATAAGTACATGTATTAAACAATTATAATTTATTTTACACAAGGAAAGAATAGTAAGGTGCATGCATATTTAATAAATGAAACAACTAGGACTACAATATATAGATAAGCCAAGAGCTCTCTGGAAATAAGTAAGAGATTCTTAATGGAATTCTGATAAAAGTGTTCTTAAACTACCATTTTATAATTAAAATTGCAAAATTATGATGCTCAAATTACTGCACTAATTCTGCATTGTATAAAAACATTTAGAAACAATATCAGACAAAAGAACACCTTTCAAAAATAGCAAAAAGATAAACCACTATAAAAGAAAATGGAAGAAAGACTAATAATTCTTCAAAATATTAAAATAAAATAATTTTTATGAATTAAATCACAAATAATTGACCAATAAAACTCATAGTAAATAACATAAGCCCTGATTGAAAAGTACATAACCTTTTTCAAGAACTGGGGAAAAAAAAAATTAATTTATGGTATTTCTGGATTTAACAAAATATTTTTTACAATTAGGCACAGTATGTTCATATGAATTACCTCTTAACTTGTTCAACCCATTCACACCAGTTGAAAGGATGAAATACAGCAGCTGCATATTTTTCACCTCCGGGCTTGTCTAGTCTACAATGACTTTGTGACCAATATTTCAACAACAGCAACAAAATATCTTAATTGGATGTAATATTTTTACATAATATCACAACTGTAGAAAAATCATTAGCAAAACTCTGGATCATGACCTCATATTTGGACAAAGTACTGAACATATTGTACCATTTTCTACAAGGTGTGAAATAATCACTGGTCTCAATGGATTAACAATTTCACAGAATAAGTTATGTATCCAAAGCATTTAAAAGACAGCAAACCTTTACTAATATTCTAGTAAGACCATGCATTAAAAAAATAAATAATAATAATATTTTTTAAAAAGCTATAACAAAACTTTTGAGGGGGAAAAAGTGTTAAAATATATTTTATTTGTTTGACAAATGATTTGATTCCAAATACTCAAAACATTCAAGACCACGAGAAGTACTAACTATAGTCGGTGGTAAGAATAAAATGTGGTACAAATAGAACCAGAAAAGCATAATAAAATATATAAGTATAATAAGATATTGAACAACTATACAATTTAAATAAATCTATATTAACTACATTATTTTTCAAAATAAATATAAGATTGTAAGTATTATGTAAATTAAATAAATATACATTGGCAGAATCACTGTTCAAACTCAATATATTGAATAGAATTTACTTTTTAAAATTCAAATGCCTTGACATATTACTATAATATTACAATATTATTCCTTCTACCCAGTAATTATGTACAGACTTGCATACAAGTAAACAAACAATTATTCAAACTCAATATATTGAATAGAATTTACTTTTTAAAATTCAAATGCCTTGACATATTACTATAATATTACAATATTATTCCTTCTACCCAGTAATTATGTACAGTCTTGCATACAAGTAAACAAACAATTATTCAAAAATAAAATCAGATGCTTAAGTAATCATCATTTGATAGCATAACATTTGTTACCTAGGTTCATATTTTATGACCCAATAAGGTACTGAAATACTTAGAATATCACAAGTTTAAAGGAAATGCGGAGAAGTTTTAAATTTCTGACTATTGTTAAATGCACGATACACCCATTCTTAAATTTCTGAACAGTCATCTGAATATTATGTTCAGAAACCAAGCATGGAAACTTTATGCTATTTAAATATTCTTCAATGTAGTATTTGCACTCAACCAAACATGGAAACTTTATGCTACTTTGCATTATTCAAAGTTAGTATTTGCACTTAAACAAACATGGAAGCTTTATAGTTTTACATTATTCAAAGTAGTATTTGCACTCAACCAAACATGGAAACTTTATGCTATTTTTGCATTAGTCATTCACTCAACTGAACATGGAAACTTTATGCTACTTTGCATTATTCAAAGTATTATTTGTACTCCACCAAACATGGAAACTTTATGCTATTTTTGTATTATTCAAAGTAGTATTTTCACAAGCAAACAAAACTGAATCAGAGGGAGCATTTTAGAGATGTACTGCAAGTCTCAAGAATTTATACACTCATCCATGCGAAATTGCTTCTGTAACAGCAGCTTGCAATAACTAGACGTTTCAGTTCGGTCATATGGTTTTTTTTTTGTTTGTGTACTCACATAAGTGTTGCATGATGCAATAACTAGATGCTGTAGTTCAGTCTTACATTTTTCTATTAGTGCATTCATAAATGTCATGTCCTACAATATATTCTGCATCTCATAGAAGTGTTAACATTTGTTTTGTTCATTTAAATGTTTTAGTTCTCCTCACTTGATTAATTTGAAATGCTTTTATTTACAGTTTATCTTTCTTTAATCTGCTAAGTGTCTGTGTATTGTGCATCTGTACTTGTAGCTTAATAAGAGATACCACAATTTAATTATTAGGGTTGAAAAAATTGCATCTATGCTAGAGAAATGCTAGCACAAAAAAAGAAACATTGACAAGTACCAATTTACAATTCTGATGGATTGCTACATATGGCTATAATCAGACTTGGCAAATGGAGAGCATGAAATATTACTGGTAAAGCACTGATCAGTCATAGTTACATGAGGACAGTACAATTAGATATTTATTTTTTTAAAAATTAAGTGTGCCTTGAAAGAATATGCTTAAGTGTTTGCCTGTTGATTAGAATTAAGAATCAGCATATGTAACTTAAAAAAAAAAAATGATTCAGCCAGTACAAAGTCAGGTACTCTAACAGCCTTAGTTTAAAAAAAACAACACAACTGACTCAACCAATACAAAATCATTTACTGTAATAGCTGAATTTTAAAAAAAAACTCACTTTCTAAATTAAAAAAAAATATAACAACAAAGTATAAAATGAACAAAACTGATTTCTAGATTTCTAGTCACAATTTTTTAATAGCCCTACTTGTTTGAGGTTTTAAAGTCAGTGTTTGCAATGTAGGTAAAGAGGTTTATGCCATTCTACTGGTATTCTAACTACTGTCCAAAGTATTCTATGAGTTTCTCAAATCATTGCAAAAGAGCTTGATTAACATCAGCATAAATAGATCTTGATGCTGTTGTTGTTTTGGACTGCAAGTGTTGCAGTCATTCTTCGTCTTTGTGTAATTTTTACCCAGGTGGACAGTTCATTAAGAGGTATTCCAAGCCACTTATGGTAGGAGGAAATGCCAGCAAACTGCATATGAATGTGACATATTACATGGAATGAAGGTCAGTTATAAGGTATTAAAACTTCCCCTTGATCGGTTGGCAGTTGAGCATGCTATTGTACATTAGGTCTTTGAATGTGCAGCAGAAAATGTGTGCAGACTTTGAACATCTTTTAGAAAGTATCTGATGCATCTACTAATATTTAGATGAGCAACAACCCAAAACAAATTCAATAAAAATGAAGCTTCAGTAATTAAAATCAAGTAGTTTTCAAATTCGATAGAATGAGATTGCACTATATATATATATATATATATATATATTAGAGAAAGAGAGACAGAAAGACAAGAAGAGAGAGATTTTCTTTTTAACACTTTTTTCATTTTTAACAGTATCTGACACAATTAACTGTTAATAATCATTATAAATTTAATGATTATATGCATATGAAATGACACTAGATATGATGTCAATGACTTGAAATGATTAATTATGATCATTTATGAATATATCACACTTGAATAAATTAAGAATTAAAAAATACAAATAAACAAAAGTGTCTTAAAGAGCAAAATTAAATCTCGGACAAATACAGCAATAATAAGTGATTAATTAAAGTGTGTATATTAGGGAACAAAATTAAACTTTAGTCAAATAGCAATAAAGATAGTGAATTAGAGAAGTGTGTATACTAACAGATAAAATTAAACTTTAGTCAAACAGAGCAACCATAATAGTGAATTAGAGAAATGTGTATACTAACAGATAAAATTAAACTTTAGTCAAACAGAGCAATCATAATAATGAATTAGAGAAGTGTGTATACTAACAGATAAAATTAAACTTTAGTCAAACAGAGCAATCATAATAATGAATTAGAGAAGTGTGTATACTAACAGATAAAATTAAACTTTAGTCAAACAGAGCAATCATAATAATGAATTAGAGAAGTGTGTATACTAACAGATAAAATTAAACTTTAGTCAAACAGAGCAATCATAATAATGAATTAGAGAAGTGTGTATACTAACAGATAAAATTAAACTTTAGTCAAACAGAGCAATCATAATAATGAATTAGAGAAGTGTGTATACTAACAGATAAAATTAAACTTTAGTCAAACAGAGCAATCATAATAATGAATTAGAGAAGTGCATATATTTGCAGACAGAATTAAAGACAACCAATCTAATTTTGCAAACTAAATTTTGATCATGGAGCCAAACACTTTTGACTGTACACTCTAGAAAGCTTATGCAGAAATGATCAGTTGAAAGGAATTATCTCAGAGGAGCAATTGGTTACAATGCAGATTAGGCATCAGGACGTGGAATAAGTCCAAATTTCTCAGGCTGGAAGAAGTGACGCTTGATGTTGTCAACAATATCTTCTAACTCTTGTTCTGCACCAGACCGACTGAGGCTGTTAAAGAATTGAATGTGGAAAATAAATTCTCAGTTCTTTAGAGAATTAAACAAAAAATAGATTCTTGGTTATTCCAAAAATGTTCAGCAATATTAAATTAATTTTATTCTGTTAATGGAGCATACTAGTACCACTACACAAATACATACTCTATATTATTCTAAAGATTTTCCGTGTCATGATAAATACACACTCTAAACTATTACCCAAATGGAGGAACATTAATCTGGCCATTGATGCTTAGGAACATAGGCACAATACAACTGTATAAACAATTTGCATACAAAACAATATGAAGGAATGTAAGATACATAAAGTATAACTCTATGAACAATTATACAAAGACAATATACAGGGACATAGGTACAATAAAACTGTATAAACAAACTGTACAGAGAATACATAAGAACATAGGCACAATACAACTGTATGAACAAACTGTACAGAGACAATACATAGGCACAATACAACTATACGAACAAACTATACAGAGAATACATAAGAACATAGGCATAATACAACTGTATGAACAAGCTGTACAGAAACAATACATTGGCACAATACAACTGTATGAACAAACTATACAGAGACAACACATAAGAACATATGCACAGTGCAGCTGTATTACAAACTATACAGAGACAATATACAGGGACATAGGCACAATACAACTGTATGAACACATTGTAGAGAGACAATACATAGCATAAGACAACTGTTTGAACACACTATACAGAGACAATACATAGAAATGTAGGCTCAATACAAGTGTATGAACAAACACTGTACTGACAACTGATGGGAAGATAAAAACAACACTATTTAGAAGCTGTCACAAAGAGCAAAGGTTCTGGTGGCATACTCATCTATCATAAATTCTTTTACCCACAACACTTACCCTTTGGCAGGATCTGGGCGGTGCTCTGTGTAATATTTGATTTTTGGCTCTGTGCCACTAGTTCGGAGTGTTGCTACACATCCATTTTCAAAGAAAAATGTAATCATTTGGCTTGATTTACTGACAGGTAACACCTGAGAAATATGTATTTGATTGGAATTTATTAATTGTGAAAATAAGTAAAATTATCTTAGTAGGATTTATTAAAATGTTATCAAAAGTTAAATCAATGTATATTAGGTGTCTTCCAGAGATATAAGAAGTATTAATAGAATCTAAAATTGTTTTAAGTGGATGATAATTAAAAGAGCTTTTAAAATTCTACTATTTACTGTGTATATTATGGATGAATTAGAAAAATCATGCTGGGCTTCTCTGGTTAATGAAATACTTTTTGGTTAAGGGTTTTGACCTTATTTGATTACATCAGGTTGGTGGTAGCAAATAAAAAGTTTTTTTTATAACAAAGCAAAGAATACTGGATAATTATCATAACAGGTGTTACAAAGAGTAAGTGGAAGTGACAGACACATGGGTTAAGAAACCTTGAAAAGCATTTTTAGAAAGATTACCTGGATCACATCAGAGAACAATAAATGTTTTCACTATACTTATATTAAATTAAGACAGGTGTGTTTTTCATTTATTTAAATGTTTGCATATACTTGAGCGAAACAAAAGTTCCAACAAATTGTAAGTTCTTGTCTAGAAGATGACTTTAATTATTTTTGCTATTTTCTAACCTAATCAACAGTGAGAAAATGTTTGACAAATTTTGTGATTTGAATAAGGCTGTTTCTGTACATGCTGTTTTACAATTAAAAGAAGTCTGAATCAATTAAGATTGTTGGTGTACGGTATGTCAAAATGATTAAAGTTACAGTTATACTGTACAAACTCTTGTATTGCACTAAATTTAGAGTTTGCTAATTCAGACTGAAATATTTTACTGAGTTGAGTTTGTTAATTCAGGACTGATATATTTCAATGTTTCAGAGATTGCAAATTCAGGAATTATATATTTTACTGTTTCAAAGTGCAAATTCAGAGTTATATATTTCACTGTTTCAGAGATTGCAAATTCAGGAATGATATATTTTACTGTTTCAGAGTGCAAATTCAGACATATATTTCACTGTTTCAGAGATTGCAAATTCAGACTGATATATTTCACTGTTTCAGAGATTGCAAATTCAGAGGGTTGAATGAGTTACTTTCTTTCTTAAGTGTTTTCTTAATTGGTGGCCTATCAGGAAATCTTAATTGCAGGGCCAGAGTTGTGTGATTTTATAACTTTTTTAATGGGTTTTGAAAGTGTTATTTACATTTACTAATATCTCTGTTTGCAGTAGCTTTAAAAAAAAACTAAATTCAGTTTCATTCAGATGAACTGTTAGTTTCCATTTCCTCCACTCACTGTAACATCTACATTTGAGAAAATAGATTGAAAGATTTTCTTAGGGAAAAAAAAATCATCCAAGTCAAAATTGAATCATTTTGTACAAAAGTAATCACATTTATATGACTGTCAATGAAGAAAAAACAAGTATGCTTATACTTGTTATAGTATTATATTTATTTTAGAGCTTTAAACATTTAATATTTTTGTTTAAAAAATTACAAGACCAATTTCCTATTAAATATTGAATTCCATTAATAAAATTACTAATTATTATTATTGTACTTTTACCAATTATGACTTTCCTTTAGGGCATTTAGTTTGTGATTTTGAGACAAATTTTCTTTGGTGTGAGTTAGAAGAAGAGATATATCAAAAGTAATCAAAATAAAGCACCATTATTAATTCTGTTACAATGTAGAAGAGATAATTCAAAATAAAGTAGCATTCTTGATGCTTATTATTTAAAAGTAGAAGAAATATGTCAAATTAATAAAATAATAAAGTACCAATATTTATGTACGGTACGAAGTAGAAATGTCAAAAGTACTAAAGTAGAATAGATCTATCAAAATAAATAATAAAGCAGAAGGGATTTGTCAAAGTCATACATAATAAAATAGAAGCGATGTCAAAATAATAAATAATAAAATAGAAGGGATATGCCAAAGTAATAAATAATGAAATGGAAGGGATGTATCAAAATAATAAATAATAAAGTAGAAGGGACATGTCAAAGTAATAAATAATGAAATGGAACTGATATATCAAAATAATAAATAATAAAGTAGAAGGGATATGTCAAGGTAATAAATAATGAAATGGAAGGGATATATCAAAATAATAAATAATAAAGCAGAAGGGATATGCCAAAGTAATAAATAATGAAATGGAAGAGATATATCAAAATAATAAATAATAAAGTAGAAGGGATATGTCAAAGTAATAAATAATAAAGCAGAAAGGATAGGTCAAAGTAATAAATAATACAGTAGAAGGGATATGTCAAAGTAATAAATAATAAAGCAGAAAGGATAGGTCAAAGTAATAAATAATACAGTAGAAGACAGTATGTCAAAATTAATAAATAATACAATAGACATGGTATGTAAAGAGAATAAATAATAAAGTAGATACACATCAAATAAATAAATACAAAAGAATCATTAGCATACCCAACATAACAAAGATATAGCTACTCAAAAAATGTAATAGGACAGTAAAGTATTGAAACTGAGAGATTAAAGAACAGTTTATGTCTGTATTTATAAACATGCCAAAATTATGACATGGCATGTGGCTTGAACTGTTTAAAAAACACAACAACGATCTTTTATTACGTGGATATTCTTGTACTAATTTCTTTATTCTTTCTTGATTAGACTTGGGTCTGTCTGTGCATTTGAGCACAGTGGGCAGCAAATTTTGTGTGTTCTGTAGTTCATTGTTTTCAATCTCTTCTCATTTGATGTCATATACTTCAGGTCCTCTTTGACATTTGGCAATAAAAGTTTTCCACGGTCTGCTTGATTTCACCACATTCGATGTTCTGTCATGGTGTCTCGTTGCCTTCTAGAGCCACTTCTCTGCAAGATTTCTTCACTGGTAATTCCACTGTCATATGTGGCACTGAGTATTCTGTGCAATACTGCCATCAGTTCTCTGATGTCACCAGTACTCTAATATCACAAGAATATGTTTTAGCACTTCTATCAGTTCTCTGATGTCACCAGTACTCTAATATCACTAGAATACATTTTAGAACTGCCATCAACTCTCTTTGTGATCCTTTAGATATATTGGGACACAGCAAGAATACATTTTAGAACTGCCATCAACTCAACATGCTTAAGTAGTTTGTTGCAGTTAATCAACTAAGGGGATACTGTACATAAGTATACGACCAAGCAAATTCACTGCTACAACTGAAATGACAAAGACACAAAGAAGAAAATACAAACTAATTTTTACCTATAGCTTCAGATGAAACAGATCTAAATAATTCCACCCATAGTTAAATAAGACTTCCAAGGGAGAGTACTCACAGGCTTTTTGTCTGCTGTTCTACTATCGTATCCCTCTGTCAAGTCTCGTACATGCTGAATCTTGTATCTCCCACAGAATTCTGGATACTACAAAGGATGAGAAAATTAAAGGAAAATAATAGTTTTATAAAGTCGACAAAGGCATTACAATTGTTGCAAACAATGTTTAAAAAGATAATGTCCACAACTGTAGCAATTCTGGTCATTACAGTTGTATGTAGCCATTATTCTGTTTTATTTTCTGTTTGAAAAATAGAGATAAAAAGTTGACAATACAATTGGGAGGTATTCAAAGTCACCCTTT
This sequence comes from Sinotaia quadrata, assembly GCA_028829895.1. Classification (NCBI taxonomy): domain Eukaryota; kingdom Metazoa; phylum Mollusca; class Gastropoda; order Architaenioglossa; family Viviparidae; genus Sinotaia; species Sinotaia quadrata. Next base: position 65,691,179 of record CM054183.1, read on the forward strand.
CCTTATTTTCTACACAGCAAAGACAGCACATCTATTTTGTCATTTAAAATAAACAACCATAAATAACTTGCAACTTACCTTCCCTTTTCCTTCAAAATTCCTAAGACTGTCGAACAAAAGTTTGATTGTTGTAGGCTCGTGGCAGATGAAATAAGAATTGTTGCTGATGTGATAACCGTACCTTGCAGCCAAGAAAGAAAACTCATCAAACAAAAAATCTAAATCTACTTATTTCATGAAAGACAATTTTGGCATTAGACAAGAGTTTTCATTAAGATGAATTTCAAAGTTGTAGATGTTATTCTAGCAGAAAACAGTAGCAGTTGAATTAAAGGTAAGTGCTCTATTAAATGAACATGTTAAAATAGCAGATGAAATTAAAAGAGTATTATGCCTGCCATTTTATTAACATTATGCCGATCTGTAGCTGTTCAAAGCTTTAAAATTTTTTACCTCTAAGAAGAGGTGCCCAAATGAGTCAAGTGAGATAAGAGTGACACATTTTCTGTCAAAGTGGGCTTTAACTGTTACTTTGTTAACAAAAATAGTCCTGTATTACCTTCATTAAAAAAGACATTGCTCAGTTCTGTTAATTTAAATAGGCCTAAACTGCCTTGACTTAATAAATGACATTAATCAGTTTTGTTAACATAAATAGTCCTAAATTACTTTCAAGTATAAATGACATTAATCAGTTTTGTTAACATAAATAGTCCTAAATTACTTTCAAGTATAAATGACATTAATCAGTTTTGTTAACATAAATAGTCCTAAATTACTTTCAAGTATAAATGACATTTCTCAGTTTTGTTAACATAAATAGTCCTAAATTACCTTCAAGTAAAAACGATATAACGCTTTATGACAATTAAATGGGTTGCCAGTATAATGTATGATGGGTCACATAAGAAAATCACTAAAATCTAAAATACTCTTTTCTTAATGCAATCCAGGTTGAAATGATGTTGATCTACTAATCTCATATAAAATACTATATTAAAGCTAAAAGTGAAGTGATACTGAATCTTCCAGAATAATTTATATTTGAATAAAATTTCATTACAAACATGATAATCTATTGCAGGTAAATCTTTATCACCTTACCCATTTTGCAATAAGATATTCTGAAAATATGATTCAAAAGTTAAACTATCACCATTTCCATTGGGACATATGAAATTTTGAAAATAAGGTTCAAAAGTGTAATCATGAATTTGCATTTAATGCTGCCAAAAAAGATAATCTGAAATATGGATTGTTTGCAAGTAAAAAGAAATTAAAAATAAAAATAACGTAAACAAACTGCTGTAAACAAATTTTTTTACACATTTACTTGTCAATTCTTTATAAAATGCAGTTTAATTCATGGTCAGTTACATTTTCTGACTTGAAGGGAAGTACATAACAATGCTGCTTACATTTTGGATTGAAAATAGGTGTGTTGTACATGCAGTAATTGTGTATAATTTTGCATATTTAAGTCAGGGGTGTGAGTGAAAAATTAAAAGAAAATCTAAACAAAATCATAAAATGTCTTTTAAAATCTGAAATGATTGTGTATATATCTTGTATTTTTTATACAGATCTAGGACTGCACCCACTCAAAATATCTTGTATCTAGTAAACAGTCAAGGACTACACTCATTTAATATATCTTGTATCTAGTATACAGATCTAGGACTGCACTCACTTAACAAATATATCTTTTTTTAGTTTTTGTGTCTAGTGTACATGTCTAGGACTGCACTCAATTGATAAATACATCTTGAAGTTCTTGGTCTAGTGTACACATCTAGGAATGCACTCAATAAATATATCTTGAAGTTTTTGTGTCTAGTGTACAGGTCTAGGACTGCACCCAATTAATAAATATATCCTGAAGTTCTTGTGTCTAGTATAGAGGTCTAGAACTGCTCTCAATTAATAAATAATCTTGAAATTCTTGTGTCTAGTGTACTGATCTAGGATTACACTCATGCAATATATCTTGTATCTTGTATACAGGTCTAGGACTGCACTCAATTAATAAATATGTCTTGAAGTTCTTGTGTCTAATGTAGAGATCTAGGATATATCTTTAAGTACTTGCTCTGGCATGAGCCCTCTGCATGTCACTCAGTTAATAAACATGAACTAGGTTCTTGTTCTAATTTGGAGGCTTGGGTACACCACTTACTTAGCAAAGATGTTTTGAAGTTCTTGTTCAAGTGTGGAGCTCTTTGAATAAATATGGCTTGCATACTCAGCCATGACACAAGCTGCTGAAACACCATCCTTGTCCAAGACATTTGTGCCACACATAAAGCCTGTACATCATACAACAGTTCATGTTCAAAGTTTAGTGAGAGAAAGAGAGCGATCAGGCAAAGAAGTAAATGTTTTCATTGCAAACAATAGAATTATCGGTAACAACAGGGTGCTCAATGTTCCATGGCAGATTTTGTGTTGAGAATTACAAACTGGAACGTGTAGCACTGAATGGAAGTTGTTTGTGTTAATAATTGTGAATAAGATGCTTGGTATTTCTTTCTTTTTCTTATAATGAATGGTAGATTTTGTTGTTGTAATTTTGTGTGTTGTAAAATGTGAATAGGATGCTCGGTATCCAATACTACTTTTTTCTGTCATGAGAAATGTGAATAGGATGCTTATTTTTCAATGGTAATTTTGTATGTGATGTATATGTTGAGAAATGAAAAGAATAGAATGATTAATATTAAACAACAGGATACTCAATATTTTAAAGTAGTTTTATTGTGTGCTGAGAACTGTAAAAATAGGATGTAAACAACAGTATTCAATAACAGATTTCTGTGTAGAGAACTGTGAAAAATAGGAAGAAAACACCAGTATTCAATGGTAATTTTCGTGTAGACAACAGAACTGTAAGCAATAGGAAGTAAACAAGAGTATTCAAAGGTAGTATTTTGTGTAGACAACAGAGCTGTAAGCAATAGGAAGTAAACAAGAGTATTCAAAGGTAGTATTTTGTGTAGACAACAGAACTGTAAGCAATAGGAAGTAAACAAGAGTATTCAAAGGTAGTATTTTGTGTAGACAACAGAACTGTAAGCAATAGGAAGTAAACAAGAGTATTCAAAGGTAGTATTTTGTGTAGAGAGCTGTGAACAATATAATGCTCAATATTCAATGGTAGCCTGGGTACTTTTTTATGTTTGAGAACTGTGAGAACACTTCTACTTTAGTTTACTTTTTTGTATGTTGATACCTCTGAAAAAGACGCTCAGTATTCAATGGTAGTGCGTTTTGTTGAGAACCAGCATTATAATACATAATCTGTATTTATCAGAACATACTAACTCTATATGCAACTGAGATGATATAGAGAGGAGCTAAGGGGATAATCTATTCTAAAAGGAGTGTATGGGAAGTACATCAACACTAAAGTGTCTACAAAAAGATATCTTTATACTAGAAGAGAGAAATGTCTTCAGAAAGATATCTTTGTAAGAAGAGTGAAATATCTGCACAAAGATATCTTTGTGGTAAAAGAGCAAAATGTCTAATGAAGGGCATCTTTATGTTAAAAGAGCAAAATGTCTAAAGAAAGGCATCCCTATATTAAAAGAGAAAAATGTCTAAAGAAAGGCATCCCTATATTAAAAGAGAAAAATGTCTAAAGAAAGGCATCTTTATATTAAAAGAGAAAAATGTCTAAAGAAAGATATCTTTATGTTAAAAGAGAAAAATGTGTCCAGAAAGGTATCAGTGTATTAAAGAGAAAAATAATGATAATAAAAGCAAGTACAATTGCATTTTCTCAACAAGAAGTCATGAATGTTATGGTTTGAGTTTTATGGGCTGAGGATATATATCAGTGAGAAAGTAATGAAGAGTATAAAATAAAATCAATATATCAGGTAAATTTGCAAGGAAAGAGCTATCATGCATTTTATTATAATTTTTTTTGGGGGGCAGATAAAATGAATATGAAAAATATTACAAACAATGGAACATAAAAATGCAACATGATTTCTAAAATGATCAAGCTCTACAATTGTGATAGTAATCATAATTTCTTTTTATACTAATGGTTCATTTGTATTTGAAAAATACTGAACTCATTCAATATCTCAATGATCAGTTGTAATAAATAACTAAACATTCATTCTCACTGAATATTTCTTCAATAATAAACCACACTAAAGGTCTTTAAAATAACTAAACCAATATAAAGAGCTTTCTCAATGGAGCAAACACAAGCAATATCAAAATCTCATCATACCAATGGCCTCTTCAAAGGCAAAAAGGACCTTCTTGCCCTGGCGTATCAGTCCATCTGCCAGATTTCCCATCCACTTAAAGCCTGTCAGTGTTTCCTGACACATTACCAAAAACGGGGGAGAATTCAAATCATGGAAAAAGTATGAAATAAATAAACCCACTAAGATTAAAGGTGCACAAATCTTAAAAAAAAAAAAAGAAGATAAACTGTTTTAGAGTGCAATCTGAGCAAAAATCAAGATTAGAATGTAAAACTATGTGGGACAAAACTGGACTGCATAAAAAAATCAAACCAAACTGAGTGCAAAATTTCTGGGTCAACCATAATGAAGTGTGAAGTGCAAAAGATCTGTATCAACAATAATAAAGTGTGGAGTGTAAAAAATCTGGGTCAACCATAATGAAGTGTGGAGTGTAAAAGATCTGGGTCAACCAAAATGAAGTGTGGAGTGCAAAAGACATTGGTCAACCATAATGCAGTGTGGAGTGCAAATGATCTGGTGTGTCAAACATAATGAAGTGGGGAGTTCACAAGACCTGGTTCAACAATAATAAAGAGTGGAGTGCAAAAGACCTAGGTCAATAATAATGAGGTGTGGAGTACAAAAGACCTGGGTCAACCATAATGAAGTGTGAGTGTAAAGTTAAACACAAGTAAGTGAGGACAAGTATGAACTATATAAATGAAAGTTTGAAGTTAAAACAGATTTTATTTTAGAATGAGATTTACAACCTAATAGTTATATCCTTACAGTTTAATTGATAATACATACACAAAATTTTTTCTAATTTTAACATGAGACATGTCCATGTGCATCTATCATTGTTTCCTAACGGACAGAGATCACAAGGATGCGGCGCATATGCACGCGCATACACACACACAAAACACAAAGAGCATTCATTCCAAGTGATAATTAATAAAACACCTATTCTCTCCATTTCGGAATGAGAACAATACATAAACATACACACATACATACTTTATTCCATTTACTTAGACTGATAATCATACATGATCTTTATTCTGTCAATTTGGAGTGAGACTCAATGCTGATACCTCAAACTGAAAACCATCCATGGAAGCCATAGTTTGTAGAATCTTAGATGACACTGTGCTTGCAATCATGTAAACATCAGATGCTGCACAGGAAATAAAGTGCACTTTTCTTATCAGGATCTTTACAAATGTCACATGATTCACTTCCCACCCACCCGACTCACCCCAAACCTCAATCTTAAACAAAGTATCTGCCTAGACCCAGACCATAGTCAGTAGTAATATACCCTCTCTAGTCAGTAGTTTTAAGTCTACCATAGCAAAATAACTGTCTCCAAGACTAGCTAAAAAAAGTTCTAGATGTCCTAATTTTGATAAACAATAGCAAAAGTAAAATTAAAATCTTGCACACATACAGTAGATCTTTCATTTCTCCCATTTTGTGGAAGAATTCTCATCTGTACTAAAAAATGTGCTTCATGTGGAGAGTAATAAAATCTCATGCCAAGAGGAAGTACACAGTGTCACTCACAATGAAAAAATGGATGCAAACACAGAGAATGATAAGCATGCCAGTGTGTATCCATAGAGACAATTAACAAACAACCATGCATATTTATGTACCATGTTTCCCTTATTACCAAAAGTCTTCTAAAACCACAAATGTTTGATTCATCACCATAATTTCTTGTGCCATGACAAACCAGACTAGTTTATGACAGACATGAGGCAAATCTGTAACATCCAATTTTTAAAAATGGTTTGTTTATTTTTTAAATTCTACACAAGGATCATTACATAGAATCAGTTCCCAATGATGATGAAATATCTAATAAAGCATTATATTTGATCTATACATTTGGCAGAAACTCACATTGTGCCTTTCTTCTTTATAGCTTGGTAAGTATTTCACAAAACAAGTGAGCCACGATTCAAAAGTATTTAATGAACAATACAGTTAAAGATTCATAGGACATTACAGTAAATGATAAAATGTCAATAATCTTAATAAATCCAATAATGTAAAAAATATAAGGACATATCCCTGTACATCTTGATAAATTTCTGTAATTTATAATATTTACATAATTTTCTTTAATAATGTTGCCTGGACAATGTAAAATATAAGTGCATTTCCTATGTGCATCTTGGTAAATTAAACAAGAGAACAAATTTTAATTACTTTATTATAACAGTGGAAGAGATAAGAACACATCAAATTTACATCAAGACTCGCTTGTGGGGGGGGGGGGGGGGGGGGAGTCCGAATTAACTTGTAATAAAATATTAAACACAAACATTGCAAAAGCAGTCTTGCTTAATTTCACTATGTTCAGGACATTTAATGACACCCTTCATTTTGTTAACAATGGTCCTGTTTCATTTTATGACTTCTGCTAAACCTCACTTATCCATTTTCAATTTTGTGACTTCATTTGGATAAACTGTAGACAACTTTTTAAGTCATACTCAACATGAATATGCAACATCTAAATATAAGTCTTATAACCTGAATTTTTATTCTGTTTATGGCTTAAACACATTTATTTCACTGCTAAATTTATATTCATTGTTTACTATGATGCCATGATATTTCTTGGTCTTACTCAAGAGAGTACTCAGTATTTAAATCAAGAAATTTCTTTTTCAGTTCAGAAATTTATATACATTTGAATGGGTTGTCTTTTGTAACATCAACAAAAAGTGTGCCATCTTTTTTACATTTCCTGATGCAAAATGAGGCATTTTCTTTTATGGCAAACTTGTATTAAGAAAATTTATTATTACTAAAATTTATTATTAATGCTTACTTGTTAATAGAAACCTCTGACCTCTAGAGAAAGCATTTGTAAATCCAGACTGCTTGTTAAAATTTAAATAACACAATCTTGTTGCCCTAAAATGTTTGATAACAAGTTAAAAAATACAGTCCCAATGGTTGAAACAGTTATAAATTGTTGATAAACAATCTTTAGCTAACACAATCTTGTTGGTTGAAAGAGTTGACACCTATGAAGATCCTTTCTTAAAAATTTCAGAAATATTTTTCTTCTGAAAAAAAAATACAGTAAACATAAATCAGTTCAGCTTAAGAAATATTTTCCTACACTGGCCAAGAATTGAATTTCTTAAGTAAATTATACTGCAATGCAAAGAAAAAGACTGGCATTCATATCTAACTAAAAGGACAACAGACTTGGAAGTTATCTTCAAAAAACAATATTAGGGCAATTCAATTATTTATTTCATTGCAAAGAAACATGCAAAATTATCTTCTTTGAACTATACATTTTAAGACTATTAAATGTCTAAAGAAAAAATATAAAATAAATTAAAAGAAAAATATACTGAACTGCAGTGAGAAAGATGGGACTTTGTGATGGAGCAAATCTCAACAAATTTTGTTCTTGAAAAATGCAAATTCAAAGCCAATTAAATAAAAAACTCAGTGTTTTGACCAGTTGGGAAAGTGGAGAAGGAGGAGACACAAAGTATGTAACAAGGCAAAAACGTTTTTTTGGTCACTTAAATTATCATGTTTGACACAAGTAACGAGTGATAATAAAAAGGATAATTAAATGTAATAATAAAACAAAATAATAACTGCAACAAAAGGTAAAACATTAGTGAGGTTGTGACCAAAAGGGAGGGGGGAAGTGGTAAAAATCAGCAGCAGGCAAGAAGACTGTGTCCACAGATCAATTTTTAATTGATGCTGCAAATTTTAAGAAAGCATTTGCAGAAAATTCAAACAATATTTATCTGACAGTATTTAAAAGCTGACATCATTAGAAAAAGAGCAATTTCATAAATCTGATACTTAATTCTTTGAGCTGTAATGTAAATTGTATTTTACATGAATACTTCTGAGATATTCAAATTTTTAATTTTAATGTGCATTTATAAAGAAATTGAACATTGAAAAGGAGATATATTTAAAAATACATTTTTGTGAATAAATATCCTCTTACCAGCCTTCTGCTTTATTATACTTATCACAAACTATATTACTCATATACATATGTAATTTCATGCATTTGGCTCAATTTTATAATGTGTTTTACAATGTAGAACTATTAATTTTCTTTGAAAGAAATTACCAAAAGTAAACAGATATCATTAAAAATATAAATATTTATCAGAAATGCAACAAGTATGCTTTCCGAAGGGAGTGGGGGCTAAAAGCACTATTGAATAAAAGCACTATTGATTTTTATTTATTTTTGAAATATTGAGATTTTAATTGCTTTGCTTAAGTGTAAAAATCTTAAAAACCATCAATATTTTTAAAAACAGTCCTGGAAGTGAAGGATTTAATACAAGTACATTGTAATTTGCAATCACATTTGAAAGAGGGAGCATCAAAAGCAAAGGAGCAAGTATTCAACTGTTGAAAAGATCAAATTAAGTGTCAACCTTTTTGAGAACAAAAAACTAGTATTATTTTTAGCAGTTAGTATTAGTAATGCATGCTGCAACACTGAGGTGTATACAATATGATGTGTATCAACTGGCAAGGAATAGAAACACAAGGATGATGAACCCAAAATATTAGTAATTATACAGAAAGGGGGAGGTAAAAATTCAAAATTTTTTGTGGATTTATAATTTAAATACATACAATATTTCCTTGCATTCATAACTATAAAGAGTGCAAAAGTTCAAACTTCAAATCTATTAAGGTATTTTAAGTACTACACAACCGTACCTTCTTGTTTTCTGGAATTAGACTTTTGAAAACAAGACCAGCTCCAGAAACCCAGAAGTGCTCCAATTTCATTTCCAGAGAATATCTTCCATTCCCCACTGTCAGTAATCGAAATAAAAACACTACAAAAAATGTCTATTAAAGAAGGCCCTACACATCTGACTATTTTTTTTGTTCTTTAAAAAAAAAATATGTGACTCAAAATTTAAAGGAACTATCATTAATAAATCTAATATAAACAAGTTCATTTTGAAATTATTTTTTTTTTTACCCAATCCATAGTTATTCATAGTATTAAAGAACAAAATTGAAAATAAGCATAAAAATAAGCATTGTTGTAAAAAAAACAAACAAACCACACTTTATAAAAGAGTTCTCGCAAGCAGTGAGTTAATTAGCAATGCAAGACATATTTTTATTCAGAGTAATAATTTTTTAAAAATCAACATTTTACAGAAAAGAAAAACATTTTATAAAAAAGGTGAGCCCAAACTATTTCAGTGACAAGTACTTGTTGGTATAGATCATCACAAATAGAAATACATTATTACCATAAATATTTATTTTAAAAGAACAATTATTAGAAACATCTCTACTGAAACAAGAAATTATTCAGGAATGTTGTGGGTACAGAATGGCAAGACCTGATGCACTGAAAATATATAATAGTTAAAAATGGCAAGCAAATAAGTGTTAATAGCCAGTAAGCTTGTGTTGATCAATTACTTTGAATATTAGTGCTGTTTTAACAAATACACTAATGTAAAATGTACAGCTAATGTCTTGGACGCAACTCACTTAGGTAGCTTTTCAGCTAAGGCCATTCGATCAGCATCTGGGTCATTTGCAATAATAACAGGGCATCCCTTCTCATCAGCTTTTTTCATGGACAGTAACTATGAAAGGTTCAAATTAGGATAAACAACAAAAAAAATTATTCACATTCGTATAAACAAGGTTAAAGGCCTCTAAAATTTTGTGGAATGTCAAAATATTTTGTAAATTGATGTGTTATATGTCAACAAATAAAAAGTATCCTAGTTAGGATATAATTTTAAATAAAAAACAACAACAATATTAAGGTCAATAAGAATGCAAAATGTTAAGTAAGCATTAATTTTAAAATTAAAACAATAGTAATATATTAAGTTCAATATTACTGCAAAAAAGTTAAGCAAGCATTTAATTTTAAAATTAAAACAAGAATGAAAATAAATTAAGTTTAATAAGAATATGACTCAGCATTTAATTTTTAAGTTAAATAAAAGTGTATGAATATCTATGACTGTGTCTGGAATAATTTTTCATAAAAAAAAAAATTCTAATGCCAAAAATAATAAGTTATAAATCACTGGTGATAAAACTTAGCTTAGCATTTAAACAGTTTCTAAATATTTACTTCTGACAGAATCAATGAACATCGGTGACACTGCCAAGAAATTTAGTCAAACACTTAGAAATCTAGGTGCCATTATTCATGGTCCATTATCACTCACTTGTGTGTTTCATTCTGTAAATGCATTTATTTGTTTCATTCTGTAAATGCATTTATTTGTTTTATTCTGTAAATGCATTTATTTGTTTCATTCTGTAAATGCATTTATTTGTTTCATTCTGTAAATGCATTTATTTGTTTCATTCTGTAAATGCATTTATTTGTTTCATTCTGTCATTCTTATTGGGATTCACAGCTTTAGTTTGTTATATTATTTTTAGCTTTCTTATGTGTTTTGTGTGGAGTGGTATAAAGATGTTTGTTGTGCATGTATTTATATTTACAGCTTGTATGATTATTAAGCTGTCATCATCATCATCATCATTATGGAAAAGATATTTTTTCCCAAACAGTACAATAAAGTTTTCCACATTCATATTCTTTCCTTCTCCACAATTTTCAGTCTTCACTTCTAAAGCAGGAACTGAGGAACTTTATTTCCATCTTTTTTTTCTTCAAAGGATTTACATCACTCCAGATGAGCTCTGAAAAGCTGGTATGCATTTGGTGAATCAATAGTATGGAAATATGGTGTGTGTTTGGTGAAACTTTCTTTAAGAATTACTTATAAATAAATAATTTAAATAATTATAATAATTATAATTTAAATAATTATAATCAGACTAATTTAGGACTAAGGCAACTGAATTTGGGACCAGAAGAACCCAAATTAGGACAAAAACCATCTAATATGGACCAATTTAGGATTAAAGAGCCTAAATTATGAAAAAAATCTAATATGACCTATTTAGGACCAAGATGGCCCTACTCTGGACAAAAAAGCTGAATGTAGAACCAAAAAATGTTCCAATGAAATGACCAATTTAGGACAAAAAAGTCCAATTCAGAATTAAACTGAATAAATTAGGACTGAAATAAACCTATTACAACTGAAATACTCATTTAAAGACAGAAACAGCCTCATTTATGATTGAAATAAGCTGCTTTAGAATAATAAAACATACCAAAGCTCCTTTTCCTTCCTCAGGGTTTGGGTAGGTCACAGTAGGAAATTCAGGATCGGGCACAATCTGTAACAAACAAGCAAAGAAGTTAAAAATAAATCTGTACCAGCCTAATAAGTGTAAAATAACATAGCTTCTCCAGAGTACTCAAGTAAAAATTTTGCAAAGAGGGAAAGAGCAATTCCATCCTAGAACTGTAATAATGACTTTTAGAGAAATATTTCAAACAAACATTTTAGGTTCTGTAATATCATAGTAGGTTATTCCATCCAACCTTCTGTCACCATTTTAGCTTCTGTAATATCACTGTAGGCTATTCCATCCAATCTTTTGTCACCATTTTAGGTTCTGTAATATCACTGTAGGCTATTCCATCCAATCTTCTGTCACCATTTTAGGTTCTGTAATATCACTGTAGGCCAGGGGTGCACAAACCATGGCCCGTGACAGGGTGCTATGCGGTCCCCAGAGGACTTTTGGATGTTACCATTATGACGAATGTAAAGCCCATTATTTCATTATTTGTGTTGTTTTTTTCTATGTGGTGGCCCTCCTCGCACTATCAATTGGAAATTTGGCTCTCTGGCCTAAAAAGTTTGTGCACCCTGCTGTAGGCTATTCCATCCAACCTTTTGTCACCATTTTAGGTTCTGTAATATCACTGTAGGCTATTCCATCTAACGTTTTGTCAACATTTCAGGTATTGTAATATCATTGTAGGTTATTCCTCCAACATTTTGTCACCATTTTAGATTCTATAATATCACTGTAGGCTGTTACATTCAACCTCTGTCACTTATTTTAGGTTCTGTAATATTATTGTAGGCTATTCCATCCAACCTTTTTCACCATTTTAGGTTCTGTAATATTATTGTAGGCTATTCCATCCAACCTTTTTCACCATTTTAGGTTCTGTAATATTATTGTAGGCTATTCCATCCAACCTTTTTCACCATTTTAGGTTCTGTAATATCATTGTAAGCTGTTACATTCAACCTTTCATCACTTATTTTAGGTTCTGTAAAATCCCTTTAGACTGTTCCATCCAATCTGTCAATACTCATTTAAGGGTTTGTAAAATCACTGTAAACTGTTCTATCCAACCTCTCATCATTTATTCTGTAAAATTATTCATTGTGGATGTCACATATGAGAATAAGGTCTTGTACATTTCCCAAGTGTGAAAAAAATGGTATGTGACAATAATTTTAACACAAAACGCGAAAAACAAAAAAAAACTTTATGAAAAAATGAACGAAGCAAGGAGAAAACGTTTCAAAATGGCACGGAAATCATTGTACAAACGTCATACTTCCTGTAGACACCGGAACTCTCACGATTTCTCCAACAATATGAGAAGAAAAAAGCACTGGTTGCTACGGACGCATTTGGGCAATTTGCCTGATCGATGTTATGGCAGTTTTGGGCACTCCGCCCGGTAAAGAGTTAAATATTGAAATTATTCAAAAGTGGTTTCATGGAAATATTGATGTCAGATAATCTTTTCATTGTATTTGTTATATGTATATTTGATTGATGATTTAATAAATTTATTGACCTTACACATATTGATAACCATATGCTGGAGAATAGTTGGTGGATGAGGGCTTGCTAAATATAGATGAAAGACGGATTTATCTTCTCCTTTGGTAAGAAGTTTTCCACCTACGGAAGTATTGTGTGACGGAAAATGTTTGTCTTTAATGTTGTGGAAGAGAGAAAATGTTTACAGCCCCTGCATATCCACCAAGTGAGTGAGATGAGTGGCGTCTTCTGGAGAATACTAATGACATAAATTAAGATGCTTATGACTTGTAATTAGTTGTGAATGATTAATAATAATAATAATCACAACCAATAACTAGGGTGGCATTGTGCCACACAATCATTTTATTCTTTCATGTTTACGTGCAATACAATAGCTATACAAATGAACACTAGTGCCAGGTGAAGTTAAAGCAACAGTACCTGTTCTTCTACTGGAATTGGTGCAGGCAAACTGAAGGCTTTAAAGGCTTCTTGAACAAAAGGATAGCCCACTCCATGCATGGCTGTGTACACAATCCGTAGTTTGCTAGCCTGGTTCTCCTTTCTGTAAGCCATATAAGGAGAGGGTAAAACTATCCGACAAGCCAAATACATGTTTGATAGTGAGTGGGCCTTTAATGAGACCAAGACCTCTTAGAAGAGTATGAGACATACAATTCCATCAACCAAAATAACATAATTTAAAATAATTAAAATATTTATATAAACAAATCAAGAGACGGTAAGGCCTCAGTGTAATTTAAATTTTTTTTGTATACTAAACTAAATAAAGTACCTATAGATACAATGCGATGATAAAGCCTCACTGGATTTTTTAAGATAACATCATTTGAATTTTTATATTGAACTATTTAAGTTACTTATAGAAATAAAAAGACTGTAAAACTTGTGACTTTCAAGATGATATGAATTGTATCTTTGCAGTGAACTAATTAAATTACCTATAAAAACACAGAGACTGTAAAGCCTCATTGTAACTTTTCAAGATGACATCATAAGGATCTTTGCAGAGTGGACTGGATGTCACAACAGAAATGTTCCAAGATGATTCCAAAGGCTCCAAGTTGTTCTCAATAGATTTGGCAATGTTTTTGTCAATTGGTGAAACAATCTGAAATAAATGTTCATGATTAAAGTTCATTTTTAATACCACAGTTAAAATGTGTCCAAATTTTCTTGTTCATAGTTACTTCTTAATGCTACATTTAAAATTTGTCCAGTCTTTCGTGTCCACAATTCTCAATGCCAATATTTTCAAACTTTTCAAATTTCAGTAAGACCACAACTAGAACTTGTTTCAATGTTTCATGTAAGTCCTTATTTACTTCTCCATGACAAGAGTTAAATATCTACAGTTTTTCAAACATGTCCATGTTTACTTTTCCATGTCAAGAGTTACAATATCTAATTTTTTATACATGTCCATGTTTACTTCTCCATGTCAGGAGTTACAATATCTAATTTTTCATACATGTCCATGTTTACTTCTCCATGTCAAGAGTTACAGTATCTACAGTTTTTTCATAAATGTCCATGTTTACTTCGCCATGTCAAGAGTTACAGTACATGTCCATGTTTACTTCTCCATGACAAGATTTACAATATCTAATTTTTCATACATGTCCATATTTATTTCTCCATGTCAAGAGTTACAGTATTTACAGTTTTTCATACATGTCCATGTCTACTTCTCCATGCCCCAAAGTTTACAGTAGCTACAATTTTCATGTTATGTCCATATTTACTACTATATGTTCATTTAACAGCATCTTCAATTTACCTGCATATCCGCAATGACATTTCTGTGTTCATATTTAAAGAACGTCCAGTCTTTTATGCATATCCACATTTACTTCTCTATACCCACATTTAAAGTATTCAGTTGTTTATGCAATTCCATATTTATTTCTCAATGACCGCATTTACAGTATGCTCACTCAGCCTTTCATCCATGCCTATAGTTAATTTTCCATCCCCCTCATTTACATTTGTCAAGCTCTCCTACATCTGCAGTTATACTGCAAAGCTCACATCTAGAATTAATTTCCTATACCTTCAAAGCTCACTTCTAGAATTAATTTCCTATACCCACAAAACATCTAGAATTAATTTCTTATACCCACAAAACTCACGTCTAGAATTAATTTCCCATAACCTTAATTATGCTCGTAGTTCATTCTTAAGTCCACACCCAGAATTACTCCAGCCATTTTCCTTTTTTTTGCTTTCATGCTTATATATGCAAACGCACATGATTAACTGATAACATAGGTTCTACCCTGTACTTTGCTGAAATGTGACGGAATAAGTTCTGTCTTACCTGTGCTCCATTCTGCCAGTACACCTGCACACAAAGGAAACAGTATACTTTATCCAAAACTGAAGTTATAAACAGTAAACAGTTCTTCAAATTGAAGTTATAAACAGTAAACAGTTCTTCAAATTGAAGTTATAAACAGTATATAGTTCCTCAAACTGAAGTTATAAACAGTAAACAGTTCTCAAACTGAAGTTATATAAACAGTAAACAGTTCTCAAACTGAAGTTATATAAACAGTATACAGTTGTTCAAACTGAAGTTATAAACGGTATGCAGTTCTTCAAAATGAAGTTATAAACAGTGAACAGTTTTCAAACTGAAGTTATATAAAACAGTATACAGTTCTTCAAACTGAAATTATATAAACAGTATACATAGTTCTCAAACTGAAGTTATAAACAGTATACAGTTCTTCAAACTGAAGTTATATAAACAGTATACAGTTCTCAATCTTAAGTTACAAAATACACATTTTTGCAAACTGAAGTTAAAAACAGTACACAGTTCTCAAACTGAAACTGAAAATTAGTTTGCATCTTACATTCACTGCTCTCATATGATCAACTAAACATGCTTGGGGCTGAGATATTGGTGGGGATGGGGTGAGATCAGATTAAGTAGTGAGATGAAAGCCATCAATGTGAGTGGTGAGATGAAAGATGTGAATCTGCTTTTCTCCCGGTCAGTTAGTTCTTGTTAAAGGGTCGTCACCTGACCAGACTGAGTGTAATTCAAGTACATAAAGCTTCACATATGTTTCTGAATAACATAGCTCTTAAAATGCAAGTAAACTTTAAGTACTTCACCTATTACTCACCAAAAGAAGCAGAAATACTTGAATGACATAATTTCTGAATACTATCCCTTGATGGAACAAAGTTTCAAAATCACATAAAATGTTACGGACATTTGAAGACCATATAAGAAGAAATATTTCAGCAGCTCAGGAGACAGCAAAGACAGTTACTGATCACATGGTTTACAAGAAAAAACAGCAGTAGATGAAGCTATATATTCAACTTGCTGGATATCATGCTCTGATAATGCTCCAGTATTGTCATTGGAAGAAGAATAAGCAACACACACCAATATTCATCGTCGAATAGTTCATCATATGGGCTCCACACTAATCAATGTAACATGATTTTTGCTTAACATCAAAATATAACCCCCATATGAGATGTAAAACCACTGTTCTTAAACTGAACTTACAGTACAGAGTTTTTTAAATTTAATTATTAACAGTACACAGTTCTTAAATTAAGTTATAAACACATAAAAAGTTGTAAAATAATTTTCATATACCTTGTAGCCATTATCCTCTTTAGGATTGTGACTAGCTGTAACCATGACTCCAAGGATGGCTTTGTAATGAGTAACAGTGAATGGCTAAGAAATGTATAAAATAGACATCATAAAATAATTCATTACACATGTTTTAGTTTAACTCTAGGGAGAGGATGTTTTAAGTGACATTTAAAACACAAAATAATTTTTGTGCATTTTTATAAACATCATATGCACAGATCCATCTTTTACACTGCTCCACATGTAAGTTTTAGATATACTGCAGATAAGTACACATTCTGTTAATTATAGGCATCTTGTATGATCGTCATATAAGATTTAAAGAACACTTATGATAAAATTAAAGAACAGTTACATGAGAACACATTATTTTAAGTGCACACATCTTTGCTGATCAAAAGAAGATTTAAGACACATTTTAAATAAAATTAGAGAAAAGGACTTCTTTCATGAATATGACAGATGACATATACGGCACTCTTGCATCCACCTTCTAAGATACTAGTTAGCATATAAATTGCCAAAATGTTTAACTAATTATCATTTGTTTTACTTCAACATTGGGTCATTAATTGTGGAATTATAAGTTCTAAAATGTAGGTTTACTAGAGTATATATGGTGGGTACACAGAAGCCACTCACCACATAAGGGGTTGGACACATTTTGGAGAACAAGTACACAGGAATGCCTTCGTTTATGCACACAGCAGCACTTATCTGGGCCCATCTAAAATACACAAATAGAAAGAAGAAAATGCATAATCACAATGCAATCGTTAATAAGATGATATTTTTTCATAAAGGTATGCATTTATTTTTAATCCACAAAAGTAATACATAACCTTAAACTGATAGAGTGAATGAGACCTAGAAGTACTGGTCAAATAAAGGTAGGTACAAATTAAGATGGTAAGAATTTTGATAGACTGATGATACTGGAAAATGATTAAGAAAAGAAAACCATAATTAGTGTGAAGTTTGATTATAAAGCATAAAGTTAAGAATGTACAATACTACTTAGAAAATCATTTTCTTTTTTTTTAAATGAAGGAAGGCAATTGCATTTAACTCCCTTTAGTCATAATGGTTCCAAAATCTAAAGTAAATAAGAATAGTTCACAACAGTTTGCTATTGCCCAAAGTTAGAAAGTAACAAAACAAGGACAGGACTCATCATTACAGAAGAAAAAGATTAGAGTAATACAACAAGGACAGGACTGGATTGACTACAGCAGGAAACTGGTGTAAAATAGAAAAGACATTTATCAAATACACAAGCAAGCCATAGGCAATATTAGTATTATTAAGTTTATTTTCATTGTACATGTTAAAAAAGTCATTTGCAAAATGCACTTACACTCTTACAGAAGTAAAAAAGCAAATCACAAGCAAAAACAAAAGAATAACATTATCAAATCTATTTTCATCATACTTGTCACTGTTGTGTCGTCCATCAAAGCCAAATACAATGCCTTTTTCACGTACCTCTGGAACTGCTTCCAATACATACTTCACTAGACCCTTGAGTTAAAAAAAAGAAAGAGAAAGAAAAGAGAGATTCTTAGCTATAAATAATTCTGCAACAGATTGGCTCAAGCAAAGACAAGCAAGCAGTCTCTAAAACCTAAGCTGGAAAACATCAAACATAAATGGCTGTTTCTTAACAAATGTATCAAAAAATTTCAAAACAATTTTTACATATACGAGACAAACACAATGTTACTGCTTTGGCTACATACTTTTATAAGAAACAACAATGAGAAAAAGAACATTGAATAGAATAATTTTCTATGAATAATATAAAGAAATCATTAATGAAAAAATCAAAATAAATGCAAATGTAACATCGATTAATATGTTCTTTTTCTGCAAGACAGAAATTAACATGCTCAGACTGTTTGGCACTTGTGATTTTAGTATTAATAATACCTGTAGACTGTTTTATATAATTATAGTAATTAGAATACTAATTATTATATTGTTTTGTCAAACTTATAATTAAAGTATGCAAATTCATCACATTCTTTTTTGAAACAGAATTTACCGTTACCAGCAGTCTGTATCTGACAAAATTATAGATTACAATATTGTGTTTGACAAAATTAATTACAGTACACAAATTTTTGCATTCTATTTCTGAAAGAAGTTTTACACACAAGTAATTATAGTATATACATTCTGTTTTTGAAAGAAAAATTAGCATTATAGTAGAACCCCGCAATAACGCGAATTCAGATATAATGCAGGGACATTTTTTTTTTAAGTATGAGAAATAGTGTGTAAAACATTTATTATCTATCATTTCTGGAAAGAGTTCACATATGACTTTTAATATAAAACGATCCAAAATTTCACAATTTCACAGGTTCTTGAAGTGTTATGCCAAAATAAACATTATCGGAAATGTTTCTTATTACTTATTCATGAGTAAAGCCACTAAGTCATCTTTGTGATTATATTCAATTAATTCTGTATACAATCATTGAACAAACAATAGCTGACATATGCGTCTTCTTTAACTGCATACACAGCCAAGCAGCAGACAAAGCGGTGGATGATAAAATATTCTCACACTTTAATAAACATCAAAGAACTAAAGCAACCAACATGTTGGCTGGGCTTGGCGGTGTTGTTGGATGCAATGAGTTAAAGTAAATATCTGCTTTATTACCTGTAAATTGAAAGGATATGAAATTGCACGTGTTCAGCTTTAATTTAAAAAAAAAAATGACTCAGACCATTGCAGGCCCACTGTACTTACTTATTGGGCTTTATACATGTATTGTAAAACCTTGCATTAACATGACCTCGTATCAACACGATTCGATTTTATGGACCCCAATTATTGCATTATAGCAAGGTTTCACTGTATCTGCATGTTTTATAATCATGTAATTACTAATTATAGTAAATACACATTAAGTTTTTGAAAGAAAAATTAGCAATATCTGCATGTTTTATACAGATTAATTATAATATACATTGCTTCAGAAAGAAAAATTAGCACTATCTACCTGTAATTATAGTATACACTTTCTGTTTTCAAAACAAAAATTAGCATTATCTGCACATGTATCAACACATGTAATTAGTTTACAAAACAATTCATCAACAGGAGAATCACCACCAAATTTAATAAATTCAAGCATTTCATATATTATTTTTGCAAATGATAAAGGTTATGTTGTTTTCAAGCGCAGGCTAAAGTAATATAACTTTGATTCGAAACAGTAACATACAGTCTAGTGGTAGTTTAGTGTTGTACTAGTATCAATCATGACATATAATGATGATTGAAAACAGAATTTCAGAAAAGAACATTAATGAACATCCACTTTAAAAAGAAAAATACCTGAGCAGTCTGGACAATGGTGAGATCATTCATCATGGAGTTACCTGCCCCCATCGGAGCACGCAGCCCTGCCAACATAAATTATGGATGTTATTTATACAATTTATGGATTAAAATGAATATATTGTCAATACACTAAAATTAAGGCAATTTTGCTCTTTCACCCTTACCTCCCCCCCAAAAAAAGTGCTCTACAATGTGAGAAGGGAAGCATGTGGAACTGAGAGTAATAACATAAACAATAAACTTGTGGCTTTGTTATAAAAAGCATGCGAAAAGACTACCTATACAAGGTTACATAGAAACTATTATCACTTATCTCTATTTTTATTCTCTGATAAGAACTATCTTGTGATTTGTATTGACACTAATGTATTGAATTGTGTTAGGATAGAAGACTGTATAGATATTAAAATTATTTGAATGTGGTTTCGTGGAAATATTGATGTCAAGTAATCTTTTTCATTGTATTTGCTATATGTATATTTGACTGTTGATTTAATAAATTTATTGATCTTATCTTACACACATATTGATAACCTTATGTTAGAGAAGAAAGTGAGTGGATGGAGGCTCACTAAATATAGATTAAAAGATGGATTTATATTTTCCTTTAGTAAGAAGTTTTCCACCTATGGAAATATTTTGTGATGGTAAAGGTTTGTCTTTAAAGTTGTGGAAGAAAGAAAATGTTTACAGCACCTGCATATCTGCCAAGTGAGAGAGATGAGTGGTGCCTGCTGGAGAATTATTGATAACCTAAATTAAGATTATCATCACTTGTAATTATTTATGACTAATTAAATAATAATAATCATAAACATTAACCAGGTGGCATTGGCATCACAATTTTATTACATAAGTAAAATAAAAATTCCTTTTTGAAATTTAGGAAACAAATGCTAACCTGCAGTCCCAAACTCCATTCGATGACTAAGTCTTTTCTCTAATTCCTTCACATTTTTTGATTGGGCAAGATTTTTAATTTCATTATGTGTCACCTCATTCTGCACATAATAATTTACATAATGTATCATCAAGTGCCATGGTATACTGTGATAAATAAATTATAATTAAAAATTTAGAAAAGGCACAATTCATATTGTCATCAGTATGTACAATAGTACAAACCAAAAATTAAAATTAAGTCTCTGAAAGTTTATCCATTTGAAAATATATAGTTCCTATTCACAATCACAGTGATGTTTGAAAGATGGACAGTCAAAGGATTGAATGAATATGTTAAATGAAAACTGACAGTGATACAGGACAAATCAGAATTTGGATAGTCAAAGACTATATCTTGTTTACAAAGAAATTAAAATATTCTTATAAAATTTCTTTGAAATCAGTAATGCTATTAAAAATAACCCATGTATCAGAGGTATTTGTTAGGTCCAAAGTTTATTATTATTCATTACCTGTGAAGATATCTCTCTGCTTGCCCTTACTCCTTTCTGAAACCTTTATGTACATATATACTGCACACACATATGTATATAAATAGAAGATCAACACTTTCCCTGTGTACTAAAAAGGAAAGGAATTTTTGATAATACCTAAACAAATGATCATTAAGTATATATTATTTTTATATACTTACTTTGAGAATTCTTGTATTATATTGTGTTTCTGCATAATTTAAGTGATTTGAATTTGTCTGTAGTTATTTCTCATTATAATACTGTATATGTAGTTGCAATTCTGAATAGTGTACCGAAACTTGCAACATGACTGATGCTTTTCTTAACAGTTTTACTCTAAGTATTTTATAATTACACTATATTTATTTAATATTTAGTATCATAGTTTAATAATGTTTCTTACTATGTAAAAGAAACATTAACACAATAACAGCAGAATGTAATTTCAGTAAATAAAGTCTGTATTAACTATTATTCAGCAACAGAATTAAATTCTGTTAAGAAGGTAGAAAAAAAATCCACAATGATGATAGTGGAATGTATAATTTTCTTATGATAAAACAATTTAAAATGAAAACAGTAAAACAATGATGCCACATTTTTGTTTAAAAGTATTTCATTTATTCACTTTGAGTTTGACATTTTTACTACCTAATAAGACTGCTTTGTACAGTGCAGTTTACAATAACAAGTACATGTAGCTTATGTAGACTGAACTATGATTAAGACATATAGGTAACACCAAAGATGTATTAACAGGTCTTTGGGTAGCACTTACATATATCCACCAACTGTACATATTTGAGTGACACTACATCAGTACATGGAGGCATTTATTTCTTGATCTTTAAGCGGGCTAGGTTGTCAATTTAAATTCAAATTTTTGAATGCATTTGGGAAAATCAGATTAATGAGGTATAAGATTGTTACCGTAATAAAAGCATGCTAGGATGTCAATTGAAACTGAAGTTTTTGTATATGTATTTGGGTAATAAGATGAATGAGTTTGGAAATTGTAAATTACATATTTGTGTATCCAAGAATGTGGACAGACACGTCAAGACACTGGACAAGAGACAGTCTTTGCAGTTTAAACCTGGGTGATTCTTTCTTTTCAATCACAGTTTAATAAGTGAATTTACACTGTTTGATGCCGACACCTATACTGGTAGAAATAATGAATGGTGGTACCGCTGTTGAGTCGATGGAGAGACACGTACCTTGTCCCATTTCAGCCATTGCTGCACAAGGCTGTCAATATTTGTGTCACCAGTTAAAACTTCTGCCTTTGCCATATTTACGAGGGCACAGTACGATGGATTACCGAGTTTCGTACTTAAATAACAGCAGCTAAGCAATAAAAAAAAAGATTTTTTTTTTAAGCGCGACCGGCAGTCTTGTCCCCTCGTGACCCTTTTGTCAAGGAAGCTTTTGACGCAGTGACTTATGTCCGATGGCAAGTTAAAATCACGACAATTGAAATATTTTCATTTACATGATACTTTGTATTGAAAGTTTCAGAGGTACAAAAGTGAAAAGGCGAACTTTTGTAGGTAGAAATTATAACGTCTTGTCCACAATATGATTTTTTTAATATGATGACAGGATGTTGTAAACACAGGACGTTTTCAGGCTCGGCGTGGCCGCTTTCTGATAGCGTTATCATCGCAGCCCGACAACCAGAAGCGTCTAAGGCTTTTCTATGTTTTCGACGCGTACAACATATTGATAAAGTAAGAAAGTGATACCAAAATCTAAATCAAAATGGCTATACCCGTCGGGCTTGTTAGAATTGCTGAAGATGCTGACTTTAAAAAGTTTAAAGAGATCTGCGATACAAACGAGGGTTGGAAATTGGAAGTCAACAAAAACAAAATTACGGTGTGGACGAAAGCAAACGAATTATCGAATTTTCACATGGTAAAGGTTGGTATAGTTATTTTATCTTTCATTATTGGCATTTTTAAAAATCGAATGAGAATTTTTGATCAGACTAACAAAAATCTTTATGTTTATCTAATATTATTTACGAACAAACGTTTCTTAGATTACTAACGACTGCCTGGGTTGTTGGTCTTGACGTTGAGCTTGCCTAGCAGCAGTTGGGATAGGCATTAAGACATTGGACAAGGATTAATCTTTCGCACTAAATCTTATAAATACCAATTCTCGTCTTTCACGGCAATCTGTTTCTCTTTCATGTGATTTAGTCCGTTTATAGAATTGCAGTTTAATTTTACTGAAAAATGTTAAAAAACAAGAGCGAGTCAAAAATAATTAATAGAATAATAGTAGCTTATACAAATTACAGTAGATCGCAGTAGTAGTAATACTAATAGATAATTTTACGAGTAGATCGCAGTAGTAGTAATACTAATAGATAATTTTACGAGTAACGATCGCTGTCGACATTACCACATAAGATAATGAAAACCTTTTGAAAACAAATATGTATATGCTTGTTGAATAATTATAAATATGTTTTTGAAGCAGTAATGGAAATATATGTTACTTAGTAATAAGTATATTATTTACGACTTGCAGTTTACAGTAAATATACATGTAAAATTAATTTTAAATGCTTAATTTTAGATGAGTTTTATACTTGGCTAGAATAGTACATGTATAGATTAAAGTTACTACTGGCAGTTTCAAAGAAATTAAAAAAAATATGATAGATACTTATAGTTTTAATTCTAGTAATAGTAAACAGTAATTCAAGTCTTCATACTAATGCATAATTGTATTATTGCTTCAGTATTATAGTAGCAGTTTTAATCTTGATGACAAAGAATATATCTAAATATCATTATGATTAAGATACAGTGATTTTCCTGGTGTTTTATAGCATGAATTATTTTAAATTAAATTTAATAAATTTAGCATCTTACACTTAGCCTTATGGTATATTATAATATATGACCAGTTCTATATATCTACAAATTCCACTTTCACTTCAAGAGTTTGTCACCAAATCTTTAATTGTCTGCATTGCTTTGCATGTGTGTGTGTGTGTGTGTGTGTGTGTGTGTGTGTGTGTGTGTGTGTGTGTGTGTGTGTGTGTGTGTATGTGTGTGTGTGTGTGTGTGTGTGTGTGTGTAAATGTGCATGCAGATGACATGACTTTCCAGAATAAGTACAATAACCATTGGATAGTTAGAGATAGTGACTAACCAGTCAAATTGGATAGGTTAAAAATAGAAATATAAAGTACAAAATATTAATCTTGTCTATAGTTGTATTTTGTAATAAAAATAATTTGAGAAATAATGGAAATTTGAGAAATAATGGAAATAGAATATGTTTTATTGTTATTAAATCATAATTTCTAGTGCTTGATCAGATGAAGGAAAAATACCATCTGGTTACTACTTTAGCATAATAGTAATAGATGAGAAAAAAATGAAAACCAATATTTACTTTCTGTTGTACCAAGATTACTACATTTTGTTGTACCAATATTATATACATCCACAAAGTGTGTGTGTGTGGGGGGAAGAGCAATGCTATTTTTAATTTATTATTTTTCCGTGGCTTATATGTCTGCTGGAAGTGGGAGGGTAAATTAATTCTTTCTTTCTTTCTTTCTTTCTTTCTTTCTTTCTTTCTTTCTTTCTTTCTTTCTTTCTTTCTCTCTCTCTCTCTTGATCTTTCTTTCTTTCTTTTGAGGTAGAGTTTGGACCATCTATCTTAAAAGTAAAAATGCCCTAAATTAGTAAAGATTTTTGACTAAATACTGACTTTTTACAGGCAGTTTGTTGGATAAACTTTGTAGTTTGTGATATCAACTTTGTTTCAGATTCAAACAGAATATGATGATCTGCCAGCACCAGTGTTGTATGATGTCATCCATGACCCAGATTATCGCAAAACCTGGGATCATTCCATGATTGAAGGACGTGAGATATGCGTAATCAACCCAAACAACGATATTGGTTACTATTCAAGTAAGTATGTTTTCTTTATTTAATTGTTATGTCATCCAACCTCTGTCATTATTTCTTTCACTGTCACTAGAATTAATACTGACAGTATTTGGACTAACATGTTATATCTATAATATTGATTTAAAAGAAACTACTTTAACTGTCATTTGTTCTTTTAATGAATTCTATTTACATTTATGAGTATGACATAACTTGTCATAATCTATGAGCTTGCTAATCCTCCCCCAACTGTTTTTTTTTGTTTTTTTTTTAGAAATATCTCATAGTGTTAACTGTTATATTATTTTTTCATGCTGTTTTAGAAATCCTGAATTTTAATTTTTGGTCATGTGCAATTATCAAACATAATAAAATAATTTGTTGGGTATAATATTACTTTTAACAAAACAAGTGCATATACATTTTAGTAAATAGTACTTCTAATAACAATCTTGATGTGCTGTTTAAGAAAAATGATTTTCAAACATTGCTATATGTCTTTATTTTTATTTGGTATATAATTCTGCAGTTTATAATTGTAGTTATGAATGCAATGACATTGATTTTTAATTTCATTTTAAATGTCATTTATGCTTTAGAATGTAATTTATTTCCGTTTTAATCAGCCCAAAAAATCCCACTCCAACTGTGACAGGTTAGAAAAATGTCAGATATTGGAGATAAGAGATATCACTTGCCTTTTAATATCAATACTCCTAGTCCTACTCCTTTATAGTGGTATTTTTCAGATTTAGAATGAACATTTTGCTTTTTAATCATACACTTGAGAGGTAACGCTGTCAGATTATATGAATGAACATTTGCTTTTTAATCATACACTTGAGAGGTAATGCCGTCAGATTATATGAATGAACATTTTGCTTTTTAATCATACACTTGAGAGGTAACGCTGTCAGATTATATGAATGAACATGTTGTTTTGTACACTTGTGAGGTAATGCTGTCAGATTATATGAATGAACATGTTGTTTTGTACACTTGTGAGGTAACGCTGTCAGATTATATGAATGAACATGTTGTTTTGTACACTTGAGGGGTAACACTGTCAGATTATATGAATATTTTTGAATGTGTTGCTTTGTATTCATAAATATATATATATATTGTATAATAAAGAGGTAAAACAGTCAGATATATAAATGAATGTATTGCTTTATAATCACACAGTTATGAGGTAATGCTATCAGAAGTAATTGTACACGTGAGGTAATTCTGCTATAGTGCCATTATATTTATAAGCTAGAGATGAACTGTAAAAATTTACTGCCACATTTTTCTATATTGAGCTGTGCTTCTAAAAAAACAGTGAGACAGGATTTGAGGAAACTTGTCTAGATGCAAAACATTGGGGAAATATATTGTTTTTTTTTTAAAAGTAGAAAACTGAGATAACTGACATAATAACCACATATTTATAGACACTTTAGATCAACTGAAATATGGTTTACAATATCTTCCCACTGGTCATATTTTGGCATTAAAATATAAAAGTAAAAAAAAATAGTATTTTCCATAATTCATATTTTACTAGGTATGCATATCATTCATTCACTGTGGTTTTGTTTGAGGTTTAATTATGCAAATTGATATAAAATTGTATAAAGTGGCAGTTTAATATATTTGTTTAAATTGTTCTGTGAAAGACATTTTTTTATTTGCAAAGAGAGGTCTTGAGACATTGCCAGTTGATGTTTTTAAATTTCCTAAACAATCTTCCCAGTCCATTCCACTAGACCTCTGGATTACCTTTGACTCCAGTGCATGCCAGATGTGTGTGTTGGACTATTTTCTTTATTTCATTTCATTTATATGATTTTATGTATCATCCTATATACTGTTCACTTATTTAAGTAAATGTATTAATTTATGATGTATGGATGGGCAAAAACACAACTATAGCTTTAACTGTTATGTGTCAAACATTTGTTTTATACCCAGAACTTTAGCAGCTTAGGTAAAAATCCTACTTCAGACTGACACAATTGATCACATACCAGATAGATCAATAGACAGGTCAATTGGCTTAGCTCCAAATCACAGTGTTATGCTTTGAGGCATGCAGATAGTTGTAGGTGGACTAATAACAGATATTTACATGTTGTCTTTCAAAGAATGACTTGGCACAAAGAGCTGTAATGGACATGGAATTGTTTTGAGAACTCTCAATTCCATATCTTTTTATAGTTTGGTAGAGAATATGAGAAGAAATGTGAATATTCTAAGTTTTACAAAAATATACAAGCACCAAAAGCTCTAGCCACAAATTGTAATAAAGTTTGATTCACAGCTAGACCATTTTATAAGAATATATGTCCCCAAACATCAAAGATCATTGACTTGTGCATTTCCATTAAGGAGGTATATACATGTATTAGAAAGGTATTACTTTTGCTAGAGGTGATTTATAAAACTGGCTTCTATAATCCTAACTTTAAAAAATCATTTAGTATTGGTTGTGGTATATCACAAATTGCAACATATTTTTGTTTTTCAAATAGAAAGCAAAAGCCTATGGAAATTATTTTCCCTAATATGTTTACTGTGCATGGTTTTAGTGTCAGTCAGAATTAGCTTTCAAACTCAACACATTCACTTAGTAAGAATTATTAATTAGTTTATTTTTAATCATTCATTAAGAGTAGGGCTGCCCATTTTAATGATTAATCTTCCGTTTAATTGCTAAGAAATTTTAGCGATTAATTTATTTCATGACAGTTAAATTTCAACTAATTTTTTCCCTTACTTACTGAAGCAATGCCGATATTTAGTTGCACCGGGAGTTTTTATTTGTTATTATTTTTTAAATCCAAAATGGCCAGTTTTAAGATGAAAGATTATAAACCAGTTAAAGGTAAATTGCATGACCATTTTGGTTTTAAAGTAGACGATAACAACAAAGTTATTAATGGTCAGAAGGTATAAAGTTTAGTTGTTTTTTAACGATTAATTAATTGTTGTTGATTAATCATCAAAGAAATCATTAATCATTAACAGCCTTAATTAAGAGGTGATTTTTTTTATATAGCAAATGCAGTTATTTAATTTTGTTTGATAAGTATTAATTATTATTAATATTTGAATAAGGATAATGTATTTTTAAAATTTAAATTAATTACCTAATACATGTAAACTGTATAAATATAAGTTTAATTTTGAAATGAATGTATTACAGCTAGTGAATTTATTTAATTTTATTTGATAACAATAAAACATTATTGTTATTATGAATTATTTATTTAAAACTTTAAATGAATAACTTAATGCACTGTTTAAATGCAACAGTGTATAATATGCTGTGTATGAGTTTAAATGTTATTTTTAAAAGGAAGACATAATTGTGACCTATCTTTATATCTAATAGTAATACCAACAGGAGTAATAGCTTGCTTTGCAATTTTTTGGTTACATAGTATTTAATTCATCATGTATTTCATTTTGTTGTCTAGTGTGTGTATTTTGTGTTTCTTTAAATAAGAATAGATATTAAAATAAACTCTATTATTCCTTGGATTTTAAGTTCAATATGTTATTCCATTAAATAATACTATGAACTTAAAGTTTTGAACCCTTGATCCTGTAATTGTTTGCATATTTCTAGATAAACTATCTCTAGGTAGCTTAGTACTCACTCCCTTTTCTTTGGCTCTCTCTTAATATTTAAAAAAAATACTTTAGAGTAAATAGACATTATACATTGTGCGCATTGTAATAAGATTACACTAATAAATTAGACTAAAAATAATTATCGATTATTTTTGTTGTTCTTGAAAGTATTTAAGTTATTTTGTAATATTTGTGCAAGTTAATGAAAAAGCATGATAGATACTTTGAGAATATGTTGTTATCTTAAATTATCATAAACCTAAGCCCCAGCAAATCATTAGCACTAAAGGCACATTGAATAAATGTCTATACTAAAGTAGGTTCTTCAGTACTATAATAATTTAGTAGCTTAGGTCTAAATCCTCAGAAAATAAGTTGTTATTTTAAGTAGGTCCTTAGAAAATAAGTTAACTTATCTCTCAAGTAGGTCTTCAGAAAAATAAATTGTTCTTTAGTGTTAGTGTATTATTGCAAGTAATTACTAACAGTATAGTTGTAATGCCAGTTTCATTAATTGCATGCTGTGAAAATATTGAAGAAACCTCAGGTGTGTGATATCTAGACAGTTGATTTGCTGATTCTTATCATCAGGTCTTATTGGCTTAAGTCCCAATCTCAATAGGGCTGTTATGACATGCATGACTAAAGTCTGCACATTATCAGTTTCACACGATTGGTATTGCTAAACATGTATGTATACATTTTGTCCTGTTTAGCCATTCATATATGCGAGCGTACACACACACACACACACACACACACACACACACACACACACACACACACACAGACACACACACACACACACACACACACACACACACACACACACACACACACACACACACACACACACACACACACACTATCTCTCTTTCTCTCTCTCTCTCTCTCCTGTTTATGCTGATTTTGAACCTTGGATATAAACAAAATTATTTGTACAGAAAAAGATATTATATTAAAATTAAAGTATTATGATTTCTCATTGAATCAGTGCAATCACATTTGTGAATTAAAACAACTTCTTAATACATGTAGGTTATTGCTGATAAAGTTATTTGATGCATAACATTCATCTCATAACTGCCATTAAGTAATGTCAACACTGTCACTGTGTTCACCAGACAAGCTCAGTCCTTTGGTGTGTACATTAATTTAACATTAATTAAATAATCTTTACTCCCCTCCCCTATGAATATGATTCTCGAGTTAAATAATTTTGACTGTAAATCATATAATTTTCTTTCCTGTAACCTATTTTGTTTCCTCGCTCCTTTAAATATGTGGTTGAATGTGTGTGTGTGTGTGTGTGTGTGTGTGTGTGTGTGTACTTCAGCAAATTGTGATATATTTATCATCTCTGACTGTCTTATGGACATTAAATATTGTCAGTGTTTCTTACAACTTTTCTATTTCCTTTTTCAATTCAAAGTTTTTATGGACAATAATGGCATGAGAATTTGTGACCCCCGACTCCCACCCCAACCACAAACAATCTTCCTTTCTGCACAAGCTAACAAGCAAAATTACCTGCTCACCCAACCCTTTTAATTATTTTTATTTCTCTCTATGAAAAAGCAAAAGAAAGGGTTGATTAACTTTGCTCCATTGCATGGAATGATATAACCAACACTTAACACCAACAAATTTATAGTGAGAAATTCATTTTCTTTTCATTTCTCATCAGAAGATGTAGTTAACTAAATTATGCATTAAAATTTGACGAGAAAATTCCAGAAATCAATAGATGTTTCTAGAAATTCTGTTTGAAATTGTTTTTAAACCCAAATGTGAGTAGTCAGGCCATCACCATTTTATAGTGGACACTTAATGTGTCAAGGTTATATGATTGAAAATTACTACATTGTGAGGTAAGATGAAATACTTTTTATATTTCTGTTTTTATAATTTTAAACTGTTTCTAAATATGAGCATTTTTTGTGTTAAACTATTATGTAAAAAGTATTAACCATTTATTTTACCACACAATGTTTTAATGTACATTTGTTGAAATATTTTTTTATTTAATTCATTGCTGCTGCTTCTTATTATTAAGTTAATTTTTCTAGCATTTTCTTTGTATAAATTTGTCTACTCTTAGCAAATTCTATATATTTATAGTCTATGTATGCAGACTAGCTACTCAGTTATATGATTGTAATTCTCATTAGTGAAAATGATAACTGTTGTTAATAAACATAGATTACTTATTCTGAGAATGTGTACAAATAGTGTTTATCATTGTCTTTGCTAATATTTTAAGGCATATTAGATAATTTTATGTCAATCACTGAGTTCTGACATTGTGCACACCTGCTGCAGTAGATGACATCATTATACTTTATAATGCTCTGCCAAATGTACAGTTTAGCATCTGGATACAGCATTGAAACTGCAATTGTTTACACTGGAGAATTTTCTACTTACTTAATTAAGTGCATACTGAGTCTGGTTCCTGCTTGACTTAGTTCTGGTAAAGTCTACCTGCTGCATTTCAGGCCTTTGATGTTATAAGTTGGCTTCAGGTCTACCTCATCTTAGGCCTAGTTGTCAGTCACCCGTCCTCACTCAGCAATGCTGTCAGGGAAGACATCCTCTATTTGACTACATCCTCACTCAGTATTCTTGTCAGGGAAGACATCCTCTATTTGACTACATCCTTACTCAGTATTCTTGTCAGGGAAGACATCCTCTATTTGACTATATCCTCACTCAGTATTCTTGTCAGGGAAGACATCCTCTGTTTGACTACATCCTCACTCAGTATTCTTGTCAGGGAAGACATCCTCTGTTTGACTACATCCTCACTCAGTATTCTTGTCAGGGAAGACATCCTCTCATCCTTACTCGGTAATCCTGTCAGTGAAGACATCCTCTATTTGACTCCCTCAGTAATCCTGGCAGGGAAGACATCCTCTATTTGACTCCATCCTCACTTAGTAATCCTGGCAGGGAAGACATCCTCTGACTCCATCCTCAGTAATCCTGTCAGGGAAGACATCCTGTACATTGTATTAGACTCCATTCTCACTCAGTAATCCTGTCAGGGAAGACATCCCTATTTCACTATATTCACTTTAGATATATCTTCATCTACAAAGATAGCATGCTGCAGAATTATCCTCCTCATTGGAGGTAAAAATACAAGTTATATATGGAGAGACTGAATTTATTGTCTCTCATTAACTTGTGCTCACTTTGAATAAATGCTTATTTTATAACTATAGTTGTAACAGTTTTTATGTAGACTTTGCTTATTGGTTGTAAATTGTTACATTGTTGCGACTTTGTTAGTATATCTTTAAGCGGCCATTGGTTTCAGTCTCAGTCTACCCTTTTGTTACTTATTAAATGTCACCAGTTTATTCATCAGACTCTTCTGTGTATTTTATCAACTGTCTACAAATGTCAAGGCATGATTGACCATGATAGGGAGCCTGTAAATGTGTACACATCAAGGCATGATTGAGCATGATTTGGGAGAGTCTCTGTTTTTCATTCTTCAGTGACCAATCACATTGCTATTGCTATTTGATTGTATGTGCCTTTAACTGCAGGTCAAGGGGAGTTAATGTAGTACTCAAAACCAACATTTGTAGTTATATTCAACCATACTTTTATTCAAATTAGCAGTCATAAATAATGTGTTCTTCACAAGTGGTATCCATTAGCTACAAATTATCCTTTCTAGATCAGAACAGGTTTTCTACTGCTCTGACTGGTCTATTATTTCAAAAGCAGAATTCCTATATGTTCCAACTGACTTCTCCCCCCTCCTCCGCACACATTCTAACTTCCAGTCTGAAAATTAATACACAAATATATCCTTTAATAAGAATATGATTGTGCTTCTTCATGTTGCTGTTTTATTAACAAAGCAAAATTTACTTCTTTGACAGTGTTGTTGCATGAAGCTAATATAACAATCATGTAAGGAGAAACACATTGTGTAGTGCTAAGACTAACATTTTTTAAGATAGTGTATTTTGTTCAGCTATTATTGTATTACTGTTATAGTGTAAGTGTTTATTATTTATTAATTAACATTATGAATCTTTAATGACAGTTGTTAATTTGTCAGTGTTAATATAATTCTAATTGTGAAAAATATTCATCTGATGAGTAGGTACTAAAGTAGACATTGTGTGTTTGTGAGTGTGTGTATAAATGTGTGTGTGTGTGCATGTGTGTATTATGTATATGTCTATATTATTAAAATATTACATAATGTATTTTCTTCCACTACACTTTTGCCTAATTTAGTATCTATAATAGACAACATTTATTTCTACATTAGAACTATATACATCATTAATTATCTGACCTCAGATACTGTGTTCATTATATATGAGGTTGCCCATATATAACATCATGCAGTTTTAATAGTTTACAGCCCCAACCCAAATCAACTTATTTTGTCACTGAACTCAAGGGTTGGAGCATTTTCCTGACACTATCAAACTACTAATAATGATATGATAGCACTAATTTATTTTTAGGGTCAAAATGCATTTCCTCAATTAGTGAGCAGTTGAATAATTTATAATTTTAGAGTTATAAAATCATACTTTTTCAAGTTGGGTGTTCCCTTTGTTCTTCCTGTTGTCATTTCATTAAACTTCCTCTCACCATGTCATTTAGTTTTAGAGGAAAGAAAGATGGATGGTTGTGTTGCATCTCTGTCTTTCTTTTTCTCTCCACACACACACACACACACACACACACACACACACACACTCACACTCACACACACACACACACACACACACACATGCACACACTTAACTGCTTTGCTTACACCCATAGACAAAATCATTTGACTCTTGCAGTAAATTATTGGTATTGTGAATATTTTTGTCTACTCAACATTAACATCTTTTTGAAATTTGGCAATAGCAATAAATTATTAGCATTGTGAATAGTTTTGTCTACTCAACATTATCATCTGTGAAATTTGGCAATGGCAGTAAATTATTAGCACTATGAATATTTGTTGTCATCTCAACATAAGCATCTTTTTTGACATTTCTTTCCTAGACCATAATTTTGTAATTGATTTATAATAGTACATGAAAAGTATACATATGATATGATAAATAGTCTATCACTTAGAAATGCACTTATTCCTTGATAGACTTAGTTTTGAGAAGGTTTTAAAACATAGAATCCTCTCATAATCTCATGTTTGTAGAAAGAAATTAAACAATGGATATTTTTTTCTCCTCATAGATTTTGGCTGTTTAGTTTCTTTCTTTCAAAACTGATAAAGTCACCATATTATCCTGACCTGTGAATACTAAAAGATTGTGTAATATTACAAGCACTGTAGGACAATAATAGTACATATCTCTGCTGAAGGCAAAGATGACCAATCAACTGTTGTTCTTTATCAGTATAATTGTTCACTGAAATTCAGATGTCTTACATGATTATAAGAAAAATTCACAATGAGTTTTGTGTTGACATGTGCCTTAATTATTATTTTTTGATGTAATCAGTTGTCTGTAAATTATGTGTTAACATGTGTTGTTGTTTTTCTGTAATCAATTTTCTGTTTTGGGAACTTGGTAGCAGTGAGGTAGAAGCACTCATTTCACATCAGAGGGACTTGGATTCAGAAATTGCCTTGGTTATTGGGATTTTTTTGACCATCCCTTATCCATTCCCTAGGTACAGATTATTGAGTTTAGCAGCTATGTCTGTAACTAGTGTAAGCATCTTGTTTTTGCTTTGTTCTTTCTTATGTAGCCCTCATCATTATGAACCATCTTATATTACTGGTATGTTTCTTTATACCGTCACTGTCAATGAATATTTGTATAACTGTTGATCATCATGCACCACTCGTAATAATTTTAATATATTTTCTCTATACTTTAATTGATGTAGCATTATTGTATTACTATTAGTTTACTCTATATTTGTACTGATTTAATATTACTGTATTATCGTTAGTATATTTTCCATATACTTCTATTGATTCATTATTACCATATTTACAGAATATTTTTTCTATACATTTTATGATTTAGTATTGCTGTATTAATGTTAGTATATTTTCTGTATACTTCTATTGATTCATTATTACCATATTTTTTCTATACATTTTATGATTTAGTATTGCTGTATTAATGTTAGTATATTTACTCTATACTTTTATTGATTTAGTATTATTGATTTACTTTTAGCATATTTTCTCTATACTTTACTGATTTAGTATTACTGTTAATATATTTTCTTCTATCATATACTACTTTTACTAGTTTATATGCAAGAAAACTGATTCCTTGAAATCCATTTTCTGTAATGGTATTATTGAAAGCAGATTCCTTGAAATCTATTCCCTATAATGGAGCTATTGAAAGCAGATTCCTTGAAATCTATTCCCCATAAATGCACACTGAGCTGGAGTAGGGGATTGTTGGTGGTATTAGTAAAATTACCTTTTTAGTTTGGCAGAATTGTTCATAGTTATGCTTAGATTCCTATTATGAAGGTTAAAAAATCATTCTATTTTGTATGTATAGTAACATTTGTATTTTTTTCTTTTCTTCCTTTTTTTTTTTAAAAGTTAAGTGCCCTCCTCCCTTAAAGAA
Source organism: Sinotaia quadrata (assembly GCA_028829895.1). NCBI lineage: Eukaryota > Metazoa > Mollusca > Gastropoda > Architaenioglossa > Viviparidae > Sinotaia > Sinotaia quadrata. Next base: position 65,726,691 of record CM054183.1, read on the forward strand.
TCGTGACTTTGTCACTCAGCGGTCTTGGTTGGATACAGGAAGTGAATACGCCATCTTCAACCACTCAGTTAACCATGCAGTAAGTGCTTGATAAATGTGTACATTTTTTAAAATACCTCTTTTAGTGACTTTTTAACTTCAGGAGTTTAATAAAGTGTTTCTTTATCTTTCAAACTGTAAGTGTTTTTATAGGTATCTTTCTAAACCAAAGCCAAGAGTTTACAAGTGTTTCACTGCTATTCTCTCTCTTCCAAACCTAAGAGTTTCACAGCTATCTTTTTTTCATATTCTAATATGCTAGTGTTTCATACCTATCCTTTTCCTTACAAAACCCAAGTTTGCTATAGTTTCACAGCTATCCCTTTTCTTACAAAACCCAAGTTTACTATAGTTTCACAGATATCCCTTTTCTTACAAAACCCAAGTTTGCTATAGTTTCACACCTATCCCTTTTCTTACAAAACCCAAATTTGCTATAGTTTCACAGCTATCCCTTTTCTTACAAAACCCAAGTTTGCTATGGTTTCACAGCTATCTCTTTTCTTACAAACTGAAGAGGTTGCTTATGTTTCACAGCTATCTTTTTTCTTCCAAATCCAAGAGTGTTTCTTAATCATTATCTTTCTCAGTGTTTCTCACTTATCTTTTCTCTTTAATGCTAAAGAGTGTGGAAATGTTCCTCTAGCTTTTTCTTTTGAACTACAGGTGATTCGCAACTATCTTTTCTATTCCAAACTATGACAGCCCCAAACCCTCCCTCCTTACCTGGACCTTGGGACTTTGGTAGATCAAATTTGATCTGCCTCATGGTGGAGTTAAAAATTTTAGTTATTAAATGCTTTAATAGCCAATTCATGTCATATTTTGAAATTTATTTTAAAAAATTAACTAATAATTTTTGAATATATGAGTGACATTCTATTAATTTTTATTCTAGTTATAATCAAAATTATAAATATGTCCTCATATTGATGGATTTTAAAAATTGTTCTATGAAGTGCAGCAATATGAATAATGTGTGTGTGTGTGTGTGTGTGTGTGTGTGTGTATTTATCACATCCAGAGATTGTGCATATGTGTGCACATATTTTCATCACACCCAGAGATTGTGTGTGTGTGCAATTATTTTCATTGCATCCAGAGATTGTGTATCTGTGTGTTTTCACCACATCTAGAGATTGTGTGAGCATGTGTTTTCATCATAACCAGAGATTGTGTGTTTTCTCATGTCCAGAGTTGATGTGTGCATATATGTGTGCACATATTTTCATCACATCCATATATTGTGTGTGTATGTTCATCACACCCACAGATTGTTTGTGTGTGTTCATCACATCTAGAGATTGTGTGTGTTTTCATCATATCTAGAGATTGTTGTGTGTGTGTGTGTGTGTGTGTGTGTGTGTGTGTTCATCACATCTAGAGATTTTTAAACCTAAATGTTAAAATATTTTCAGTTTCTTGTCTTATCACACCAAAAATATCCCATGAATAACTTCACCCTAGCATTCCTAAGTCTAGCAGCTCAAGTATTCCCAAGTCTAGCAACTCAAACAAGTCTGTATTTCCAGCTTATTTCAAGCCTGATTTCCCCAAATAACCCGAGTTTGTATTTCTCAAGTATATTTATACTTATAGTGACAATCAGTCTTCATGCATGCTAAATTTTAAAACCACTGTGTAATACATGTACACTGAACTGCTTACATTTTGAAAAAGAAAGAAATTTTTTCACACTCTACTATGTATATATATATTGAAAATAAATTTAGTAATCTAAAGGGTGGGCTAAAAGAAAGAAATAAGAAGATAGGCAAGTTGCAGAAAGTACACATCAGAAGGTTCTTTCTAAGGAACTATAATGTTGCCTTTGCAGCTTAGTGAAGCTTACTCTTTTATTAAAAGATCTCTGAGCAGCCAGGTAGGTTAATTCGTATGAACTCTTTTCTCTTCATTGTTTATGCAATTTGATTTTACTTCATAATTGCTTTGTGATCTGTGATCTACATTAGTACATTATGAGCTATGTTAGTGCTTTGTGAGTTAATAAGTACACTAGTCATGTGTATGTTTATGACTTCTGTGGTACTCTCGGAATTATAAGCTGCATTAGTATTATTATGAATATTTTAGTGCCTTGTGAGTTATAACTTATAAGTAATATAAGTCACAAAGCACTAAAATATTCATAACTTATGAGCTACAGTAGTACCTTGTGAGTTATGCGTGTTAATGCTTTGTGAGTCATGAGTTACATTAGTGTTTTGAGAGTTATGAATTTGTTATTGTTAGTGCTCTGCATGTGTACAAGTATAGCATTTTGTGAGTTATGAATATGCTAGTGTTGTGTGAATTATGAGTGACAGTATTGCTTTGTGAGTTAAATGTATGGTACTTTTTGGTAGTCCTGTCTTATATACTATAGTAGTTATGAGTGTGTTGGTTTTTTGTAAGTTGAATATATTAGTGCTGTGTGTTATGAATATGTTAGTGCTAGAGTAGTGCTTTGTGTGTTATGAGTATGCCAGTGCTCAGTGAATTATGAAGTACAATAGTGCCTTGTGAGTAATGAATATTTTAATGTTTTATGATTTATGAACAAGTTCTTTTGAGTTGAATATATTAGGCTTTGTGAGTTATGAGTATATTAGTACTTTGTTAATTATGAGTATGTTAGCTCTTTGTATATTATGAGTTTTAGTTGTGCTTTGTGTGTTACAAATATGTTGTTTTATGATTTGTAAGTTCTTTGTGAGATAAAAGTATATTTATTATTAGTGCTTTTTGTGTTATGAGTACATTAGTTTTTTTTAGTTTTTTTTAATGTGTTAATAGCTATGGTAGTGTTTTGTGAGTAATTAGTGCATTAATTTTCTGTGTATTATGAGTATGTTAGTGTTTGTGAGTTATGAGCTACATTAGTCATTTAGTATATTTTATGTTTTGGTGATCTTAGAATGCTTGTTGAATAAATATTAATTTTTCTGTTTTAATGTTTGATTAGTCTGATTGACCACATGATTTATGTTTTCTGGATATTCAATACGAGGCTTATCAGAACTATTTACTCTATGGAAAACACACAGCAACTAAGCGAATGTGTGTGTGTATCCCTCATGCCTGCATGTAACAAGGAATTTCAGGGTTATCATAGTTATGTACTCAATGCATAATACACAGTAACCAAATAAATATATATTCCCCATGCCTATTTGCTACAAGTCTGTAGAGAAATTTCACACACCTGTTGCATTTCACATTTAATAAAGCAGTTATATAGAGGGAAATAAAAATATCATTGCTTATGGTCATGATAGAGTACTGACAATACTTTCAATCAGTATATGAAAATAGAAGTTAGAACCCTGTGACTGATTGAAAGACAAGGTCCATAAAATCTTGTAGTGACTAATAATTTGCAATGCAGTTATTAAAATCGAATGCTGAATAATATTGAACTTGTTTAAAGACACTAAACAACACTCAACACTGTCTATTATAATTATTTTGTACAAAATAGCAAATCAACAAAACTATTTTTGTTGTACAATTTGTCTACTGTTCTCTTCCCATCCCCGTCTCACTCTTTTATAAAGGCTCTCTCCCTTTACTCATCATTCCAGTCATCCATCCATCCATCCATTATTTTAATCCATGAGTTGATATTGGTGACGTCTGTTGCCCTGTTGCATGTGGGACTCGAAATGTAGACTTGCACAAGTAACAGCTGCATGGTTTAGTTTACTGTAGGTCAACACAGTGTGTGTGTGTGTGTGTGTGTGTGTGTGTGTGTGTTTGAGAGGGAGAGAGGTATGAAGTATGCTTCAGAAGCAGAATTCTTTGCAAGGTGAGTGGCAGATGTTACTATTCTCACAGACTCTGGATGCTGCATTGCAAAAGTTCACTTTAATTGCTGTGACCAAAATGTTGAGTTTCTATCAAGCCTGAATTCCCATCACACCACTTCTGTGACTCCACTCCATCATCTCTCTTTCATGAATGCATGCTGCACACTGTTTTGAAATTGCTGGATGTTTACACAATTATTTTTAATTCTATTAGTTAATGCTGTTGATGCAGCACACTGTTTGGAAATTGCTGGATGTTTACACAGTTATTTTTAATTCTATTAGTTAAGGCTGTTGATGCCGCACACTGTTTGGAAATTGCTGGATATTTACACATTTATTTTTAATTCTATTAGTTAGCTCTGTGGTGTCTTATCCCAGTTCACTCCAGCAAAATTAGAAAATAGCTCCAAGCAAATCTTACACTAACAGTCTATCCAGTAATAATATATTTATTTGAGCATGAATTTGTTACATATATATCAGTGTTGATTTTCTTTCCTCATAAAGTGTAGTTCCGTACATAATATTGGATGAGAATAGTGAGCCAAATAAATTTCATATGACCACTTACTGAATTTAATATTTTAAAATAATTTAAGAAATAAACAGTATAATAAAAGTATTGGGACCTAATTTTCCTTGTGAAAAAAAAAAATGTTTTAGTATTTTCTTAAACCTGCTCTCTTTTAGCTGAGGGAAATTATTTAGTCACTATAATTAGGTTATCATCTTGACTGATGTGATAACAGATTGGCATTTCATTTTTGAATCAGTCATTTAGCTCTGTAAGATATTTGTTTTCCTGGGTGGGTCGATTATCTCTTTTCTGTATGGGAAGTCCTCACTGTAACACTTTTTTTTCTCTCTTTCTGTGTGGATAATGCATTGTGAATTGATTATAATTATCTTTTCTTCTCTCAAGTTACCTTTTCCCTCTTTGTTGTTTTGATGGTCAGATATGGAACAGACAGGCAATATGTTTGTATATTTAAGTATACTGCCAAATGCAACACATTAAATAGAGTTGTGCATGTATTCACTTATCTGAACTATAGATTGAATTTCAATGGAGACTGAGGATTTTTTGTGTGCATCAGAGGCCTTCAGAAATATGCACAGTAGTTTGAATTTCAGTGGGGACTTTTGGGGAATTGTTTAATCCAGAGGCTTACAAAACTGCGTCAGTAGTTTTTAAAACTCAGTGGAGACTGAATCTAAAGCAGTGAAGGGATTTTTGTTTATGTTGTGTGTGTGTGTGTGTGTGTGTGTGTGTGTGCACATCAGCCCTTTACATACATCCCTAGTATTTTAAATACCACATTCTTTTGTATTTTTTGTTGTTAACAGACATGCTTAGTCAAGGTTATGATTGCACAACACTTTTTTTATTGAATAGCTATGCTGTACTACTCAGTAGCCTTAGTAGATGATATATATTTATAGTGTAAAACTCATTAGCTCTAGTGAGTATTAGGTATATGGTGGGTGTACTCTAATGCTCATTATCTCTACTGAGTTATATGTATACACTGTATACTCTAATAAATAATCATTAGCTTTAGTGGATACTGTAATACTTATTTAGCTGTAGAGGATGACATGCATGTAATTTACACTTGTACTAATGCTGTTAAGTACCATGCATTTGGTGTAGTAATGCCCATTAATCCTAGTAAGTGCTCTACAACCTTCAGTAAGTGACTTATTTTTTAGGTATTCTAATAGCTTCAATGAGTGATTAGTATGAAGTGTGTACTCTACTAGGCTACCTGTAGTAAGTGACTTGTATACAATATGTACTTTATATGCTCTAGTGAGTGAATGTATGCAACATATACTTTACATGCTCTAGTGACTGACTTGTATACAAAATGTACTTTACGTACTCTAGTGAGTGACTTGTATAAATATATACTTTAAATGCTCTAGTGAGTGACTTGTATAAACATATACTTTAAATGCTCTAGTGAGTGACTTGTTTACAACATATACTTTAAATGCTCTAGTGAGCGACTTGTATACAACATATACTTTAAATGCTCTAGTGAGTGACTTGTATAAACATATACTTTACATGCTCTAGTGAATGACTTGCATACAAAATGTACATTACATACTCTAGTGAGTGACTTGTATAAACATATACTTTAAAGGCTTGTATAAACATATACTTTAAATGCTTTAGTGAGTGACTTGTTTACAACATATACTTTAAATGCTCTAGTGAGTGACTTGTATACAACATATACTTTAAATGCTCTAGTAAGTGACTTGTATACAACATATACTTTAAATGCTCTATTGAGTGACTTGTATACAACACATACTTTAAATGCTATAGTGAGTGACTTGTATACAACACATACTTTAAATGCTCTAGTGAGTGACTTTTATACTTTACATGCTACATGTACTTTACTACCTTGTAGTGAGTGACTTGTATACAACATGTACTTTATACATTTTAGTAGTAGTAAGTGACTTGTATACAATATATACTCTACTAGCTGTAGTGAGTGACTTGTATACAACATGTACTTTATACATTTTAGTAGTACTATAGTAGTAGTAAGTGACTTGTATACAATATGTATTTTATACATTTTAGTAGTACTATAGTAGTAGTAAGTGACTTGTATACAATATGTACTCATCTAGTAATTGTGGTGGGTGATTTTCATACAACATGCACAGATGCACTCTACATGCTCTAGTGAGTGACATATTTACAACATTTACTCTGCTAACTGTCATCAGTTACTTGTATGTAATGTGTGCTAGCTCTAGTGTGACTTGTATACAACATATACTTTCTTACTGTATTACACTTTAATCATAGAGAGTAACACATGCAAATGTATCAGTTAATATTTTCTTTTGTTGTGAGTGTTTGCATACATGTATAAAAATATAATATACTGCTTATTTTTGAGTAGATGTCTGTAATAAGATAAACTAAACACATTTCTCATGAGCCCTGCTTTGTGGTTGCAGACCCTACAAATTCATTGTTTTTAAATGCCTAATTTAATGATCGTTAACCCTAATTTGATGTTTATAATGTAGTATTCATTCATTTTTGTGGGGAAGTATGCAATTAGGGCTGTCTTGTGTTAATGTGATGTTTATAATGTGCTATGTAGTATTCATTCATTTTTGTGGGGAAGTGTGCAATTAGGGCTGTCTTGTGTTAATGTGATGTTTATAATGTAATATTCATTCATTTTTGTGGGAAGTGTGCAATTAGGGCTGTCTTGTGTTAATGTGATGTTTATAATGTAATATTCATTCATTTTTGTGGGAAGTGTGCAATTAGGGATGTCTTGTGTTAATGTGATGTTTATTCATTCATTCATTTTTGAAGTTTGCAATTAAGGCTCTCTGTGGATAAACAAAGGATAGTGGTGGTTGGGAAGTGTTGGCAAAGGAGAGGGGGTGTTCTAAGAAGTGGTGACATCATGTCTGATTTTTAAAATGTCTGTTATATTGTTTTGCATTATTTTATGTCCAGACGATCATTAAGAATACTTTTCTTTTATAGAATTAATATTCTGATATTTCAGCCAGACAGAATGTGATGGTTCTGACATTCTCATGCTGTTTGTGAACATTTTTCAAGTAGTAATTTATTATTCTATTGTATTTTTTACTAAAGCTTTTAAGTGTAAGATATTGATTGTATTCATTTGTAGAAAACAATTATTTAAACAATGGGGTACTATAATTTTTTATTTTAGTTTTTGACTTTATAAAGAATACTTTTATTGCATGTTTTCAATCATGTAGCCAATGAACATCCACAGAACTAAAATATATGATTTGACACATTTTGTACCAGGCACTAATTTCCTGTAAAATGTTATTAAATATGCTCATTTTATTATATAATTTTAGCTCATTCCCCTTGTGTTATATATTACGTTATTATTACATTCAATATTATAAGCAATTTGAACTTATATCAATATTTCCATTTATAAAAGGAGTGGGGTTGGAGCAATTAAGATAATTTTTTAAGGGGATACACGTTGATGTGATGAATTGTGTCAAAGGGGCCAAAATGTTTTTATAAAAAGCTCCATAACATAATGGTATAAATAGAGTATAATATAGATCAGTCTTTTCTACGTAGAGTATATAATGCTATAGATTATAATACTCATTGGCCTTTTGATTAAACATGAACGAAGCAAGTAAACGTGCATATGTGATAACAATATTCCACTCATTGAATGCTTCCTGATTATGAAAGCTTATCTTTAGCAGTGAGAGTGTTGTGTTAGTTGTTGACACAGCATACTGCATCCTAGGCTATATTGGACTGCCATGCTGAATGGCTGTGAGAGTTTAAGTACAGTCTGGCTCATTGATTGATTGTTACAGTCTGGGTTTCGAATGTGTTCCATTGATTGATTGTTACAGTCTGGAAAATAGGTTTTGAATGTGTTCCATTGATTGATTGTTACTGTGTTGGCAGCATGTTTTGTGTATAACTCATTTATTGATTTATTACAAATGATTTTTACGTGTGTGTGTGTGTGTGTGTGTGTGTGTGTGTGAATTGATTTATTGATTAGCTGTGACTGTATTGGAAATATTTTGATATCCAGTAAAGAATTGTTTTAATGTCTCAAATGTAATTGGTCAGTTACGAAAAATATTTTTAATTAGTATGACTGACTTATAAATAATTATAAAATATGTTGTGTTATTTGTGTGGGAAAATAGGCTTATTTTTACTTAGGTGATTGATTCAAGCAAAGAATGATTGTTATAAAGTATAATGAATGTGGTATGCATTTGAGAGCCATTTTGTTATGCTTTTATTTACAATGACATCACTTTTCTTTGACCTTAACATTCTTAAACTTACTTGCACCATTAGTGTTTATTTATAATGACATCACTTTTCTTGATCTTATTAAACATACTTGCACCATTAATATTTATTTACAATGACATCACTTTTTTTTATCTTAAACTTACTTGCACCATTAGTATTTATTTATAATAAATAACTTTTCTTGATCTTAATGTTCTTAAACTTACTTTCATTTATTTAGAACTAAATACTAATACTTCTTATAGCTGGATTTGGCTTTTCTTTCCTCTATTAGATAACTTGGAGCATTATAAAACATATAAACAAAACACTGAATGTTCATTTGTAATTTGTTTTTAGTTAATTTGCACTTTAAGATGATTAGTATTTGGCCAGACTTGAATAAAAAAGAAAGTTTACAATTTCTGCTTAATTTATTCTTTGCATATTTTGAATATTTAAAATTTATTTTAAAAATAATTTATTGATACTGTTAGATTTATTCATAAAATAAGCTGATGTTTCTCCTCTTTTACATTTTTTTTTTTTTAGAAACAGCCACCCAAGAAAGGAATTGTTCGAGGCATTTCATTTTTGACTGGTTATTACATTCGCCACCTTGGGATCAAGGGTTGTCAGCTGACGTATGTGTCTCAATCTGATCCAAAAGGTGAGCAATGAGGTGCTTGAGCAGTAGTGTGTGTGACATTTTCCTTTCCACAAGGATTTCTTTTGAAATAGTTTCTGTGGCAGAGTAAATTTGCCTACCCCTATTTCTAAACTTAATAATTATATAATTGTTGCCAATATTAACCTGACCTGACTATGGGCACCACTTCTGATGATATTTTTGTAAGTGCCAGAGTTGGAATAAACAACTCAGGTGGAGAATATGCTAGAACTTGCTGATGCAATTCAATCCAGTTCCAAGTGGATGAGTAGTTTTTCTGACTAATAGTCCTGCACTTGTTCTATATAACTTCATCCAGTGGGTATGGACCGAAAGCTATTTTGTTGAAGAAAGCTGTATATTCTAATCACTTTGATTTTGAGGTCTGGTCATGATTGTTAGCTTATGGTAAGTTAATTAACTGATAAAGAAAGAAAGGACTTAGAAATATTTCATACATATTTGGTATTGATCTATGATTTGAATTGGAAAATGCTTATGTAATTGAACCATTATCTCTATGTTCAGTAATTTGATTACGTTTTACATTATACTTGTGAATTTTGATTGATGCTATATTTCTTATGTGGTGTGTGTATTGGGCTAATGAATATTGTTGCAGGATTTGTAAGTTGAGAATGTGTGTAAGAGAGAAAGGAGTTTAGAGATGAAATATGCCTGAAACTTAGTGCTGCCCTTAATTTGACTTTTTTCAGAGAGGAGCATGCTTTTCGGTGTTTGGATGCGCTTTTTTTTAGGTTTTCTCCATTGGGATGACAGGATTCAGAGTTTTCTCTTGAAACAAATTTCTCTTCCGTCTAGTGACACAAACTAGCTGCCAATGAGCTAACATGTTTTTTTATACTCTTTGTTACAGGCAGCCTCCCTGCTTGGGCCATTAACAAGTTAACTCACATCCTTGCACCAAAGGTGATCAACCGTGTCTATAAGGCAGCCAAAAACTACCCAACTTGGAAAAGCAAGAACCGCCCTGAGTATAAACCTTGGCTTAATGCAGAACAAATGATGACTGATTTTCCACGTTTTGACCCCAAAGATGTTCGACCCATGTGTTTGACAACTGATGGGTCTAGTGAATCTCTGGATGAGGAAAATATGTGTGAAGAAGATATGCATGATGAAGATTTGTGAATAATAACACTTATTCTATTTATTCATTGGTTATTAATGGATTGTAATTGAAAGTTTTGATGTGCAGCTGAGATGCTGAAGAAAGAATTTTATAATTTAGGGAACACAAAACAGAATGTTTATTTTTATTAACCACCATGCCATTATATATTGCTGGCCTGTGACTGGCTTAGAATCTTTCTGAGGTGTTTTTTTTTTTTATGAGCATGAGCTTACGTAGCATTCATGACCAACATAAATCTTGAACTCTACAGGCTAGAAAGGGTAAGATTCTTGACCTAGATTTCATGGTCATTTCAGCATGGGATTTAAGGTTGTGTTCATCCTTTAAGTCCCTGCAGCACCTTGCTTTTTATTTTATGTTCAATATATTTTTCATCTCTAAATTTTTGGCTTCCTTTAGAACTCTGTAATTTTGCGGGTGATTATGAAATTGACAAAAAATGATATTTTAGCCTTTTAGGGCACTGTGTGTGAGAACTGTGTGCTGATCAGGAAGCTTTAAGCATTTATGAAAGAATATTTTTTCTCGTTACTCTTATGTAGCACAGTAGTTTTAAGTTGATCTTGCATACATTATATTTTTCTTATATTGGTTTAATAGAAATAATTGTATCATTGTTAAGTCAACTAAATGTCAAAGATCACTTTCAATAGGGGAAAGAGTGGTAATAGACAGCATGAAGAAGAACAAGAGACAATGTGGGTCATCCCCATGTTCCAAACAGACAGGTTCTAGATAAATGTAATTATTGAATTAAAGGTCCACACAGAGCCCAACGCCTTTGACTGAATATGGTGGATCTATATGTAAAACTCAATTTTTTTTCTTTCCTAGTGAAAATAGAATGAACTGTAATGCTTTTAATGATGTATATTTTACAAATTTTATTGCATGCTGTATATCCCCCAACAGATTGATGCATTATTTTCTGGGTTGTGTTGCAAACTTTTCTTTTTGTCTGCTAGTGCACCTACCTTGTGTTGTAGTTATCTTTGGGGAAAGGATCAGTGTATGTGAGTTAAAAAAACCAACCAAGGTAAAATGTTAGTCTTGGTACTTGAGATGTAATTCTTATTTTTGTTCTATATCTGATCAGAACAATAGGAAGCAATAGGCTACGTACTTGTTTAAATCTGCCTAGAACTTGCATATGCTAATACTTGTATAAATCTGCTTGGTGCATATATTGCTTGAATAAAACCTATCTCATGCTGTCTTGTGCTGATGTTTGCTGGTATGATCCTGCCTAATGATCGTGTTAGTACAAATCTGTCTGATTTTAGTATGTTAGTACAAATCTGTCTGATTTTAGTGTGTTAGTACAGATCTGTCTGATTTTAGTTTGTTAGTACAAATCTGTCTGATTTTAGTGTGTTAGTACAGATCTGTCTGATTTTAGTGTGTTAGTACATATTTGTCTGATTTTAGTGTTTTAGTACAGATCTGTCTGATTTTAGTGTGTTAGTACATATTTGTCTGATTTTAGTGTGTTAGTAAATATTTATCTGATTTTAGTGTTAGTACAAATCTGTCTGATTTTAGTGCGTTAGTACATATTTGTGTAATTTTAGTGCAGTGCTTCCCAATTAATTTTTCACCCACCCCCACACCGGGACTGACAAAGCTGATCTCACACCCCCTTGTTTTAAAGTAAACCAGATTTGTACAAAAGAAACTTTTCCTTTCTCTTCCACGATGAATTCTCACAACTCTGGCAACAGCTGCTCGCACCCCCAGTCGAGAAGTGCTGTTTTAGTGTATTAGTACAATCTGTCTGATTTGAGTGTATTAGTACCAATCTGTCTGACTTTAGTGTATTAGTACAAATCTGTCTGATTTGAGTGTATTAGTACCAATCTGTCTGATTTGAATGTATTAGTACAAATCTGATTTTAGTGTATTAGTACAAATCTGATTTAGTGTATTAGTACAAATCTGTTTTGGTGTATTAGTACAAATCTGATCTGCTTTTAGTGTATTAGTACAAATATGTCTGCTTTTAGTGTATTATTACAAATCTTTCTCAGTTTAGTGCGTGTTTCTAATGCTGGTTTGTAGCAGTTGAATGTTTTGTGATTTGGTCTATACCTGTCTGAATAAAGCATGTGCTAAATTGAATTTATCTAACATTAGTTTGTGGCAGTTAACATCTGTCTAATGTTGTGCCTGTGCCAGTATACAACTGTCTAATATTTTTATGTTGATAAAGTCTGTCTAATGCTAGCATTTGCTAGTATACATTTCTCTAATGTCTTTATGTGATACTTCAAATCCATTTACATGTTGGTAAAAATCTGTTTAATGCTGATATTGTAGTAAAAATCTGTCCAAATCTGCTTTGTGCTAATAGAATCCCGTATAGTGCTTTTGTTTAAATGTTTAATGCTAGCATTTGCTAGTAAATCTGTCTAATGTCAATGTGTGATAATTCAAATCTGGCTAATGCTGGTTTGTCAGTATAACTCAATCAGATGCGTGTGTCCAGATGAAAACAGATATCAGAAGAGATCTGTGTTTGCTGACAATTGTTAAACTGTTTTATCATGATGAACTGTTTCATGTAGTCATGTTCTTCAAGTTATTAATGGTGCAGATAAAATAATTAATATATAATTACTGTCTTTGACCTCTAAAATGCCATGTTACTTTCTGTATATGAAGGGAGTTGGCAGCTCTGTACTAAAGAATATAAACATGCAGTTGATGTCATTAATGCCACAAAGATGGAGAAAGGAAGGCATTAAAAATATGGACTAAGGCAGTAAATAAATGTCTTTTTTTTATTGACAAATGTAAATTTAGTACTACAATAACTAACCCCAATGTCGTTAGACAACTGTTGCAGTGATACAGAAAAAAATGTCAAAAGATATTACAAAATCAGTTTACTAAGTTCAACAAGTATAAAATAATTAGAATAAATTTAGATAATAATTAGGTATTATTTTTTTTAAATGGTAGACAGCAAAAATTACTGCTGTGATATTAAAAAAATTGCTCTATTTTATTTTGACTCATTTGGACACAGTAGCTTTACTGGGGAACATATACAATAACATTTGTATTTGACACTTGTATGTTGCTCAAGCGAACAGTGTTTTCTGCATTTTTATTTTCAAACATTATTTGTTTTCAAATGCAATAGTTGGATATTTTATTAGTGATATAAACTGTTAATAATAAACTCTGTTTTAAAAGTTAAGTACAGCAACATATATAATAGTTTAGGAATATATTATTATTGTGTGAAAGAATTTGTCCTTTCAGGTCCTGGATATTTTATTAGTGATATAAACTCTGTTTTAAAGGTTAAGTACAGCAATATATATAGTAGTTTAGGAATATATTATTATTGTGTGAAAGAATTTGTCCTTTCAGGTCCTGGATATTTTATTAGTGATATAAACTCTGTTTTAAAAGTTAAGTACAGCAACATATATAGTAGTTTAGGAATATATTGTTATTGTGTGAAAGAATTTGTCCTTTCAGGTCCTGGTGCACAGTGAATATTTTTGTAAGCAGCATTCTGTAAGTTGACTTAGTCATTTATATGTGAATGCACACTTGTTTCTAAGGTTACCATGCTCAAGAACAAAAGACAGGTCTAACACAGCTTGAGTTGGGTTTTTAAAAAATTCTGGTTCCAGACCATGCCACAAAATGCTTGAAGTATTCTTATTTTGTATTCAGGGTGGCAGTGAACCAGAAAGAGAAAATTCCTTTTGGCTTCATGCAATTGTTAGTTGAAGCCATAATTAACTCTCCTTACCATTTTATTGAAAAAGAAACTGGTTCAAAGCAGTTAATGGGGCAAACTTTTTTTTTTTAGTAACCGGTTGAGGGGATATTCATTTTACAATTATTCATAGAATGAGCATTATTAGAATGTAATTTTTATGAAGTCAGTTTTTATGTGATGCAAATTTGATGAATGTGGGCCACAGAAAACCGAGGGCAACAATTTTGTTGACATTTCTTCTCCGATAGGCAAGGATTGGAGTGCAATGTCAAATAATTTTTCTTTTGTCATATTATGACTGTTTTATTCACACTCTTAATCTAAAAAAAAGAAAGAAAAAAGGAAACAGTTTCATTGTATGATGTCTATTGTTAGTGCAATATTCTGTCCAGTTTCATCATTGGCTTTGGTGCTCAATAGTCATTATTACGCTGCCAGAATTATCCTTCCACTGGTGCTCTATATTTGTTACCATTTTGCCAGCCATTCTTCAGTTTGTCATAACATGAAATAAGATAACATTTTAATTATGACAGTATCAAAGTTTCCATTTTATAAAATTCATTTTGCAGATTATGTGAATTACATTATTGTAAAATCAGACAGATGCAGTAGTAAGAGTATGTGTCATAAAAGAAAATTGCATCACAGACCTCTGTTTTTTCCAAATCAAGTTTTTATATAAAAATAGTGTTTTATGTGGAAGATTCATTTACACAGTTTCAAATTATGTATTCTAAAGCAAATGTTTGTTTATTAAAGTGCACTAATTCCAAATGTAAAGACTTACACCAAGCTAACAAAAGTTATCAGATGCAATTTACAGAATTATTCCAACTTATAAGAACACTGTTAACTTGAAAATGATGTCTGGCTGATATGCTTCATTTCTAAAGTTTCCCAGGCAGGGTTTAAAGGAGAAAATGTTATGAATAATTTTGTTATACACTTTGGCCAGTCTCTCTTCAGAACAAGGAAAAGACAGCCTTCTCTACTTGCAATGTGCTTTGCCATGTTCACTATCATATTTGGTTAATCCCATTTGGACTGTTAAATATTTGAGTACAGAGAGAATCTGGTGTAGGGCATGTGATGTAGAGCATTCCTGTGTTATACAGATAGTGATGCATATTCAAAATAGGTATTTAGGTCAAGTTAATATCATCTTGTTATGTTGGACATCATTACCTTGTCATTGGGCACTAATGCAAGGTTATTTGTGTGTGTGTGTGTGTGTGTACGTGTGCGCGCATGCATGCATGTGTGTACATACATATGAGTGTGAGTGAGAATGAGAAATGTAACTCCAAATTTCTTGTTTCGGATCATCTGTATTTTACTGTATAAGCAATTATTTTGTAAAAGGATTGAAAGTGCACCATTATTATATCTGTTGTTTTTATGCTCAGACTTTCATATGTCCAAGGAAAAATTTTGATGGCTAAAATTAATTGTCTAATTTGTTTGATTTAAAACATAAAATTGCATTGTGATTCATTTAAAATGGTCATTTGATTATAATTATTTATTATTTGTAATTGTACAGTTTGTAATAATGGTATAATGTCTATGCACAGTGTTGTTTGTTTTAAAACAGTTTTAAAACAAGAGCTGTATTTGATTGTTCAAGAGGGTCAGCTATTTACATGGAGTAACTTGAATGACCCATATTTGTGGGTATGTGAATTTGTGTGTTGGCTGATGCTGGAAACTGATAAATGTTGAGAGTGCCTGTTGGGTTAAACTACTTTTTGTTTTTTGTGATACAGTATATCATTGGCCTTGATATGTATGAAGTGTTTAACTGTTTCCTTCTTGATGTTTCTTTTTTCAATTTTCCTTTTATTTTGCATTGGGTACTATGGTGGTTGTATTTTTAATGAATTTGCAATTTTATTTTATCTTTAAAAAAAATCGAGTTGAATTTAATTTTGTTTGATATGTACCAATGTACACATTAATGCATGCATGCACAAGTCTTAATTATCTGGACAGATCTCAGTCTTGTAGAAATTTTTCCTGATTCAACATGACATACATGGATGTAGTGGTTCTATATCAAATGGGACTGAAATGCAGTAGAGAAAGACAGGTTGTTTCCCCTATAACAATATGTTGTCCTTTTCACTTGAACTTGTCTTTCAGTAAAGCAAAATGAATGTGGATAACTGAGGTTTTGTTACATTCTGCTATTAAAAAAAAAAATCTTGATTTCATTTTAATGACTGCAGTACTGGTAACTGTTCTCTCAGTACTACTGCATGTTGCTTGTTCATAAGCAAATGTCCTGGATAATCTCAGTATTGATTATTTAATTATGCTAGTAAAAGTTTAAAATTGAAATCAAGGAAATGTTCAACACATTTAAACATACATTATGTACATATTTGTATTTACAAATTATTTTACCACTTGCTTATATTGTGGTTGCTGCCTTTCATTGGTCTTGTGTTTAAAAAAAAAATCTAATATTTTTCATCTTTTGTTGTTTTTAAGAAAAAGAAAAAATATGTTTAAGCTTACACTGCACAGAATCTAGCTCTTTCAGAGCTTCTTGGCTATTTAATTTAATAATGTTAATAATTCAAATCTATTAATAGATTCATTTATTCATCTGCAAGATCTATTGCAAACATTCCCCAAATATTTTCATGTAAATAATTGTGAATAAAGAAGCATTGATATATGTTTATTAATATAATATAACAGTTTTTGATTTTCTTTACACAGAAATATTGTTGGACACTGTAGGGGAAGTTCAGATACATTAAGACAATCATCATTGCAGTTTTAATCTAACATTTAGTTATACTTAGGTATTCAGTGTATAGTTTAAAATCTTCTATTTCAAACAAATATGTATAATAAATTTGCAAATTTGTTTTATTCATATTTATTCTTTGGCTTTGGTTCAACATTGATTGGTCGATATTCTTTCATTCTCAAAGGGATAGCACGTTACTGTGACATATACTGCAGCTCTTCATCCCTGGCCATATTTCAGTCATATCATTGTTGAGTGAGGATGTTAATTGAAATTGTAGATTGAAGGGGCATATTTTTTCTTCTTCTTAGGATAATTGTGACCTACCTTGTGCATTTTCAGTAAATTTCTTCGGACTGCTATGTGTCTGTTTAAAATGACAATCTCTGGATATGAAATATCCCTTAAAAAGAATGCAATTAGTTTTTATAATTATAGTATTAGCAAGTGTTTTATAACTATCTAGTTAGCCCTAATGAATGTAGCTGTGCCTTTCGAATTTTTCATGATGTGCTCAGTGTTGATGTTAAAGTTCCCAAGTTCAAAGTATCAGTCAAAATTAATGCAAGATTTGGCACTCCTAATTGAGAGTTGTCTTCCAGTGTTTTATCTTTTCTCTAGAATTGTTGGCATTTAATATAGTAATAATGTTTTATGATTTGTGTGATATGTTTAAGGCTGCTCATAAATGACAGAATTCCAGACTGAATTTTGTGTTAAATTCTTGAATTGCTTATTTGATTTGGAACTTATTTTGGAATATTCTGGAGTCACATTTATAAAGAGGAGAGATAGAGTAAACACAGTTAACACTAAAAATTAATACAGTGTGAAAGTTACAGATTAGTAGTATAGGAAATTGAGAGACTAATAGTGAGGAATTGAGATGAAAAATAGAATGGGAATTTAGAGATTACTAGAGAAAAATTGAGATTGATTATGCATGCTTATTATCCTTAGGTTGGCTCCCTTGAACTACTGAGTCAAGAAAGAGTATTGTGCTCAGTAGTGATGGTTGACATGCTATTGCACTGTCAGACGATGATACAGACTTGAAAGTAAAGCAACCATTTAAAAAAATTCTAAGATATATTTTTAAAAAGTAGAGTAACAAGATAATTTTAATTATATATAGGCTAACTTTTTATATTGTATTTTTAAGAAAATTGTCTATAATAATCTTTCGTTGAAGATATTTGATTTGTTTGTGTATACCTTGTATTTCTAATTTTTTTTAAAATGACAAACAAATCTCTTCCATTGCAGTTGTAAAAATGTTAGAGACATCATAAAAAAACTAAACCAATTATCATTTTGTTATTTTAAAAATCAGTTTGAATAATTTTTAGGTGCTCTAAAAATATTCTGTAGGTTTGGGTTTACATTACTAGTACATTAAGATCATTGGGAATATTTAGTGCTGCAGTTGAAGGCACTGAAAACTGGATCTAATGCAACAAGTGTAGTTTACAACAAGAAATTATGCAAATATATTGCTCCAAAAGGTTTTAAATTTTTTTTCTCTTATGACATTATTGATAAACAAAACATCCACATATGCAATTAAAATCAGTTGTCAGAATACAAACAGTGTGAAGTGATTTTGTTGAGTCAGCTTTAGTGTAATACATTTTAAGTACTGTGCTCAATACAATTCTTTCTGGAATGTACCACATTCTGTATAACTGTTGGTGGTCATTTAATTTTTATTTGCAAAGGGAACACACTACAAATTATGTCAGGTTTTTGTTGTTTTATATTCTCCTTTCAAATGCAAATACTACTTCTGACCACAAAAAGTTAAAAAAAATACAGTCTGTCACAACTTTTTCAGCAAGGTGACTAATCAATCTGATATTTTGCAAGTCATACAACAGAGGATGGTTCAGAGTGGGTATATCATTATGTTGAAAGAAAAAAACCTCTTGTCTCTAAACATTGATGCAACTGTTAACAATTTGAATTAATAAATTTGAAAATTACTGTGTCACATTAATGATTATCTATGTTTTTGCCTGTTGTGAAAATCATCAACCATATAATATGCCAAATAAATGAGCAAGCAAAACATGTGTTTGTATTAGTGAAGAAAAGGAGAGAGGAGAAGGGAGTATTTTTTATTTGTTTAGAAATTAACACAAATCTTTTAATTTTCCTTTAAATAAAAGGAAACTAAAAACACTTTTTTTTTGCTTGTAAAATATTTTGACAAATTTGCAGGCAATTTATTTTCATTTTCTTTTGAGAATTCTGGATAGTGTTTCATCTCTAACCTGTGATAATGACCTATTCAGAGTCATTAATTGCTTAATGAATACAGTATTTCCCATTATTTTGATTATAGCATTTACTAAAGTATACATTTATACATGATTTATCCATTTTTGTTTTAATGTTCTTGAATATATCTTAGTTTATTTTTAAGGGCTTTTTCTCCTCCCCCATTTTCTTTCTGTCGCTGTACTCAGAGTGGTCCAGTGTCAGTTGTTAAGTATTTGTTTATAGTTCTAATTTGAATACATTTGCATTTGTTTGTTCTTTTAAAAACAAAATAAGCACTTTTCTCTTTCATTTTGAATGTGTCTTTTTATTGCTGTGTAATTAATAAAAAACTATCATATATAATTTGAATTTTCTCTGGTTGACCTTGGTTATAAGTTTCACATATATTTGTCTGCACACTTCTATTCTTTACCAAAGTGACTATCATTAAGATGAACTAACTGTGACTGACTTAAAAAAAAAAAAAGAGACAACTATATATATATATAGAGAGATAAATGGAAATAAGTTGTCTGTCACAATTCTTTTACTCGCAGGGTTATGCAGCTTTTGTAGTCACATTTTTATGTATTTAAATTATTTTTGTACAAGTCATCAATCTTTAAAAACAAAAATAATATTTTTTTAAAGTTTAAAAGTCTCAAATGACATAACTAAAACTATTATTTTATTTCATTTTACCCTATGGCAGAGAAGAAAAAAAACCTCTGCTAAATACTTTACAAAACTAGGAAAAGAAGATAGAATTATATTTACGTTCTCCAAATTGTGATCAATATTTTTATTTTTAAACAATCTATGTTACACTTGTTTTAATTCCACACATTTATCAAATGTTATTATAATGATTTTGCATTTTTTTGGCCAAATTACAGTTAACAGGAGCAAAACATGATAAAAAAAAAATTCTGTGACCAGTCAATCAGCTCAGTGAGCAGGCTGCCTAATTGGTAGTTTTAAATCATGTGTTAAGCAAATTCTGGTAGATAGTGAGTCAACTCCATGGAGTAGACTTTCTAATTGGTCGTTTTCATCATCATGTTAAGCAAACAAATATTTCACAAAGCATTGTTTTCTTCTATTATATCTGTTAATCTACAAGTAGAGGAGAAACATTTGAAATAATCAGTGTAATTTTTTGGAAATTTGCTAATTATACTTACACTAAGTTAGCAGGGAAAGAAGATCTATTTGTGTATCTTTGATATGCACCGTTTTTTTAAGCTTCACTTAAAATTTTTTAAAAAAACCATTAGAAATATATGTGAAGCATTAGTAAAGGACAATCATGATGCAGTTTTAAAGGAAACATTTATTGAAAATCACATTACTTTGTGAGGTATGGAAAAAATCCAAATCCAAATCAAAGTACTGGCTAAAATAGTCAAAAAGTTATTTCCAAAAAATTATACAAATCATTGTACAGTAACATAACATTGAGTTAAAGATGTCTGACAATTTATAGACAGCTTTTATAATCAGACATTTATGACTGACATGAAGAAAAAAATTCTTTTAACAAAAACAAAGCACATTCTACTGATTACTGGAGGAAAAGGTTACTGGAACTGATAACATATGGTTGTTGGTTATGAGTTCACTGATTACCAATGATAAATCTACAAGTTTCTATACGAAGATCCATTGGTTTCTGCTTGGTTACAGGGATGGAACTAGGAGACATCAGAGAGATGCATTCATGAATTCTAAAAGAAGGATCCTCAGACTACTTTTACAAATTACTGGGGATGGATCCAAGAGGAATCCAAAGGTTATTTATTGGTTAATGGGATAAAATCTTTGGTTACACTTACATTTCATTAGGGATGAATTGGCTTTGGACTAGTACAATTTTGCTGAGTATTTTATACACAATTTAATTTTGAATAAAAGTTCAAAAAACATTTTTTTTAAAATTAAGAAAATCAACTAGAATAATTTAGAAAAATAAAATCCGTTAATGGATGTGATCAAAAAGAGTTATCAAAATGCAAGTGACATGGAAACAGAAAAATAAACAAACATACCAAAGCACTTTGGAAACATACATTCCTTCCACATCAAATTTCAGAACCACACCAACAAGAAGAAAAACGGGGACAAATCAGTGCCAAATGGACAGTTTATCACAACATTATGAATTTCAAAGATTACACATAAAATTGTATTCTAAACATTGCACTAAAGCAGTAACAGGTATAAATCTATCTGACATTATTTGTCATTTTCCACAACAAGTCCTACAATAACCTGTTTTTCCTTTGACATCTAGCAAATTTACTGACCAAAATAAACCAGTCTTTTTAAAAATCCTAGTACTTTTAGACACCATAGTAAGAAAATATTCATTCCACTGAAGAACGTGAATTGTGAGATTGGAAAACAAATACATGCACTAAGATGAGTAGGAAACTTGTGACAGTATTTCCAATGCATCTTGGTAATAAGGTAAACTTTGCAATATAAACTTTACCTTTAATGCATCATGGTAATAACGTAAACTTTGCAAATCACCTGTAATACATCGTGGTAAACATTGCAAATCACCTGTAATGCATCTTGGTATTGTAAACTTTGCAAAGCACCAATAATGCACATTGACAGATGTTTATTTTATAAGACTTAATTATTTTAATGTATTTGTAAATCAATATATGTAATAATGCATCTTGAAAATATTAAATTATTTTGGTGTCTGTGATGTATGTTGATAATATATACAATATTTTTGACACATCCTGATGATGATTTAATATTTGTAGTGCATCTTGATAATAATAATAACTTAGTTCTGAGTAAATGACACATTTTAATATTAAATGTGTGATAAACCTTGATTATTTGTGTACTACAATTAAACTACGCTGACTAAAGTATTTTTGCAAGTGGAGTGAAGGAGCATGCTGAATGGATTAAGCAAAGCATGAGAACAAGCCAAAATAAGAGATGTGACTTGTTTTTATATAATTTTCAGAATACTGTATGTTACTTATACATTTCAATCTTTCATGCTTCTACAAGCTTCACATTTTCAGCAACAACAACAACAAAAATTCATAAAACACAAATTTAACAACAGACATCCTTGGATACAGTAATTCATAGTTTTGAATCAATAATAGTTTATCAGTCCACATGAAAGTAAATAATGGAGGAAAAAAGCACAAAGTGAAATGTGACAAACTACCACTTGAAATATTATATATTATATGAATAATATGTATAAATATTTTCAATACACAGTGGAATGCATCTCAACAATATACTTTCTGTATTTGAAAATACCTAAAGAGGTCACAATGATGCATTTTGACCCCAAACATCAGCAAAAATTTGCTTGTACAATAAATACATGTATACACCCAAATCCACTTTTTTTTTCCTGCATAAGTACTTAGCATACATCCAAGCATATATTCTATTCAACATCAAAAGACAACCTAGAATACATCAATAACTCTTTCCTTCTCATGCAGATATTTCTCAAAAATTATCCCTTACATCAGTCACCCATGCGCAGACATTCATATGCAAAACTTGGTATTTTTGACAAAATTAACAGTTTGTATATGCATATTAATGTGCTAGATTACCAGTATAAATCCAAGAGTTACATAAAATCAACTGAAATAGGAATAATGATGTACAATGTAAGTGCAAAAAAAACCCCAAACAACAACTTGTCTAAAATAAATTTAAAATAAGATTATGAATTTAAAAATAAAATAATGAAGTTTTACAGCACAAATTAATTTCCTAAACAGCACAAGTCATTCCAATGCAAAGTATATAAAATTAAATTTAAGAAATAAAGATAAAGTAAAACAAAACCCCCACTAAAAACAACAAACAAAAAGTACATAATATTTCATTTAAAGCAAAAACTGGTTTTGGCAGTACCAAGCTATTTTGTTAAGTAGTTTGGTACTGGGTAGCTAAATCTCACTGTCATGAAGGATAAAATATGTATACAATATATAAATACACAATTTTTTCATTCTAGGGAAATGAATTTTAAGCTGTCAAAATTAATAACTGTTAAGGATGTATGTATGGTGAAC
Organism: Sinotaia quadrata; assembly: GCA_028829895.1. Lineage (NCBI taxonomy): Eukaryota > Metazoa > Mollusca > Gastropoda > Architaenioglossa > Viviparidae > Sinotaia > Sinotaia quadrata. The sequence goes on from CM054183.1 coordinate 65,750,037, forward strand.
TGTTAAGATATCATTTATATTCATTGTCAAATTTAACAAAAAATAGCACAAAACTTTTAAAGATATCACAGGGATGTCTCTGTGTGTGTTGTGTATCAGTCTCAATAGTTGGAATCCATCCTGCCATTCAAAGTTTTGTTTAGTTTGAGGTGATGTGTGGGCTGTAGTTATTTTCAGTAGTTAACATACATGAGTCATTAAATACATATTATGTCTTAGAATCTTTCAGGTGTTTGTCTTTGTTTATGAAAGTTATTTTTTACAAGAATTTATTTTCATTTTTATTATATAATTAAGTGTTCCATAGTTGTGGTTCTGCTTGTGAAAAAAATGACTTGATTTGCTGCAAAGATGTGATCACAATATCAAAAGCAAACTAACTTAAAAAAACGTTTTCATGCTATATAGTATATTATTAGAAAGAAAACTTAACATTTTTTACTATTAACTAAATATGTGTAATATATACATATAATTATTATTAATAAAATCTAAAACATTGTAAATTTTCTATTCTCTTTTGGGATAGAGAGGAATAAACTGTATAGTAAAAAATTTCAGTAATTTGAGGTAAACTCTGTCCTGTACATTTTAAAAAAAGAAGTCTCTACTGTGTATCACCACTTGTAAATCTTCCATCATGCATTTATTAATAAAACACAGACTTCAGATTATGATAATAATAATAATACCATCAATACGTGACTCTAGTTATTTTCATTATATACCAAAGATTAGCCAATATCTCAGATGACAAAAATATTAAGTGATAAAAACTGATTCACCTTTTATACTTTAACTATTCAAGTGAATAACAACAAAATCCACTAATGCAACAACCATACCTAAACTTATGTGGCCCCCCAAAAGCTTGCATTAATCATTTCTATGACAATAACTCCAGAATGCTGATGGTGTTTTGTTCAGTATATACCAGTGTAGAAAGAGTAATCTCAAGGCCAGTTTGTATCAATTATTGCACAAAACATTAATCCACAAATGCTACACTTTTCTAAGCAACTGAAAATGTTATACAAATGACTCCTCTGTACAGAATTTGTACAATGGAGTAATATTTTGGAGATGAAACTGAATTTAATGTTTACAAATGAACTTATTTCCATACAAATGGACTCTCCTTACATCAGCAGGTTTGTAAAAAGTAATTAAATGATCAATACTAATCTGACAAATTATTGATAACACAATTTTCTCACTGACATTAATCTGACAAATCAATGTCAGCACAATTTTCTCAGTGACACTACTAATCTGACAAATCAATGATAGCACAATTTTCTGACAGTCATTTCTGCTTAAAAATGTACACTTTAATGATTCTGACATGAACAACTTCTTGTCATGCAAAATTCATAATGCTTTTGTTTGAGCCAGCTAGCTATACAATGTACAGTAGACTACTGGACTCCTCCGTTGACCAAATGTACAGCTGTTCATTAACTAAAATAATATGATTGCTGTTTATAAAATAAAAATACATAAACAATGCTTTCAAAAAATGCAAAGATCTATGTTAAATTTGAAACTGGTGCAAATTTACAACACTTGAGATGGCAAGTGACCCAATTCATGACATGCATGTAAATTAATCAGATAAGTATTCTGTAGTACTAGATATCAGTTTATATTTGACTAATATGAAAATTCCTCAGATGCAATATGATTTCATTAATAAAAATACTGCATGTATATTTAGAACAGCACAACAAGATCTGTCACAACTCTACGTATACTTTCATATCTTCAGTAGCAGGTATGCTGTCACAAGGTAAAAGAAAAGTAAATGACACTAACTCTTGGCTCCTGTAAGAAAATCACACCTGGAAATTATTATGCAGCAAGAAGCAATCTAGTGGTTGAAACTGCAATTGAACAAGAAATTCTTCCAAAATGCCAACAATGACATATTTCATGCAATCTAATTAATATTCAGTATATGAAAAGTTTACGTGCACTTATATGCATATCTTTGCACATAAGTAAAGAAAAGATTATAAGTAAATCTCATTATAAGTTCACACACAAAAATTGTTTCAGAGAAAAATATACTAACCAAACAACCCATTAAAAACCCATCACATCTTCACATACAGAAAGTGCTCCTAGAATCCAAAGGATGAAAAAAACTGATAGTGACATAATTTTCAATGAAAATATACAACAGTATCTGCCATAACCATCAAAGCAGTAGCTCCCAATGCTCAAATGCACTCAAAATATGCACCCACCTGCTATTTAGTTGTGGCTGAACATATCCAGAGTACACGCATAAAGCAATAAATTTTACAGAAATGAAACAAGGAATGAGAAGTGTGGGAAACCAAGTTTTATAAATAAGAAAACTTTTCTTGTAGGTTAAATGAATGAAGCCTCCCAGACAAATAACCTAAAGTAATGAAAGAAAGCATAATGTTCAAACCCAAATCCCACATCATACCAAAAACACACAAAAAAAAATACATCCAGATGATAACAAAACAGGTTTCTCTGCTGAATCTTATTTCTAGCACATCAAGTATACCCATATTTCCACACACTCCACTTGCTTGTTCTGCCCTGAACATTTTCTTTCTCTCCTGTACGTATATTTTACTGGAGAAGGATACTGATATGGATAAACTGCATTTACTGGATGATTCAGCCTGTCTCCACTGGATATTATTCTCAGGCTAATCCTTGGAGCAGCGCCATTCCAGAGAATTAAGGAATTTCTTTGTTCTATTTTCCTCAGGGGTGAGCAGTATAATTTCTTGGAATTAAGGGATTTCTTTGCTCTGTTTTCCAAGGGCTGAAGGTTTCTTGGGTTTTTTTCTTAATGATATTCTCAGGTGAGTTTTATTGTTACTGCTGGTAAATCCAATTATAAGCACAGATTTTTTTTCTTAGTGCTAATGTTGGTAAATCCAGTCAGAAAGATTTTACTTTTTCTTGGTAAATCTAATCTTAAACACGTAGTTTATCTTAGCATTTACTATTTTAAAAATCTAGTCATAAACATGGACATTTTCTGAGTTGCTTTTGGTAAATCCAGTCATAAACATGGACTTTTTCTTCATATTACTGTTTGGTAAATCCAGTCATAAACATGGACTTTTCCTTCATATTACTGTTTGGTAATCAAGTCATAAACATGGACTTTTTCTTCATATTACTGTTTGGTAAATCCAGTCATAAACATGGACTTTTTCTTCATATTACTGTTTGGTAAATCCAGTCATAAACATGGACTTTTCCTTCATATTACTGTTTGGTAATCAAGTCATAAATGTAGACTTTTCCTTCATATTACTGTTTGGTAATCAAGTCATAAACATGGACTTTTTCTTCATATTACTGTTTGGTAAATCCAGTCATAAACATGGACTTTTCCTTCATATTACTGTTTGGTAATCAAGTCATAAACACAAAGCACTTCTCAAAAAGTGTTGAAAAATCATCTCACTGCCATTATTAGTAATTAATTAATATGAGGCAAATTTAAATCCTTTCAAACAAATGACTCAATTGTAAGCAATGAATCTTGAGTTTCTTCTTAAATTCCATCAGAGGAACAAACCAGTGCTGGCCAAAATGTCCAGAATAGGTGATAAATAGATATTATAAAGGTAATTAACTGTACATGAACTATACAGCTATCTCTGTATAAAGTCACTGTTGATAAATACTGGCTTAAGTTATGGTATCTCTGTATAAAGTCACTGTTGATGAATACAGGCTTAAGTTATGGTATCTGTTCATAAAAATCACTGTTGATAAATACAAACTTAAGTTATGGTATCTCTGTATAAAGTCACTGTTGATAAATACAGGCTTAAGTTATAGTATCTTTGTATAAAGTCACTGTTGATAAATACTGGCTTAAATTATGGTATCTGTTCAAAATCACTGTTGATAAATACAAACTTAAGTTATGGTATCACTGTATAAAGTCATTATTGATAAAAACAGGCTGTCTCCATTGAACCATGACTAATAATAAAGTCAACCACAATTGATAAAAAAGTTATTTTTAGGTCAGCTGCACATGGTAAGTCATGGATAGTTCTGAAGCCACTTGCACTTGATAAGGCCATTGTCTAGCTATACCTGAAACCAGTCACACAAACTAGCTATATCTGAACCCAGTCACACAAGTTAGGCTATTTCTGGAGCCACTCAGAGCCAGTCACACAAGCCTGAGATATTTGTGAAGTCATCCACACAAGTCTGGGATATTTGTGAAGCCAGTCATTGCTGATAAATCATAGCTATCTGTGATGCCAGCAATTTTAGTGATTAATGGCTATTTCCAGGTCAGTCCTTATTGATGAAGTCTTGGCTTTTTCTGAAGTAATCCAAATATTGGTCGAATTGTGGCTTTTTCTGAAGCAATCCACTATTGGCTGAATTGTGTTTTTCTGAAGCAATCCACTCTTGGTTGAATTGTGTTTTTCTGAAGCAATCCACTCTTGGTTGAATGATGGTTATTTTTGCAACCAGTGCTGTGGATAAATCAAAGTGAACCAGCATTGGATAAACAATTGTAGGTATCACTGAAAAGTCCAGGTGATAATGGCTCAATTCTGAAACCAATCACTCTTAATGAAGTACGTCCATGAAGCATATTGCTGTTCATAAATCATGGCTATCTTCATAGCCAGTCATCTTGGTAAATCATGGCTATTTATGATGCCAGTCAAACTGTTGCTAAATCATTGCAAAAGACAGCCATGGGTATTTCTAAAACCATTAACAACTGATGAAATCAAATCAAATTCAGTACTGAATGGCTCAAACATCCACATTCAGTACTCAAGTAATGAACTACAACAGTCACTGAACTCAGTCACAAATCAAGGTTCTGAATCTTCACTGAACCCAATCAAGGCCTGACATGAAAGAGATGATATCCAGTCACATCTGAACAATAAGTACCTCTTTAAATCCAAAAGGCCTAAATTCAAGTTGAATATCCTCTAAAATTTTCTATTCAAGTGATATAGCATTATATTATCAAAATTATGACTTTTTAAGGTGAAAGAGGACTAATATATATATATAAAAGAAATTATGGTTCAGTTATGAATTATTATCTGAAGAGAGAAGAAAAGAATCCCTAAATTCTCGTATTTTATTTAATGATCTGAAGGGAGAAAAGTAGAACCTCTAACTTCTTTTATTTTAAAATGACATATTCTTTTCATTTTCCTGCAAAAAGTTACTTAAATTTTGTATAAACATTTAAAAACTGAATCAGGTTTCACTACATTAGCCTGCTAAAGTTCATTTTGAAAATTTCAAATTCTGCTCCAGATTTAAGCAATTGCTTCTCATTGAAGTACATGTACCACCATGTTTCTTCCATAAACTTCTCTCTACAACCCAGATATTTAATTATGTATTTGATATTTTGTTTCTCCCAATGATAATACAGCAGCTGCTTATGCAGAGAAGTCAGGATTACAAGCAAACACTGATTTTGTGGTTTTTCAGTTGTTTTCTCACACATAACATCATAAATAGGGAGTGTAATACTTTCAAACAGAACACACTTGTTTCCCCCAACCCCTCCAAATACATAACATCATAGGGAGTGTAACACTTCAAACAAACACACTTGTTTTCCCCCAACCCCTCCAAATACACATCAGAGGGAGTGTAACACTTTCAAAACAGAACAATCAAATCATCCAGGATTCACACAATCTGCAAATATTACTGGCCTACAACTTCAAGTGATGATAGATAACAATTTAGATATTTTGTTGACTTAATCTGGAGAGTTACAGTTGTGGATAAAGGGATGGGGTGTGGGTGTATTAGAGATTACTGGATCATATAACTATTATTATTATTTATCACTACTGCCAAGTTTTCTTTCAAACTTAAGACAGACGTGTGGCATACGTAAATAACAATCTTAGTTTGATTATCTGTGAAACTTCATCATTAGTCTTGGCACTGTTCTAGTTTCCAACTCTATCCAGATGCTTAACTCACCAACAACACAATCAAATAAATATGACAGAAAATTTGAGCACAGTTCTAGCAGAACAAATAAGCTGGTTGGCAGATCTGAGCAGTACAAATCAGTCTGGTTCAAGAGACTAGTTGAAAAGTATAGACTCAGGATCTTGGTTTTCTAGCTGTGCAATGTGCCGCAACACATCCTTCTTAGTAATGATGCCCAGCAGGCGCCTGTTTGGAACACACAATTTATCAGATCATCATTCGGGACATAATTCCACACAGAAAAATATTAGGAATTGACAAATAGGCAAGTATCAGGAATTCACATCAGCACTTAGGACATAATTCTATATATGCAAGCATTAGGAATCAAATCAGCACTTAGGACATAATACTGTATAGTAAGAAGTATAGTATAGTTTTAAGAAACTAAAATAGTTAATTAAAGTGTCTGCACAAAACATAAGAAAAAAAAAAGGGCAAGCATTAGAAAAAAATGCTTACTCTTTTGCATATAAAATCATTTCTCTGACAGATTCCTCAACTACAGGGCTCTTAAGATTTACTGATAATTCATAAATTACATTGCAGAATATGTCTTATTAAAAGTTAAGGTATCAGGATTGACCATAATGCATAAATGACACTATATAATCATATTTTATTGCACTATGTTATGGATCAACACATTAATGTAAACACATCCCCTCCTAATAAATGGATCCATGTATTAAATCACTAATATTAACAATTTTCATATTCATTTATATTAAAATAAATAACAATTTGAAAATGGATATAATGATGTTTGCAGAAGTGATGATTTAAATGGTGGGTTTATAAATGAAGGATCTGCAGTGAAATATTTAAAACAATAACAGTAATTCAGTGGATCCTCACACAATGACCAACTCACAAACCACAGTTGCATGAACTTCCTAAACACACCCATGCATTCTCATAATAGTCACAATCTTGCAAAGTGACTGACTTTTGATGGACAAGGACAAATAGTTTAAAATAATCGCACAACAATTATCAGCATAATGACCATCACAAGGGATCAGACCAAGACTGTAAAGCAAGGATCCACCATACATAAAATATCTAAAAGAGTACTGAAATACAGCCTAATATATTCATCAAACTCTTTATCCACTGAAAAAGAAAACAAAAATTAACTAACCCATTGTGTGTGACCAGTGTTTGTCGGAGACCTAGTTTGCGGAACATCTCTACTACTGTCTCCATCGGAGTCTGATCAGTAATAGTTATAGGTGCCTGTAAGACAAGTCATAAAGCTATAAGCATACAATGTGAACATAAAAAGATTGAAGAATTGACAAGATACACATAAAAAAGCTATCAGATACAATGCAAACATAAAAAGATTGAAGAATGTAACAAGATACATCATAACGTTATAAGCAAACAATGCAGACATAAAATAATTGAAGAACATAACAAGACACATGTCATAAATTATAAGCACAAATGTGAATATTAAAAAAGACTGAAGAGCATAACAAGACACAATATACAGTGGAACAAAAGAAACAACAGGGAGATGGTAGAGACTAAGTGAACATCTAATGTATACAGTGGAACAAAAGAAACAACAGGGAGATGGTAGAGACTAAGTGAACATCTAATGTATACAAGAGCTGAGTCTGAAGTGCATACATATAAAAAAACCAGAAAAATCCTGTGAAATAGTAGTATGAAAATAGACAACAAATAAAGAATTCCTACCATTTTAAGACTTGTGAAGTGTGATGTTAAGGATGTATTTAGAGTATTAGGTACTGAGTGAATGAGGAGAAAGAAATAAAATTCAGAATTCCTACCAAAACTTGAGAAGTGTAAATGGTAAGGATTTATTTAGAGTACAGTATTAGTTCTGGTACTGAATGAATGAAGAGAAAGAAATTAATGACAGAATTCCTATCAAGACTTGTGAAATGTGAATGGTAAGGATTTATTTGGAGTATTAGGACTGGTGCAGAGTGAATGAAGATGTGAGAAAGAAGTGAATGACAGAATTATTACCAAGACCTGTGAAGTGTGAACAGTTTGGATTTATTAGCAGTATTAAAATGGTACTGACTGCAAACAAATGGGGAAGATTTTAATGAATGATAAAAATACAGTATATTATATATATATAAGAATCATGTGGACTGTGTGAGCGATAAAGATTCATTATGCTCTAGCTGACTGGAGAAGAAACATAAGATACAATAAATGAAAACACAGGTACTCATTATCTTATCAAGATCGTAAGTTTGAAAGGTTACAATTAGCAGAAGTAAACTGTGTGATGCACCACTACCCTAGTTATTGGTTATGATTATTATTATTATTATTTAATCATTGTTAATTAAGTACAAGTGATGAGAATCTTAATTTATGTTATTAATAATTCTCCAGAAGACACCATTTGTCTCTCTCACTTTGCAGATATGCAGGTGCTGTAAACGTTTTCTCTCTCCCACAACATTAAAGACAAACATTTACCGTCGCACAATATTTCCGTAGATGGAAAACTTCTTACCAAAGGAGAAGATAAATCTGTCTTTTAATCTATATTTAGCAAGCCCCCGCTACCCACTATTTCTCCAACATAAGGTTATCATTATGTGTAAGAAGGTCAATAAATTTATTAAATCAACGATCATATATAATATACAACATATGAATATAATCAAAAGAGCAGTGACATTTACATCCATTCACAACAATGTTCAATTAATGCTAGACAATCATTTAGTTTATCCTAGCACAAACATCACTGACCAGCAGTCAAATTAATATAGATATATATATAATCAAGTTCATGGATATAAATCATCACAGAAATGAGAGTGGAGTTTAGAGAAATAACTAAAGTCAAAGTCAACCTTTTCAATGATGGCCATTGGCTGTTGTCACTAACATGTGTTCACAATCATGTAGTTTGCAACAAGTCACTGTCTTTTTTATTTAGATGACAGTCCAATGTACCCTTTTAGGCATATTAACAACTGTTCCAGAATCTCTGATACACTCACAAAGCAAACCATGGAGAATCATCCAGAATTTCACATGCACTATCAAAAGCACATCATGTGGAATGCTCTAGAATCTTCATGAGCGTTCACTCAACACACTAAGAGAAATGTTCAAAATAATCTTTGTGAATTCTTCAGACCAAACTAAAGCCTCAATTTTTGCTGTATTGGCTCTTGAACAGAATTCACAGGAATCAACTAACAGGAACATGTTTACTGATAAGTTGGATTCACATATCAATGTCACTTTAAAAGGTGTGCTTTTCTCTGCAAAAGTCAAATTAAGGCAGCACTAAATTTCAGGCATATTTCATCTCTAAACTCCTCTCTCTCTCTCTTACATACCATCTCAACTTACAAATCCTGCAACAATTTAATTAGCCTGATACACACACAGCATAAGAAATATAGCATCAATCAAAATTCACAAGTATAATGTAAATTGTAATCACATTAGTTAATACAGATATAATGGTTCAATTAAATAAAGCATTCTCCAATTCAAATCACAGATCAATAACAAACATGCATGAAATAATTCTAAGTCCATTCTTCCATTGTCAGTCAGTTAACTTACCATAAACTAACAATTGCCTTTATGACTGGACTCGAGTTATAAAAGTTCAAATCAGAGTGATTAGAATATAAATTTTCTTCAACAATGTAACTTTTACTGAGGTTGTTATGAACAAGTGTGAGATTATTAGTCAGAAAAACTACTCATCCACTTGGAACTGGTTTGGATTGCATTAGCAAAATTTCTAATTCTCCACCTGAGTTGTTTATTCCAACTTTTAGCATTATCATATCATATCATCATAAGCAGTGCCTAAGGGTGGGCCACTTTGACATTTAACAATTTATAGAACATATAAGTTTAGAAATAGGGATAGGCAAATTTACTCCGCTATAGACTGTAGGCTGGAAAACATTATCTTATTAAGATCTTAAGTTTGAAAGGTAACAATTAGCAGAGGCAGACTGGAACACACTCTTTATCATACCAAGATGAGTATTAGCAGTGGTAGACAGCAGGCAGGAGTGCACACATATCACTGATGAATGAACTTTGATGGACTGCAGATTATCAACAACTTCCACAGCTCAAATGATAATAATTTATTCACTCTGTATGCAGGAGCACATTCATTATATCAACGATTTCTAAGTTCAAACATATTAAAAGGTTTGGTAGATTATGTAAAGGAAGTGAATCAAATAAAAAATAACAATAAAAACATATCAATAAAGATTTACATCTGAAAGGTGAGAAAATCAATGAATTAAAACAATCATTACCATATCAAGAATCTTGTGAAGTTTGAGAGGTGTGGGTCCATTAGGGCTGGTAGGAGGTATGTGAGGGGTGAAGCAAATGATGGAATTACTCACAATTCCTTCAGAAGTTTTTCGGGCATTTGCTGAAAATAGAATAAAATTAGTTGGTATTATGACACCCACCCACAAACATTCTAATTGACACAAATTTTTCTTTTCTTTTGATATTCGATAAAAAAACAAACTACACATGCAGTCACCTAAGTATGATAAGTTGCATACTGCATTCCAGACTAATAAAATATGTAGCTGTGATAGAAAAATGCCAAAGGTCACTTGAAACTAGCATTAAAGAACAGTGCCCAATAAAAAATAACATAAACCACCATAAATACATTCAACAATTCACTGATTGATAGTATTTATTCACGTCTTGGTGTTATTAAGTCAACTATAACTCTATGACAATACAAATCTTTATGAACACTTTATGGGTCAATTCTATGACAATACACACCTTTATGAACACTTTATGGATAAACTCTACGACAATACACACCTTTATGATCACTTTATGGGTCAACTTTACGATAGTCTACAACTTAGTGAATACCTTTTAGATCAACTCTACAACAATACACACTTGAATGATGAACACTTTATGGGGCCACTCTAAGACAATATACACCTTAGTGAATACCTTTTAGATCAACTCTACAACAATATACGCTTGAATGAACACTTTATAGGTCAACTCTAAGACAATATACACCTTGAATGAACATTTTACTTTTAGGTCAAGTCTAAACAATTTTTGGATCTTAAAACAAATCAAAAGTCCAAATCCAGCCATACATGGCCAATATTTTTATCAATGTAAAACAATTTTAAAGAAAAACATCAATAGTGCCAAGATGAATAAGATTCCAAATCATATTTATTGTACAAAAGCACTCAAAAGTAGATATAGTTCAAAAGTAGAAATATATGCTAGACTATTCTGATTTTGACAGATAATTTAACAAACACAGTTACATTTACATAAAAAATAAACTTTATACAAAAATTAATGAATGACTGCGCCACAGTGGAAGACAGATAAGTGAGTAGAAAAAAAAATCAAAAGCTAACACATTATAAGACACAATTTTACAAAAACACGGAGACACAAAATTATGGCACAATTTCACTAAAACAATACGGGACATATATTAAATATAATATCATGGGACACAATTTTACTAAACACATAAGGGGACAGTTTTATAAACTAATGCACCTTGGATATTATCTAAATGCATTCATTGACAAATACATAATATGGGTCAGCTTGACAGTTATGGAATCTCGAATCAGTAATGCAAATATGAAATCCTGGGTGAGTCTTACAAATACAGAATCCTGGGTGAATCTGACAAATATAAAATCCTAGGTAAGTCTGACAAATATAAAATCCTGGTTGAGTCTGGCAAATATGAAACCCTGGGTGAGTCTTACAAATACAGAATCCTGGGTGAATCTGACAAATATAAAATCCTAGGTGAGTCTGACAAATATAAAATCCTGGTTGAGTCTGGCAAATATGAAACCCTGGGTGTCTGACAAATATGAAATCCTAGATGAATCTGACAAATATGAAATCCTGGGTAAGTCTGACAAATATGAAATCCTGAATGGTTGATCTGACAATATACAAGATCCTGGATCACAGTCTGATAAATGTAATATTTGGGTGTGTTGATTTCCTAAATATCAGATGATGGTGGGTCATTATGACAAACAACCGATGATGGTAGATCCAATAAGAGACAAATACTTTGTAAAGCTATAATTGGGAATATATTTTCCTTGAAAAACTATGACAATAATTACAGACTAGAAAATAAATCTCTAATTCCATTTCTGATTTGAATAATTCTTTCATTTCTGAGTGCATACATTTTAACAGACAGGTTTAAAAAGAAAAGGTTTATGGCATGAGAAACATACAATTTTATAAGATGACTCCATCGACAGATTAGGAATAACTTACCAATGGCAAGGTTGAGGTCACGTCGCAAAACAAAGCCCACAAGATACTGTGACTCCCGGGAAACCACAACTGGGAAACCATTGTGCATTGTGGTTTGTAGAATATTCTCTACAAACAAAAACCTCCCAGTAATTTATTTAAGGAGATTATTCAGACAAACATGTTTAGTAATAATTTTTCAGTTTCATTTTGGTTTTGAACAAATAATACTAATTGTATAAAAATATTATGCTAAGCATGTAAAAATCACAGCCAAGCTAGCCAATTTATGAAAAATTTCCATAGTTGAGATTAAAAATATTCTTTGTATTTTTACTTGTATCAGGATTTCAACAAGTAAACGTGCTTAATATGAAAACAATTAAGCACAATTTTTACCTGTTACATCTATTCGGATTTCTATATATCATTAAAACAGTTTACATAGATAAATGGAATTGAATTAAGATTTTGTGTACAGATTCCCAAAATTATCATTTGCTGTGGTCAATTTGAGAACAATATTATTTTGAAGGTCCAAAATCTTGAGTTCCACTTCTCTTCTTACTTGAATGAGACTTGCAGTTGAAGTAGCTATTTTTGTTACTTCTAGCTGGCAAGTAAAAGGATTCCCAAGTAATGATGATGAACTGTGGAAATATCTTTTCAAATATCTTTTCAAATTGCTCTTGAGGTCTTTGAGCTAAAATCAGTCACACCCCATTTTCTTGATAATTGAAAAATGTACAAGAGACTCCATCTTCATACGTGATGTCCACAAGATCAGTTTTGCTTTGAATGATTTTACACAACCTACATTTATTTGCACTACTTTTCACACCTCATTGCAGGTGCATGTACATGCCTCGGGTACTGTCTTGGGAACAAATGGTCAAAACAATTCTTATAAAAAGCCTCAATTCAGTCATCGTCAGATAATGAATGCTCTTATAGTAAAACTTCTACAAACCACAAATGAATATTATAATTTTGTAGTTATTTGAGCTCATGTTTACAAAAACTCTTTAATACAAACACCCAATGACAACATTTGATGGCTATTCAAGACCCATCTTACAACAAACCTCTCCTAAAGCACACAAATGATAACCATTTTATAAAGGTTTTTGAAGAATTCTAGCACTGAAATTCCACGCAATCATTTGACCATCAATCATACAAAGTCTATTCAAAATCCATCTCATATATGTACCACTCCCATACAGCACACTATATCCATTATTATTTTCACTTATAAAAAAATATAATTTGACAACTTTGACATTAAGTAAAAGAGAGCTAATATTTTGATATACATCTTAAATGAAAATTAAGAGAGAGAAAAAGTAAGTGAGCACAATCAGAACATTAATCATAAGCAATTCAGAAGTAAGTAAAAATAAAAGTACTGTACATTGCCACTTACCCACTTCTTCTACTGTCATGGAATCTTGAGTTATTACACAGAGTGGAGGATCATTTCGCCTGCAAAACAACATGGAACATTTGTAGCACGAACATTTCATTGTGAAGTAAAAAGCAAAAACTGAGGAAATTTACAGATGTAAAGACAACAAGTCCTTCATGTATGGGAAAATCTATATAGAAAATAACAAATATAAGCAGTAAAAATTATCAGATAATTTAATCCTTTAATGAGATTTGTGAGACAAAACTACCACAAAACAAATTAAAAAGTAAGGTGTCCTTGTTATTTTTAAAAGAAAATTTCAAGAATCTGTTAATAGATCATTAAAAAGAAAAAAAGAATAAAAGACATTAGCAAAATCTTTAAGCTATATCTAAATAAAATTTAAAAAATAATCGCAGGTTAATAAAATGTAGGAAAAGTTTTCCAAGATGAATTTGAATGTTAAACCTCTGATTGGTCCCTCTTGTTATCATCTTTGCTCTAGAAAAGATAATCTTTTCTATATGATCATAAAGCAAAGAAAATATTACTGAAAGTGATACTGTCTCATACCTTTGATGCAAAATAAAGTTATTAATGTCTACAATCCTCGTGTGCTGGTTTGTCTGACAGTGTTCTGATGATTACAACAGTTTTCCAAAGCACGTCTGCAGAAATTTCCTGCCAGTCCTTGAAGTGTGATGAATGATGTGGTGAAGATCATAAATGAAATTCATAGTTGAGCTATGAACTCCAGGCTGTTCTCTACACTATAAAGTGAAGTGTAAAGTGTGAGTATGGACTTGCAACACCAACATCTCCTTCTCCGTACAGAAGTGAGGTGGTTATCAAGAGGAAGGGTTCTTTCACGCCTTGTCGAACAGAGGGAAGAAGTAAAGCAGTTCATATAAAACTCTGCCCTAGTAGAGTCTTTATTGGACAAGGAATGGATGGCTAAATGTGCGTATATGGCAGACATATTTAGCCTTCTCGATAAACTTAATATTTCTCTTCAGAGGTTTAGCACAAATATTTTTACACTGAGATAAGACGGATGCATTCAAAAAGAAGCTGGCTCTTTGAGATAGTCATGGTCAAGAGGAAGATACAGAAATGTTTCCACTTTTGCAAGTATTTGTGATTGCTGCTGACATCAACTGGAAAATCATATTCAATATAATAAGTCAACATTTAAGGGTGTTAGCTCAGAACTTTAATCATTATTACCCTGAAAATGAGGATACCTCTGGATTAATAATCCCTTCATGGGAGATGTCAACTCATGCGCACTTAATCCTCGTGAAAAAGAAAACCTGATTGAGCTTCTTCTGATGTCACTCTTGTGTCCAAACATAAAATGCAATCATTGTCTTGATTTTGGATATCACTGGGAAAAGAATATCCAACTCTCAGTTACAGAGCTATTAAATTGTTGATCGTATTTTCGACTACCTATTTGTGTGAGAAGACTTTCAGCCCTGTCAGTCATAAAAACCGAATGGATGTCAATGCAGTGCTTCATTTCTCAGAAGCAATACTGGAGCCATATATATTGTAGCAAAGAAGTAGCAGTAGATTTTGCCCTAACTTTATTTGAACTAAATAATGCTTTCTCAAAAGTTCAAGAAATTCTATTACTAGCAATTTTGTTTATTGGTCGGTTTCTGGTTATTTTAAATAACTATAGAATTTTAATGTTATTAATATTAGATTTAAAAACTAATAAACAAAATAAATTATAAATAATGGTTTTTATTTCTGGCTTAGTGGTCTGCAAAATATTTCTCCTATTTTCATTGGTCTGCAGGTATAAAAAGGTTGAAAACCACTGGACTACATTGCTTTAAATCTGTAAAGTTACACTCAAATTAAAAATATTATAAAATATATCCCTATTTCAAGAGATGTTATTTTAGTTCTAACATTTATATGATTTTAATATAGGACTTGTTGCCAACAAAGGACTGTTGTGCAAAACACACACACACACACACACACAAAACTGTAACCAAATTCAAAGAAAAATGTCATTTTAGTTCTAAAATTATGTTTTCAAAAGGACATGCTGCCAACAAATGTCTGTAAAGCAATACACATAAAAAAACTGACAAATGTGAAAGTTCTAAAATGCATGTATAACTTTTAAAATAACAGCAATATATAGGTCTAAAACTAAAAACCACATGACTTAAGTTACAACAATTAACTAAACATAGTTTATACTCAAGTGCCTTCAAACAAAAAACCCCACCCCCTTTTCAACACACTAATGGAAAATGTGACACTACACATTTTATTCTTTGTAAGTGTACAATATATATATATCTCGAGGGGTGTGAGTGAGGTGTGGAGAGGCAATGAAGGGAGATAATGCAACAATAATTGACATGCAGCTTGATGTTCATGCCAGATTAAAATGCAGTATCCATATACCTACTCAATCTGTAGATATAAAACATCAAACAAGTATCCTCTGTATTTTGAATTGTAATTCTACATAATCAAGTAAATAAGTAAAACAAATAACAAACAATACATAATATAAAAAATACTTATGCCAACAAGCTAGACATATAGACAAAAATCACAAGGATAAAAGACACAGACAAATGAATGTCACATAGATAAACAAAAGACACATAAACAGACAAAAGTCACACAAAACAACAAAAGACACATGTACAGACCATATTAGAGACAAAAGTCACACAAAGAACCATATACAAACAAAAGGCAAATGTACAGACCACCAATCAATATACAATTAAAATCTAATGACAAACACAACCTGAAAATAGAACAGATAAAATCAGGTCTGAAAAGAAATTATAGACATACATCTAATCTTCAAAGTTTAAAATACTTTAAAATATTTATTATAAAGTGTAATCATAAATAATAAAGTGAATTAACTCAAATTAAAAATTTTAAAAAGGAATAAACAATTTAATGACATGCTGTAACACAATTATTAAAAGTTTTAAAAACATTACAACACAAAAGAGAAAAAAATAAAAAAAGAAACTATCAAAATTTGAAAAAGTGTTGTAAATGATATTGAAAAAAAAAACAATCAAACCACAACAATACGAGAGAGTTGTGTAATGAGTAAACTTACACGCCGATGCCATATCTCCAATATCTTGACAAATGCACAAGGGGAAAAAGAGAGGTCATTTTAATAAAGAATACCAGCAAAGTCGTACATCACACATATAAAGTATGCCGGCAATCATAATTGTGGTATATAAACAAATTGTCAACAATCATAGTTGTGGCCCCAAAACAAATTATACAATCATAATTGTGGGCACATAGGCAAATTATGCCAACAATCATTGTTGTGGCATCACAAACATATATTGTACTAACAATCATAATTGTGGGCACATAGACAAATTATGCCAACAATCATTGTTGTGGCATCACAAACATATACTAAAATTTGTAATTGTGGGCACAGACAAATTATGCCAACAATCATATTTGTGGGCACACAGGCAAAAGGAAAATGAAATATAGTATGAGAATATTAAAGCTGCAGGTAAAAGAAAAAAGCACATGATAACATGGAAGACTTCCTAAGATAAAATATCCAAGCAATGCAGTATGTGGATTAATACAGACTAAGCCTCAAAATACAAGGAAGGAATCATAAACAGAAAAAATGATGGAATGTGGGCAAATCAAACCTAACCAAAGTTTCTGAATACAGTTTTTTTAATGTCATTATTTATTTCATATTGTCAGACCATGATGAACATATAATAACTGAAATGATTATGACTATGACAACTATAATGATTATAATAATGACAACTAAAATGATTATGACAGTGATATTACATGGTAATGCAAATTAAAGATGATGACAAGCATCTGATAAAATAATGATAATAAACAAAGTTATCTAATTAAAATAATGCAAACCAAAGATAATGAATGTAATTAGATAGAATAATGATAATAAGCATAATTATCTGATGAAATGAAATGCAATCTAAAGATGATGACATTAGTCAGATAAGCTAATGCTAATAAATAGTTATCTGATGAAACATAATGCAATCTAAAAATAATGACATTAGTCAGATAAGCTAATGAAAACAGATAAAATGATAATAAATGCAACTGCAAAGTAAAGACAATGAAAATAGTCTGATTAGATGATGATAATAAAAATGGTTATTTTTCTAATATATATCGATTCACTTATTTTAAAATGATAATAAACATATTCTAAGAAAATTCATTTTTGTATTTTAATCAGTGTAATCACCAAGAATGACAACTGTAAAGATTGTACTCTGATTATAACAGTGAGAATGTAAAATAAATTTACAACTTGGTAATCAAAACTCATTCTCTGTAGTTAGTACTGTATAGAAAATGCAGGTAATCTAATCAATCTTACCACCTTTACCTGTACTGAGTTTACAGAAACACTCAAAACATCTTACTTCTGCAAAGTGTAGGAATGTATTCGTTCCACCCCTTTAGGACGTTTTGGGTATTAACTGTAGGACAGGGGTTCAAACCACACTCTCAACATTAACAAAACAAATATTCCAACCCTTTTAACTGCATTCACAACAACCACTACCAAAAGCCAAACTGGCCCACTTGTTAAACAAAATAGTTAGCATTAATTCTCAAACTTAACATTCATCATCCTTATTTTTGAAAAATATCATCATATTTATTATCTTTATTAGTTCTCATAAATGCCCTGAAGCAGATCATGAACTTTCTTAAGACCCAAATAAAAAAATTTAAATTAGCAAGTGTAAGCTTAAAAATGTGTGTTTGTGTTATGTGTGTAGAAGCAAGATTCCCATAAAAAAGGAGTGTGTTGCAATGGCAAGAAAACAAGAATAAATAAGGATTAAGGAATGGAAGCGAGTGTGATGGCAGGTTCGCTGGACACACAAGACATATTGGCAAGAATTATGTGTGCTTTGACAAATAAGATAGTAGTGTACTGTTACCTCCAGTTTAATCTGAGAAATAAAATATAGAGACAGATTAGTATTCTGTACAGTTTTGGGTGAATACTGTACACAGTAAAAATTTCAAACTTTATACAAATTTTCACAAATAGCTTTTTGAAACACTGTTTCTACAAGTGATTAACCATAAATACTAATATATTTTTTCATACATAGTATAGCATTTTAAGGACAGCAAGAGGTAAGGAAAAAAAACCCCAAGTAGCTATGTGTTGTAAGTGAAAAACAAATGCATTCTTTTCCTGTAGTGTTTTCAAACAGTTCAAAAACAGTACAAATTATTTTAAAACATCTTTAAAAATATTCCTTGCATCATAGTAAAGAACATATAAGAATAGGAAATTTTAAAAAGACATTAATTCAGTACCCTCCATCCTTTTAATCTAAGAAATTATCACTGAAAATGAAGCTCTTAAGGACTGAATTGGTGCGAATGTATTTCAATGCTGCAGAAATGGGCCCAAATGCTAGTACTGAATTTACACCGCCAACCCCCAGCAAGTATCATTTATTAAGTGAATTAATTTCAATTTATTTATCTTTTCTTAGGAAAGTATAATGATGTTAGTTAAAGTTATAAAGGTTTTTAAAAGATTTTAACAATTAAAAGCAGAAGAAAGAGAAACATTAAAAAGTGCAAACACTTCACACAAAAAGAAAATGAAATTGCATTTCAATGGAGAAATCCATGCTATAAGAACCATGCAATCATGGCAGCCTCACTCTGCAAGCAGTTGAGTAGTATTAAATAAGGTGTTCAGACATATACTTGAAACAAATTTTAATGGAGAATAAAATCCTTAATCCCACATTTAAAGTCTATTCAAGACTCACCTTGGACGCATGACATCCGCAGCAATAGTTGTGTGCGTGAATTCCTCTTTGCTATCCAGATACGGGTAGCCATTCAAGGCTATATGGGCATCATAACTGACAAAAGTCAAGGTCACTTCATTGGGGAAAAATGAAAGATTTTGTCAAAGGGAGGTAATATAAAAAAAAATTAATGATGAATGAAAACAGAAACAAAACGAAAAGAGATTACAAGACAAAAAGTGTCTAGTAACTTCTAGTGATAGGCTAAAAATCCCTCCATCTTGGAACGACCAGGATTAAACAAATACTCACACTTGAACTCTTTCTTAGCACTACACCAAGGTAACACAATCACAACATGTTGCTACAAGAAATTAATCACAACAGCTCAGCATACAAGTCCAAATGTCTACATCTTCAAGGCAGACAACTCCTGCCAACATTCACACCCTCAGCATTTACAAACATTCATTTACTTCAAGATAAATTATTCTAAAACCTTTATGTCTGCAATTCACATTTATGTTGTATTGCAAGTTTTAGATTAAAAATAAAATTTCATATTCTTTTAGTTTCATTTTTAATAATATACATTTAAATGAATAAATTCTTGGAGTTTAATTTTCTTTTGTTTCAATTTCCACAGCAATGTACATGTAATTGCAATTTTTATATGCTTGTCATGATGTTCAATTTATGACAGAACTAGACCCAATTAGATTGTAGGTGAAGGGGTTGCCTTTGATGAATGTATTCATTGGCTGTTTTGTTCAAATCTGTGTTTGTATATAGAGAGGTGTGCTCAATAAACATTTCACTAATTTTGTAAAACATTAAAGTGACCATATAATTTTTGCATTATTATGTCTGCCAATGTCTCTTAGCTTTAAAACACTGAGATCCCTAATAACAATTGACAATACCTCAGTGATTACTCTTAAGCTTTTAAAATTGTGAGATCCCTAATAACAAGTGACAATACCTCAGTGATTACTCTTAAGCTTTTAAAATTTTGAGATCCCTAATAACAAGTGACAATACCTCAGTGATTACTCTTAAGCTTTTAAAATTGTGAGATCCCTAATAATAATTGCATGATGAGTTCCCACATACATTTTATATAAATTAACAAACTTGGAAAGGCAGATCATAAACAGTTACACTACTCAGAAAGGTTAAAAAAAACCCACCCGAAAACAACCCACCATACCTATTAATATCCCATCATATTTTCCATTCCACTAAATTAAACAATATCCAAGAAAACAAATATGCACAAGCTATTCATGTCCTTGCAGGATGTTAAAAACAAAATGAACTTAAATGCATTATTTCTGTCAAGCACACAGCAAAAAAATTTGCCATTCCTAATGGAAATCCACCCCAAAACCCAGCATCTATTATTCCCTCCAAAATAATGTATTCAGAAACTACATGAAATATTTTAAAATGTATCCAATATTCATGTGAGTTGACAAAGGATACATTCCTTCCCGACCGAGGGCATCCCCCACCCACTTGCTGGTCATGGCAGCAGCCATCAAAGGCACAATGTATTCCAAACCACCAGTCAGCTCAAACATGATCACCACCAGCGATACTGTCAATAAAACAATAAAAGAGAATTAAATACCAGAAAATATAATTAGAAAATAAATAAATAAGTAAACAAGAATATCAATTTAAAAAATAACAGGAACAAAATTAAAAAATATAGGTTTTAATTAAAAAATTAAATATAATAAAATAATATAATATTTATCAGATATTATTTCGTCAGATATTATTTTAGAGATGCCTTCAACCCCACAACAACATATATAATAAATATGCAGAACATGTGTATAATATCTGAAGTAAAAGTACTTTTCTTTCTACATAATTTCATATTTTGTATCATGCCAGAGACAGTCAGCTAAAGTGTTTTTAAATGCTAATTGAGTGTGCAATTTGTACATGACTAACAAACCCTCCATTTTTTTTAAAGTAGCTTATAATTTAAAAGCTGCATTTAGATTGTTGTTAATAAATCTACTTTATTAATTATTCATATAAAGTTATGCTCATAATGTATACTGTATGCATGTGTGTGTGTGTGTGTGTGTGTGTGTGCACGTGTATAAATTTTATCCTCACTCGAAAAAACTATAGTTTAATAGTTGATTCAGAAGAATTGTTATTTTGAAATGCTTTTTGTCAAATGTATTATTTGTAAATTAAAAGTGCACTGAGTGTGATTAGATATGTGCCTGAGGATGATAGGAAGTGTAAGACATTTTTCATGTGCAGAGCCACTCAAGGAGTGAGTAAAAGGAATAATTATGTGAATTTTGTCCGTCAAGGTTTTTTTCTCTTCCATGTTAAGTGCTCAGACAGCAATAAAAGAGAGAGTAATTTGTCTTCGAATTAACACAGCAAAAATGAAAGAGACAGCGAGAGGACTGAACTTATTTTCTAGTGGTCCTTGCCATCATTTAAGTGCCCATTGAGTTATGTTGGAAGTAACTGGGTGGCTCTAAAAGACAGTGGAAGTTCATTGGAACAAGATTGTCCCCATTCTTGGGAGAGAGAAAGCTCAAACGACTACAATGTCAAGGTAAAGCAGTCATAGAGACAGCCAGTGGCCTTGAACCGAACCTATGGGTGGACTGATTGTGCCGGCAAACGTGTGACAGTCAGCAATATCATGCCACAAGGACACCCCACTGATGGCAAGACACAACATCAACCCATTGCTGCTACAGCAATATGCTGTGGAACCCTAGACCCAACCTACAGGCAAGCCTGTCCATGGCACGGATCCCCGACGATGGAGGCGGCCAAAGAGTGAGGACAGACAGACACCAGCAAATTAAACGAGTAAAACCGCCAGCTCTACAGTCACCACCAACTACAGACTACAGGCAACATACTTCACTTCGCCAGATCAACAACCGATGGCGGTAAGAAGCACAAAGGACAACAGAATAACACCGACCTCACAATTTTAAACTCTCATTACTCTGCAAACCACAACTTGACTAAAACACCATACACAAGAGAGATGCGGAACCCATGGGCACCATGGTGAGTCTCAAACTTGCTGGGCTAATGCATGTGGTACACACATCAGCACGCACAGGTGACTATAAAAACCCTAAGAGAGGAAAAAAAAAAACCACGCACACACTTAAAAAAACCCAACGCAACGGAAGACGAATGATGGCCACCCGCACCCTTGAAGAAAGAGAAGGAAGTGAAGTCCTGGCTGTGTGCCTCCAAAGGCGAGAACATCATAGATGAAAGCCTTCAACCATGCTCAGCCAGGAGTGAAGAAAACGTAACAACAACAACAACAAGTTGCTGCAGGCCCCCCCTCCCTGATGGAGGGTGGTTGAGGGTGCATTTCACCCCCTTCTGCCAGCCCTTCTGATGCACCGCGAGGTTGTGGGGATCCCCCAGAAGCAGACCAAGACCCAGAACATCAGGAAGATGAAAGGCCTATTGCAGCTTCTGGGGTGAGTGTGAGCAAAAAACACACACATACACACAAGTTGCCACATATGTTTAAATTTATTGCTTTTTTTGACGTTATTACATCACTGTTCATTTAAGGACATTAGCCCCCCCACACACACCTCCAGAGAGCATGTTTATGAATGAATGATTTGCAGGGTGAATGATTATCACCACATGAAAGAGAACTCATAGAGTAATAAAAAAATGGAATCATACTCTTTCAAAAAATAGTATCTTGTCTTTTGTTTTGAAAGAGCGAGTGCGGTGTTGTTGTTTCTCTTTTGTCCTGTATTTGTTTACATGTTCCATTCCGTAGGCAGTCTCGAATACAAACGCATCAGCATACTTAACACTTGCATGCATAAATAAAAAGAACCAAACATCCATGGTGTGTGCATGTGGATTTGTGATGAACAGTAATAGTCCTATGTAGTGTTGACAAAATTATAACCCCATAGCCTTTGGTGAGGGGTTTTGTGACAGTAGGCCATAGCTAAACAATCGTATATGATTATATTTATCAAAGATCTGTAATCTGTAGGCCATAGCTAAACAATCGTATATGATTACCAAAGGTCATTAATGAGTAGACCATAGCTAAACAATCGTATATGATTACCAAAGATCTGTACTGAGTAGGCCATAGCTAAACAATCAGTATATGATTACCAAAAGTTCAAAGAAACTCACAAATCATCTACTTTGAAATCCAATGACTACTAGGACATTAAAACCAAATCTACAACAGTTTTGTAAATTTCTGTAAGAACACTTGTTGATTATTCTGGAAGAAATTTGCTAACTGCTTTTATTGCTGGATTTCCCCACTAAACGATGACAAAAGTGTGTAGAATATGATCCACAAAAATTCATTTAAAGAGTTAACCTGTCATGCGAGTGACACCACCCAGTGCTGCAGTGGCTCCAACCATGGCATAAAGACCGGGTGTCACTTGACACGAATCTTGCTGACACATGTTGGAGAAAAAAGGATTTGATGGGTTTGCTCTGTTAAAAGACACAAAAAAAATCTTTAGCACTAGTCTGGTAATTATATGTGAACAGGCAAATATATCTAAAGTATGTCAAGTATTTATGTGTGACAACACAAAAGACATCTTAAGTTCAATTTGGTATTTATAGGATAATAGGCAATCTACATGTGAATAGATAAATATATCTTAGTACGTCTAGTATTAATAAGTAAAAAGACAGTTGGGTGTCAAACAACAAAAAAAATCTTTTTCTTCTATTTTTTTTTTTTTTAACAGAGATCAGTTCTTTTAACTAAAATAAATAAACTTAATAATTAGAACTTCTTAAAAAATAAACTTTGTACCTGTTCATCCACAACAATTCATTTACCATTTCATAAGGCCACCTTTAGCCATGAAAATGTCACAATAACTTCTAAATAATGCATATCTACATGCAATTTTGCATTGAAATGAGTATGAATGACAAAAACAGGGGCATGAAATAAATGCTTTATATTGCTATCATCATTAATAATTAATAATAGTTCCCTTATCAAGTAATTTAAATATCAATCTCATGATCACATAACCAGTGTGCAGATTTGTAAATAAGAATTAAAAAAAGTGAGCAAGAACTCTCTGGCCAAATCATGACAACAGAAAAACATTGTGCATTCATCTCTGCTTTGAGGTTTAAATCCCAGAGTACATTGGCTTCATGCAAATAATCAAATTTAGACCTAAATGAATAACCAGTGAACATGGCGATGTTAAAAATCACAATGAATACAACAAAGAAAGCCATAAACTTCAGGGCAAACAATGTTAGTATGTACTGGGTTGAAACCATGGCAAAGAGATTTTTTTAAAATAAAGAAAAAACAAATCATTGTTTTGTTGTGCTGCTAATAATGACTGTCACAGAGAAAGGGATATAATTCATCAAAATTTATTCTTTTAAAAATTATTTCTTTTATACTGGTCACAAGTGCAATAATTATTTATGTCATCTTGTGAAAGGACTGTCTACAGCATGCACATGTATGCTTGACTATGTATGCTTATGTGTTTGTGTGTGTGTAGAATTTATTGAAGTGCAATTTGTGGAACTATATTTGTTTTATTTTTAAATAATACATAGCATAGGATAGTGTTAGTAATGTACCAGTTGAACTGTGTAATGTGCCCAGTCTGAACAATGGAAACCTTTGTGTTGGCAAACTTTTTTTCCTCAGCATGCTTTTTTTTGTGCTGCTTGTATAGAGAATCCAGGAGTTTCTAGAGGGTTCGAGAAGCCCAGTATATAAACAATGAACAGGAAATTGTATGGGAGAGCCCATGACAACTAATGTGACCAGAGGAATTATTTTTCTTCTATACTGACTCTAAATGCCAGCTTAGAACATTTCTAAAAAATTAGCAAGTGAAAAGTTTGCAGATTTAGACTTCCACTGTGTTTTGATATTCATTTATGAGCCATCCACAGTGCATGACAGATAGTAATCAACTGACGTTTGTCCAAAGTACTTCAATTAAATCTGACCTATACTACGTACGTGCAGTCATCACAAAGGCAGATGGTATTGCAGTGCAGATGATGTGTCATAAGGACATATTTGCTAAGGCATAATTCAGCAGCCGTCAGTGAAGGCCACTGTCATCGAAGGAAGTATGAAAACATTATTTTTTTCTTTGGCTGCGATCCCAGCGACCAGTCGGAAATCGGATGACATATTCAATCAAATTCTAGTTAATGCTAAATCCTAAATACTAAATGCACCCGAATCTAATAATGTTACTTACTTGTTATATGATGAAGAGCGAATGAACAAATATACTTGTTGCTGGAACAACATTACTAACAATAATATTATGGCTTTCTAATGAAAGCAAACTAAGATTAATGGATATTGATTAAGAAATGTACATTAATAACAATAATTCTAAGACTGCTAAATAACCAGTCGATCAGTGACATACATGACCAACTGTTCCATTCCAATGCCGACCATTCGACCGGTTATGGCACCAATTGCCAGGCTAGGAATAAAAAGACCAGCTGGGATCTGAAAAAAATAATACACACAGAGATGTAGGAAAAAATATTCATTTAATTTTCAAGGACTTTTATCAAATTAAACTTAACCATAGTGCACACAGATTTGCTATGTCAAATACACATGAAAGTTACCAGTACCATTCTGAAAATTAATATAAATATAGAAGTCTAAATTTAAATTTGTGTATCAAAGATGTACATAATGGCAATCACTAAGGTAAACAAGAACTACTAATGTGATCAAACTGGACCTATCCATTATATTTTCTTTAATTATTTGGCTCCTTTGAGTTTCAGATCAAGAGAAGTTGACATACGATTCAAATATATGTCAAATGGAATATTTACTGAGTGAGACATACAAAATACCAGACATATTTATTAATAAATAATTCAATTAAAAAAAGTCATAAAGAGGCCCAATATTTTATTTTAAAATCACAGTAAAATACACATTTTCTGAAAGTGGTTAGGTTCAGGAAGGAAAGCTCTAGCTATGGGGTAAATCACTAGCTTATTATTATTCAACTTGCCAAATTTCAAAGATACAAAGAACTAATGCATTCTCACCACCACCATACACAAACTGATGAGTGCTAACAGTATTTTGTGGATGGGAGATGGAGTGGGTTGGGGTGGAGGAGGTAGGTACACATACGACCATCAGTTTTCATTGCTGTACTTTGGGGATTACTTCTGATGTGTTCAGTGTCACTGGGGTAGACTAGTATTTAAGAACACTACATATTTCCAACTTACAAACATTTCCGACTTAAGAACAGATCTTTACAATGCATCAAGTGTGTAAGTAAGGGACTTTCCTGTAAATTTTTCTATATAAAATATTTTTTCCTGAAAATTTTCCAGATGTGCATACTGTAGGAGTTTAATATATTCCACAGATGTGCAGTGCAAGCAAAAGCCAAGGTCCATTTAAGCTCCAAGATGGTGATCAACATTAAAATGCTTCTCAGGAAGCATGTTCCTTGCTGAGAATAATCCCCATTTTAGTATCAAAGAGCATGTGTGATGGAAACTGGCAGAGAGAACCTATGTCTATGCACATCTGGTGGTATTCATGAAAAAAAATTGTTTTATTTAGAAAATACATTCCACTCTACAACCAGATGCCCATACCATTGGAAAATCAAAAATTGGAGGCAAGAATTTAAAATAAATGTGTCAAGTGCTCAAGTAAGAATGCAAGGAAAGAATTCTAATCATGAAAACATGTGGAGTAGATTGAGTGGTTGCTAAGGGCTGCATAGAAGAGTTACAGCTTAAAAAGAGGGCCAATCTCTAAGATTGCATATAGACAAGAAGTTTTCTAACCTACCATGGCTTTGGTAATATCCAGGGCCATATTACTATATAAAAGCCAAGCTTATTGAGACAGCTCCAATCAGCAACAAAATATGGGTTTATATTAGGCAAGTTTTATGTGCCTCTGTGATACTCTGCTAAAGGCAGGAGTACATACAATGGACAAGTTTATATACATCTGTGATAATAACTTGTTTAAAGCCAGGATGATAACATACGCTGGGCATTTTTTATATGCATCCATGGCAACTTGTTTGAGCCAGATCAACATAATATATTCAGCAAGTTTATATGCACCTCTGATAATGTTTACTCCAGAATGATAAGTTGCACTGGACATGTTTATATACATTTGTGAAAACTTTTAAGCCAGGATGATAATGTACATAGAGCATGTGTATATGTATATTTGATAACACGTTGAAATCACAGGATGATAATGTATATATTGGGCATATTTATATGCGCCTCTGATAACATGTTAAAACTAAGGTAACAGATATTTTTCATTCATGTTTATGCATATTTATGACAATATAATGAAACCATGATCATAACAGACATTGGTCATGTTTATATGCATTTCTGGTAACTTGTTTAAGCTAGATGATAATGTGCATTGGGCAAGTGTATATGCTTCAGAAAACTTGTTGAAAATCAAGATGATAATGTTTGACTGCAAATATCTCTTAAGAGAATTGGGTCAAGAAAAGTCTAGATTTATTTGACTTAGGCAGTTTTCATACTCTGGGTCTAAAATGATGGAGATATAATTTTCTGATTAGATGGTTAGGAAGTCTATTTTGTCAGGGAATCCTAATATTACTACCTTAGTCCAAAGGTCTTTTTAATATGACTACCCTTGGTAACTGATCACTCATGTAAGTAAGAGATCCTTTTTCCTGATTAGAATAGACTAAACAATACTTCCTAACCAGTCTCCTCCCTCACTAGTTCTACCCAACTAAAGTAACAATTAAAAAAATGTGAAAGCACTGACCTTGATGCCAAATGTAAAGACAGTAATGACACACTTGAAGACAAGAGCAAGGAAAAGCTTCCAGAGAGCAGAGTTCACTCCTGCTCCTGCTACAGCACTGGACTGGTATGGATGGGGGCTGGACAGGTTGCGGTTGTAGTCACTGTAGAGAAACAAATAAAAAATAAAACAAACACAAAGTAACACTGACACATACATAATGTTACATAAGCGCGCACACACGCACACACACATGCACACACACACAAACACGTATATTGAATTTAAGAATTATACTTTTCAAACTAAAAACAACTTAAAACAGTAGAGCATAAGTGTTGCAGAACAGAACTGAAAGATAAAAAGAAAACTCTTGGGAAATTATCTTGAGAATATCTTGCCAGTGTATTTATTAACAAACTGACCATAGCTCAGCCACATCACCAGCACCACAGCGACTGACCAAGAGACGAATTAGCTCACTGGAGTTCATTCTGCAAACAAAATAGTACAATCATCATTAACAAATACAATTTTACAGGAGTCAAAATGATGAACATTCTACTTATTTGCAAAGGATAAAAATTCTTCAATTTTATTTCGAAAAGTCATAATTAATGGGTAAAGGCATGGGTAAAATCATGGGTAAAGTCATAATTATCTAAACTAGTTATTATTATTCTTCAACACTTTTTCCTACGACTTCTATTGACTGTTGGATATGAACCAAGGTCTTAGAATCTTACTAAGATTCTGGATGATCCAAAGTTTTACAGAGGATGTGGCACATCCAGGGAGTAGTGAGACAAGTCTGTAGTTTCCAGGTATTCATTCAGATAGCTTTTACAACTCAATTGTTATGTTCCCCAAGGTTCCTATCACTACCGGTATCACTTTTTACATTCCACAGTCTCTGGATTTCTAATCTGAGATCCTGGTGTTTTTCTCTTTTTTTGTTTTTATGTTTCTATCACTTGGAACTGTGACATCAATGATTGTTGCTGTTCTGTAAGACTTATGAGAAACACAGATTCTGTTCTTCATGCAGACCATTTGTATTATTATTTACGTAAATCAAGGTATCAGTTATCTGGAACAATTTTTTAAGAATTAAACTGAATTGTAAGTGTTAACAAATGAGAGACTTACCGTGTGTATTTATTGGGGAAGCTCAGGAGAGCGGTAATGAAAGTCACCACCAACACCTGACAGATATAATGCACATTAAAATATGGTTGCCTTTTATTAGTATCTGAAATACACATATAAAATGGTTCGTCTTTTATTAGTATCTAAAATGGATAGCACACATTACCATTTGGTGTGCCTTCTATTAGTAAGTGAAATATATAAGAAACAAATTACTAATTGGTTGGGTTTACATTCATCTGAAAAAAGTAAAGAAAAAATGACAAATCAGTCTATTTTCTATAAATATTTGAACATATATGGTGTCACTTGTTATAGGGAGTTATATTGCCATCAGTGTGTAAAAAATGAATAAAAAACCATAGTACTATATTATATATCATTTAAATATTAGTACAACATCCATATGATGAACTATAAGCCAATGATTACTGGCACTGTACATGCATGGTCTGTGATAAGATGATGAATACTGGCACTGTACATCCATATTCTGAGATAAGATGGTGAATACTGGCACTGTACATTCACATTCTGTGATAAGATGATGAATATTGGCACTATATATCTGTGTTCTGTGGTAAGATGATAAATACTGGCAGTGTACATCTACTTTCTGTGATAAGACAATGAATATTGGCACTGTACATCTTATGATGAGATGATTACTCTTCCTCTGTCTCTGACAACATTGTAGGGCACCATCAGGGTTTGATGTTGATCAAGAATAGGATGGGCCAGGTTGTGACAGAGATGAGTTGATCCAGAATGGGATGGGCCAGGTTGGACAGAGAGTGAGTTGATCCAGAATAGGATGGGCCAGGTTGTGACAGAAAGTGAGTTGTACATGGAAGTGGATAGCTCTAGTTCAGCTCAAGAAGCTAAGGTGCATAAGTTTATTTGCTGTTGGTTGTTTTTCTTGATAAAACACCATGATGTCAATTATCGATGCTGTCTACCGTGTAACTCAAACATTTCTTGGTATGGTCTGAAATTGTCCAAAATACTCTGTGTGATTTTGAGGCTTCACTCCAATCAGAGATTATATTAATTATTAAATCATTATGTCTAGCATCAGATGAACTACATGTACATGTAGTTGTCTTGCATTTAGGGGCCATACTGTACAAAAACACATGAGTCTTTTAAATGCAGTGTACATAAATTAAGCTTAGTGTAATTAAATGCTGGCACTATGACAGGTATGCTGGAAGTGAATGCAGAAACAACAGATTCTTGGCCTTTCATCTCACCACTTGTGCCAACTCCCCCACCCCCATGGGATTAGTTGAATCTGTGTAAGTCAAATGCACATAAGATTTGACACCTGCTGTTGTTTACAAATCAGTCTACTTTATATCAACATGCAAAATGTATGAAATTATACAATTTATAAATGTCTACTTTATATCAACATGCAAAATGTATGAAATTATACAATTTATAAATGATCTATTTTCTAAAAATATAGGAAACTATAAATGTATATGAACTAATACATATAAAAACAATAAGTATGTTTTCTATTAGTATCTAAAATACTTGATACAATTTTTACAAACAGACCTTACTTTCTACTCTCTAATATACAAATAGGCCTATTTTATATCAGATCCAAAAATATCTGAACTTTACAGATCTTTATACCAGTATCTAAACTACGTGCTAAACAGTTTATAAATAAGTTTTATTTGTATCAGAATCTAAACTATATGCTACAATTTACAAATAGAACTACTTTTTACCAGTATCTAAACTATATGCTACACTTTACAAATAGATCTACTTTTTATTAGTATCTAAATTACATGATACAGTTTACCAACAGATATACTTCTTTCATGTATGTAAACTACATACTACTGTTTAGCAATGGGTTTTGTGGTGTGGGAGTTTAAGAAAGATGTATGAAAAGATTTAATCACATTTAAACCCTACCTTGGCCATGCACTTATCCACTCACACTTATCCGGAGTGTCAGGTACTACAAAGTATTTGAAAATTAAGGATATTATAAATATTAACAATTATAAAAATCAGCTACAAACCCTCAATCCCAACCTGACATTAAAACAATGACAAAAGTTAAAAGGAAAACACACATATTTGTAATCTTAGGGATAGATGAAAATTTTATAAAAATGAAGTAATGGTGGCTGAAAGATTATTACAAAATCAACATGACACAAGTGTTTAGAGTCCACTGAATAACAGAGTTAGAGTCCTTGTCTCTCTCTCTATATCCTTAAACTTGCCAGGCTGGTGTTGACTGTGGCTTGTCTGAAGATCGCTCAACACAGAGCAAGAAAGTGGCAAATACTTGGTGTAAAAGGTGCCAATAGAGTACCAATTCTTTCTTAGCAAAATCCTTTTTATTTGTGGTTTTCAGGGAGAGTTTTTCTGGCAGTGTTTCACGGACGATAGCAGGATTGATTCTGATCTTTGGGGGCTGATTTTGGTGTGCCCAAAGAGTCTGTGCCAGTCGTGTGGTCAGTTGGGTTAAATATTTAGTAAATTATTACTATATAATCTACTATGTCAGCCAAGATTGTGTAATATTGCCAGCAATTGCCAGGGCCTTCACACAAGAGAGGACATGAAATGTGAGATCTATAGTTTGGCTCACTCTGATGAGTCAAACAGTTTTGAGAGACAGAAATCTCAAGATGAATAAAATGTTTGGCGGCTACCCCTCATACCATCACAGGTTTACAATTTTATAAGTATAAAAACTATGATACAATTTACAAATCAGTCTACTTTCAAACAAAGATACATAAACACTCATTTTTCATAACAAGAATGGAAACCCTTTTCTTCAGGGAAAATGTGGAATTCTTATATGCTCTGAGGTGATAAAACTATTTCTTTTAACAGTTAAAAAAAATAAAGCTAAATATATATTATAGTTATAAGAGAAACTGCAAAAGAAAATAAAGCGAAAATATAAGTACTGTTGAAAGAAAATATATATGCCAACATACCTCAACAATTGGAAAGTTTCCCAAAGATGAAGTTTTCCGGTAACGGCACCACATGATGTTGAATTTAATAAAAAGTTTGCCAAAAACGCCCTGAAAAAGACAACATACATAAAAAAAAAGTTTACTTAAAAAACCCTGAAAAAGACAATATACATAATAAAAGTTTGCTGAAAACACCCTGAAAAAGACAATGTGCATAATAAAAAAGCCAAAACACCCTGAAAAAACAACAAAATACCATAAACACCAGTCTATATTAGTAATGGATACTAACTAATAAAAAAGGCAGAGGTATAATCCTAAAAATTTTTCAATGGATGAACAGAAAAAATTTAGAAGAAATTTTCCCATGAACAGTTTTTCTAACATAGTGTGAGTTCTGCTTTCTATTCACCAAAATGATTTAATAAGCTAAACTAGTTTTAAAAAAAAAATTAATAATTGAAATGTGAAACTATAGTCAGGACCTCTTGTATTTTGCCATACTTCTAGCCTTCCTTCACAAACATTTACACTTGCATGCCCAATAAATATTGCATTCTGCTATACTTCTAGCCTTCACAAACATTTACATTTGCACGTCAAGCAGGGTCACTGAGTAGGTAGCCATGGCAATCATTTAGAGTGTGGTGTTGTTTTGCTATCTAAAAATACTATTCAAAATACTATTAAAACTCAAAAAGAAATGAAGATATTTCATTCATAGGGTCTTATCAGAATGTATAGGTGAGTTTTGTCAGACACAATTTCTATGTTGCCTAAACAGGCTGAAAATTAGGAATTTTGTAAGGGGCTATCATACAGCTTCTGTGAAGCACATTACTTACCCCTAGAGCGCCTAAAAGAATAAAAGGTATGAGTTCTTGCAGAGACCACTGTTCATTGTAATCTATGTAGAACATCACAAGGTGGTCATTTCCAAAAGGGTTGATAGAGCGCAGGATAAAAGCTGCGATCAGAGCACAGAAGAAGGACCGCCACAAAGTCTTGAGAGGAAAGTAGTAACTGACCTGTTGAGTATAATGATACATGACTGACTGGTGTGACTGATATAATGAGACATGGCTGACTGGTGTGGTAGATATAATGAGACATGACTGACTGGTGAGACAGATATAATGAGACATGACTGACTGGTGTGATAGATATATTGAGATATGATTTACTGGTGTGATAGATATAATGAGAGGATTGACTGGTTTGATAGATATAAAGAACACAAAATGAGCAGGTACATCTGACTGGTATGAATAAAAATAAAAATTTAATAAAAATAATTAATATAAAGACTGGCATATGTCATGTGGATAAAGACTGCGTTAAAAATGCATTATAAATATTATCAAAGGAGTGATATGCATGAAAGATATAAATAATTAACACATGAAAATTGGCATAAGTGATTTGATTTAAACTGCATTAAGAATGCATTATAAATTTATCAAAAGAATGGTATGAATGAATGAAATAAATTATTAACATAAAGAATGGCATAAGTGCTTTGCATCAAAACTTTATTATAATAAATGCACTATAAATGTTATCAAAGGAGTGGTATAAATGACTGGTATGATATATAAACTATCAGCACGAAGACAGAAGGTATACACAGGAAATATATAAATAACTGGCATGATATAAATGATTAGTATGAAATGAGAAGGTATATTTTATTGGTATTAATGAAAGATAAAAATAAATGATATAAAGACTGGTATCAATGAATGGTATAAGTGACTTAGGACTAGTATCAATAATGGGTATAAGTGTTATGAAATAAGTGGTAAGTTGTATAAAATGACTGATAATAATGTCTTATTGGTTAAAATGACTAGAAGTATAAAAGACTGGATATATATGATTTATATGTATGATTGGTAAAAATGACTGCTAAGAAGGATTCGTACAGATAGCTTATTACAATGGCTACTTTTAATAGTAGAATGTCACTGTCTAGAATTTCAATGGTCATCATAAATGTGCAAGAAAGGTGTGATGCTAATGCTACCTAGTTAATGGTTATGATTATTATTATTAATATTATTAATTAATCATCCATAACTAATTACAGGTGAGGAGAATCTTAATTTATGTTATTAATAATTTTCTAGAAGACACCGCTCATCTCTCTCGCTTGGTGGATATGCTGGCACTGTAAATGTTTTCCCTATTTCACAACATTAAAGACAAACATTCATCGTCATACAATATTTCTTTCACAAGTAGATCTAACATCTAACATAGCAACAAAGAGAAAGATAAAGAGAAGCACATAAAAGATCACAAGATCACACAAAAATAAAGCTGAAAAATCATCTCTAGACAATTATACTAAAGCACTGGGTCTTCTTATGCTCCAATATGTCTTACCTCTTCTAAACTGAAGAGAACACCACCAATAGGCGCACCAAAAGCTACGCTCACACCAGCAGCAGAAGCTGCTGACAAAATCTGGAAATGAAAAATAAATGTCAGCCTTATGGGGAAATCTAAAATGAAGAAATATTCTAATGATAATACACATAATTAACTATTTAAAAGAAGCAAATTTTAAGATAGAATATATTTTTTTAAAACAAACAAATTAAATGACTTTCACGGACTGATGTATATAATTATGCACATTTCCTGCCTAGTGAATGTTTTCTCTATAACTTTATATTTAATAGATGCTTACAGTTGCTTACTGTTTACTTTTCTTATCTTTAATTAAAGTACTTTTAAAAGAAAAATTATTGTAACATTTGTTTTGAAATTAGTATGACACTTAGTTAAAAGATATACAATTATCATATAGGTAAACTATTTGTTAAGTTTGGATTTTTAAATGTAACAATATGATCCAATGAAGAAAGGTTTATGTTACCAGCAAAAATAAGTTATATCAATAGGGTTAAGATCAGATATTAAAAAAAGGTGAAGGAAACAGCACAGTCTACTAGTTTTCTGAATGTTTCCAATATACTCAATCCAACATAAGTTCCCTTGCAGTGGACAAAGGAGATAATGTAAATAACACTTTAGTGTAGCTGTTGACCTTTAACACCCATGACATTCTGAAATCTGCTGACTCTAATATCTGTTGACTATTCTAACCTCAGGAGGGTGATGGAAAAGATCAAATGATTTCTTTTTATGTCATTGATACATTGAAATGCTTGACCTAGATCCTGTTTTTACTTGGTCTTTAACCTCTTCAAAGCAATACTGACATAATGTACTAAATCAAAATTGGTCTGCAGTGAAAGGGTTAAAATACAATATTTATTAATGATTATGCCAACTTGCACAAATATAAACAAATTATTTCCTTCATGAAACAGAATCTGAGTTAGCGTGAATATATATATACAGAAAAGGTGAGACATTAAACCAAAAGCAATGATAATAACTGCAATAAAAATAATTACTTAATTAATAAAATAAATTTAGAATGTATAGTAGACCTTTAATTAATGAGCGTTTCAACTAATGAGATTTTGGTTAACAAGTTACCTTCTGCAAGGTCACTTTATCAGTTCATTTACAAGCACAAAATCTATTAATGGCATTCCATTAAAATTATCTTACTGAAATAATAGATTCAGTTAATGAGATTTCCAATTAACAAATGATTCTATGGAACAACTGTGCTCATTAATCATGGGTCCACTGCATTATTTTGAACTATTATTTAAAAAATAATTAGTGTACATAAACACAAAATGTGATGCTCACCTCCCTTTTCTTGGCTTCATTTCGACCATATTTTGGAAACAAATATGAAAAGATATTTCCACAGCAGCAAGCTACATGTACAAATGGACCTTCTTTGCCCAAACTAAGACCTGCAGACACAGCCAACATCATGCCCACAGACTTGACCAGCAGGGTCCATTTCCCCAGGTAACCACGGATAATGAAGCCACTAAGTATAGTTTTAATCTGAAAATACAAAAAGCAATCACAGCAAATGCAGAAATCCCCATCTAATTTCTAAATGAAACCAATCTTTGTCAAATATGTAAATTGTTAATTTTTACAACTGATAATAAAACAGTAGTATCTTGCACTGATAACATTTTAAAAATAAGTTTAATAATAGTAATCATGAGTGAATGAGTGTGTGTGTGTGTGTGTGTGTGTGTGTGTGTGTGTGTGTGTGTGTGTGTGTGTGTGTGTACATGTGTCAGTCCATGCACTGGCCTCTCAATTCTGAGTTAGAGAAAGAAAAAATTGACTGTTGTGATCAAGGTAGGACTAGAATCTTTGAATTTAGTCCAGACCTAGTAATTTCCATTACAAGAATGTTTTAGATGCAATAAAATTATTTTTTCTATTGAGGCAAATAAAATTAAATTAGAAAGTAGCTATCAACTAAGCCTTAAACTAAGAGTAAATTTTTAATGTCTGATGGCTAAAGAGCATTGAAGGCTTAAACTAAGCAAAATACAACAAAAATATGTCATCTTGAATCTCAACACCCACAGAATTAGCAAAGATATGTCTACATTTTGCATTTAGCTTACTTTAGTTTACTTTCAGTTCTAATAGTTGGCTGCCTGAACACAGAATAAGCACATTTAGCTTGCTTTAGTTTACTTTCAGTTCTAATGGCTGCCTGCCTGAACATAGAATAAGCACATTTAGCTTACTTTAGTTTACTTTCAGTTCTAATGGCTGCCTGCCTGAACATAGAATAAGCACATTTAGCTTACTTTAGTTTACTTTCAGTTCTAATGGCTGCCTGCCTGAACATATATAGAATAAGCACATTTAGCTTACTTTAGTTTATTTTCAGTTCTAATGGCTGCCTGAATACAGAATTAGCATTGAAATGCCTACATTTCACATTTAGCTTGCTTACTTGTTTACTTATTTGTTTACTTTCTAAAGGTTGCCAAACCTTACAGAATTAGCGTTGGTATGTCAACATTTCATGTGCAGCCTGTTTTAGTTTAGATTCAGTTTTCTAATTGTTGCCAAACCCCACAGAATTAGTGGTGAATTGTCTACATTTCACAGGCAGCCTGTTTACTTTGGATTTAGTTCTAATAGTTGCCTGAACTTAGGATTATGTAAGTGATTACCTCAGGAATACCAGAACCACAAGCATAAGGTGCAAAAACTTTCACCAGCATGGCTGCTAGAAGGCTGAAAATGAGTGCCCACAAAATATACATCAGGTAACCAAGTATGTAGGATCCTGCACCCTTTTCAGTACCAAAAAGTTTTGCCCATGCGTACCACTGTCAACAAATTCAATGATAATACCTGTTACAGTGAATTTATACACAACAACAAAAGTAAATCTATACATAAATAATGATTAATAACAGCATTTGTTTTCCAAGATAAATATTTTTTTGCACAAATAATAATTAGGAAATATCCACAGCACAGATCATTATATTGCTTAGTTTTTATTAGATGAATATACCCTTCATTCTTCTCCGTTCACACACAAACACTGATCATAAACATATATATATATATTATATTGATTCATTAAACAATGATAGGGTTTTGTAAGCTAAGCTGGATGAACATGAAATTTAACTTAACATTTCGTACACTAATATTTATTATTCAAATAAATGTTTGCACACACCCCTGTAAATATTCATCTATACATCATTAGCATACAATATATTTTGTGTACAAATACAGGTATATATAATTTATCATAAGCAAGTGGCTGTCTTTGTTAATGATAAATTGCATCCATGTACAAGTGTGATATTTAAAGATACGTATGTTACAATTTCTATTCAGTGTGAATAATAGACCACTTAGTAAACTCCAATAGAAGGTAAATTAATCCACTTAATAAATGAACACACGATGAAGCCACTCAGAATATGTACAATAACAACAAAAATATAAAGGGACTAATGCCACTGTGGCGGGGAGTATGGGTCATGTCAAGTGGGGTTCAAATTCAATCAAGTGGGAAAAGTCACTTTGGTGAAAA
The DNA here is from genome assembly GCA_028829895.1 of Sinotaia quadrata. Taxonomy (NCBI): domain Eukaryota; kingdom Metazoa; phylum Mollusca; class Gastropoda; order Architaenioglossa; family Viviparidae; genus Sinotaia; species Sinotaia quadrata. Next base: position 65,788,504 of record CM054183.1, read on the forward strand.
TAGACTTTTCCTATACATTTTTACTCACTTTTATCAACTCAAGAAATGCACAAGACAACAATGTCTACAGTGTGGAAAACATTACCAGATAACTGCACAGTTCTCATTTATTCACTTTCATTAACACTTGGACAAATTTACACTTCTTGTTTATTTACTTGTCATTCAAATTTTGACAGATTTACAGCTCTCATTTATTCACTTTCATTAACACTTGGACAAATTTCACTTCTTGTTTATTTACTTGTCATTCAAATTTTGACAGATTTACAGCTCTCATTTATTCACTTTCATTAACACTTGGACAAATTTACACTTCTTGTTTATTTATTTGTCATTCAAATTTTGACAGATTTACAGCTTTCATTTATTTACTTTTTATTAAGGCATTAAGACTCTCTCCCATGAAGCATTGTGTTTTAAGAAAAAAATAGAATAAACTGATGTACCAGTACTTTAAATTACCTTAGGCTTATGTGAGATGGTAGAAGCTAATCTTCAACACATTGCAACAACTGATCATTTTAATTTTCAAAGTCTGCTGTATATAATAGTTCAAGGAGAAACATACTATAAGGTTTAAATTCACTTGATGAATTCAATAACTGTTGAGAAAATTTGAGAATCTTTTAGATGAAAGATATGTGAAGAAAAAGTCTGGGCCTGATTAGCATTGAAAGTAAAAATTAAATACATGATAATGATGTTGATGATAATAATGATGTGATAAGATGACAATAAAATAACACAAGGATTGAAAAAAATATATGTGTACTATGAAAGGAATATAAATCAGAAAGGAAAAATTGTATAAAAATGATATATTCATTTAATTTAATTATTTTTATTTAATATATATCATCCTTGATTTGTGAAAAATTTTGACAATTAAATCAGATACTGATACAGGGATCTATTAAATATCAAATCATTCCAGTACCTTTTTCTACCCTTACAGATACAGAGATCTTTTAAGCATCAAATCATTTTAATACCTGATTTTATACATAACAAAGTAAAAAGAAAAATACCTGACAACAGAATGCAAAGCATACCTGGTCACAGTCCCCTGTGGGATCAAATGTGGAGGAATTTCCAGACCAGCAACATTGTTCCTGGTTGAACCAAAAAGCTTCCAGACACACACCTTCTTTCAAGTCCGACATCCATGTTGCTCCAATGTCAATCACACCAGCACAGGCTCCTACAACACAACAACACAATGCAAAATCACTGAAAGGTGAAGCAGAGTGCATTATTTTTGTTCCTAAAATACAATGTAAACTATATGAAATGAATATTATTTCTGTTCTTACAATGTTATGTAAACCCAAACTGAAAGGCATATTATTTTTGTTCCTACAACACAATATTAATTATACTGAAAGGCATATATATTATTTCTGTTCCTACAACATAATGTAAACCAAACTGAAAGGCATATATATTATTTCTGTTCCTACAACATAATGTAAACCAAACTGAAAGGCATATATATTATTTCTGTTCCTACAACATAATGTAAACCAAACTGAAAGGAATGTTATTTCTGTTCCTACAATACAATGTAAACTAAGCTGAAAGGCTTACTATTTTTGTTTCAAAAACAATGTAAATTAAAGTGAAAGATGTATTATTTTTTGTTCCAACACCATAATGTAAACTAAAGTTTTCTGTAGAGATAATAAAAAAGATAATGTCTTTCCTGTAGAGACAACAAAAACGATAAATATCCTTCCTGGAGAGTCAACAATGGCAAATGTCTTTCTTGTACTGTTGTAGAGACAACAACGATAAATGTCTTTCTTGTAAATACAATACTAATAAATGTTTGTAGAGACAAACAATAATTTTGTTTAATCACTCACTCTGTGTATATTATGAAAATCTCATTAGGATTATATGTTTTATTGCCAGGCCGAAGCACTCAAGCAAAAAACCGCACAAATGTATGTCTGTATGTTTGTGTGTGTGTGTGTGTGTGTGTGTGTGTGTGTGTGTGTGCTCATAATAATATGAACAGCAAACCATCCTGAATTCTCTGCCGCTCACTGGGTCCGCGCACCACTGACCTTCAACCTATACAGTTCTTTCTCTCTTTCTCTATGAGCAAGCCACTTAGCACTGGGAAGGTGAGCCATCGCTCAAGGAGCGCCTACAAGTGAGAAACGCTGGGTTCCGTCAGTTGGGAAGCATCATCCTTTAAATCAAAGTCAACATTTTCCAAGCACCCACGCTCACACACACTGACTAGCACTTCTTTTTCTCTGATTCAGCGATTGGGCTGTGAATGTAAATGTGCCGCTCAAGACTTTCAAAACCAGCAGAGAAAGATAAGTGTCCAGACAAAATTGCTGGAACTGCTTGGGTAACAGTGACAGTGATAAGTTAGTGGTCATGGTGTGTGTACGTGCGTGAGTGCGTGCATACGTGTGTGATCGAGTTGACGGTGTCAAAGAGCAAATCTAAGTCCCTGACGGTAAACCGGGTGTTAAAGTGCAGAACATACACGGCAGAGTTTATCAAGTAGTATTCAATCCGGTCACCAGAAAGGGGGGAAAGGAGAGAGAGAAGCAAATTAGAAAGAAGGGTATATACCTAGGGCAGCCATAATGTACATGTACAAGTACAGTAATAGAACTAGAAAAACTCGAGAACATAAATTCAAAGAATAGATGCGACAACTACATGTCAATAATGCCCAATTAGGAACCATTTATTTTTTTCAAAGAAATTTAAAACCAAAACCCCCAAAAATAAAATGATTAGAGCTGTAACGGATTCATTTTGTTTCACTGTTTCAATAAAGTGCATATATATGTGCATTTTTTTTTTTTTTTAGTGTGCACGTTTAGAATAGTTTGTGCGACTTTCATGTAGATTATATATATATATGTATACACGTTTGTATGTTTACCTTATTGTAAATGTGTATATGTATACACGTTTGTATGTTTACCTTATTGTAAATGTGTATATGTATATACGTTTGTATGTTTACATTACTGTAAATGTATACACGTTTGCATGTTTACAATAATGTAAATGTGTATATATACACACACGTTTGTATATTTACACTACTGTAAATGTGTACACATATACACGTTTATATAAACGTGTATAAATATATACGTTTGTGTGTTTGCATTATGGTACGTGTTATGGCAATACCAGACTACTACAGGTGAAATCAGAGAAAGGAGACTTCATAAACACAAATTCCTTACAGTAAGAGAAATAATTCTACATAAACATTACTAAGGTACTTGCAGTAAGACTACATAACACTAGTACAGTTTTTGCAGTAAGAAATAGGAGACTACACAAACACTATTCATTCCTTACATTAAGAAACAGAAGACTACATAAACATCACTACAATAATTACATTAAAAAATAGAAGACTACATAAACACCACCACATTCCTTACATAAACACCACTACATTCCTTACATTACAGAAACAAAAGACTACATAAAAACACTACTACATTCTTACAGTAATAGAAAGAATTTTACATAAATACAACTAAGGTTCTTACTGTAAGAGTAAAAAGACTACACAAACACTACTACAGTTCTTACAGTAAGAGTAAGAAGACTACATAAACACCACTAAGGTCTTTACAGTAAGAGTAAAAAGACTACATAAACACCACTAAGGTCTTTACAGTAAGAGTAAAAAGACTACACAAACACTACTACAGTTCTTACAGTAAGAGTAAAAAGACTACATAAACACCACTAAGGTCTTTACAGTAAGAGTAAAAAGACTACATAAACACTACTACAATTCTTACAGTAAGAGTAAGAAGACTACATAAACACTACTATGGTTCTTGGAATAAGTGTAAGAAGACTACATACACTACTACAGTTCTTACAGCAAGAGTAAGAAGATTACATAAACACTATTATGGTTCTTGCAGTAAGTGTAGGAAGACGACATAAACACTAATATGGTAATAAAGATAAAAAGATTACATAAACACTACTGCAGTCCTTGAAGTAAAAGTAAGAAAACTACATAAATCAACTTATTTATTTCCCGTTGTGTGCCTTGCTACAAAAATGTTTCGACAACACCACTGACACTTTGGAGTCCGTCGCTCGACTCACGAGCAAAGCGACATTTTCATTTCCCAGCAGAAGTAATAAGATGTAAACTGGCGGGCATATCTGCATAATAAAGATGTAAAACACGAATCCTGCCAAGAAAGAAACACGCAACGCATGCGCTGATGCAAGCAGTCGTTCCCTAATGCGGAGTTCACAGTCAATAAATTGTCCAATCAGTCGGGATGGATGCGTTTGGATATTAAACACGAAGTCAGCTATCACTCCAAAGGACTGGGCAAGCGTGAGGCAGCGTTTATACTTGCCCAAGGAGTGACGTCACAGTATTTCAATTTTTAAGAGTGCACAAATAGATTTAGTGCATTTGACGTTAGCCTAGCGACTGTACAATCTATCTGAATGGAGTGTGAGAAACAATAGACATCGTCAAGCAAATAGATTTAGTGCATTTGACGTTAGCCTAACCACTGTACAATCTATCTGAATGGAGTGTGAGAAACAATAGAACGTCGTCAAGCAAATGGAAAAAGACGTGGAACAAGTTTACACCAGCTGACAAAGAGTGGAGTTCGGAGTGATGGGTGCCTTTAACATCATGACGCCATCCAGTGAAAACAGTGGACTGATGTTTATTCTAGCCTTTAACATCATGACGCCATCCAGTGAATACAATGATGTTTATTCTAGCCTTTAACATCATGACGCCATCCAGTGAATACAGTGATGTTTATTCTAGCCTTTAACATCATGACGCCATCCAGTGAATACAGTGATGTTTATTCTAGCCTTTAACATCATGACGCCATCCAGTGAATACAGTGATGTTTATTCTAGCCTTTAACATCATGACGCCATCCAGCGAATACAGTGGACTGATGTTTATTCTAGCTAGTTCTAAATAGCGCAGTATTTGTGTGTGTGCGCGCGCGCGCGCGTGTCTCTTTGAAATCCAAGACATCTCATGGATTCAACTGAATGAGTTTTACTCCAGCAACAGAACAATCCATCGGGATGGTAATAATGTGTAACAAAACAGGTGCTTTGTATATTTTCATATGAAGTCATATATCGTCACCATTATCTGGAAGAGAGTGCGCTTTACTCTATGGAAGAGACTGGTTTACTCTAGCTTGTAAACAGTACACTTCATCAGGACGGGGGGTCTATGAAATCATGTCATCTTAATTGGTTTGAATGAATTTATGCCAACTTGTAAACAGTACACTTCATCAGGACGGGGGATCTCTGAAATCATGTCATCTTAATTGGTCTGAATGAATTTATACCAACTTGTAAACAGTACACTTCATCAGGACGGGGGATCTCTGAAATCATGTCATCTTAATTGGTCTGAATGAATTTATACCAACTTGTAAACAGTACAGTTCATCAGGACGGGGGATCTCTGAAATCATGTCATCTTAATTGGTCTGAATGAATTTATGCCAACTTGTAAACAGTGAATGGCTCGACTGGACTGAAGTTTATGACAACTTGTGTTATGGACGACACTCTTGCTGATGATGTGTCTTCTTGTATTCTGTTTGCAGCGCCAAATGTTATGGACGACGCTCTTCCTGATGATGTGTCTTCTTGTATCCTGTTTGCAGCGCCAAATGTTATAGACGACTACAACGCTGATGATGTGTCTTCTTGTCTTCTGCACGCAACGCCATTCGTACAAATTCACAAAACAAGACACTTTTTTTTTTTGTAATAGTGATCGTTTTATTTTTATAAATCGCCACGTGAGTTGACGGAACATGGCAGGAAACAATTAAATGATACAATCAAACGGCAAATGTCCAAGTACAAGGCACAGTACATGTACATAAAATACATATCTGTTATAATGCGGACAAGTTCATTGACACCAGAATGATAATAATACCATCTTCTATTCTAATCTCTAGATAAGTAAAAGATTTCTACCTACTCTGTGCATATATCTTATTCTTCTGTCCACACTATACTCTAAGACTCTAAGTCTATTCATAATCTTACCTAAAATACCCACCCTAACTGTCGGCCTTAACGCCCAGGGGTACTGGTGCTCCCTACACATAATTCCTCTCATCTCGTCTGTTTGAACGTTTCATATTTTTTCTCTAGCGCCTATACATATTCTGAAAGTGCGGCTGTCAAAGAAAACCCATGAAGACAGAGGAAAAATCCGGAGTAAAAGATTCCTAAAAATAACTTCTGTATTTCCTTATTTGCTTTCAAATTTCGATTCTGAGCTAAATTCATAAGAGTTATGTAACGAATCAAATATATAATGAAACTACCATGAATACACAACTTTTTTCTAATATATAATCTGCAGGAAAAGCATTCTCACACACATGAATCGTAAAATACGCAGATACCATGGCAAAATTCATCATTTAAAAATGTAAACAATTTCCTTTCTAAAAATATAAACTGCTAATACAATTAACAAGTACATCAGACAGCATACACTGATAAAAGTATATATCCTCACACTGTACATCAGACAGCATACACTGATAAAAGTATATATCCTCACACTGTACACCAGACAGCATACTCTGATAAAAATATATATCCTCGCAATGTACATCAGACAGCATACACTGATAAAAGTATATATCCTCACACTGTACATCAAACAGCATACTCTGATAAAAGTATATATCCTCACAGTGTGTATCAGCTAGTATGGTCACAATGCGCAGGGCATTGCGCGGCCGAAAAGGAACTCACGGACCCCGAACTGTATATCTAGTCGCCAGTGTCAGAGGTCAGATTTCAGGGATGGGCTATGCAGGTCGGCAGGCAGCAGTGAACACAAAATAATACATTAAACTCACGGGTGCCACACTTGTAAATAGTGAATGGTTCGCATAGATTGGTGTTTTTGCTAACTTGTTAACAATGCAATTCGTAGGGACCAGGAGCTATTATCATATACTGAGGTTTACGCTACTTGAAACCAGATTAATTCCTCTTGACAACCGCTCTTTGAAATCATAAGTTGTCATTATTTGCTCAAATGAGTGACATTTATGCTAAGGGTAGCCAGTGCAATTCGTCGGGTCAGGCGTTTAATGAAATCAGGTCATCATGATCAGTGCATTTCGTTGGGATGATGCTCTGTAAACCCAAAACGTTATGATTGGCTTGAAGAAAAAGAGGTTTAATGCTAATTGTAAACAGTGCAGTGTCAGGATGAGAGCTCAATAAACCACGTCTTGATTGGCTCGAACGAACATAGGTCTAAACTAATTGTAACCAGTGCAATTCATCAGGACGGAAGTGATTTAAAACTATCCGTCATCACTATTGGATGGAACATACAAGGGTTTATGTTACTTGTACACAGTGCAATTTATCACGAGGGAAGCTCTCTTAACGATAGGCTCGAAATCATTGCGGTCACTCAACTTGTAACTGGTGCAATTCATCAGATCGAAATCATATGCCATCAATACCGTCTAGAATCATTTTAAGTTTGCGCTATTTATAACCATTGCTTGGCTGGAATGCACTGAAATTTGTGCTACTTATAATCATTGCTTGGCTGGAATGCACTGAAATTTACGCTGTCCATAACAACGTGCTTGGCTGAAATGCACTTAAGTTTACACTACTTATAACCAGTCATTGATTGGAATTCAATGACGTTTACGCTGTCTATAACACTTTAATTGGCTGGAATGCACTGAAGTTTACGCAACTTAAAGCCAGTGATTGGCTGGAATGCACTGAAGTTTACGCAACTTAAAGCCAATGATTGACTGGAATGTACTGAAGTCTCCACTACTTATAACAATGTGGTTGGCTGAAATGCACTTAAGCACATATAACCAGTGACTGATTCGAATATACTTAAGTTTACGCAACTCATATAATCAGTGATTGGCTGAAATGCATTTAAATTTAAACTGCTTATAACGAGTATTTGGCTGGAATGCATTGCTTACTTGCTGTGTAAATAGTGTGAGTCGTCCCTCCTGGGAGTTCTTTGAAATCAGCAAGGTCATCGATCTTCTGTAAAGCGGAGTTCACACTAGCGTTATCGATAGAGTGGTGTTCTTTACAATCGCATGACGTCATGTACTGGGTCCAATGGATCGGTAAATGTGTACATCACACACATTAGAGCCATCATTAAATCATGACTCAAGAGGAAAGAGACACTGACGTCACAGATAACAAATAGTGTTCTAGCATAATCAAACTCTTCTCTCCCACCCCACACATCAATCCCACGCTTTACTCTATAGCTCTGACCTACTCGGTAGTAGACACCCTTACCCCCCCCCCCCCGCGCTCCTTTTTATCTTTTCCTTTTCTTCTAGACAGCTTATTTGCATCTGCAGGCAAGGAGCTATCATTCTGGGACTGGGAGTGATTGATTGAGATTCAGCATACCCGAGACATATTGGCTGGGCACCGCGATTGAACCAATTGGCTAGCACGCAGCAAAGACGCATTTTCCGCCTGCTGCGAAAGGCGTGGTGCAACCGAAAAGGAAACACGGCATTTAAGTTGACGTTTGTACTCGACTAGAAGAATAGCCAAAGAAAAGAAAGAAAAGACAACTCTGCAACCAAACAGGAAACACGGCGCTGAAAGTTGAAGTTTGTACTCGACCTGAAGGACTAGCGGAAGGAAAGAAAGAAAAGACAACTCTGCAACCGAAACAGGAAACGCGGCATTCAAATTGACGTTTGTACTCGACCAGGAGGACAAGAAAGAAAAGACAACTCTGCAATTAAATTGACGTTTGTACTCAACCAGGAAGACAAGAAAGAAAAGACAGCATACTGCACATTACATGACTGCGCGTTCCGTTTATACTGTTTCCCTTCTTCCACACCCACCCAAACATTCATATACACTCATAATAAAATTTACAGTATTTATGATTATGGTCCAAATATCCAATGCTGAGATTGAAAACTATTTCTTTTTAACCAAGACAACCCACTAAAACTTGTTAAAAAAGTCTGACAGTTCGCGCGAATGGCAGAGAGTGAATGATCACGTCATGGCTTTGGATGGCATTTTATTGTTGGAATTGCTCTTATTTATTATGATCTATGTATCTGTGTGTGTGTGTGTGTGTGTGTGTGTGTGTGTGTGTGTGTGTGAGAGAGAGAGAGAGAGATGCAGGCGGATATATGATGAAAGGAAGAAATCAGTCACAGATTATAAGGAAGAAGCAGAGAAAAAGACTAAGGAAAAAATTGGAGGCAGAGAATATGAAGATGAAAAAGAAATAATGAAAACTGAGAGTGGAAAGAAATGATGGTAAATGAGAAACAAAAAGGGAAAAGAAATGATGGTAAATGAGACAAAGAGGAAAAAGAAATGATGGTAAATGAGACAAAGATGAAAAAGAAATGATGGTAAATGAGAAACAAAAAGGGAAATGAGAAATGATGTTAAATGAGACAAAGAGGAAAAAGAAATGATGATAAATGAGAAACAAAAAGGGAAAAGAAATGATGGTAAATGAGACAAAGAGGAAAAAGAAATGATGATAAATGAGAAACGAAAAGGAAAAAGAAATGATGGTAAATGAGAAACAAAAAAGGCTGTGAATTGGAAAGGACAAGACATAGAGAGATACAGAAAAAAGTCAGTTTAAAACAAATAAGAACATGAGGGAGACAGTCTGGTAAGGAAAGATAACAAACACCGTGATAATTAAAGAAAAAGAAAGACGGAGATGAGACCACGAGGAAGAAAGAAGGCAAATACATAGATTGTGCGGAAGAAAAAAGAAAGATAATGAGCAGGTAAAAGAAGAAAGGCATTGAAGCAGAACGAAAACAGTAAAATCTTTATGTTAAAGAAAAAAACAAGATTGAGAGTAGCAAACCGAGTCCATATCAACCACACTATAACATTAACCTTCACAGATGAAAACGGGTGTCACCGTCTCGTAACGGTTCAGTGGGTGGTAAACAATTTTAAACCTTTGGACAAGATAGTTAGGCGTACGGATAACAATTCAGCAAAGTACTTTGGATAGTGCCAGTTTGGTGTTTGGATAACAATTCAGCAAAGTACTTTGGATAGTGCCAGTTTGGTGTTTGGATAACAATTCAGCAAAATAAGTACTTTGGATAGTGCCAGTTTGGTGTTTGGATAACAATTCAGCAAAGTACTTTGGATAGTACCAGTTTGGTACAATTCAGCAAAAAATACTGCACAGAAGTCAGACATGTAAAATACTCTTTTCACAACGGCTGCTTCGTTTTGAGGTTACAGCACCTTTAACGAAGTCATAAAAGATCAGCCGAGTGAAAATAAAATATTAACTAAGTCACAAATCAGCCGAGTGAAAATAAAATATTAACTACATCACAAATCAGCCGAGTGAAAATAAAATATGTTAAGTAAATCACAAATCAGCCAAACGGAGATAAAATATGTTAACTACAACATCACAAATCAACCTTGTGAAAAGATAGGTTCTCTTCCACTGATTTCTGCCCCAGCCTCCTCCTCCCCGCCTTCCACCATACATATTCTTTCATGCTAAGATGGGAGTAAGAGTCACATGATCCAAAGACTGAACAAAAAACGTTTGAAATAATTAGACGCTGCTACTATAGAAACAGGCCAACAGGATGCTAGACAGTTTACGCCGGCTGAAGCTAGCCTTTCAGGCAGCAGACGCACACAGGTAATCAGGCCAAAGTACTGCTTGAGTGGCAATAATGGTAGGTGGGCCGGCTGACATTCGACTACCACAAAGCGCGCGGGCCCCATGTCTATACATACATAATTGCTGTACAGCACGGTCTCATATAACGCTCGGGCCCTTGACGGTCCATGCATCACTGCTGTACGTCATGGTCCCACAAAGTGCATAGAACCAAGTCGGTCCATACATCAAAATCCTGTTTGTTATGGTCCCACAAAGCGCGTGGGTCTATATCGGTCCATGTATTACTGGTGTACGTCACGGTCCACAGTGCGTGGGCCCATATCATTCCATGCATCATTGCTGCTTGATACGGTTTTACAAATCACGTGGGTGTACGTTAGTCCATACATCACAGTCCCGTTTGTCAAAGTCCAACAAAGCGTATGGATCCATATCAATCCGTGTATCATTGCTGTTAAGACAGGGTCCCACAAAGCGAGTGGGTCCATCTCGGTCCAAACGTCACAGTATTTTTGCCAAATGTCTAATGTCAGGTCCGGGGTCTTTGAGTGGTACGTTACTCATTGCACATTCGATAAAAAAAAAAATATTACGAAGCAGTGACATTTATTTAATCTTAATTAAATAAAAAAATAAAAGAAAAAAGATTACTTTTTGAATATCTGAGGGAGAAGTTTACTTTCACATATCAAACGTTATGTTTTGTACAGTTTTTGTTATGTTTTTATGAATACGCGTGCCCAGCGCTCAATGTATTACCAATATGTTAAATTCTCATTCTTTTTCTGATGTGAAAACTAGAATTCATTATTAACATGTTGACTTTAATGACTAATAATGACCGCAATATCACCACTAACTTGTCCCAAGAATTCATGTAAACAGTTCTGACTTAATGTCACCACCAACTTGCACCACTATTTCGTGTCATTAGTTCTACACACATATCAGTCACGTTTGTGTTGCACAGTTACTTCGTTATTATTTCAATGTCACCACTATTTCGTGTCATTAGTTCTACACACATATCAGTCACGTTTGTGTTGCACAGTTACTTCGTTATTATTTCAATGTCACCACTATGTCGTGTCATTAGTTCTACACACATATCAGTCACGTTTGTGTTGCACGGTAACTTCGTTATTATTTCAATGCAAGCATTTCAAAATCACGATTCTGTCGTAGTATTATTATATTTTCAATATAGGCATTTCAAAATCACGATTCTGTCGTAGTATTATTTTTTTTTTCAGCACAATCATTTCAAAATCACGTTCTTGCTGCACAGTGAATCCTACTATTTTTGTTTTAGAGCAAGAATTTCAAAACTGTATCTCTAGAATATTTAGTATTTCAACAGTCGTACAGTAATTTTCAATTGGTCAAGGCAAACATTTCAAATCAATCACTGAAAGATCAGGTTTCTTCTGTACAGCTAATTTATCATTTTGCAATCAATGCAGGCACAATACCACCTACCTGTAATAAATATAATTTATTATTAATTTACCCTGCAGACATTTCAAAGTTACGTTTCTGTTGTAAAGTAACAATATTGCTTTTTCACATGAAGATTAGCTGTCTTACTCATCCTGCAGGGAGATCAGTTATTCGAATTCGTCTAATACAGTCTGTTGTTCTACTCAACCTGCAAGGAGATTTTGTTGTATTACTCATTTTTCATGGAGATTTATTACTTAACGTGCACACAAGATTTTATCCAAAGCGAATTTAGTTGTCCACTCAACTTATGTTGTATAGGGAGGTTTGTTGTCCTTGTTTTGTGCAGTGAGGTTTGTTGTCCTTGTTTTGTGCAGTGAGGTTTGTTGTCTAACTTTTACCACTAAGGTTAGTTGCTCTACTAATCATGGCGAGATATATTATTCTATTCATCATGGAGGGAGGTTTGTTGCCCTACTCATCATGGAGGAAGGTTTATTGCCCTACTCATCATGGAGGAAGGTTTATTGTCCTACTCATCATGGAGTGAGAGAAGTTATGCGGTTCATGATGGAGGAAGATTTGTTCCCCTATTCATGATGGAGGAAGATTTGTTGCCCTATTCATCAATAAGGAAGATTTGTTGTCCCTATTCATCATGGAGGGAGGTCTGTTGTTTTACTTTATGCTAAGAGAAAATGTGTAGTTTCATTTATCCCTCTGCATAAAATGAGTAATGCTTTTTATAGCCAGGAGAGCTACATTTTGTTTGTTTTTATCTATTTATTGTACTGAGAGAGTTGTCTGTTTAATGCAGGGATAATTCTGTTTGTTTTTGTATGTACATACAGAGAAATTTAATGGTCTCTTTAATTCAGGGACAATTCTATTTGTCTTCTGTATCTATTTTCTACTGAGAGATTTAATGGTTTATTCAATGCAATTAATTCATTTGATTAATTCAATGCATTTAAGTTTATTTATTCTACCGAGGGAGTTAATATTGTATTTAATACAGGAACATTTTGTTGTTCATTTCTCGTTTTATCATACAGAGTTGAAATGTTCTATTTAATGTAGATATACTTTTCTTGTTTTAGTCCTACATATAATATATATATATATAAAATTCTATTTAATGCAGTTTATCTATTTATCCTACTGAGATATATACTACTCTATTTAATGCAGTTTATCTTACAAAAAAAAAGTTTATGTTAGTGCAGGGAGTCTTAACAAATAAGTCACGTCTTGTAAATTCAAGGACAAGTGCAATTTATCCCATCATGCAGCTTTAACTGGACAGCGACAAATATATCCAGATATTTGTCTGGAACGCTCTGGACAGCTTTCTCTCCTCTGAAGGGTGACATTTTGCTGTGAACTAATTTTGTCTAGTATGGGGATAGGGGTAGGTTGGGACTTGGAATCCAAGACAACATGTGAATAAAAAGAATGAAAGATACACAGAAAATATTAGCATCTATAACAGAAGTTTTAAAAGAAAATTACACAACACAGCAGAACACAACCACCACACACAAAAGATCTGTACAACAAATATAATTCTGAAAACATATACAATACAACATTACTAAGAAAATATTTATACTTACAGTAAAACAATGAAACACAAATACATAATTGAAACTTACAGTAAAACACTGAAAACAAAATATATAAACTAAATTATTACAAAGAAAACATTGACTCATATAAATTAATAGAACATCTCACTGAAAGCTCTTCATGATGATAAAAAAATCCAACAAAGTTTATAGCTAATATACAGAAAACATTTACATGCTGGACAGAACACTACACACATATTTATATGTACTATAAAACCTCTACAGTCTACAGTGAAAACGTTCAACATATACAATGAGATTAAAAAAAATATTCAACTATACACAGAACATTTACATATAGAGTAGAATACTGCACAGATAATATACAGGATATTTATAGCTTCGAATTGAACATTAAATAGTAATATCGTGATAAAGTAGATCAATGACAGTGCAACGCGAAATAATATCGCGATAAGAGAGATTAAACGAGAGTTGGTGGGCGATATGACAAGGAAAAAGGGCTGAGAGCGCTGAAGAATAATAGGACTAGTGAAGAGAATTCATATTTCAATACTGGTGGTCAACAAAGTGAAGATCGATCAAGCATTTTTCGTAAGATGGTAAACATCAGACAGACACATAAAAAATCTTAGTAATACGGGTGACGGGGGTAGCGGGGTGAGAGGAGAGAGAGATGTGGAGTGAGTGAGAAAGGAAATGCGATTAAAGTACTTGTATAGAGTATTGAAAACAAGAGACGATCAACAATTGTGCTTTTATTTACTATGTACAGTAATCAGTCATGAATATAGACATCATAATCACTAGAAAGTCATTACTATGTACAGTAATCAGTCATGAATATAGACATCATAATCACTAGAAAGTAGGGCTGCCCATTTTAACGATTAAATCTTCAGATTAATCACTAAGAAATTTTAGCGATTGATTTATTTCATGACGATTAAATTTATATTAATTTTCTTACTTACTTACTGAAGCAATAACGATATTTAGTTACACCGGAAGATTTTATTTGTTATTATTTTTTTACTGCCAAAATGGCCGATTCTAAGATGAAAGATTATCAATCGGTTAAAAGTAAATTGCGTGACCATTTTGGCTTTAAAGTAGACGATAACAACAAAGTTATTAATGGTGAGAAGGTATACAGTTTTAGTTTTAAAGAAGACGATAACAACAAAGTTATTAATGGTGAGAAGGTATACAGTTTTAGTTTTAAAGAAGACGATAACAACAAAGTTATTAATGGTGAGAAGGTATACAGTTTTAGTTTTAAAGAAGACGATAACAACAAAGTTATTAATGGTGAGAAGGTATACAGTTTTAATTGTTTTTTCTTTTAATAGATAATTGTTGTAAGATTAATCGTCAAAGAAATCAGTAATCGTTAACAGCCCTACTAGAAAGTTATTACTATTTACAGTAATTAGCCATGAATATAGATACCATAGATCACTAGGAAGTCATTACTATGTACAGTAATCAATTATGAATATAGACACATAGATCACTAGGAAGTCATTACTATGTACAGTAATCAATTATGAATATAGACACATAGATCACTAGGAAGTCATTACTATGTACAGTAATCAATTATGAATATAGACACCATAGACCACTAGGAAGTCATTACTATGTACAGTAATCAATTATGAATATAGACACCATAGACCACTAGGAAGTCATTACTATGTACATTCAATCAGTCATGAATATAGACACCAGAGACCACTAGGAAGTCATTACTATATACATTTAATCAATAATGAAATCAGACAGATGCCAGCGAGAGTGCAAAAGCTTACGATCACAAGAGTGAAAAATACAGACAGAACTGGGTGGGGGTAGGATGGGGGAATGGACAGCTGACAAAGTGACGCCCGATTAACAAAAGATCTCTGTCGCAAGAAAAGTGAGAGGTATCGCAGAGGAACCTAAAATCTCGCATATCTATGTATGAGCTATTATTAGAGACATTATTATAATTACTTTGGTGTAAAAATCTGATCCATAGAACACACGTACGCGGACTATATCGTATTGTAATTTTACAAGGCAAACTACTCATCTTTCGAAACAGAAAAGTATATCATACCAACACGCACAAACACACACGACAAATTACTTATCTTTCGAAACAGAAAAGTATATCACACAAACACACACACTAGACAAACTACTCTTCATTCGAAACAGAAAATATATCACACCAACACACACACACACTAAAAGTATTTACGGGGCAGATAAAAACCAAAATTGATTTGGGACCTTAACTCTGCAAGCCAGCTTGAAAGACGTACTTGTCCGTTGCCATTTCGCTGTCTTAGCACCTTGATCACAGTTAGACTGCATCTCTGCTTTCTCGCCTTCTGCTCCTCTAAGCCGCAAATACGAGTGAATCTAATTGTGGCCGTTGGGTTCAAAAGTCCAGTATTTTATTTATCTTATTCATTCGCCGTCTCAATTTTGTTCTAAAAGCAAGTTTAGCTCAGCTTTAAATTTTCGAACCAACACGTCTCTGTCAAACAGCAGGATACATCTCTCTTTGTCCACTGTTTTACTCCATAATTCAAGTAGTCGAGACACTGGACAAGACTAAGAATATAAACTTCAATGGATTTTCATCTCGAAAGACTCCCCAGATGTATTTGGAGGTATGTGCCGGTCACATGACAGCACGCGTTGTAGGAGAAGAGGACCCTTCGAGAGTCAAGATCTGATAAAACTCAAATAAAGGCCGTTATTAGATTCCAACAACTGCTTTATCTTTTTCATTTCAATATAACATGACCTTGCTGATTGCAAGATAAATAATTTGCCTGCAAATGAAACGGAAATGGACAAAACAGGCAATTGGTGATGGCAAGAAAAAAGATTTGCCTGCAAATGAAACAAAACTGAACAGGCAATTAGTGATGGCAAGATAAAAGATATCCCTGTTAATGGAACAGAACTGACTATAACAGGACATTAGTGACTGCAAGATATAAGATTTGCCAGCAAATAAAACACAAGAGAACTGGGTAACTCTGACTGCAAGATAAAAGATTTTCCAGTAAATGAAACACAACAGAACAGGGTAACCGTGACTGCAAGATAAAAGATTGACCAGTAAATGAAACACAACAGAACAGGGTAACTGTGACTGCAAGATAAAAGATTGACCAGTAAATGAAACATAACAGGGTAACTGTGACTGCAAGATAAAGGATTGACCAGAAAATGAAACACAACAGAATATAATCGCTGCACCGATGGACTGTGCGGCGGCAGTTTGAGCAATCTGAGTTCGGGGCATTGGCAGATACCAGCCATCAAGTATAATCCCAAAATAACGGATGAAAAAATGCCACCTCGAACAAATAGAAACCCAAATCAAAGCCATCTCGAATGAATGCGGAATGGCAGCCAACCAAATCCTAACAGGATCCCCTACTTCAAAGCAAAACGGGTCTCTTGTATGACATAATCATTATAAAAAAAATAGTCCATACAAATCCTACTGTAATATCTGGATGATTTTAGCTACACTATCGAAATGCATAAGGGGGATAATAATAACAATAAAGAATCTTATACTGAAGATTATCTAAGGAAGGAATTAGCATAAATGCACATGGAACTTGTGGTATGAACATTTTTAAAATACGCATTCCTGGAAATAAAACGAGAAAAGAAAAGGCAAAACAACTCAACAAACAAGCCACGAACATTTATTATGCATTATTATTTCTGTTGTATTGTAGGACAACTAGATTGTTAATGCCATATTATGCATTATTATTTCTGTTGTATTGTAGGACAACTAGATTGTTAATCATCACAATTAATTTTACCAAACTCGTGCACTTTTGCACTTAGTCAGCTCATATATTTCTGAATCAGTAATTAGTCATTTTCCAACCTCTTACAATTTGGAAATTGAATATACATATAATCATTAATTAGTATCTTACTTAGCAATACACCAACACACACATCAGAAATACATGCACTAATCAAACAGATATACAAAAGAAAGACTCCCACCCCAATTCATCCCCAATTAACTAACATAAGCCACAATAGAGTAATTTATAGACTATGGTACAATTCCACAAGATTCACACATAAACCAAACCATGAACCAAAATCATGCACTCAGTGTAAAACAGACAACACAATTGAACAATTTCTGTTATAATGTAATAATTTTAAGGAAGAAAGAAAAATCATCAGTGAAGCAACAAACATACTACACCTGCCATTCACAATGAAATCACCACTGTATCCAACAAAACATCATCAAAATCATATACACCACGCATTAATCACGTATCTTATCCAAACAAACACACTTCACCTTCTTTAATTAAAAATAATTTTAAAAAACAACATTGCAACTCATTAGCAAATACGGATAGAGTCTCAAACTCATTGGGAAATTGACTGTAGTACTACAATAATAATAATAAAAAAAATAAAATCACAACTAATTTTAGATAATACGAACCACACAACAGACACAAAGACACCACTTCCGCAATTACAACCACAGTCAAACCACATACACATTAAAAAAAAAAAAAAAAAAAGGACATGAAAATACAACACTCAAACACAAAACACTTATAAACAAAAAATTCAAGAAACCACAAACGCTAACTTCCATCAGTCAACAAACTTACCCTATCTCCTACTACCCTGCCAACAAAAACCAAACCACTACTATGACTACTTCAAAAAATCCAACTCATCGGGAAATAGGCTGTAGCCCTGCAACTATTAAAAAATTTTTAAAAAATTAAAAACAATAGACCAACATTCGCAACAAAAGAAAGAAGAGAAGCAAGGGGAAAAAAAAGAAAAGAAAACACCTCGGAAAAACCCCAACCCCTCTCTAAAGCACCAGAACATGCCTCCATCTACCCTACCTGAATTCAAGAAAAGGGAGGAATGCTCCACGGGAATCATTCAAAAGCTGAGAACAATCAAGAAGATGAAAGGTTTTCACGCAATTCCTGTGGTGCAAAGAAGTTATCGAAACAACAACTTACTTAGCTGGGGCGCTAGTTAATCAGTGCTGAAGTACGCCAATTAATTTACTAACCTGCACTTTAGCATCACTAATTTGATGTACCACACTTTGGTCGGCCAAGAGTTAATCACTAATAAATTAAGCCCGAATTAATTTACCAACACCCCTTAACTTTTAATTGTTTGTATCATACTTAATTAGGATACTAGTTAATAACTACTGAATTATGCCTTAATTATTTTACTAGCCTCCTGCACTTTAGTGCTAATTATAGGTAATCTTACTTAGCTAGAACATTAGTTAATTTGAGTTAATTTTATCCCACAATTTTAGTTGACAAACTTTCTGCACTTTACAAGACCCATCTCAGACATTCGACATCGTCATGCATAGTACAGACATCATCGAATGCTCTCCCATCTCCCCCCCCCCCACACACACACACACCCCTTACATCTCCCTTACGTTACTCGACTAATCCATTCCATACAAATGACACAGCAAGGATTGATTGAACAGTTTTTCTTAATCAAATAAAAAATGCTTCTTTAATGGGAAGAGCGGAGATGCCTGCGAGAGGCCCGTGTCAGCAAAGCCGTAGTACATAACGAGCCCCATAATTTGCTTGCTGACGGCCTACGAAATAAATGTTCGTTTATATTCTTTTCGGTGTATACACTGCCCAATCAATTCAATCTTATTAAGCCGCGATCACTCTTTTCCTATTTCCAATTTTGTCTTATTAAGCAGCGATCAAATGCTGCCAATATCCAACCTGTCCAGCTCAGTGAGGAAGGAGAGAGAGAGAGAGAGAGAGAGAGAGAGAGAGAGAGAGAGAGAGAGAGAGAGAGAGAGAGAGAGAGAGAGAGAGAGAGAGATTTCACTGATTGCTTGCATAAACAGTTCAACATATTGCATTGTCGATGGGTTCACCGAGAGTTTACTAAACGCGACTGTCTGGGAATGGCGTTGAGCGGCAGAGCGCTGGATGACAGAAGACGTTTGTCTCGGTCTGTCTCTTCTACCCTCCGGTCGTTAGAGTCACATTCTACTTAAATCTCCATGGTCACAATACGGTATCTCAACAGCAGCCATCGCGATTCTTGGAACCAGTGGCCATCTACAACCATGTGCAAATTCCTGCTTTAGAAACAGTGAGTTCTTTCAAAACTGCCGATTCATAAAGATATTACAATAATTTTTTTTTAAAATGTCTGGGTTTTTTAAAAACTACTGCTGCTCCTAACTACTGTTGTTGTTGCTGTTATTATTATTACTAGTTGTAAAGAATTGGCAATATTTTAAAATTTGTATTTAATTTCACTCTAGTTTTGCGAATATATATTGTGCTGCCTTGCCCTTGGATTGAAAACTAGGTCCCCTGAACTGAAAAAGTGCTACACACACACACACACACACACACACACACACACACACACACACACACACACACACACACACACACACACACACTCACTCATGATTACTATTATTAAACACACACAGAGACAGGTAACATACCTTCAATTCATGAGCTAACGGGGTGTGTGCACACCGCCGCGGGAAAAAAGTATTTCATACAGTTTTCGCTAACTAGTTTTCAAAGCAAAGGAGATAATTTGATTTTTGTAAGCAGACGGCCATAGGCAAGCCATTATCCGCTTTTAATTAAAGGGAGGTAATATCAACTGTTTTGAAAGCAAACTTGTTTATTGGTCTTTGTGCCATGTATGGCTGGAGGCTGTCGTACACCAGTTTTCACAAATCAAGGGAGGATGGCATAGCTGCTGTGTGCAGCATCCAGATATGTAAGAATTTTATGTGTAAATGGAATTCAGTGCACTAAGTCTGGCCCTGGCAATGTAAAAAAGATTTGCCGCTTTCAAGTGCAGCATTCTAAGTGCATTGAATGAAAAACTAAAGAAAATCTATTTCGTTATGAGCTTATTCCCTTGGATAACAGGAAAATGAATGAAGACGAATGCTGCAACACAGCGAATTTACCTCCCTTACCAAGGAAAATGAATGTGTGGCTGAGCAACAGTCAAGGACAGCGTTTCTAAAGAAATTTTTGGAAAAAAAATGTGTATTCTCTGCGTTTTATGTCTCTCTTTCTCTCGCACGCACACACACACAAGCACCGAAGTGAGACAGAATAGAAAACAAATATGGAAAAGCACATCAAAATACAAAAGGCAGTAATAAATTTCAGCGGGTGAACGGGCCACAAAGTAGAAAGGCGATCACATAAGCGACGACAAAAAGAAAGGATTAGAAGAAAAGGTTCACGTAACTCTTCCTAGGAGCCGTGCTATCATCGAACTAGTCCCGACAGTCTCGCTCTCGCCCCAACATCCACTGTGAGTTCCCGCTATCTGTGTAACCCAGTCTTAGACATCTTATTGATTCTGACCGGCCCTTCCTTCAGACAGCTATTCTCAAGGGCCGCTACTCAAAACGACGCTCATTAGCCACCAATTTCATCCAATTGCCGTGATATGCCCTAAGCTGCGAAACGTGACTGGGCCAAAATTATCAGCAACAACAGGGAATAAAATTGAGAGTAAAAAAAGTAATATTATGTTCTCACCCAAATCATATCGTTAAAAAAAAAGTTAGATGAAACATAATGGAAAGAAATAGGCAGGATGGCACATAATAATCAGATGTTGAAATTAGAATAAGATACGCACCACGCAGATTTTTGCTAAATGCTGTTGGATTTAACTTAAATTAAAAAAAATTGTCTAACAATATTTGTCATGAAATTATATTTTATTATTTGTTATTTTGTTACTATGACTGCTTTCTCGTACACACACAAGTAAACATGTCGTTGCAGACTGCAACCTGTAATATAAATCAGAATTCTTAATAATCCTGACATCTGAAATTACAGGCATTTTAAAAATGTATATCCTCAAGATTTGCAGTTTAGCATTAATTAGATCACCGTGGTCTAAGCAAATAACGTTAAGTCATAATTATTTAGTGTTTTATTACTAACAAAATCTCAAGGAAAATGGAAAAGTGGAGTGCATTGCTCTTCTAGCCTTGCGTTTGGGGATCATAATTTCTGGTAGTGATGATTAACCTAAGAAAATGATTCCTATTAGTACAGACCCGCTATCTACAAAAAAGAATAAACCTCAGCAAACTATCAAAGAAAAGTCTGTTTTATTTCGAGTACGTCTAACCAGTCACAAAATTGTCAGACACTTCTGGTTTATTCCAAGAACGAATATCGATCCAGGGAATGCCAGACAAATGTGTTTTGTTCCATAAACGACTATCCAGATATGGAGCTCTCCAGATGATTTGACTTATTTTTACAATTATCAAGCCAGCAAACTGTCAAAGGACTGGTTTACTTTAAAAATGACTATCCAGCTAGCGAGTTGTCAAAGAGAGGACAGGATTGGCTTTCAAAGACACTTCAGCAAGCAAGCAGGCAGTCAAATAGAGATCTGGTTTGTGAATATACTGCACAAGTTCTATATAAAACAGCCCATTCGTTCGTGAGAGACAAAACTGGAAGAAATAAATCTTTATAATCGCAAAGTGAATGAATAAGCAAAAAGTTGAGGAATAGTCAAATTAGCATTGCATAGCACACCAGGAAACGATCGTTTATTTATACCAGTTTAAACAGCGATGACAAAAGACGAAATTCTCGTCTTCCAGACGTCCATAATTTCAAACTAAACTAAAAACACGGGCTGAGTAACGTTGTCTTTCATTAATTCTCTTACAAAGGAACAGCAGCGGCCAAGTGTCTATGATCCATTCGAAATCAACTGTCGGTTTCTTTGTCCTCAGCGGCACGGCAGAACATGAAAGCGTTGCTTTGCCAATAACTTGGTTGCTGAAAATAGTTACTAGTGCTAGCAAAAGGAGTGGACAAGTAAGTAATTGGTGTTTGCCGTGCGTGTGTGTGTGTGTGTGTGTGTGTGTGTGTGTGTGTGTGTGTGTGTGTGTAACACATTTGACGATTATTTCTGCCAGTAGACCATTTCAATCGATGTCAACCTGGCCTGGCTAGTGCAACATTTTGAAATCTATCATTGCAGTTGTGAAAGGATAGACAATCGCTCCCATTCTTGATGGACAGCATACTGGCCTCACTCATCTACCCTTTACCCTTTACCCTTACATCAAGGTTTGTTAGGAATAATCTCCTCTTACAAGAATGGTGGGGCGACCACTCCGAGTTGGAAGAAGAACTAGGCGAACTGCATGCTGTCGAGGACTACAAGCTGGAGTTTAAAAAAAGAGAAATACATCTTCAAACTCTGAGACTATCGCTAAAAAGTGAGGAATGGGAAAAAAAATTAATTCATTTTTAATTTAAAACTTTGGGGGAATCAAAAAGCAGGTCTCCGAGGGCAAGTAAACCCGAATCTAGTCAAAGGTTGGTCTTGTGCCTATATCTTCGTCCTAAACGCGAGAGAACCGAACTGATTCGTGAGTTTGTCCACCCCTCGCAACCAACCATCCACCAACAAAAAAAAGAAAACGCACCAGAAGTGAGAAGCAAAGGCCATCATCACCATCATCACGAAGAACTGCAATTTGGCTTGATTGGAATTACGTAACTCAAGCCGTCAAGTGCAGGCGAGGTTCAGAAATCAAGTCGAAATGGACATCTTGATAGCGAGAAGAGCAAACTGTGCAAACCAATTGGAAAAGTTTATTTTGTGGCAAGAGAGAGCCAAATCATTGCATATACACATCAGTGAACAATGAGTACATGTCTGTTGTGAGCGCATGAATATGTCTGTATGTACACGTGAGAGATAAAGACGGGGAGAGAGATAAAGGGGATCAAGAAAAGGTGTGATAGTACCTTAATTTTACCTTATATAAATGGAGCCTGCGTATGTGTGTGTGAGCATGCGTGCGTGGTTGTAGCGCTATGGTATTACTAAATTATAGCTGTACAGTTATTTCTTTCTTTTTTTTCTCTCCTGTTGAAACTATGACCTTTGAATTAAAATAGTAACCGCTATCAAATCAATTATTTTCAAAAAGTAAATGAGATTGGTGAATTAAAATAGTAACTGTTTCAAGAGTAACTCTGGTTTTTTAAAAATTAAAATAAAACAGGTTTTTTGAAATAAAATAGTAACTATGCTTTGTGAAAAATAAAATGGTAACTGTGATCGCTAAGTTAAATAATTAATAATTGATTTTTAAATTACTGCAGCAAAGGTTCTTGGCAACGAGTTAGCAACATAAATAACAGAATAACTGTCTGGTTTTGTGTACACGTATCAATATGCTACTTCTACATTTATAGTTTCTTTGCATCAATACAATAACAATTCAAAATAAACAGATTTTAAAAAATAATCTTGTGTTAACAACACTTAATTTCGTTTAAATCAATGAGTTAACGTTGTAAGAGTGCAGTTTCTTTGCATGTACGAATTACAAAGTAAATCGTTTCCGAATTTCTTTCTTAGTAGAGGATTAACCATAAAAAACTATTCGAATTTTCTACTTTAAAGGGGTTAACAAGCAAAACAGCCATTAGCTTTGTTATCTAGGCTTTAACAACACCAATCAATACAATTTATTCATATAAAAGTGTAGGCAATACATATTGCACAAGGTTTCTTTTTATTGAAATAAAAAGTAGCAAGAAAATCATTTTTCTGGACTGAATATATTTGCAATATTATATTCTCAATCTATTTCTTACTTTTCCCAGGTTTTAAGTGAACATCATCTATACTGGGTTTTTTTTTTTTTATTATCTTGATTTCATATTCACAGAAATACATAATACAGCATGAGGTCTTTGTTATCAACGTTTTTACGAATCAGCATCAACGCAACTCTTTCTACATCAAGGTATTAACAAGTCCTCGTTGACATACTTTCTTTGTGCCTCAAAGCCTGTTTGTTTCACGTAACAAGAGCGATCTTCAAAATAGATTTAAGCAGGTGACTTAGCTGCCATGCTCTATATAAACGGACAGCTATCTACCAACAGGACTAAGACAGCCTTGACCGGCCAGGCATGAGGTAACGAGTAAGCCACCAAACAACTCTGCGGACATTTGGAAATAATACATGAGAACTACGTTGACATAGCCAGTGGGCTAAACCACCCCCTCCCTTTTCCCCCACACCCCCCTCACCCAGCGCGAAAGCGGCGGAAGCCGGAAGCGCCCCCTACACTCCATCCATCCACCAACAGGACTGTACGGTGCAGATAACTTTGCTGGCCCTGTTCCGTCTACAGGAAGCGTCTCTGTAACGAACAGCTGCCTCCCTCCCAACCGAACCCTCCCTACTGTGGCTGTACGGTCAAGTCTTCTACTCCAGTTTTTTAGTCTCGTACTTTTAAGTGCAGCTCAGCAATTTATTCCGTTTTCGCATGCCGTGACACGAAATGTACATTTCAAATGGATGGAGAACGGGGGTGGGGTGGGTAGGGGGCAGGAGATGAAGAACGGGATGATCCCACAGAAATCGAAATGACAGTTTGTGAGCCAGTTCAATTTCCCAAAGTCTGCATCGCTCTGGCTAGTAGGTGCGTGTGCAGTTCTCTGTACGAGTGTGTGTGTGTGTGTGTGTGTGTATGCGCGCGCGCGTATTTGTGAGAGAATGAGAGTGAGAGACAGTGAGAGTGCATGTCAGTACTGAGATGAGTTAGACATTTATTTATTTATTTCTTTTGCCTCTGCAAATATTTATCTCTCTTGGAAAGAGATATTGCTGCAAAGTTTGATTGTCAGACCCTCACGGCCATAGGTGGGTTGCTATGGTGCCACAGGATTACGTCATTCAAGAAAAGCTCGTGGGATCTGCTGTGACTCAGTCTCATAAAGCGTAAAACTTGAAAAAGAGATTCTCCAAAACTAAGTTCAAATAGTTTCATCAGTCACTTAATTCAAACCGAAATGCTCATGAAAATGTTACATTATATGTCTGCTGCTTGATGAAAAATGTGGAATTCCCATGTTAGGTGACGTCATTTTGCGAGGGACAATTTGAAATTTACATTCCATATGTCCGCACTAAAAGACCAGTCAGTGAAAAGAAACAAAACTATTATTTTTAAAAATTAAATAATATAGTGATGCAGAAAACTCACTAAAATCAAGCAGGAATAAAGAAAACTTATCGCTCAATATTCTTGAAATTCTAACTTTAAAGGGAAAGTTCATGAAGAAAAAGCAAGCAAACAAATCAACCAATCTGTCCATCCAGCTATCTGTCTATAACAGCGAACGATTATTTTGACCACACATAACATAAAAAATAAAAGCGGAACGTGATAGAGAGTTAACTAAATATCCAATTGCTTATATCCGGCCGCAAACACCGTTAGGAACATGACAGAAGTATGTGCGCCATGAAACAAACAAGGATCATTCTTATGCACAAAGGGAACTCATCCGTACAAGCGTCTAATGCATTGAACAGTATTTTCAAAGTTATCTACTTCCAAAACTACAGACGGGTTTCTCAAGTACGCGAGCACGCACGCACGCACGCACGCACGCACGCACGCACGCACGCACGCACGCACACACACACACACACTATTTTTCTTTCCCAATAAAGTGTATGCGAACACATCTTAAAAACTTAAAAGGTAATTTACTTACTCTGTAAAGCAGTCATGATTTCTATTCATACAGGTGAATGGCTGGTTAACATCGAATTCAAAGCCTAGGGTAATTTTTTTGTTGAGATTGCTGACAAAGCACGGAATCCCGTTTCCAATCTCTCTGGTGGTGTCGTTATAAGAGGATCCTATCCCTCCCATTATACGGTACAGATTTTACATCACCAAGGACATTAACACGTTTCAATTTAAAAGAAAAGGCTCTGATACAAACACGCACGCGCACACACACAAACTCACACACACATATTTATATTTTAGCAACTTGGAATATACGGTACTTGTTGACGTCATATGAAAACTTTGTTGTTCACTCAATTTATGTGCAAATAGTTTTTTTTTTTTTTTTAAAGTGCGTTTTGTATAGGAAAATACAGCCAGTAGTGCTCGAGAAATCCGGCATTCTGAACATATTGCTGCTCAGAAATTCTAGAAGTTACACTGAAATCTTCACATAAGTGGTCAGACGGTATTTGTGCTAGATTCAGAATTATCAACTGGCCACTGAACTCGACAGTAGGTATTTGTGCTAGATTCAGAATCATCAACTAGCCACATAACTCGACAGAAGGTATTTGTGCTAGATTCAGAATCATCAACTAGCCACATAACTCGACAGTAGGTATTTGTGCTAGATTCAGAATCATCAACTAGCCACATAACTCGACAGTAGGTATTTGTGCTAGATTCAGAATCATCAACTAGCCACATAACTCGACAGTAGGTATTTGTGCTATATTCATAAACATCAATTGGCCACAGAACTCGTCGGACGTTATTGTTGCGACAGAAACATCAACTAGCCACAAAACTAATCAGACGTTATTGTTGCGACAGAAACATCAACTAGCCACAGAACTAATCAGACGTTATTGTTGCGACAGAAACATCAACTAGCCACAGAACTCGTCAGACGGTATTGTTGTTACAGTCAGAAAGAAAGAAAGAAAAAGTCCATTTTTTTGCTAACTAAAAATTATAGCGAACACGGCCCTGACAAGCCATCAAGATAGTGGCTTCCACATGACTACAAGATTCAGAATAATCATGAATTCAAATATTTTCCCTTCTTATTTCTTTCTGCTGTCGAAAGGCGTGATGCAGGACTGCTTTTGCATGCGACAGTAAAAAACGAACGGCAAACACCCAAGACATAATTCAGCAAACAAAAAGTGAAGCGATATTACCAGCCAACCCCAACACTGCAAGACTTATGTGATAAAGAGCAACATTAGAAGAATTATTCCGCAAAGGTCAGTATTAGAAGATTTTGACAGCTAATGAAGAGCAAACAAGATATCACTGAGCAAAGAACAGCTGTTCAAAACATTATCCCAAAAATGAACAGCATTACAAGGCATTATCCAGAAATAAGAATATCACGCGTTATTATCCAACAGAGAACTGCAGATATTAGCCAGTAAATAACAACTTTATGTTTTAGAAGACATTGTTTAGAAATTCAACGGAGTGTAGCAAATGAACCCAAAAACAATACTGCATACACTACAAGACATTATCAGTAAAGACAGCATTGCGCAACCTTATGCAGCATATAAACGATATTACAGAAGAACAATAGTATACGACTGTGTCCAACAAAAACCAGTTTTAAATAGTATCCAAACTCAACAGCATCTCACTACCACTGCATCTAGTAGAGAACTGAACTAAAAAATATATCAAGCAAATAACAGCATTGTAGAACAATAACCATAAAGAACAGTAGTGTAAAATTATACAGCAAATAACAGAAATAGTCCCATACTGATAATAATTAAAATCACACTGTGACTCGAAATCGTCCCGTATTGACAAAATTAGAAGGTTGAAACTTCAGTCGATGTCAGCAAAGGGTCGTGTCGTCTATCCCAAAAAAAAAAAAAACCCACCAAAAAGAACTCATATAACCGCCACCAACAGCTTCAACACCACATACTACATTATACTAATATATTGTAGTGGTCGATGCGGTGATGCTATATGAGGACGTCATCATTGTTTTACTTGACGCGGACCAGTTCTAGCTTTGAAACTTGACAGTTCTAGC
This sequence comes from Sinotaia quadrata, assembly GCA_028829895.1. Lineage (NCBI taxonomy): Eukaryota > Metazoa > Mollusca > Gastropoda > Architaenioglossa > Viviparidae > Sinotaia > Sinotaia quadrata. The sequence continues at coordinate 65,816,986 of CM054183.1, forward strand.
TTTGAAACTTGACAGTGACATATTTGTGTATAGTTGCTAAAAAGACAAAACAGTAACAATCATATGCATGAACATACTCGCAAGCTTGCACGCGTACGAACACACATACAAACATACACACTCATTCTTCGGAACATCTACTACATCAACGCGTTCATTCTGTTCAACGACACCTTGAAATGAAAACGTCATCTAGAAATGAAACTAGCCATGACTTCCGACTCCTTGAAATGAAAACGTCATATAGAAATGAAACTAGCCATGACTTCCGACACCTTGAAATGAAAACGTCATCTAGAAATGAAACTAGCCATGACTTCCGAAGCTGACGAGAGAATGCAAGCAAACAATTTTAGTAGAGAACGGAAAGAAAACGGATCTAATGATCGCAGACTGACAAGCATATCAGTGTGCCGCATGAAGGCCTGATAAATACTGGCGCCTCCTCCTCTTACAAAAGATGAAACTAGAAAAAAAAATATTAAGATTAAAAACAGGTTTTATTCTTATTTGAAAGAATAATTGTATTAAATTATTTCTTGATTTATGAGGATAAACCCAGCCAACACTGCCATCCTGCAATTCCAGACACCCTTGGATTGGACAATGGACAGTTTAAAAGTGCGGATAATACCAGTGTAGCCATCATTACAAATAAAAATACTCCTCCATGCAGATTGACTTTAGATATTATCCATTCAATTTTATCATCAACAATTAATGTGATTTTTTCTGCTGCCTCTTTTAGGCACGTGTTCTAAACATTTGCTGATTGTGCTTACTGAGTAATCAAGCCCTGAACAGCAAGTTAAGCTATGTAAAATATAAAAACAAAACCAACAAAATCAAAAACACAGATCTGCAACTGAACGGCAAAAATCACGCACGCACGCACGCACGCACGCACGCACGCACACACACACACACACACACACACACACACACACACACACACACACACACACACACACATTAGCATCAAGTGACTCACCTGCAGCCAGCCCGACCAGGAAAACGCACACCCACCCGGACCAAGCATCGTGGGCACCTTTGACCTTCTCCCACCAGCCTTCTTGCCGCTTTTTAACGATATGACGATGTCGCATGCGATCTCGAGCAATGTCGCGCAGCCAGTCGATAGTGTGGAAGTCGTCATATTGACCAATGCCCGGCGGCAGATCGTCAAGTGTGTCCATAAGATGGGTAGACCCTGTAAAAAAATACAGACAAAACAAACGTAAGGTTAGTGGCTTGCGACGCTTTTTGTGAGAAATGGTTTGTGCTCCGGCATCCCTTTTCTAGCAAGGGGTTGATTCTGATTTTTTAAATTAAAAAAAAAAAACAACAATACAAAACCCCCAACCAAGTGAACGCCACAGAGGAAATTGTTCCTTTAAAAAAATAAAAATAATTACCAGGCGTTAAGCAGCAAGCAGTCCAGGACATTTCGCCAATGACAAGCTTATAAAAGAAGATGAAAGTTCAAAAGTGTAGTCTTCTCCGGCAGTCAAGCAAATAGAGCTCTATCTAGCACTTCAATGCAGTTTCCTTATTAATAACTTTCAATCACATTTAAAAGTATATATGAAATGACATGAAAAATAAAGATTTGGTCAATAATAAACAAATAAATTTTAGAAAAGGAATGTTCTTTTTGCTGTTGGAAGAATATAATGACGCCACCTTTGTCGCTGAAATAAAAAGAAAAACAAACCCAACTTACTTAATCACTGATAACAGTCGCTTTGCAAGTGTGCAACATATTATTCTGACTGTAGAGATCTCCTAAAACACTGGGCAACATATTGTTCCTACAGTTGAGATCTCTTAAAACTGTGTACAACATGCTATTCTGATTGCAGGGATCTAATAAAACAGTGTGTCCTTTCATGTAGGTGTATAATAATATATATGACATTTAGAACTTTTAATATGGAGATATATGTCTTGAATTTTTCATGCATTCAGACAAACACTAACTTCACACACACACAACACACACAGAGGTCAATGATTTCTTTAAATTTACCACAAAGTAAAATGACATAACTTTATAGATGCACGTGGATAGATAATCTCTTTTACTTGCAATTACATGCACACACATGTAGATGATCTCTAACTGTACACACTACACACCTCACACACTACACACATACACTATACACACTCACATACGACACACAAGGGTAGAGAATCGCTTTAACTTCACACACACACACACGCACGCACGCACGCACGCAAGCACACACATACAGATGATCTCATGAACTTTATACACACCATAAACCATATACACATGATACTTCGTGCAATACGCAGAAAATATCCTTAGAATAGTACTATTTGTGCACCGTATAAAAGATATCCTTAAAAGAATTGTTATATGTGAAATATGTAAAGAACCTCCTTCCAATAGATATAGAGTAATATACAGGATACGTATATCATGTGTAATATGTACAGGATCTTTTTAGAATAGTTTTATGAGTGTCATATGCAAGCGACATCATTAGAACAGTTGTCTAAGTGTTATATGTAAAAGATTAAAAAGAGAAAGGTTAAAAATAAACCCACATCGTAGTTCTCTTAATGGGTTCTATCGTGTTTGCAAAATGAAGATGATACACTTTAAATAATGTGCTTGTGTATGTTTTTTTGTAGATAATCTCCTTAATATGGATCAATCATGCGAGCTATATGTGAAAGAGATCTTTAAAATAATATTCGATCGTGTGTGCAATAATATATGTATACGACATATTAAGTCGATGACGTACTAACAACAGTTTACATGTACGGTGTGTAGTGAGACATCCTTATTGGACCACCCTGAAATTCACTGAAAATTGACATGTCGGGAGCATAGAGGGCATATAAATACAGAGGCATGCACACCCGGAACGAATCACCCGAACCACATTCCACCTAGCCTCTAATACCATGTTTTCTTAAATCCTGCAATTTTACATAAAGTGAAAATTTTTATAGACGAAAATTACCATTTCTCCTTAACAAATCATTTCACAGAACTAAAAGTCAGAAAACTCAAAAGCAGAAAATAATCAGCATATTCATTAGATTTGCAATTGGGTTTATTCTCAAACGTTGGCTGGCATACATTACAGAATGTACAGACTTAACTTCAGCACAACTACTAATCTAATGGGGGAAATCTTACACCACAGACGTCAATCATAACTTAAGCACAGCACTAAGCTAATGGGGAAATCTTACACCACAGACGTCAATCATAACTTCAGCACAGCACTAATCTAATGGGGGTTTTTAAACCCCAGACGTCAATCAAACCGAATTATACACAATAAAATTTAGCAGCAATCCTATAATGTGACATGCACCTCCAAGTTTTGAAACAACAAATGACAATAGTTTTTGTTGCTGTTGTTATTTAAATCTAATTTTGAAAATGCAGCATAAGGAAGGTGAGAGAGGCGCAACGCAATTATGGAGAAGCGTTCCGGTCGGAGCCGGTTTAATACATTTTGCGTTGGAGTTGGGAGGATGGAGTATGGAAGGAGATGAGAAAAACAATTTCTTCAATATTGTGACATGACGAATGACTGTGTATCACTAAAATAAAGAAAAGGTGTTATTTTTGCTAGGCTAAAAAACTGGTGATTATTGAAAAGAATCAATTTACTTACAAACAGAAATGTCGAATTATGCATTTGTAACATATTTATTTTTACGGCAAAAAAAGCTGATGCGCACAATTGTGTGCGTGTGCGTGTGCGTGCGTATATGTGCGATTGAAAGGATGGTGTTGTTTGGCAAAACAGTATAAATGGTGTATGTACCATGACAATTAAATACAACAATTTATTTATTTAATTCTGTATGCACAACAGTTAGTGAACGTATATGACGCTTGACAACGACAAGAATAGTTATCTGTGCCTCGCAAACTATTTTATGATCACTGGAACAGTGGGATGAACATTATTTTCTTGCCGAATTGCTTTGATCAATCCCACAAACACTCTTGATCACTTAATTATATGTCACCGCTTTAATTTTCACTCTTTTACACACACACACACACACACACACACACACACACACACACACACACACACACACACACACACACACACACACACACACGCAGCGATCTTCACAAGCGGCCAAAACCACTGGATGATGCATAGGGTCAAAGGCCGATAATTACTCTGCACATCTTATCATCTCGAGTCCAGTAACGCACTACAAAATAAACTCACCTTTTGTAGGTGTGCTGACATCTTCGGTCTCAGATTCACTAGCCGATTTCTGTTCAGGCTTTGACGCTCCATTGGCGTTGCCAGTGATGCGCTGATGCAAATGAATTAAGCCGCTAAGATTTGGCCCCACTTTGAAATAATCCTCTTCCAATTTGATAGGATCCATGTTTCGTTTATTACTCTTCCCCGACGTTCGTTTGCTCGCTCAATTGGCCAGATTAATAATGCCCTCCAAGTTGCTCGGTTACACAGAACTCGTATCATTCAGTCAGTATGGAACATTCTGAGAATGGCTCAGCACCATACTGTGGGGAGAGCCAAGAGGAGCCGTTCTGAAAGTGACCGAAAGTCACTGACTAAAACCACACACTTGTATGCAATGTATCTTCCAGGTAACCACCGCCGATCAACATGGACTGTGATGAGGGAGGACAGACAGTCCGTTTCGGATTGTGCCGATGACTAGAGCGTTATTGTAGGTGTCAGGCACGCCTTTTGATTCCCCCCCTCCATATATACAACGTCACCGAGACCCGCGAAGCTAAAAGATAACCCACTAGCAATGACGTTCACTTAGAGTATGGAAACTATCAAAGAAACGGCTTCCTGTGTCTCTGGCGTCAGTTGGTCGGCTATTTATTGTCTCGCTGTCCGGAGCTGGTCCTGTGTTGTTTAATTAAATGAACAGTTCAGTGTGGATCTTGCCTTTCAAGTGCAAAGCTTTTAAAGTTACATTACCATTGCAACTATGCAGTCCTCTACATCTACATCATAATTCCGTGAGGAAATTACTGAGTAAGAATACATATCTGTATCTAAAACATATATGGAGACTAAAAACAAAACGGTAGCAAAAGAGCAAACATGCTCCTAAAACGTATTAATATCAACTATGCAGTCCTCTACATCTACATCATAATTCCGTGAGGAAATTACTGAGTAAGAATACATATCTGTATCTAAAACATATATGGAGACAAAATACATAACAAAATAGTAGCAAAAGAGCAAACATGCTCCTAAAACGTATTAATATCAAAGCACGCTAAACATAGCGTTCAGCTGCTTTTAATCAGCCTCCACTAGTCTGGCAAATTAAGTCCTATCCAATACCGGCGGGATCTTAGGACCCTGTCAGTCTCAACCATCAAAATCCCACGTCAATCAAATGACAGTACCTATGTCACACACTCAAGTACTAGAGTATACAATGTGTTATATTGAGAGAGAGATGGGGAGAATAAATAAAATTTATAATTTCGAACTAAACATTAAAAAATATACGATTTCTGCACTCCTTCACTGAACACAGCCATAATCCAACCATTTCCTCCCAGTTCAACATCTAGCAATCCACCTCAATATCAGAATAAAGACAAACTAAGAAAGATAAACCATGAACATCAACATAAAGACAATCTAAGAAAGATAGACCATGAACATCAACATAAAGACAATCTAAGAAAGATAAACCATGAACATCAACATAAAAACAATCTAAGAAAGATAAACCATGAACATCAACATAAAGACAATCTAAGAATGGTAGATCGAAGGAAATCCATATAATCCAAGATACCTTTCAGGAAAACAATAAGGAAAGTGGAATGCGGTTGGGAGTGGGTGAGAGTGTAAAAATACATACATTTTAAACAAACGTCAGATTACAAATATTAAAAATGCTTTAATAACCGAAATGTCTATTGTTAAAGTATCTCCACAGACTTAATAATCCGTAGGCCAAACCACATTACAGAAACATAGAATCAATATATCCATTGCTTTATCTGGATGACATTTTGTTAAAGAGCATTTCCCTCAATTTAATTAACACAAAAGAAATGTATATATGCGCAGTCAAATAACCGTTTCTAGACAGCATATCCAACCTTATAAAGCCTGGACTACGTAAAACACGGTGCACACAGATGTATGGTCATAACAAGATGCATGGTCATAACAAAGAAAGTCCACTCAGTGTCAAGTAAATACGAACTTTTGACACACTAACAGTTCGTGACAAATCTCAAGACCCGAAAGACGAAAACGCGACAGTAACAGTTGTGACAAATCTCAAGACCCGAAAGACGAAAACTGTGAGAGTAACAGTTCGTGACAAATCTCAAGACCCGAAAGTCGAAAACGTGACAGTAACAGTTCGTGACAAATCTCAAGACCCGAAAGACGTGTTGATCTAACAAACATGCTGAGCGGGGGATCTCGATGGAAGCCACCGAATCTGGCGACATGTCAACAGAGCAAGTTGCAACACGTTAAGCACTATGCATATATAACACAGAGCGTCGACAAATGACATCAGTAATTGTGACATCTGAAGGCTAGTGCAATTATGCCAGCCATCAACCTGGGGCTGTTTAAAGCCATGTGACGTCGTTGCTAGGTGAGCAAAGACAAATTTCAAGCCAAAATAAAATGTGTGTATTTTCGCCAGAACGCAAAAAAGCTGGATGAATGTACGCTGCGCTACATACTCATGAATACTGATCGAGACAGACATTTTGAACGACAAAGTTCACGGAAAGCAAAGTGCTATATATAACGGGGGATTTATAAAAGCCAGGAAAGAAGTAGAGTTTGTTACAAGAAAAATCTCAGCACGTTTTGTTTGAAGGTACCAGATGTTAGACTTTGGTAAAAAGAGATGAATAAGTATTTACCAATCGTTTAAGATTTTTTATTAATATGTGTGTGTGTGTGTGTGTGTGTGTGTGTGTGTGTGTGTGTGTGTGTTGTGCATATGTATAAAACTCCATCACAACTTCGTTCTTTGAAATAATTCTGGAATATTTTATTACTCTACTCAGTATACTGAACTTCTTTCACATTTAGATACAAACAAAATTACATGAGGCAAGCAAGTAATATATTTTTCCTATACATACGTTAACACGAAACGTTAAACTAATATTCTACACTCTTCCGACCATTAAGAAGTAGCAATTCTTAATCAGTAATAGAGTCATCTTATGACCCGCCAATCACAGGTTGCTGAAAAATTTACTGCTGAACTGCAGCACACATTGATCTACTGTGCAACAATCACACGTTATGCAAAATTTACTGCTGAACTGCAGCACACATTGATCTACTGTGCCGACAATCACACGTTATGCAAAATTTATTGCTAACTGCAGCACACATTGATGCGAGCTGCACAGTTTGTTTTTTGCAGTTGGTACAAGTCAGTCTCATTGACTATGTCCCTATTAATGTTTAATGTATTAAACTTTAAACACCCCAACTGGCAAGTCTGGTGACCAAACGAAGGCGAGCGTAAACGTAAACTCCGAACAACAGGATTAATATAGGCCTGACTTAGCAATCATGCGTCTTCCCCCCTCCCCCATCACACGCACACACACCATCATGTATGACTCAGATGTGTATAGGTCATAACAGTGTATTTCAGCCTGATTTAATCATCATGTATGACTCAGATGTTCACCAGCTTCAGTTTATCATAATGTGTAATGTGTGACTTGGATGTATATCTGCCTAATTAAGCCACCATGCGTGACTCAGATGAGAAATACTATGAAATAAAATGGGACAATTAGTGTTAAAAATAATCCTGTAACTCCATATAAATGAATTAACAAAGGACTACTTAGTTATCATGCAAGACTCAGATGAGAAAACACTCAAGTAAAATGAAATTATTCGTAAAGTAATTTTGAAGCATTAGTGTTAAGTAATAAACCTATTGTCTAACTCCACTTAATGCGATTAATACAGACTTGACTTAGTCATCATGCTTGACTAGATAAGAATTACAATGAAACAAAACAATCAATGTCAAGTACAATTTTATAACTCCATGTCAATAAATTAATATAAACCTGATTTTGCTTGCACGTATGACTCAGAGATAAAATCCACTGAACTGGAACAATCAAAGCCACGAACAAATCTGTTCATGTTTTCGTTTAGCGACCAACATTGCTTAAGAATGAAAGATTTGGATAGTGAAAATAATTCGAACCTGCCTAAATATACCTCAGAAGTCGGAGGAAAAACCCTTCTTTACTACTGAAAGCGCATGAATTACTTACTAATGTCTTTGCTGGCAAACAGCAGCCTCGGCAACGCTCGTATTCCAAACACAAGTGAAACCTATCTCCTGTTCGCTTACATCTCTGACATACAAACACACTGGACTGCCTAAACTATTAGTAAAAATTACATTCGTCTCTATAAAAAAAGAAAAGGAAAGAAAATATTTTATATGCACGACATGACAATGAATGATGGATATTCGAGATTATAAAATAAAATGCATATAACACGAACAAGGAAACTGAAAGGACATAACAATTTGTAAAACTGCTAGTTATTTAAGTTTCGAAAATTTAACATTAAAATATCACCCAAAGTATACCATAAATAGTATTTATACAAATTAATCATGCCATGCCGTGACTTTATTTATAAGGTGAACATTTATTACGTCCAATTAGTTATAAACACAGTATGTTATACCTTAAAATTATAAGCGCTGCACTTTTTATCATATACTGTTAGTGAACTTGAAAACACATTAAATTGTTACTGTAATTTTAAGCTTATGTTTCACAATTTACAAACTGTATTGATAAACTCATGTTATACTGTTAATTGGTTTATAAGGTCAGCACTTTATACCGCCATTATACTTGTAAACTCCACAGGTCTTACTATCACTGTATTTAATATGCCAGACATGTTACTGTTATTGTATTTATAAGCTTAAAACTTGTATCCTCACTACTGTTGTAAGGTCATTGCTTTATACCACCTCTATACTTAGAAATTGAACACTTTATGCCACTAATGTACTGCTAAGCTCACATTTAAACTACCACTGTACTTTTAAGTTCAGAATGTTATAATGTCACTGTCTTATGAGCTCATTTAAGTTCTAAGCTCATACTGCTTACCATCAACGTATTTATAAGCTCAGCTTATTATACCATTACTTTACTTACAAGTTTAAATTTATATCATTTCTGCAATTGGAAGCTCACCACTTTATACCATCATTATATTATAAACTTATACTATAACTATACTTATACGCTTAACACTTTATACCATCACTATATTATAAACTTATACTATAACTATACTTAAACGCTTAACACTTTATACCATCACTACAAGTGTAAGCTGAAGATATCACATCGTTAATGTACTTATCAACCATAAACTAAAACTTTAAAGTAAACAATCATTGTACTTACTGGCTCAATATATTACATTTTCAATGCATTATCAGCTCAGTATATTATTCAGAAAAAGTGTTTATCAATGCAACAAGCAAATGTAAATAATCTGATTTTCTTGTACGGTGCCCACCCATATTTACAAAAACAATTGTCAATATGCTGGCTTAAGACATGCTCAAATCATACTTAGAAAATTAAAACAGTAAAACATTCACTGAGACAACAAATTTTAAAGGCTGGTTATAAGACATCACCTAAAGCTGGCGATAAGACACATGCTGCAAGTCTAATGATAAGACACACTAGCGGTTGATAATAAGGCACACCAAAAGAGTGGTAATAAAGATACAATAAACGGCTGGTGTTAAGATACACTATATGGGGATATGACACACTAATGATAAGGGACTACACGACTTGTGATAAGATACACCAAAAGGCTGACGATAAGACACTAAATGTTAGCGATAAGGCATACTAAGCGGCTGGTGAAAATACACTCTTTGCAGCAAGTCATAAATTACTTTTAATGCCCGCTTCAATTTGTGAAGTCATTCTGCCGCCTGTAACTGACCTTAAACATAGGGCATTGATAAGAGATAATACAAAAGAGTTCAAACTCTGTAAACAAATGCACCGCTGAACAACGATAGACTCTGACCTTCTAGCCAGCTGGTTCAACATCAACAGCAAACAAAGAGCACAGTGAAGCCCTCCGCATGAGCGATTAATCAGGCCAGGACTTGACTCGCCAACCCAGCTAGTACTACCAGTCTGCCCCATTGCCAAATCACATGCCAAAGTACTCTGCATCCGCTAGACTCGATAGAGTCCAATGCGACTCTCTCTTGTCATTGTCAGTCTGACTTGAGAGCAGCTGGCTGATGCCTCACGCACAAACGACATGGGGCCGATGATCAATGATCTGCAAATGCCAATGGCGTCATTATCGGGTTCTAGCAAATGCGCAGGTAGCGACGTGAGTAGTACATGAGGGTCTTCGCGAGTAAACAAGGTCCTGCCTACACCCGGATACACTGGAGTCAGACCGTTGACTGCTGAATTACATCATGATATTCCCGATGTGTACATATCACACTGCACATCTGCAGAAGCATATGCACTGTATGAAAATCAGTCACACACTTAACATATTCAGTAAAATTTATTTTCTCTACATCTTATATTTTCCCTCCATTAAAAAAATAAAGAACTTGCTTGTACTGCTAAAATGTAAGTGAAATATAAATTACTGTGTATGACACATTTTCTTTTAATATTTTAATTTTAAATGGTAACATTTTGTCATATCAACTGTAATACTAATCTGCTGATTTACTCCGATTTTAATTTTTGCTTTTCTTAACCAACTTATTGCATTTTAAAATTCAGTTTTTAAATAAATACTACAGAATGATGGAGAATATTGTGGAGGGAAGATTTGTACCTCTAAATACAGAGTGATCTCCATCAGAAATGTAAACTTTGCAAAAACGTACCTATTATGTAGAATAGTCTCCCTGAGAAATATAAACTTTGTAAGTATACGTACTTATTTAGCATACAAATGATGGTTACATACATTTCACTCAAGAAGTGTTGGTGTCACAAAGGGACTTTGTCCTCAATCAAGTAGTAGTAAAATGCACTAACACAGTTCTCAGTTGAGCAGTACCAACGCACTTATCATATCCTCAATGAAATTATATCAAGGCACTTACTCCATCCCCAATCGTGTAGTACAAAGGCGCTTAAACTGTCCTCAATGAAGAAATACGAAGGCTATATATTATAAAGGAAATTACTCCATCCTCAGTGAAGTAAATATAAAGGCACTTATACTACCTCACTAAATGCTAGGTCGTCGATGAAGTAGTACAAAGGCACTTTCTCCGCCCTCCTGCAATAATTCAATGACACTTACTCTGTCCTCAATAAAGTAACACAAAGGCATTTTCATCCGTCCTCAATGAAGTAGTACTAAAGCATTTAAATTGCACTCAAAGAAGTAGTACTAAAGCATTTAAATCGCACTCAAAGAAGTAGTACGCAAGCACTTTCTCAATCCTCACTGTTGTAACGAAGACATACTCTTCGTCCTTAATGAAGTAGCACAAAGGCATTTAGTTCGTTCTCAGTGAAGTAGTCCAAGGAAACTTTCATTTAAAGTGAAAAACACCAATCAAAGTATTTAAAGAACAAAATGCAGTATCTTACAGAAAGATATTTTTCAAGAAAAGCGACAGGTAACAAAAGCATCTAAATGGGTAAGGAGTTTTCTCAAGAAACAGTTCCTTCTCAAAGGATGGTTTAAAAACCCGCAGATCTGTTTGTTATGCTGTCGTCTTTATTTTAAATGGCAAGTGAGCATCTATTAACCCAACAAATCAATTGTACGACCACACAACATCCTAACATCATCGAATTCTAGTGCGCGCGGATCAAACTTATATCGCGAGAAATTTAAGGTTGTCATGGAAACAAACTCGACTATATATATATATATACAAGTACGCAATAGTAAAAATTGATTTAGTGGTGCCTCTTCAAAAGTTTCATAAGAAGACAGGCATGAGGAAGACTCTTCAGAACAGTGCTGCAATCATTCTGTTTAAACAATACTGTGGTGACACATTTTGGAAATGGACAAAACCCTAGAGGTACAAACTCCAGTAAACACAGGCATATTTATTAAACTGAAATTTATTTTAAAGGATTGAAAAAAAGAATCAAGAAATAAAGGCTTTTGAAAAAATAAAATTGTCAAAATCTATACCTGTGCAAAGTTACTGACAAGGAGTAACGCGCACACGAAAAGTGTGCTGTCGGCACATAAGACTCCAGAGTCGAGTGAAGTCCAAAAGACTATGCACATCTTTCGTCCTTAACGTCAGATCCGTGACCGCAGGAACACTCCGATTATCATACAATGACAACCAGTACTTACCGGTCTTGGAATGACAATGATTTCGCTTCTCTAGGGTTGAGGCGAAAAAATCAGATAGAAATTAAGTAGATTTTCTACTCGCGAAATCTCAATCATTAAGTTACCGCTGAGTTACTCTCCCCTCCCCACCCCCTACATCACCAGACATCAATATCGTCCTTTTCTTTCAAAAATGAAGGACATTTTGTGTTGCTATCCTGTAAAGAAGATTTTAAAAAAAATGTTTATTGGTCGTAGAGAATTTCCATGAAGTATATGCACTATGGTAATCGATTAATTCTGTTAACTAGCAAGAAGTGACGGCGAGAACGAACAGGTGGCATTATTCTGAAAGATGGCAATCAGAAGGCAGGGTTCAATCTACCAATGCCGACTTTCTGTCTATGCGTGTCATGAATACCACCACACTCTCTTCCACCACACACACACATTCAATCACACCTTATACACACTCATACAGTAAACATCCTATCACACACACACATACACAGTAAACACATCCAATCACACCATACACACGCTCACAAACACTAACGCATAAAATTGGATGTGTTTGTGTATTCATGTACATGCGTAAATAGAGAAGAACGGATCGTGTTCCGCGAATGTTCAGTGATACGCATGTACAACTGTTCACTCGATTATAAATGATGCCTTCAGGCTCTATTTTTTTTTTAAAAACAGCCCCCAAAAAACCAACAACAAAGCAATGTGAATATGTAAAATTATTGTTGTATATCAATAAATACTTACAGAATTCTGAAGACAACATTTTTTACTTGATGTCAATCAAACTTACAGAATTCTCAAACCTAAATTCGTAATCAATGTCAATCATTTCAAACTTCTTCAACATAAATCTATCAAATATAAATCTATTCAAAATTCTCAACATTAAATTCCTAACTGCAATCCATTTTAAACTCTGAATGCTAAATCGCTCTTGGATGTCAATCAAAACTCAGAGAACTATTTACAGTCAATTTCTTATCGATATTAATCAAATTTCATAGAACTATTAGCAACAGTTCCTAATCGAAATAAGTGCCTTTCTACTGCTTCATTAATGGGATGAAATAAATGCATTTATACATCATTAATGGGATGAAATAAATTTCTTTCTACTGCTTCATTAATGGGATGAAATAAATTTCTTTCTATTGCTTCATTAATGGGATGAAATAAATGCCTTTCTAATACTTCATTAATAGGATGAATTAAATTTCTTTCTACTGCTTCATTAATGGGATGAAATAAATGCCTTTCTACTGCTTCATTAATGGAATGAAATAAATGCCTTTCTACTGCCTCATTAAAGGGATGAAATAAATGTCTTTCTAATACTTCATTAATAGGATTAAATAAATTTCTGTCTAATGCTTCATTAATGGGATGAAATAAATGCCTTTCTACTGCTTCATTAATGGGATGAAATAAATGCATCTATACTACTTCATTAACGGGATGAAATAAATGCATTTATACTATTTCACCGATGAAATACAAGCATTTATACTACTTCACCTTGTACTAGTTCATTAATGGGGTGAATAAGCGTGTTTATACTACTTCATGGGGACAGAGAAAATACCTTTGTACTCTTCACTAGTGGATGAAACCAAATAAGTCTTTAAACTATATCAACGATGACAAAGAAAATTCCTTTGTACTAATTCATTAATAGGATGAAATAAATGCCTTTATACTACTTCAAACAGCAACCCTCGAAAATCCCACTCGGAAGTTCGCAATTTTGATTGGAAAATGTCATTTGCGAGCCAGAAAATAACAAGTAAGTTATAAGAAGGCGCTATTTTTTTCATTTTCTATTTACTTTTTAAGAAAATAATTTAATTACTGGCACTCAGTTTGACTAGCATTTCAAGTTAGAAGCGAGTCGCGATTGCCGAGAAGATAGAATAGCAATAAAAATGTTATACATCTTCAATACATGCCTCGTGCAGGAGGAAGGGAGGCATATTCGGTGTATAGATACCCACCGACCTCTTTCGGCGTATTGTTGTGAAATGCGCGTCTATAGTGAAGTAAATCAGCAATATTCAGTGAAGTTCGGATTGAGAAGTAGGACTGTGGTGGAGTCGAGGTCGGTAAAAATGTCCCGACTCCAAATTTTACGAGTATTTAGGCTAAGGCGTGAATATGAAGGGGGACCAACAAAAAAAAAAAAAGTGCTGAAATAACATCTCAGTGTAGATGTTCAGTATTAATTTAATTTATTACTAATTTAGTACATTTTAAGCAACGGAAAAAAAAGTAGTTTGTGAAATTATTGAAATAGTGAGCCACAAAAAAATCTGTTCTATCAATTAGAAGTTCGTATGAAAGGTTTACAAGAGGAAGATGAGACGATAGCCGTGTCGCTAATGACAATACTCAACAACTTTGATCATCTTAATCAACAGTAATCATGAAGGTGAGGATTTTGAAAAATATCCAGACATATAGGATTGATCAAAACGTCGGCGCTTAAATTTGAAAAAAAATCGGAGAAAGAGAAGCTCCATCATATCTAACCATATTGAAAATAAAATGTTACTAAGCACTAAAATGAGACCGTACTTCCTGTCAACTGTCACGGTGTTCACCGACTCAAGTCACTGCGGAACGTTTGTTTTCTGCCCTCAGAATCGTCAAATCCTATTTCAGAGTAGCAACGAAACCGGATCTATTAGAAGCGATCTTTTTAATGAACCAATTCAATTTAGACAAACATTATCATAAATATATTTTGGGGTTTTTTTTGGTTATTACAGTACGATTGAAAAATAGTTTTAAAATGAAATCTATGAAAGCCACTTCTTTATTTATTTAAACCTACACACATATAACTCCATACAAGTTTATAATTTTATGTCGGGGTCGGAATGGGCTAACAAAATTTCATGAGTCGGAGTCAGAATGTTTTGACCGACTCCACAACCCTGTTCAGAAGAGACGATTGAATCAGCGGCAAGTATCTGTCCCTATCAAACATCACGTGGCCGTCTTGGGTATGACCTCTTGTCTGTTAGTTTCCGCGGGCTGTGTTTTAGGTTCATTCTTTTTCAATTTGTGTTTATTTAAATCTTCAGTGTCTTTAATTCGTCGCCCATTTCTGTAGTTAGGTTTAAAATTTAAATAAATAAACCTTTAACATAATAAGTGACAATGAAGCAGTCCAATATTTTCGTTTAGTCGAAAAAGTGATACGGAAACCAATTGCGTGGGACAATTATTGACCAGCAAATCGGTGAGTCTGTAGGAGTGGCCGGAGAAGAATAGAGGCGTGTTGTACAGAAATTAACTTTCAAATGCAAATTTAAAAAATAAAAATAAAAAAGCATGGTGTAGGTAAAATGTTTTATAAAAACTGCAATTATTAAGCTGTTTATTTTAAAAACAGAAATAATAAAACTGAAGACTTTCCTATTATTATAAAAACAAATTAGTCAGAATTTTTGTTTGTTTGCCTGAATCTATTGTCATATATTCGATGTTAGCAGTGTTCGTCATCCTCCCCCCCCCCTCCCACCGTTATTGGCAATCTTTTGCTAGCAAGTTGTCTAACGAATTAATCATGGCTACTCTTTTCGAGGCTGTCAATGAGGATGAGTAAGTGTCTGGTTAATTTGCATTTACGGTCTCCTTTAATGAAAGTTGATTTTACTAAGAGGTGCTATCAGTGGAGAGTTTCAGATGATGAGAATGGGACAAAAACGAAGGCATAAGGATGATACGTTCATCTCCGGGTTTCCAAGTCATTAGTTAATCTCCGGGTTTCCAAGTCATTAGTTAATCTCTGGGTTTCCAAGTCATTAGTTAATCTCTGGGTTTCCAAGTCATTAGCTAATCTCCGGGTTTCCAAGTCATTAGTTAATCTCTGGGTTTCCCAGTCATTAGTTAATCTCCGGGTTTCCCAGTCATTAGTTAATCTCCGGGCTTCCAAGTCATTAGTTAATCTCCGGGTTTCCAAGTCATTAGTTAATCTCCGGGCTTCCAAGTCATTAGTTAATCTCCGGGTTTCCAAGTCATTAGTTAATCTCCGGGTTTCCAAGTCATTAGTTAATCTTCGGGCTTCCAAGTCATTAGTTAATCTCTGGGTTTCCAAGTCATTAGTTAATCTCCGGGCTTCCAAGTCATTAGTTAATCTGCAGGCTTCCAAGTCATTGGTTAATC
Organism: Sinotaia quadrata; assembly: GCA_028829895.1. Classification (NCBI taxonomy): domain Eukaryota; kingdom Metazoa; phylum Mollusca; class Gastropoda; order Architaenioglossa; family Viviparidae; genus Sinotaia; species Sinotaia quadrata. Next base: position 65,833,578 of record CM054183.1, read on the forward strand.
TGCAGGCTTCCAAATCACTGGTTAATCTGCAGGCTTCCAAGTCATAAGTTAATCTCCGGACTTCCAAGTCACTGGTTAATCTGCAGGCTTCCAAGTCATTAGTTAATCTCCGGACTTCCAAGTCACTGGTTAATATGCAGGCTTCCAAGTCATTATTTAATCTCCAGGCTTCCAAGTCATTAGTTAACTCCGGGCTATAAAGTCATCGGGCTTCAGAGTCATTAGTTCATCTTTTGCCGTTTAGCTGCGACTGCCAAGTTTTCTCTACCAATCAACACACAGATTTATCACTGTGGAGTTGTCAATCAATCAAAAGATTTACATCAACTCGTATGATAGTGCTCGGGGCCTTCTAAACTGAAAAGGGAAGATGCATAAATCCCGATAATAATTTATATCATGCTCTAAACCTAGAGTAGTGTCCTCTTTAACGGACAATTAACATTGTCGAAAAAGGTTAAGGACCACTAGCATTAACCAATCTGGCTAAAGGGCCATTTCCATTACCAGATCAATTTAAAGGACCACCTAACATTGCCGAATCAGGTTAAAGAACCATTAACATTACCGAATGTGATTAAAGGATCATTAACATTATTGAATCTGATTAAAGGTCCACATCGATAACGGACCATTTATATAATCAGGTGACTGATGACTAAGTTATTACTAACGCAATAGATTTGCAGCACATCTGAAAATGGTGTTAAGATGTCCTTCAGTGGTAAATGGCGCGAATACAATGTTGTGCATACATACATAAGTTTAATATCTTCTCCTGGGGCTGGACAGCACTGCCTAATAAGTGTAAGAACAATTAGTATAAGTAATGGGAACTGAAATTTCAATCAACAGACCGTTAACACAGTCTGCAGATGTTCCAAACTACTCAACTCCACGGTTAACAAAGACGAAAGAAGAGACATCAAATTCTTGACAACTACAGTTCGACAGCTAATAAACTCTATGGTTAACACAGACAACTAGAGTTCGACAGCTAAAAAACTCTATGGTTAACACAGACAACTACAGTTCGACAGCTAATAAACTCTATGGTTAACACAGACAACTACAGTTCGACAGCTAATAAACTCTATGGTTAACACAGACAACTACAGTTCGACAGCTAATAAACTCTATGGTTAACACGGACAACTACAGTTCGACAGCTAATAAACTCTATGGTTAACACAGACAAAAAAAAGAAGAAAAAAAAAGAAGACACATCAAATCCACGAATACAAAGAGCTGGTCGAAATTAACAACAAAATTAAATGTCAACTTACACTACTTGTGGACTGCACGCTGCTTTCTGAATGTAGGCCATAAACATGAGGTTAGGAGGAGGATTATTCTAGTCGTCCGGAGTTTATCAAATTTCATGTGCTCCAAACTTATAGCACTATAGCAAACATTATACATATACTGCAATGGCGCTAACAACATAACAGATTATACTGCAATCGCTGCGTTTTTATTTTTGATGCAAATCATCACATGTTACTGTGATGAAAGTAAATAAATGAACATACTGTCAGCGCACTAAAGACCAGCAAACGGAGACTTTTACTGTCATTGTGTCAAATTAGAATTGAATATTACCTTCACTTTGTTAGATTAGAAGTGAATATTACGGTAATTTTGTTAGAATAGATCTGAATATTAGCGTCAATATGTAAGATTAAATCTGAATATTAATGACATTCTGTTAGATTAGAAATGAATATTATCGTCACTGTGTCAGAATAAACTCAATATTACTCTGTCCGATTAAAACTGAATATTACCGCCACCCTGTCATAAAAGAAATGAATATTACTGACATTCTTAGAAAGAAATTCTTAGAATACAAGTTCAGTAACGTTAGTGGTCAAAAGGAAACGGTTTTCCGGTGCAGCGTGATTGCACTGGTAACACGCTCACATTTCGTTCGCCATCTCTAAAATCCACATCCACATCTCACTCGCCATCTCCAAACTCCACCCCCACATCTCACTCGCCATCTCTAAAATCCACATCCACATCTCACTCGCCATCTCCAAACTCCACCCCCACATCTCACTCGCCATCTCTAAAATCCACATCCACATCTCACTCGCCATCTCCAAACTCCACCCCCACATCTCACTCGCCATCTCTAAAATCCACATCCACATCTCACTCGCCATCTCCAAACTCCACCCCCACATCTCACTCGCCATCTCTAAAATCCACATCCACATCTCACTCGCCATCTCTAAAATCTACAACCACATCTCACTCGCCATGTCCAAACTCCACCCCCACATCTCACTCGCCATCTCTAAAATCCACATCCACATCTCACTCGCCATGTCCAAACTCCACCCCCACATCTCACTCGCCATCTCTAAAATCCACATCCACACCTCACTCGCCATCTCTAAAATCTACGACCACATCTCACTCGCCATGTCCAAACTCCACCCCCACATCTCACTCGCCATCTCCAAAGTCCACCTCCACATCTCATTCGCAAATATACAAACACCACATCCACATTTCACTCAACATCTACGAACACAACACCTACGTCTCACTCGCCGTCTCCAAACACCATTCCCACATCTCACTCGCCATCTCTAAATACCACTTCCTCAGCTCACTCACTCACTCAAATTTCTATACCTCGTTAATAACACACAAACTTACATATAAACACATACACAAAACACAAACAATACATTATTTAGCAGACAGAAAATTAACAGGGAAAGCCTGAATATCTATACTGCTAAATAATCGTACGACATTTAGAAGAAGAAAATAGAAATTAACGAAAACATAATGCAAAGCAACTCTATGCGTTAGCAAGATACGTACAAGGGAGTTAACAACAGAATGTGAGGTGAAATGAAATAACACAAAATTGATAGTACTGATTCAACTTAAAAGTAACAGTTCAATAATCAATGAAAAATAAAGATGTTGAATACATACATACATATAAAAAGTACTCCTTGCTTCGTCAGTAAACAAATACTGAACGAAGCCATTATAGCATTCAAACAATTTCCGCTTCTGGTTGTCTTTCCGGTTCGTCACATCGGCTAAGAGGCTGGAAGGAGATCTAGTTGTCAGCCCATCATTTTTTTTCTTTTTCTTTCTTTCTTTTTTTTTGTCCCTTATGTCTTAGAGCAGGGCTCCGAGGACCAGTCAAACAACTCTCTACTCAGACATTCTCGAGTGTCATAATACTCGTCATCCCGTGCCTGAACAGCTGAACTGTTCATGACACTGACAAGTACGACCTTTAAGCACTTGCACCCCTCTTCAGACCCTCCTTCCCCACTCTCTTTAGGTAATCAAGTCAATTACAGATACCGGATATATAAACACCATCTCCACTAACCCATATGTGAAGAAAACTGATTTAAACAACACAAGATGATACACCGTGTAGTGTGTGTGTGTGTGTGTGTGTGTGTGTGTGTGTGTGTGTGAGAGAGAGAGAGAGAGAGAGTGCAAGTGGAGCTGAAGTAACAAATATTGAACCTGAATAATAGTAAGGTAGGAAAATTGGACCCGAGGTAACAATTATTGAACCTGACAGTAAAGTAAGAAAATCGGACCTGAAGTAACAATTATTGAACCTGACAGTAAGGTAAGAAGACTAGACCTTGAGTAACTATTAATGAACCTGACAGTAAGGTAAGAAACAAACTAGCTCAAACAATAGACATGTGAACCAGGTACACCATCCAAACTAGCTAAACAATAGACATATCAGCCAGATACACCATACAAATTAGCTCTAACAACAGACATGTGAACCAGGTACACCATCCAAACTAGCTCAAACAATATATGTCAGCCAGGTACACCATCCAAACTAGCTCAAACAATATATGTGTCAGCCAGGTACACCATCCAAACTAGCTCAAACAATATATGTGTCAGCCAGGTACACCATCCAAACTAGCTCAAACAATATATGTGTCAGCCAGGTACACCATCCAAACTAGCTCAAACAATATATGTGTCAGCCAGGTACACCATCAAACTAGCTCGTGAAGACACGGGACGATTGCAGACATCGAAAAGCGAACTACACCTGCATTTATATGTTGTAAACAAAAGAGTTGAACTTTAATTATTTATGTCGTGAACTGCTGCGATTGGACAATTTCACTTTCACTGGTGATACTGTACCTTGCACTTCGATTTCTTTGTGCCATTCTGATTTCTGCGTTATTGAACTCGAATTCTGATTTCTCTGTTACTGCACTGGCATTCTGATGTCTCTGTGTTATTGTTCTCGCATTCTGATGTCTCTGTGTTACTGCAGTCGCATTCTGATTTCTCTGTGTTACTGTATTCGCATTCTGATGTTTCTGTGTTACCGTACTTGCATTCTGATGTCTCTGTGTTACCGTACTTGCATTCTGATGTTTCTGTGTTACCGTACTTGCATTCTGATGTCTCTGTGTTACAGTACTCGCATTCTGATGTTTCTGTGTTACCGTACTCGCATTCTGATTTCTCTATTACTGCACTCGCATTCTGATGTCTCTGTGTTACCGTACTCGCATTCTGATTTCTCTATTACTGCACTCGCATTCTGATGTCTCTGTGTTACCGTACTCGCATTCTGATTTCTCTATTACTGCACTCGCATTCTGATGTCTCTGTGTTACTGATCTCGCATTCCAATTTCTTGTGCTGGGTATACCAGGATCAGAAATTTGAACAACCGTCCAGTACCCAGCTGTCATAAAATATATTTAAGTGCAGTGTAACTTTATGCTTAATTAGTTGACGGTGAATACGTTCAAGGTTAGAAAATACAGTTAGGCGAGTACAGTTACCGGCTGTCACCTGGAGTTCTAGAGTAAAACTGGTCCATCTAATGTAACTGCACTACACATAAATAAGCTATGTAAAGGGGAAAGAGAGATATAATGACATTTGCAAACCCTCCATTTTTCGTACCCTTTCAATCCTTAATAATATTTTTAATATTATTTTTAAAGCATCAAACATTATTTACACTACGTGGACACCATGTGATCTCCACTGTCCCACACTAGGGTGGGTGATATTTCCCCCACATTAAGAACACGAGGGAACACCAATGTCCTCATACTAGGTCTAAGGTGAATGCTCTGCTCTTTCCCCAACATTAAGAATACAAGCGAACACTACTGTCTCCAAACTAGGACTATAGGTGAATGCTATTTCTCCCACACTAGGAACGCAAGTGAACACTACTGTCCCCTCACTAGGCCTATAGGTGAATGCCATTTCTTCCACACTAGACAACACGTGAAGACTATTTCCTCCAAAATTATGACTCCTCGCGAATATAATTTTCTACACTTAGATTGCAAGTGAATGTCTTTTTCCAAAACAAGGACGAAATGTGAATTTATATCCCTATAGAATTATATTTCATTATAGGACTACGTAAATGCCATTTCCCCATACTAGATGTAGACGGCAATTTTCACAAAAGTTTATGTGGTCGCTATTTTACCAAACTGTTAGTTCACGTAGACACTATTTTACCCCCATTATTACTACGAACATTACACATTGACGAGTGAACGATATTTGACAGTCTAGTGATTCAAATTCATTTCACCGCATTATGTCAACAAGCGGATGTCAATACAACAAACTACGCCAACAGTGTATTGCATTATAGCAGCAGGCAAACACCTTTATAATTTATACACAAAACCAGTAGATGGAGACCTTTACACCGCACTCCATCAACAAGCGTACATTCTACCAGAGTGTACTAAGTAGCGATAAGAAAACGTCTGAATGTGTCCTTATCAAGTTGACGCTTCCAGTCAGCTCTGATGTCTCGCTCGAGGTCATGGAGCCAAGAAAAAGCAACATGACAGTGTTATCTAAATATGTCCATATCAAGCTTGTTCTGCCAGTCTGCTCTGATATCTCACTCGAAGCCAAGGAACAAATAATTAACTAAATAAATAAATAAAGCAACATGACAGCGTTGTCTGAATATATATCAAGCTGTCTCTGACAGTCAGCTCTGATATCTCGCTCGAGGTCAAGGAGCTAAGAAAAAGCAACATAACAGCATTGTCTTAATATGACTATATCAAGTTTGACGCTTCCAGTCAGCCCTGATGTCTTGCTCGCGATTTTCTGCGCTAATGTATTCTAATCCAAAGTGGCTTACTTCACCAGAAGTAATGGCAGGCGGACAGCAGACACAAGTGTATGCAGAAAATCAGCATTATTTGGGTTTGCGATACGAGCTGTATGGAAACCGATCAATTCACAGACATTTTGGCGGTAAATTGAAGGCATGCAAAAAAGATACAAGAAGACTCAACTACAACCAAAAAAAGGCATGTGTGTTTATGTGTGTGCGTGTGTGTGTGCTGTACGTGAGAGAGAGAGAGAAGAGAAAAAGAGAGATGAAGAGCGTGTGAGAGAGGTGGAGCGTGTATGTGTTCAAAGATAGTGTGTGTGTGTGTGTGTGAGTGAGAGAGAGAGAGAGAGAGAGAGAGAGAGAGAGAGGGAGAGAGAGAGTAAAAGGAACAATATTTTCGCTATGCTTCTGTACATATAAACCAAATCTTAATGACGAACAAATAAATACATATAAATGAATATAAACAACCATACCAACACTAGATATTCGAGAACACATAAACGAACCATACCATGACTAGATAGGCAAGAAGAGATAAATGAACCATACGAAAAATGTGACTAAACCATACCAAACGTAAACTGGGAAGAACACGCATAAATGAGCGCAATAAAAAATAGATTCAAAAGAAAAAAACAAACTCATCCAAAATGCATAAGCACATAAGTGAACTGCATGTTGTGGCAGAGTAAATTTGCCTATCCCTTTTTCTAGACTTAATTGTTATATAAATTGTTAAATTGTCGAAGCGACCCTGACCTTGGGCACTCCTTATGATGGTATTTTTGTGTCAAGAGTTGGAGTAAACACTCGGGTGGAGAATATGCTAGAAATTGCTGATGTAATCCAAATCAATTCCAAGTGGATGAGTAGTTTTTATTATGCAAAGGTTAAGATTTATGAGGAGACCAGCCAATGGGCAGAGATCAAAAGTTTACATGCTGTAGATAATTTTACTGTCTAATTACTTGAATTCGGTGTGGCAACAAGTCTGGTCATGAAAAGTGGCCGTTAGCTTAATGGTGAGTTAACTGACTGATTGAGAGACAATGGACTTAAAAATATTTCGTGCAATTTGCTATTTATAATTTATACTCGTGTTTTACGTAGAGATGTATTATGTGCGTAGACTATTATTTCTGCAAATTGTGAACTACGATGCTTATATGTGGTATGCTAAACACTTGAAACTGTTTCTAGTGAACCCGCTCATAAAACTATTATACTTTATTATGCTGTATGCATGATGTATCAGGCTAATAAATACTGTTGCAGGAAACTGTAAGTTGAGACTTGAATGTAAGTAAGAGTGGAGTTAAAAAGGAATAAACTGGAAACTTAGCGTTTGTTCCTTGGTTATATTTTTACAGGGGGAAAAAAAAGCCTTTTCTTGTTTTTTTGGAATCTCCTGGTTCACTGCTACGACCATGGTAGACGTGTGAGGTGTCTACTTCAGTGTGTAAATGTAAGGAATACACTGCACCGCATTGATGTATAGTATGAATGTATGCTAACTACACTGAGCAATTTCTGGTACAAGGAGGTTACTGGAAATTGCTACAATTGTTCTGCTTGAGGGAGCTATTATGGCAGAGCACCAGATTAGCCCAGAGAATATCAGCGAATCAGTGTTCTACAACTTGAGGAGGAAATCACTTGGAATTGACAGTGATTTATGTGAACAATAATTTGTGGCTTTGTTATGAAAAAGCATGAGAAAGAAAGGTATAGGTTACGTAGAAATAATTATCGCTTATAACTAATAATTTTCCATTTCTGTTTTCTGATAAAAACTATCCTGTGATTTGTATTGACACTAATCTATTCAATTGTGTGATAGGATATAGGACTGAATAGATATTAAAATTATTCGAACGAGGTTTTGTGGAAATATTGCTGTCATCTTTTTCATTGTACTTGCTATATGTATATTTGATTGCTGATTTAATAAATTTAATGTTAAATATATATATATATAAATATAGATTAAATACAAATTTGTCTTCTCCTTTAGTAAGAAGTTTTCCACATTCGGAAATACTGTGTGACGGTAAATGTTTGTCTTCATGTTGTGAAAGAAAGAAACGTTTACAGCGCCTGCAAATCCGCCAAGTGGTGTCTCTTGGAGAATTATTAATAACAAAAATTAAGATTCTCATCACTTGTAATTAGTTATGGATGATTAATTAAATAATAACTATCATAACCATTAACTAAGTGGCGTAGGCGTCACACATGACTATATTCAAACCAGATATGAATAAACACATCAACGCACCATACTTGAATCACTTATGAATATAAACAGATAGATAGATAGTTAGATAGATACATAGATAGATAGATAGATAGAATAAAACTATGAAGAAATATAAATGTACCATTTCAAACTTAACAACAACAAAAAAGACTGGCGCAAAGAAATACGTACATATGTCGTACCAAAAGTTAAAGTACGCAGACAATACGAATATTATATAAAATACCTAAAACCTAGATACGCGCAAACACAGATGTATTGTACCAACTTATACATACGCCTTGAGATACGCCAGTAACTAGTATACCGGATCCATGGTATCCGTAACTAGATATGCACAAACAACATATATATCGTAATCAATTTAGACAATATGTGTGTATAACACAAACTGGCGTTCCTTAAACATGCACGCCCAAATAATATCGACGATACAATGCAGACAAATAGAGGAGAGCTTGGCAGAACTAAATACGTCACAATTTAGAAAGTGAAATTCGAGACTTTGCAGATCGGTCATTGGTTGCTCATCGGCCAGTCTAACTGGACCTCGCTGAGCTTCAGAGTTATGTTTCTGACAGTCTCTAGCATAAAGAATAATAACAGGAACGTGTGATTCGGAGATCATACAGCCGAACAGAAATGCCACCTTCCCAAGAAGTCGATTCTAGGAATACATTTTACATGAACCCTAAGGAACACACAAAAAGTCAACTGACGACCTACGGGGTGTACTCACAACTCGTAAAGTGTGACGAGCATGGCCTTCTGGCGACTGTCCTCACAATTTACAAAACTTGTCCCTAATGAAAAGCACACAGAAATCGCGAACAACACGGCTCCTTCGTGTACTCACTACACAGACAACGCGTCGTTCGCTCTTCGGTTTACTCGGCCTGAAGCGCTTACGATGGCATCATAACACATAAGCAGTCTGTTTCCACACATAGGGCAATTTCATTAGCAATCATTTCACAATTAAGAAGCTTCGCACTCAGCCCAACTCATCAAAATACCAGCTCACACGACGACACAGGTAACCAGACACGGATTGCACTTTGGCTCGACTACACGCCCCCTTGTAGCCCATTGAGCTCTCTATATAAATAGCTCAGTGATGTAGCCTCGCTTTTTGTTGTTATCGTCCGAGTCTCATTGTTTACGACCTTACAGAGAGAGAGAGAGTTGTCTTTTCACATAACAACTAGCCTATATATGTATGTCAGAGAGCTTATCAACACACAGATAACATCCATATCGCACACGCTCGTTCATCTGGATGGAAAAAATACTGTTACATTTCGACACAGGCGGACCCATATTAAAAACATAAAAAGCCCCAGGAAGAATCAATTATCGATATTAAATTGGGAGAATCATTTACGGTACTAAATGGAGGGTGAGGAGATCATTTATTGACACTAAATGGGGAGGATCATTTATTGATACTAAATGAGGAGGATCATTTATTGATACTAAATGGGGAGGATCATTTATTGACACTAAATGGGGAGGATCATTTATTGATACTAAATGGGGAGGATCATTTATTGATATTAAATGGGGAGGATAATTTATTGATACTAAATGGGGAGGATCAAGTGCGGTACTAAATGTGCGTGGGATCACAAAATTACACATAATAAACTAAATGAGATTCAGTTATCGTCTTGTTACAAACTAGTTATGTTCAACTATCGGCATTACTACAAAAAAATAATTAGCCCTTATAGGTTGAGCATATGCTTATACACTGTAAATTTTACACTTCATAAGATACAAATATTTTAACTCTGAGGCCATTAAAAACTTTATTTTGTATCATCTCAACTGATAAAGTACTTGGCTTTATCGAGAACTGTAAACTTAAAAAAAATATAAATAAAACTTTAAGCAATACTGATGTTTTCAATACTTCTGAGTAACTTAATGTACAACTCAGAATTTGCTGCTATTAATATTTTTTTAATGACCTCTCCCCTTTTTATAGACTGTCTTAATTTTTAACTTAACACATTTTTATTCGTGTCTACCTGATATTTCATCATGTTCATCTGGACTGTCCCGCCGTGAGATAACCTGTAACCTACATAGCGTATAATTACAAACAAAAACACTGTATATTGTGTATAACAATACTGATAACAGGTAAGGGCATCAATTACTGTATAATAATACAAACTATATATAGAATATGTGAGTACTGTGAAAATGTAGTCTGCATACAAGACATTATGTGAGTACTGTGAAAATGTAGTCTGCATACAAGACATTATGTGAGTACTGTGAAAATGTAGTCTGCATACAAGACATTATGTGAGTACTGTGAAAATGTAGTCTGCATACAAGACATTATGCAGTATGCACGTGAAGTTCTAATCATGGGCAGGCACGTAGCACCCACCTACAGAATAAACGGGTTGCGATAAATAAATTTCTATAGCTAATAAACGCGGTTTGTAACTGTATAAACGTGTTCTATCAGGGCACTATTTGTAACTGTATAAACGTGTTCTATCAGGGCACTATTTGGGGACAGATGTGCACTCGATTAACAAACAGTACTTCTACGAGTCGCAAATAAACATGACCACAAGGCCATTAGAGTCCTGTGTACTTATCACTCGAGAAACTCCGTTGTCGACGTTTTGGAAGCTGCCGGTTACGTTGGTGAATTTATAACGCAATTTTTTTGTGATTCACAATGCTGTGCTTTTTTTTTATTTGTATGTTTTGGGAACAAAACAGTTCACCTCGATAGGGACAAACAATAATTGACTAGACAATGACAAACAATTATGCTATTTAGTAATAAGAACGAAAACTGTTTATTGAGATTAGAGACAAACAAAACTCATTAGCAAAATGGCAAACAACTGCGCATCTAATAAAGAAGAAAAAAACAAACTCGAAACGGTTTACTGAGATTAGAGACGAACATGAGTTAGCTAGAACTGTCAAGAGAGAAAACATTAGTTTTGGGATAAATAACAGTTAATCATCAAAAGAAAAAGTAATAGTAAATCAACGAACAATAATTTATATAACAAAGACAATTAATAGTTTATCTAGTACAGGAACAAAGCAGTCTATCTAGATTAAAGGACATAAACAAACAGTAGTCGTAGTAGTGTATCTAATATAAAGACGTAATCAATTATCTCATCTAGAGACAAAGCAATATATTTAACAATGGTGCTGATATTTTCACAGATAATTCTTAAAGCAGAGTTTCACATAGTTCATAAGGCAACTCTGTTTTGCAATATATTGTTTGCAACAAGAGTTCACTACTTACATAATCTGTGACGATATGTCAGTTAATACATTATGACGATTATGTGTGCGCATGCGCGTGTGCACTTTTAATTAAGGTTGGTGACTGAGTGGATGTGTGGCATGAAGAAAAATCTATGTTCAACGAATTAAAATTATATCTCCAAAATTCGGAAGAGAAAGAAAACATATATACACATTTCATGAAAGTTTGCAGTATGTTTCTTGTTCTTACCTTTCAACAATTTCAATATACTGATATACTTTAACCTTTGCTTAGCTACACAAAACAATACAGAATGAAACAGCGACATTTTGCATTAATAACTTTCCCAAGTTTTATTTTTAAAAAGTTGTTATATTCTCTCCTGAACAAAAATATAAACAATGCCATGTGAGACTTTTCTGTTTGGTTTTGAAATATTGCCCATTTTTTTCTTTTGCCGGCGATGTTCATTACAGTAATTTCGTATTTCTGCGTCACAGCAACATTTTGTGTGTGTGTGTGTGTGTGTGTGTGTGTGTGTGTGTGTGTGTGTGTGTATACATATTAAGTGTAATGCGCTACATATTTGTCAGTTTCTTTTTAATCCATTTATTCACTCAACTTTCATTTTGATGTGCCTTGTATCCGAATGAAAAACAAAACAAACCAAACATGCAACACTTGTCCCTTTTTTCCCCTTTTCTCACTGGAGCGATCACAGGCAGATTAGTGGGAACGCTGGTAGAATAGTTTATACCGTTTACAAATAACATCCGTTCAAGAAACTGAGAATATTGTGGTTGCTCATACAGCACAAAGGCTGGCTTATACTTCTGACGTAAACAAGCGCGTATTCACAAGTGTAAAAGCTATCAAGGCACAGGATATCTTTTCCCAAGATGTTACTTGCACTCCACGCGAAAACTCCACTATTCACGGTGACAGTTTTCAAGACGTTTCTTGTACTCCACACGCGAAAACTCCAACTTCACGATGTCAGTTTAATATACGTTTCTTGTACTCCACACGCGAAAACTCCAACTTCACGATGTCAGTTTAATATACGTTTCTTGTACTCCACACGCGAAAACTCCAACTTCACGATGTCAGTTTAATATACGTTTCTTGTACTCCACACGCGAAAACTCCAACTTCACGATGTCAGTTTAATATACGTTTCTTGTACTCCACGCGTAAACTCCACTATTCACGAGGTTAGGTTTTAAGATGTTTCTTGTATGCAACCTGCCAAGGTTTAGAGAAAACTCACCAATTCATTTTAACTACGCGAAGAGCTGGGTTGCTTACCAATTACATCACCATCTGAGTTAGAGCTCACATTCAATTTCAAAGTGGCAGACGCGATTGTTTTATAATATTTCCAAACCTCACAACTAATAGAAAATAATAAACAAAAATAAATTAAAAACTTTCATCGAGGGGTGCGACACTTTTAATAGTGCATTCCTAGACCTCACGGTATGTGCACTTGTGCATCTCTTCCAGTTATTCAAGGCTGTTCTTGCTTTTCTAAACTAGCTCGGGTCTGTTAAACTAAGACAACGACTGAAAAACTCAAACGGAATATCAATTATCATCGTCAAAGAGAGGGCAATATCATTCCGTATCAAAAGATGGACAAAAGGAATCTGTTCATAAGACTTTCAAAACACACACACACACACACACACACACACACACACACACACGCGCGCGCGCACGTACGACGTGACATTTTCCTGAAATAAGCCGTGGAAATGTGATCGCTGGAGAAGAAGATAGCGGTACGCACGCGTGTCAGCGCTGACACGCGCAGTGACATAGTGACGATGACGCCGTTACCGTACTGACAGTATCCATTAGTTCTGAGCAAAGCAAAACATCTTCATGCTGGCCACTTTCGAAGCCCATTTGCCGCTTGCTATTTGCGGGTCTTATGACGTAGCCGTGAAAACGCTGATAGCAGTAATAATTCTGTGCACTTCTTTCTTCAGAAAATTTCCTTCACTGGTTGAAGTTGCCTCATCATAACATAGTAGCGCCACTAATCGCATTTCCGTTTATGACACCTTGAATGGCTTCTTTCTCTAAAGTTTCTATTGGCAAGGAAAGGCTTTAAACAATGAACAATGGAGAGCCTATTCTCTCTCAGTTCATAAAAGCATGAACATCCTTTGACCTACATACATATACAACCCAATAAGCTTTTAAAACGAATGATTTTGATATAGTTTGTTGGTTTACCTGAACGTACACAAGATTTAAAATGCAAAATTACGTATGATGATCTCAGATAGGCTAACTGTAATGACAAGGGACGAAATAATTTAATCTAAAAGAAAGTTCCATCTCCCTCAATATTGATCTTTCTCAAGTACTTCTGTCTAGGACAGATATTTGGTCTACCTGCTTTAAGTGCATTTATCTTATATTATTTTTGTCTAAATATCTACGCCTGTCATTATGGAACAATGTAACTACATAAGACTAATAAAATATACCGATTTTCAATATCGTTTCTTCCGAGTACTGGGACATTATTGTTTTGCAAGAAATATAACAAAATGGGAACAGCAGGAATGCATTTTCAATAAATTAATACCCAACGTAAAAACAACAACCCCACCCAGCACCACAACGAAACCTCGAGAGAATACGGTAACTTTAAAAATGACAGCATTTATCTGCTTGAGTCTTTCACTAGTATAACACACCACCTTACATACTGCTTTAGCCATTCACTAGTACGCCTCGAAACCTTGCATATTTGCTGTAATCATTCACTAGTTCGCCTCACGCTTACCTGCTTTAGCCATTCCCATAGCAGACCGCACGACGCATGGCTCTTGGTCCAGTGACACACCCCCAGTATACCAGACGTCGGTCAAAGTGTAGACATGTATGCCATATATCAAAGCACACCCAACCAAGATCTGACCTGCGTAGGTAATACCGACTCATTTCATCCGCGTAAGAATATTATTTGTGTGTGTGTGCGCGCGCGCGCGCGTACAGCTTTCTATAAAACGAGAAACGGGTTAAGACAGTCCACATGCCTTGCAGCCCACTTGTACATTAGAAGTTGCAAGACAGCACAATGACAATACAGCAAGTGCAGTTACATATCTCCACGCCCTACACGTTTGTCAGCAGTTGAAACACACACACACACACACACACACACACACACACACACACACACACACACACACACACACACACAAAATCCTAAAAGCTAAGTACACAATTATTCTAGAAATGACAAATGCATGCTACAACGTGTCATTTCAGACTTGATAAGAACGACAATTCAGCCGTATTCTCATCTCTGTCAAATGCCAACGACTTAGACATGCGAAGTACACTTCAGCCACGACGGGTTTTATTTAGTTTTAAATTATCTTACAATGAAGCCTAGACTGACGTCACATGTCCCATTGTAGGGACTATATCATCGCGCTTCTATTCGTACTATCACTTTCAAAACTGTTTCAGAAGACAAAATTAGAACGTGATAATCGTTAGAATTGTCACATAAAACAGGAATTAGAACGTATTCAACACATGAAATGGCTCACAAAACGGGAATTAAAACATAAACATCATCAGAATGTCGCACAAGATATGAACTAGAATGTAGTCCCATCAGAAAACGCCTGACAAGATAGAAACTAGAACTTAATCACCATAAAAATAGTCTCACAAAACAGAACGTAGTTACCATAAGAATAATCCCACAAAACACAGAACGTAATCACCATAAGAATGGTGTCACAAAACACTAACTAGACGTATTCACCATCAGAAGTGTCTCATAAGATATGAATTGAAACATATAATCACCATTAGAATTCCTTACAAAACAGGAATTAGAACGTAATCATGATCAGAACTGTCTCACAAAACTCTAAAATGTAATCATCATTAGAAATGTCTCACGAACAGTAGCCCGAGAGTAACCTCACTGGCCAAATTTCCCGTGGCATCTCTTTTCCCCCTCTCCCTCTAAAGACATACTTAACGAAATATTAAATGAATGAATGCGAGGCTTGTATTTTATGAAAAAGGGGCGTGGAGGGAAGTTATGAATGAAACAGTTGTGGAGAATAAGGGATCTAATTTTGTTGTAAATTTACAAAGCATATTGTTTTTTTTAACAAAAACTGTAAAATGGGGTGATCCATAAACACCAAAAGTGGTGAAGCTTGCGTCTAGAGTTATTACAGCTGCTATGTGTGAGTGTGTGTATGTGTGTTTGTTTACACGACAGCATTTTACTACATTTTTTTAAATTAGCTAAGATCACATGCTCTTAAGTCTTATGTGGTTTAATATATCATGTAAACGACTGTTCGCTTAAAAAAAAAAATTCATGAAAACTTCTCCATACTGATACTTTAAATTCTACAAAAATATATTTTTATAATCTGTTTATAAACAGATATACATTAAAAAAAAATACACGTTAAGAAACAATAAAATATAAATAAACCCGAATAAACAAAAGCATTATCTATAACTGAAGCATTTCATAATTAAATTTTCAACAAATACAAAAAACACGCAGTTTTACAGCTTGAAAATATTATTTTACCAACAAAAACAAAAATTTCCCAAGTATCACCGTGTCTAAACTAACTACCCTATCAACCAGCCGTTTACAACCGGCTTGCACAAGTTACCTCCCCTTCAGAGAGAGCTGAGTGACGCAGGTTTCCTTCAACAACTGCTATGAATGACACAAACAAGTTAAGCGTGATTACTTGAACGAATGTGATGGGCAATAATCCAGGCTTCCAGACCTCGCAATTTTTTTCCTTCTTCTGATCTCTGTTAAATCTTCACGACAGGTTGTCGTCATTTGCAAGTTGATATTTCTCGAAGAATCTGTTGGAAGCCCCCCCCCCCCCCATATATATATATATTATACACATTCGTGCTAAGTAAATATTTTTTCCTATGCAAACAAAGATACATTTACAAAACAGCTTCGAATGCACAAGACCCACCCCGTTGAGACAATTCTTGGCAAGAACTGTCAAGTGACTGTGAAACAACTCTCGGTAAGCGCCATCTTGTGAGGGGAAGACAATTCTCACTTCAGAAAGAAGTGAGTGGATATGCAGAAGTCCCGATTGCCCGAAAGACGTCCATGCGTGCTTGGCAAGGTTGTTTGGTGTCACTTTGAAGCAGAATACCATTGAATTCTGCGGCGAAAGTGCGTAAATTCCCACGTCAGATATACAACCGAGCAATTCACTGGAAACAATTCTGATTTCAATCTCTATAGGAATTCTACAGCATTTGCTGTGGTACTCGGAAGTGTCGTTAGTTTACAAAAGTCTTTCGCCACGCGGACGCCCACCATTAGTGATGTGTTGCGATGTCTCCAATGGGGTCTGTGTACGTTTGAATTTGGCACAGGGGTGTCATGAGAATAATGCTTGCGTGAGAGCTTGCGTGTGTGGGTAGTGAGAGAAAGAGTTTTCTCTCTAAAAGGTGAAATAGTCATGAAAGGGTAGGGCGAATATATTTTGTTTAAAAAGACATGCTAAGTCATAAGCAATGCCATACTTACCAAATCCATAAGACTGCTAATAACATGTTAACTGAACATTAATAATCAGTGTAATTATTAATTTAACTCTGTGATTTATCATAATGACTAACACGATTTGCTGAACACGAACAACCAAGGAAATTTAAGTCATTGATTTATCTCTGTGATTGGCTAACTGATTTATCATAATAACTACCACCACGATTTACTGAACACCAGTAGCCAATGGTATTTTTTTAGTCATTGATTTATCTCTGTGATTGGCTAAGTTATTTATGGCAGTCACCAATAACAAATAAGCAGACACATTCGTAAAACTATAAAAGATTAATAAGTTTCAGTCTGAACAGCTCTGGCAGTAAAATGACAAATTGCCATTAGTCAAGGCCACCAATTCTCGATAAAGTCACTAATAACTGCTAGGCTGTCACGTCAATCTGCGATTTGCAAGATATGCTTTTAATCAATCAACACACGCATTTACACGCACGTGAACGGGCACACACATCGCGCTCATTTTATATGCCTTTTGTCTCTGCAGAGTTTTATCACACAATTTATCAAACCACGAAGAATTCTGTCGACAAGAGATTACAACGCTTGTGCAAGATTAAAACGTCTAATGGAAAAAACTATGCTCACGCAATATTGCTATAATGTTAAACGGGAGATTGCTGCATGATTGCTACGTCAACAGGAGATGGTTACGTTTTATACAAGATTAATTTTCAACGGGAGATTACTCTTCGTCTGAAAGTGTACTGCGTTAACGGGAAATGATTATGCTATTGTAAGACGACACAGTGGCAAAGGGTTGTGTGTGTGGGTTTGGAACGGCTATTCGAGATTATTTGTCAAACGGATGATTTACTATTTTTCTTCAAGATTACTATGTTAATCATTATGTTACTGCAAGATTTCTATGTCAACGGGAAAAAACTACGCTTACGCAAATTTCTAAGTCAGCGCAAAATAAGTAAGTCAACGAGAGATTACTACAAAACTTGAGTACGGTCATAACAAATCGAAATAAAGTGGTCCGTCATCTTCAAGTTCCAAGTAATTATTGCTATATTATTTCAAATACTATTTAAAAAAAAACTTGATGCTCAACTATGAATTTGGGAGAGTCGGGGTACATCTTATTCCAACCTTTTTTAAAACCAAACATGCCGATTTCTGATTTCCACGTCTTGACTCAGTTTTAAAAAAAAAAAAAAAACAACAAAAAAAAACCGAGTGACACGGTTTGAAAGCAACGTGAAGGTTCATGCGTGCGTTCTCCAAAAGCTGCAAAAAGCATCAGAATAATTTCAGAAGTACTCATGTCGATAGGTCTCGTGTGCACAATTCAGAAAATGGAGAGAACCACGTGAAGATTAAATGATGTGAAACAGGAAAGATAATTTACAGTCACGATGGGATCAAGATCGAATTTAAAACACTCTTGTAAGTCCATTTACACTACGTGTGGGGGTGTATGCATGTAATTTTCAGAAACAGATCAGCGTCAAACGCTGAAGCAAAAAGATTTACTTTCTTCAAAGCGTAAACATTCCATAAGTTTGCTTAGAACGAAAATGACGTCGTGAGGAAAAGCGCAAAGCTCTCTAATAGGCCAAGGCCAAGGTAAACTCGTTTGGATAAAAAAAGAATGTAAAGCTGATTCCGAAATAACTACAGACAAATAAATAAAAATAAAGGAGATATTGCTCCCGCTCCATGCAACGATTTACATGGGATAAAAGGGAGGTATCATGAATACGAATGTTTCAAAGCAAACTGGCGACTTCCAGAAAAAAAGACTTTTTGTTGCACTCGTACAACTAAACAGTATGGTGTGCAGTCTAATCACTCTTAACTGCCATCAGTGAATAAAAAAAAAACAAACAAAATCCACAAAAGAAATGCCAAGATATTGAAGATATGTATTGCCAGGAAAGACACCAGTAAAACACCCTCCATCTGAGGAATCAGCGAAAATTGGAAAATCATTAAGATTTTCAGTAAATCAAAACAAAGCAAAAAAATCAATGAACGTTGGACGTTAAAGTTGTAATCAGTAACACAAAACAAAGAATCAACGACTGATGGAAGTGTGTTATTATTATCATCATAGTGAGTAACACAAAACAAAACAAAGAATCAACGACTGAAGGAAGTGGGTTATCATTTTCATAGTTAGTAACACAAACAAAACAAAGAATCAACGACTGATGGAAGTGGGTTATCATTATCATAGTGAGTAACACAAAACAAAACAATCAACGACTGATGGAAGTGTTATCATTTTCATAGATAGTAACGCAAAACAAAACAGTCAACGACTGATGGAAGTGGGTCATCATTTTCAGTCATTAAAACAAACTGTTCGTTTCCCATTACTTATGAGTCACTATGCTTTTTTTTAATGCACAATCCCAATTTTGAAATTTAAACTCCCAAAACCGTCAATCTGATAATATGTCCTTTCCTCTACAATCAAAAAATATTATTTTAACAGTATTTTGCAAGCACAAACATTAATTGTTTAGGTTTTACTTTATCGAAATGTATGCAGGGTGGAGAAATCCTGACAACAAAGAGATTAAGTGTTGTAATTTTATTTGTTTAAAGTTTGTAGATGATGAAAAAATCTTATTAATTATAGGTTGAAACTAAAGACGATTAATTGTAGTATTTTGAATTGTCTGAGTTTTACTAGATGATGAAAAAATATCTTGTTAATTATAGGTAGAAACTAAAGACGATTAATTGTTTTATTTTGAATTGTCTGAGTTTTAGTTGATGATGACAATTCCTGTTAATTATAGGTACAAACTAAGAACGATAACCTGTTATATTTTGAATTGCCTGAGGTTACTAGATGCTACAAAATCGTGTTAACTATCAGAAGATTGACTATTATGCTTTGATTTGTCTTAAGTTGGTGGATGGTGACAAAATCCTCTTTATAACAGTTCCAATCTAAAGACGATTAAGTGTTGTAATTTTATATGTTTGAAGATTTTAGATGGTGCAAAACAAAATGTTTGTAATAAGTGCAAACTAAGGATGATTAACTGTAGCATATGTGTGTAGTTAAGACTTAAATCTGTTAATTATTATCTGCAAACTAAAGGCGATAAAGTTTTGTTTTACTTTCTAAAGTCTGAATAGCTGTAAAACGAAGATGATAAAATGAAAGGTTTTTTCCTTGGGTGGTGAGGTTTTGTTCGATTTTGTTGTTGTCGGTTTTTTAAAAACTAGGAAACTCCTGTTAAATACGGTTGCAAAACAAAGATGATTACATGACGCAATTTAATTTTCTTGAAACCTGGGAAACTTCTGTAAAAATACAGTTGAAAACTAAAGTCGATTAACTGCAGTAATTTTATTTAGCATTCGCCTATACAGTGAACAAACCCTGTCCAATAGCAGTGCAAATTGCAGTCGATTAGTTGTTATACTAATGCCAATGGAGAAAAAAATATTGTACACACTTTCCCCATTCATTTGTGTACGACTAAATCAAACAAATGTGATTGCTTTATAACATTCAATTTTTTTTAATGCATGCAAATTTATTCCTCAACAGCAAATGATTCTGGAAGTGGCTGAAATCCCGGCAACTCTGAACCGGCACTAAGACATATTTAAGTATGCTCCAAATCAATGAGGCAATAGCCCAGCACCTTCAAGGACAACCTGCTTTGTGCATTTTCCCCAACGCGTATCAATACTTACTTCATTTCCACTTTCGATCTCAGGGGACCAAACTCGTCACAGTCGATAAGCAATGTTTGATCATTTTGACGTTGCCTATGGCACGGGTGAATTGATCCAATACATCAGAAAACTAGATAAGGAAGAAATTGGGTATCCTTGGCCGTTGGGTTATAAAGTCCTTTTATTTAACTCAAAATCGTGAATGTATGTGGAAGACGGTTATTTTGCTCAACTGATAGTTTAATGTAACTAAATAACAGTTGTTATCACGTGTTTTACATTTCTGATTAACCCTATTTTGGGTTGAATCATACTTCGCTAATAGCACATCAGTACATTACAACACTGGTGTTGTACAAGGATCTTGGATCAATTCTATGTACTTTCTAGACACAGCATGTCTCGCGAGCATCATGTTACCATCCAGCTGACATGTGTTGTATGAAGGTAACATTTGTCATGCATGAAATGGTGAATGGTGATAACAATGGAGTGAAGGTAACATTTGTCATGCATGAAATGGTGAATGGTGATAACAATGGAGTGAAGGTAACATTTGTCATGCATGAAATGGTAAATGGTGATAACAATGGAGTGAAGGTAACATTTGTCATGCATGAAATGGTGAATGGTGATAACAATGGAGTGAAGGTAACATTTGTCATGCATGAAATGGTAAATGGTGATAACAATGGAGTGAAGGTAACATTTGTCATGCATGAAATGGTGAATGGTGATAACAATGGAGTGAAGGTAACATTTGTCATGCATGAAATGGTGAATGGTGATAACAATGGAGTGAAGGTAACATTTGTCATGCACGAAATGGTGAATGGTGATAACAATGGAGTCGTACTGATGACTTTAAAACGAATAAAACTTCAAACTCAGATTAACTTCCACAATCATTTTAACATTAGTGGCAATCCCACCAAATTTTACCAATTGCTGAGAAATCTGGATTTCATACTCGACAGAACAGCATGAAAATATGTAGAGAGGCCAGGTCCTACAATTTAGCTAAAGTCATAACTCTATTGCAGCCGAACAAACCCTCATGTATTTGTTAGAGCTGTCCACATTGGATTAATCCAACACGATTGTCCGATTTATCATACGGCTTGATGCATAAGTCAGTGCTATCCATACGTGACTTCTGTAGCTCTCTTCTGTCTTGTTTATCACACTGCCCGACACAGAAACACACCACTGTTCTTAACTAGCTGCCTGTTTACTCAGAAATCATACATAAAGTCTTATAGATAGTTACCATATCATATATTATGTATATTCAGTATTGTAAAGCTTACAGCATCTCTTTATTAACGGTTAAGCACCGAGAAGTCACCATTATTATTATTGTTTAGTCAAATAAAAACTTTTAAAAGTAAAATAAAATTATTTTGCAAAATTCCGTTTGTACTTTTCCCATCATACTTAATCAACCAAAGGGACCGGAGTGTCAGATCTACACAGGGTTCTCAAGAAAACAGCATCCGGGGACCAGCGTCAATGTTTTGTGCAACAGATGGGTACCGAAGAAATGGAATTAAAGACTTAGTTAAACTAATGTAAAGAACGAATGGAGGGCACTGTACACCAAAATTTGTTGCCATTAGGGGTGAGGACAGACCTTTGCTTTCTTCTTATCCCTATCTAAAGACAAAATTATCTATCCACAGCAACCACTTGGTTATGATCAGAGCCAACGCCTTCCATGTTACAATGGATATGACATGACGATCACACTGGTCAGAGCCAACGTCTTCCATGTTATAGAGTGGACTAAAACTGGCCAATGTCTCTCACTCTACAAAGTGAAAATGTTATAATCATGCTGAAAACGGTCATTTAAGCAGTGGAAATAACAGTGGTTTCAGTCCAGCTTGCAGACTGATGAGTCTTCAACTCGTCTGAAATTTTTTGTATTAAGTCCAAGGAGTGCTGATCCAGTATGCTAAAAAAATTATCCAGTTCATGGAATTTTTATCCAGTACAATAGATGTCTCCTCCTGGACAGAAAGACAGTAAATACAAAAAGCATACACAGTGTGCGTGCCTGCATGAGAGCGTGTGAAACACGAAATCTGTTTCTATATTTGCTTTTTTTCTTCCCATGCTTATCCAAACAACGTGCCCGCAAACAGAGAATTCAAATTTTTCCGAGATCAAACACGACTGAGCTTTCTTTTATCGGAATTGGTATTTTTGCTCCCGCTGGCTTCCAGCTGCCTATAAGCCTGCCTTTTGTACAGATTATATGTAATGCACTGGTTTTATGCACAGGTTAGTTTTAGAGGGTCAAAGGTTTATCTTTCTTGTGCAATGGCTTTATGTTAGTTTTAGAGGGTCAAAGGTTTATCTTTCTTATGCAATAACTTTATGTTAGAGGGTCAAAGGTTTTTCTTTCTTGTGCAATAAACCGGCTATGGAAGACAGACGAGTTTTCACCCGGTGACAGGAAACTCGAAGTTAGATTGTTTTTTTAAAACTGCAACGATTTATGCACTTCTTTACCAATCACTGGACAATCATACACATGATTCGATTCTTTCAAATGAGGATTTATCTTTAGATATCAATTTTTAAAAAATAAGAAGCAGCAGTTATTTGTTGCAAATTAATCTGCTGTGCTATACAGTAGGGATTTAGCTGTGTACATATACAATGTTAAGCCGTGTGATTAGTATAGATGATAAGAGTAAATTTAAAGCTTACATTAAATAGCCTTAATTTTGGCATCCTGGTGTTTATGTGTATACCATATACACTTTCTATCTGAGTAATGAAGTGTTCCTCGATGTGTCGACTGAGAGATCACACATGAACTGAAATTTAGCAGTAAGTGTGAAGTCACCTTTAATGAAAGATGACCTAACTAGGAATTCATTGCAGTTGGAAGATCGCTTTAAAATTTCCCTGTGTTCGGATGACTGTTTATCATCGCGAATCTTCTTCCACACACAATTCCATACACTCCGACAGCCAGAGAATGGAGTGATTCGCGTTCAATGTACATTTGGCCTCGAGAACAACTTTAGGGAATTAGACGAAGATTTTGGGTTATGAAAGTGAAGGCTTGAATTAATACAGGGGCCTCTGTAAACTATAAATAAGACCACATGTGCCTCATGACTTTTTCTTCAAAGTTGTTTAAATGTTTTCGCTTACAAATGCGCCCACCCACACTCACACAGATACACTCATACAGACACAGACCGCACACACACACACACACACACACACACACACACACACACACACACACACACACACACACACGCACACACTCACTCACTCACAACGACAGGAGGACAAAAAGCACGTGCAAACAGTAGCCGTTTCATTTGACTTTTCTAAGAGCGCCTGACTCGGGGACGGGTTTCTCTTGACTCACACCCCACCTTTGGCTCTGCGACACGATTCCTCCATTTGCAGGCACTTTCAGGCGTCGCGTGTCTCCCGCCGGCGGTCAGCACCAGTCTCAAGTCAGCGAGTGGAAATACCGTTGCCACTTTCATTCAATCGATAGCCGACAAAACGTGCTTCCAGGTGGCACTAATGTGACAAATCCCCTGGCACCGTTTACTCGCTCGGCCTGAGATGTTTTCGCCGCGTTCTTTGGCACTAGCCAATGTTATCCGTGGCATTGATGAAATGCCGTGCAATCAAAGACCAGATCAGGCAATCAAGAAAATAAAAAAAGAAACACAAGAAAGAAAAGGGCAAACAACAACAACAACAACAACAAAATCATTTCCTCCATCCCGTCACCAAAAAATCAAAAATCTGAGTGGCTAATACTTATGCCTGAATCTTCCTAAGTCGACACAGATATACATGGATATCCTTGTATGTAGTTAACTGAATGAAATACGTTTCATGAAATAATGTCCTGTTTTATATATATATATATATGATCCCAGAAAATGCTTCTTCGGCCTGACCTTTGACTGTGCATGACGACAGATTTGAAAATGATGACGAAAAAGATGACCAATTCCTGTATTTTTTAATCCAGAGTATTATTGTACATGAATTAAATAAAATGTTCAAACCCTACTGCTGTTCGTGTTGACCCCTAGGGTCGTAGTTCTTCAGGAATCCAGTTTAAAAAATTAACAAATTTTCACAAAAATAATATAAATATCTGAGACTAAAGGCGTCCGGCCAAACTAATATTAAGCCAAAATAACATTTATTATTTACAATATAGACTAAAGGCGTACAGCCAAACTAATATTAAGCCAAAATAACATTTATTATTTACAATGTAGGTTCTCACCACCATCCCCGTCCGAACATTTTTCCGATTGAACTAAAAAAAATTGAAAAAAAAACCGAGGAAAAAAAACAAAAAAAATAAAGGCTGAGTATGTAAATATGTAGTGTGAACAGACTACTTGATTTCAGTCTTGACTCTTATATATATATTGAACGATGTCTCATTTGAGAAACCTACCCAAGAATAAAATAACAAAATCGCCGGGTGAACATTACAAGGTTCTATGAGTGTACCCCATAAGGCTTTGAGATAATGAGAGCAGACATTTTGCTGTACACAAACATATAATTGCCTGATGTGAAGTACCAACTCTGATTGCATGTAACTCTTGTTTGTATCTACTAATTATGTTTAACATACTTTTATTAAAACTGTTGTGTATATAACATTGTCTCTGAATTTAAGACATTATTTTACTTCTCAATAAAGCAGATAAGAGTGTGTATGTGTGTGTGTGTGTGTGTGAGAGAGAGAGAGAGAGAGAGAGAGAGGGGGGGGGAGAGAATGGGTTATAGAGGTGTGTATGCACATGCGCGTTTACTTATAGCCACAGATACAAACGATTTGAGGAGCATTCTCAAGTAGAGACAAACACAGATACAAGCGATTTAAGGAGCATTCTCAAGTAGAGACAAGCACAGATACAAACGATTTGAGAAGCATTCTCGAGTAGAGACAAACACAGATACAAACGATTTGAGGAGCATTCTCAAGTAGAGACAAACACAGATACAAACGATTTGAGGAGCATTCTCAAGTAGAGACAA